>CANTUV010000035.1:19885000-21135000 GCA_947685225.1 Garcia nutans | reverse complement strand
TTTATTTGTTTTGCTTGGATATTGCTTTGATTTTAATATAATGATGTTTTATTTCAATTGTTGCGTGTAATATGGATAATATTGTTATATTTAAGAATCTTATAATATTAAGACCTACAAAGGAGGCCGGTTCCAATGAGCCAGGCGTTGCGGGGGTGCTGGGCCATTTCTCACATTCCCCAAACATGCCCAACTTTTCGAACCCATTAGGGGTTGGAGATTCCTTAGGAATTGAGTCATCCACCCCTTTCTTTTTCGCGGCCCATCTGGGTGGTGACTCTATTTTCTCCAGACATAGGCCCGTTGTAACGCCCCCATACTCCATATAAGCACTATACATATACTTGGTATACATACAATGCGTATATGAAGTATAAGAGTGTCACTTTTAATTTCTATTTAAAAGTCTTTATCCAAGTTCAAGCAATATTATGTTCATTTAAGAAACATTTATAGTAATCATTATTCTTATAAAAATATAAAGCATAATGAAAAATCACACATGTATGCATCACCTTCTAGTTGGTCTCGAGACACTCTTACCCATCTCGTGGCATAGCAACTAAGCTTCTAGATCATCCGCATAAAAACCTGCGCGATTACAAAACCACGCTAAGCTAGAAAGCTTAGTAAAACAAATAAGCATTAAAATATACTTTACAAAATAATCATACCTCACGTTCTTAGCATTATGTTCTATAGTTCGCTTATCCCGTTTTTCCTTTCTCAAAACATTCTTCATATAATCCCACTAATCTCAGAAATTATACACATATCTATATACAACATTCACAATACAATACTTACCATTTCTATCTCATATACATATACATATACATCATTTTCAACAAATCACCCTTCTTTGGCATATCCAAACTTTCATGGAAACAATTCTCACATTTACATACATTTTACACATCATACAACATTTTCATAAACTCATATCTCAATAAAACACTTCAAGCCATATTCACTTTCAATATATCAATACACATATTACAAAGTCATATTTCATAACATCATTTTATTCACAATTCATCAACCATGAATCACATTTCCAATGAGGGCAGCCATAGATCTCTTTAGTCATATCTTTCAACATTTGCATATCACATATTTCAACAAAGACAGACTTGGGCCCAAACAACACACTAATATGTTATTCAAAGTTCAGAGTTACTGCTTTGGTCTATAATCACAATGATCAAGCCCGTAGGCAATATATCTCATATCTCTATCCATGGATAGTGTAACAGACCCAGTCTCTTGGACCATCAACTCAATAACTTGAGGAGATCCTCAACCCGGCAAGACTGTTACTAGTAACAGACCCAGTCTCTTGGACCATCAACCCGACTAAATCGAGAAGATCCTCAACCCGGCAAGACTGTTACTTTTCATATATTTCATATCAATAATTCATATAGTGTAACAGACCCAGTCTCTTGGACCTCAACTCACTCAAATTGAAGAGATCCTCAACCCGGCAAGACTGTTACCTTTTTCACATTTTCTAGGCATGCCGCCAAAACCAGAACTCTGAAATTTGAATCAACATATTAGACACAAAATCTTTTCATTCTCATTTCATTCTCAATTGAATTGCCATAGCCAATAACAATGACTTCATATCTCATTTGAATCATTAGAGCCAATCACAATGGCTTCACTTCATATTTTAATCATCATAGTCAATAACAATGACTTCACATCATTTTATAACATTTCACTATATAACACTTCATTATTCAAATGCACATTTATATCATCAATTAGGCAAACAAGCCTTAATCATAACATTAAGGTAATTCATCATCAATGATCACATGATATTTCACATTGTACATAACACGTCATTATTCATATGCATCATTAATCTACATATAGCACAATACAATTCATAAGATTGACAATGCATAAAGCATAACATAGTTCATATAATATCAACATTATCATCAAATCATATTGATCAATTCAATTTATCACTCAACAATACATAAACAATGGCATTGCACAAACCTTTTTCCATGATCATTATATCTTCCACATTGCCTATACCATCATTGTTATATACAAAACAATTTACATTATACATTAATGTAGAATCTTCTATATACATTTGGTTGGATCATTATTGTTGCAAGTGTATGTAAGTACAAAAGACAATTGAAGATCCAACAATGTATGAAGAACAATTAACAAACACAAAAACTAACACCCTCAAGGGACACGGCCAAGCCTGTGGCCGTGTCTCTCAATTTAAACATCCAGTAGCCAACACGCCCAAGGGACACGGCCGTGTTCGTGGCCGTGTCACTCAACACCAATTCAAGCAGTAGCAAACATGGGCAATGGACACGGCCAAGGCAGTGGCCGTGTCTTTCAACACAACAATCGAGTACCAGACACGGGCAAGGAACACGGCCGTGTCTCTCAACACAATTCAGACAGTAGCGAACACGGGCAAGGGACACGGCCGTGTCAGTGGCCGTGTCTCTCCAAAATTCATTCAACACACTCAAATTTGCCCCAACTTGGCCGTGTCCTACAATAATTTAAAAATCAAACAATCGAAAATTCATCCAACTAAACCCCAAATCAACATTTCATCATTTTCCTTACAATTATCTCAACTCATCATCACTTAAATGTTAATTTTACACATTTATATACTTCAATCTCTTGTTATCATCCACTTACACACCATTCAAACCAAACATAACCCAAATCCAAAAGAAATCCAACTAAGGAAATAAAAACTTATAGATATAAGTATAATCAATAAATTCAACTCAAGAGATGATTACTTACTTGAATATGTTGCCAAATCTTCATCTCCATCTTCAATACTCTTAAATTCCTTTAATCATTGGTGTAATTTGAAGCAAAATCATCTTTCTCTCTCTAGCTTCTCTCTCTCTCTCTCTCTCTCTCTCTCGTTCACTAAGAAAAGAAGACGAAGGAGAAGAAGAAAGAAAGATCTAGTTCTTTCTTTCATTCTTATCATATATATATATATAAATATAATAATAATAATAATAATAATAACAATAATAATAATAATAATAATAACAACATTAATACCATTAAATCTCCACCACACACAATTCCTTTTGACTTTCTTCTTCTTTTCTCTTTCCTTCAATACACACATTGAATCCAAGTACAATAGTAACCCCAACACTTTTAGGGTATACTTTAGGATATTACAATTCTCTCCCCGTTAAATAATTTTGTCCTCGAAATTATCCAATATAATATAACAACCCATTTAGCACAATTCACTATCGTAATTTTCATATGAAGATAATCATTTCTTACAATATAGTTTTATCAAATCTCATATCTTCTACTCTCCCCCTTAGAGCTAATCCTCTTCTCTAAAATTCATAATTCATCATTGTATAGGTATATATATATATATATCTTTACATCTTATTACTTACTCAACGAAGCAATTTAGATAACTCATAACATCTCCAATACACTTTATCTTGTACTGGAGTCAGATTATCACTTTATCTCCTTAGAAATATTTTCTTAACTTTAATCTCAAAATTCATTAATTAATATCTTAACATTGACTCGCAACTATAGCAAACTTTAGACCAATAGATCTGTTTATCACAATATACTAACATTTCGATCTTATTTATTTCAAGTCAACAATTAACTTAATGAAATTTATCATTAGATTTCACAATATATATATAATATAATCTAATTTCATTAGGTCAAACTTATGTTCAAATTGTAATCTTGCCAAATTTATATATTCAATCAATAAGAATCATGCTTATACCTATAAATTTCATTGTTTCAATAATTATAGCATCATTTCTCATACTCATTCAAAATCTATTAATTTAACCAACAACTATATCTTTATAAACAACTCTTCCCCCAACCAAGTCGGTAATCCTAGTTCGGTTGCCCAACACATTGGGTCCGCATGGTTTCACAGGAGGCAGATAAGTCCGTTCATTTATCTTTTCACAATTCATTTTTCATAAACAATTAGGCGCTATACCTCAATTATAATTTATTTCTAACATCATTGTCAACCATCATGGTTTCTTATCATATCAAAATAATATACACACATATATCATCAACTATATTGAACATCTCATTATTCAATCATATCATTTTCAACATTATTGATATATACATAATAATTTACATTATTCATACTCCCATAAACTTTAAGTGCATTCACTTAATCACTTTACACTGTAAATGTATTCAGTATAACTTTCAATCAGAATTACAATTTCTTTCCTTATATTATATCTTCACTTCACTTATTATCATGATATTTATATAATTATTGTTCGATCTCACAATTCATAACTTAAAACATTATCATAATTCTCTTCCTTTACTTTACTTCTTATAATTATAATTAAATTTTTAACATCAAAATTATAAGATATAACTTCACCAATCATATCTTTTAACCATGTTTCTGATAACATAATTATCAATCACTCTTGAGGTTTGTAAATCAATATTGTTCTTCTATTATTCGATTTCTAACCTTTACAATTATAATGCTAGATTGCATCACAAAACTTATATATATTCCCCAAGCTTTTCTTACACCAAGAATTAACACATTTTAATTCCATCTCCAAAACAATTGGTTTTTGGTGATTTGATCATCATTAACCCAACTCATGTTCAATAATATTACCCTTAACATTTTCTACTCCCAACCTTTAATCAGATACAAATCTTACACAAGTATCATTCATTACTCCATTTCCAATCCATCTCTTTTAAAATTTTCAAATACATAATTTCTTCCTTACAATTTCTTATTATACATTTATACATAAAACATTTTCACACTCAAATACTTGGAGTTCCAAAACATCTTATAATAGCCTCATTTAGTTATTGCTATAACAATTTCACTGTTCAATAATACCCAGATCCATTCTCACTTCTAATACCATTAAACATGTAATGGTATAAAATAATAAACATATTATATACACCTTCATAGGTCACATTCATATCGAAAAGTTCATTTCACAAATTCTCTTTATATAAACACAATCATATAATTTAGTAAATTTCCCCTTTACATATAGTTTATACAAATTAATATTTATCACTTTTCTTTGACTATTATCATTCTCTTTTGTTTATCATAGCTTAAGTTATTCATTAACTTCAATAAATATACATACTCTACTTATAATATTATTTCACAAGAAGCTTAATCACATTTCCAATGTGATATCTCTCTTACATTTGTTTATAAATATCTTTAACACATCTTTCATAATCATTTTCATCCTTTCCATCAAATTACTTAAAGTAATTCATTTTCTTTTGCTCCATTCCTTTTCTTTTATTTCAAACCAAAACTATCAATCACATCTCATATATCTCATGTAATAAATACATTAAACTATCAATATTTCATTGATCTTCATCCACATTCCATGAAAACTATAAATTCCAACTTACTAATTTACTTAAACTTCAATTTATTCATCTCATACTCTTCATATTAACTTTAACACATCTTATATGCATACACCACAAAACAACATCAAAACATTTATGTTTCACAATTATTAAGCTCATTCTAAAGAAAATCTAAATATTTCATGTCTCCACCATTAACATGAGCTTTCACAATATTCAAACATATCATATTTCTATCATTGAAATCACCATGTTTGCATGAAAATAACAATACAAACAACATCCATATCACTTCGTACTTAACCAACATCATCTCTTTTTCCTATTAAACCAACCTTAACTTGACATATCCACACCTTACATTATCACACCAAATCTGTACCAATTAACTCATTCAATATTTCACTGTACTCTTTGCATTCACATAATGTATCTTTCCACATTACCCATCCGACAATATTTCCTCTTTATAGAAATCCAAACATAAAGTTCAATGGAAAATGATTCAAATATTAGAGGAAAAATTAAATACTTTAATCTTAATTTGGTTCCAACTCATTTCCAACTTTACTCTTCTAGCCATTTCTTTATATATCAAACAAATATCAATTATCAAACTTTTTACTTATACCTTCCATATCATTTCTTTATATCACAATCACCTCTCTATTATTAACATTTCAAAATTTGCTTTCATATGAAATCTCATTTACACACTATCATTTATCTCATGTAATTCAAATATATCACAATTCACATAATGCCACGTTCGAGACCAACCTAGATGTGAATGCATATGCATGTCTTACCAATTGCATTTCAAAAATCTTCTTTTCAATTCTTAATTAACTCTTCAAAAATTTTTCTTTTAAATTTCACTTAGGCCGAGAATCTCGAACCTAAGCTCTGATACCAAAATAATTGTAACGCCCCCATACTCCATATAAGCACTATACATATACTTGGTATACATACAATGCGTATATGAAGTATAAGAGTGTCACTTTTAATTTCTATTTAAAAGTCTTTATCCAAGTTCAAGCAATATTATGTTCATTTAAGAAACATTTATAGTAATCATTATTCTTATAAAAATATAAAGCATAATGAAAAATCACACATGTATGCATCACCTTCTAGTTGGTCTCGAGACACTCTTACCCATCTCGTGGCATAGCAACTAAGCTTCTAGATCATCCGCATAAAAACCTGCGCGATTACAAAACCACGCTAAGCTAGAAAGCTTAGTAAAACAAATAAGCATTAAAATATACTTTACAAAATAATCATACCTCACGTTCTTAGCATTATGTTCTATAGTTCGCTTATCCCGTTTTTCCTTTCTCAAAACATTCTTCATATAATCCCACTAATCTCAGAAATTATACACATATCTATATACAACATTCACAATACAATACTTACCATTTCTATCTCATATACATATACATATACATCATTTTCAACAAATCACCCTTCTTTGGCATATCCAAACTTTCATGGAAACAATTCTCACATTTACATACATTTTACACATCATACAACATTTTCATAAACTCATATCTCAATAAAACACTTCAAGCCATATTCACTTTCAATATATCAATACACATATTACAAAGTCATATTTCATAACATCATTTTATTCACAATTCATCAACCATGAATCACATTTCCAATGAGGGCAGCCATAGATCTCTTTAGTCATATCTTTCAACATTTGCATATCACATATTTCAACAAAGACAGACTTGGGCCCAAACAACACACTAATATGTTATTCAAAGTTCAGAGTTACTGCTTTGGTCTATAATCACAATGATCAAGCCCGTAGGCAATATATCTCATATCTCTATCCATGGATAGTGTAACAGACCCAGTCTCTTGGACCATCAACTCAATAACTTGAGGAGATCCTCAACCCGGCAAGACTGTTACTAGTAACAGACCCAGTCTCTTGGACCATCAACCCGACTAAATCGAGAAGATCCTCAACCCGGCAAGACTGTTACTTTTCATATATTTCATATCAATAATTCATATAGTGTAACAGACCCAGTCTCTTGGACCTCAACTCACTCAAATTGAAGAGATCCTCAACCCGGCAAGACTGTTACCTTTTTCACATTTTCTAGGCATGCCGCCAAAACCAGAACTCTGAAATTTGAATCAACATATTAGACACAAAATCTTTTCATTCTCATTTCATTCTCAATTGAATTGCCATAGCCAATAACAATGACTTCATATCTCATTTGAATCATTAGAGCCAATCACAATGGCTTCACTTCATATTTTAATCATCATAGTCAATAACAATGACTTCACATCATTTTATAACATTTCACTATATAACACTTCATTATTCAAATGCACATTTATATCATCAATTAGGCAAACAAGCCTTAATCATAACATTAAGGTAATTCATCATCAATGATCACATGATATTTCACATTGTACATAACACGTCATTATTCATATGCATCATTAATCTACATATAGCACAATACAATTCATAAGATTGACAATGCATAAAGCATAACATAGTTCATATAATATCAACATTATCATCAAATCATATTGATCAATTCAATTTATCACTCAACAATACATAAACAATGGCATTGCACAAACCTTTTTCCATGATCATTATATCTTCCACATTTCCTATACCATCATTGTTATATACAAAACAATTTACATTATACATTAATGTAGAATCTTCTATATACATTTGGTTGGATCATTATTGTTGCAAGTGTATGTAAGTACAAAAGACAATTGAAGATCCAATAATGTATGAAGAACAATTAACAAACACAAAAACTAACACCCTCAAGGGACACGGCCAAGCCTGTGGCCGTGTCTCTCAATTTAAACATCCAGTAGCCAACACGCCTAAGGGACACGGCCGTGTTCGTGGCCGTGTCACTCAACACCAATTCAAGCAGTAGCAAACACGGGCAATGGACACGGCCAAGGCAGTGGCCGTGTCTTTCAACACAACAATCCAGTACCAGAAACGGGCAAGGAACACGGCCGTGTCTCTCAACACAATTCAGACAGTAGCGAACACGGGCAAGGGACACGGCCGTGTCAGTGGCCGTGTCTCTCCAAAATTCATTCAACACACTCAAATTTGCCCCAACTTGGCCGTGTCTCTCATGACTTGGCCGTGTCCTACAATAATTTAAAAACCAAACAATCGAAAATTCATCCAACTAAACCCCAAATCAACATTTCATCATTTTCCTTACAATTATCTCAACTCATCATCACTTAAATGTTAATTTTACACATTTATATACTTCAATCTCTTGTTATCATCCACTTACACACCAATCAAACCAAACATAACCCAAATCCAAAAGAAATCCAACTAAGGAAATAAAAACTTATAGATATAAGTATAATCAATAAATTCAACTCAAGAGATGATTACTTACTTGAATATGTTGCCAAATCTTCATCTCCATCTTCAATACTCTTAAATTCCTTTAATCCTTGGTGTAATTTGAAGCAAAATCATCTTTCTCTCTCTAGCTTCTCTCTCTCTCTCTCTCTCTCTCTCTCTCGTTCACTAAGAAAAGAAGACGAAGGAGAAGAAGAAAGAAAGATCTAGTTCTTTCTTTCATTCTTATCATATATATATATATAAATATAATAATAATAATAATAATAATAACAACAATAATAATAATAATAATAATAATAACATTAATACCATTAAATCTCCACCACACACAATTCCTTTTGACTTTCTTCTTCTTTTCTCTTTCCTTCAATACACACATTGAATCCAAGTACAATAGTAACCCCAACACTTTTAGGGTATACTTTAGGATATTACACCCGTGTTCTCTAAGGCTCCGAGCCTAAACAGTGCCGAAGTTGCAAGAACCATTCTACTGTGTGGGGGCAAAAATCCCCGCTCACAGATGCCCTCAATGCCAAGATGGAAGAAATAAAAGAGCCCTGGCTGAGACCATGAAGAACCAATTGGCTACAATTTTAGGAAATAATGCCGAAGCATCTGCTAGCACTAAGAAGCTAAAAGACAAGGGGAAGGCTAAAGTTGGTGAAGTGGTTTTTTATGATGATAAGGTGATTATTGATGATGATGATGATTGGGCTCAATACTTCCAAGATCCTCAAGACAAGAAGAAAGAACCAAAGATTGTTGAAAGATTTGCTATGGAGAAAACTGAGATTTTTGATGTTGAAAAGATGATTGCAGATTTAGAAAAGAAATTTGAGAAGAAGCTAAAAACCGAAGAAATGTCCGAAGTGGCAAATTATTTGTGCTAGACAAAGAAGTTCCATAAAAATTCAAGATGCCATCCTTTGCAAAGTTTGATGGAACCGGAAATCCTCACCTCCATGTGTAGCAGTATATCACTGCTATGCAGTCTGTTCGAGCTACAAAGGCTCAAACTCTAAGGTACTTCATACTCTCATTGGACCCCGTTATCCAAAGTTGGTTTAATACCTTAGATGATGAGCACAAAAGAGTTGGGATCTACTGTACAAGGCCTTCATCAAACAATATGGATACTATGCTGGAATGGAAGTGGAGTCCATTAGACAAAGCCCAAATGAGAATTTTGTGGACTATGTGAAAAGAAGGAGAAATAATGCTGCTTTGCTCAAGAAAAGGCCTGATGAATCTGATCAAATAAGGATAATTGTGAGAGGGGTGTTGCCTAGTCTTCATGAAAGGATGTCTCATACACTCATCCGTGATTTCAAAGATCTCCTCCAAGCTGGTCTGCAAATTGAAGAATGGAAAAGAGAGAAGAACCATTTTTCAATAAGAAGGAACGAGAAAGGAAACTGTCAGCCTAGTAACCAAGGCATGCATAAGGCAGTTGGTGTTAATGGTACTAGTAAAGGAACAAGAAGGAAATTTTCAAAATTGGGGAAACCGATGTCTTGGGTTCTCAATAAGCTTCAAAGGAAGGGATTGTTACAACCCTTAAATCCTCATCCTTTGCCTAACCCTCTCCCACCTAATTTCAACACTAAAGCATTTTGTCAATTTCATCAAATGCAAGGGCACGACATGGATAGATGTGTGAGGTTGAGGCATGAGATCCAAATTTGATTGATAGTGGAAAACTTCCTGAGCCCAACAAGCCGAACACTAAGGACAATCCATTACTAAGGTTCAATAGAGTACCACCACTGGCAACCTTCATGATTGGAGGAGGTTTGCATGAAAGTTTGTCATGTCTTCTTTCCAAGATTTAGGTGGAGAAGCAACCAAAGAAGAAGAGATATTTAGCGAAATTAAACAAGCTATGGTGGGTAAAGAAGTAGCAATTTGTGTTGTGAATGGGTTTTGGGATTCAAGTGATAGTGATGATGATCTTGTACCCAAGAAGGAAGAATGGACCTAGTCCGAGCCTGAGGAAGGTGAAGTAATGAACAATAGATCTGGTAAGCATTATGCAAGGCCACCGCCTAAGGAGGTAGAAGTTAATAAAGGAAAGGAAGTTGAAGTAGGGATCAAAGAAGAGGAAGATGATACTGTGCTCAAGCAATTAAATAGAACCCAAGCAAGTGTTAGCATTTGGGATTTATTGGCTACTTCTAAAAAGCACCGAGAAACTATGGCCAAGGCCTTGGCTATCATGCCAATTTCCACCTACATAACACCGAAGGAGCTAGCCAACTTCATAAAAATTGAAGGAGTAATGAAATGTGAAGATATTCAAGAGAAGAGCAAAGTTAATAAGGGAGCGGTATCTTTCTCAGATGCGAATTTACCGGATGAGGGGAGAGTTCACATCCGCCCTCTCTTTATCAAAATAGAAATTAAAGGGAAAAGGACTCTGTAGACCCTTAATTTCTAACCCAGTCCGGTCCAATATATTTTAATTAGTCCAAAATAATTTTTGTGTTGTCCAATATATTTTAATTAGTCAAAAATAATTTTGTGTTATCTTATTAAATAATATTTGTTTTGGTATTTAGATTTTATAATTAATAAAAAATAAACAAATAATAATAATAAACAAATAAATAAAAATAAACATAAAATAAAAATCGGCGATAAAAAATTCATCGCCGAAAACGTTAGACGACATAACCTTGGGCCATTTCACCCGCAGGAGCTTCTTGCGGGTGAAATGGCCCGCAGCCCACCTGGCGTGCTCGACGCTCGTAATCCTTCACAGCAGCCAGCAGCAATTTTTTCGCCAGCAAAATTTTTTCGATGCAATTTTTTCCAAAACCAAATTCTATTTGGTTTTGGTTTCCTTTTACTAATAATGATAGTTTCCGTAAATAAATTGAATTAATCATATAAATCTCCTATAAATAACACTAAAAAAAAAGGGGATGAAGAAAAAAGAGGAGGAATTTTTGAAAGGAGATCAGACTTTAAAATTTTCTTGGCAGTGAAAACGATGGGACTTTTTGAGAGAAGAATAAGTAACGAAACAATCAATCCATCAAAGGCAGCCATCTTGCCGTTGTCCTTGTTCATCCAAGAAGCAATTTTTGGTGAAACCAACAAATGAAGGTTTGAATATCTAATTTCTTTTTTCCTTATAGTAGCTTCAATCATTAAATTGTTTCTTTTCATTTTAAAAACCTTAATTCGTTTCTTTGTTTTTCAAAAATCCTAAAATTATTTTTCTGTTTCTTCTAAAACCTAAGAACCCTAATCTATTTCTTCAAAATCTTAAAACCCTAATCTACTTTCCAACATTCCAAAACCTTAAATTGTTTTACTAATTCCCAAAACCCTAATCTGCTTTTCCAAAACCTTAAAACACTAAATTGATCCTTTTATTTCCAAAAACCCTAAAAAAATATTTTCTGTTTCCAAAAAACCTTAAATTGTCTTGCCAACTTCCAAAAACTTTATAAACTATAAAGTTTTTTCTTCAATTCCAAAATCAAGACAGTAACCCCAAACTAGCTAATATAAACCCTAAGTGTTCTTAAACCCTAATTCCCTTAAAACCTTAAACCCTAGTTTTTCTAAACCCTAATCCTTAGAACCTTAAAACCTTATAAATCTCAATATTAAAATTCAACACAGTTAGCCTAAAAACAACAATCCAGTAGCGAATAATCATAAACCTAATGTTTTAATATGCAAACCTTAATTTCTTGATTTTACCCCTCAAACCCAAATTTTTGTTAATCAAAGAACCTTATCAATCTCTTAAATTATAAAACTTTAATCTATTTTAATTCCCTTGAAACTTATAGTAGCCTAAACTAATAAATTCCAAAACCCTAAAAATTAATTAAAGAACTTTAAATAGAAACAATAGCCCTAATTTGTGTCTTTACTTGCTTTATTTAATTTTATATTTGATTAGGTAGTCTATTATATGCTTTAATTTATTATATGCTTTGATTTATTTAAGTTCAATGCTTGGTTTATTTAAATTGTCATGGATGAATGTTTATATTTTGATTAATGTTAGATATCGTTGATGAATGATTTATTTATGATGAATGGTTATTTACCTTTATCAATTTATTTTGATTTCCAAATGTTGTAAGAGGTATGTTTCCACTTTGTGGGTACCTCATTAATTAAGTTCTATGTAATTTAATTTGCTTTATATTTTAGACCAATGTAAGGGACATGTTTCTACCTTTCGGTGGGTGTCCTATTAGCTTAGGCATGGGTGATGTAAGGGCATGTTTCCATCTTCGGATGTGTGTCCATTTATTTATTTTGCTTGGACATTGCTTTATTTTTAATATAAAGATGCTTTATTTCAATTGTTGTATGTAATATGGATAATATTGTTATACTTAAGAATTTTATAATATGAAGACTTGTAAAGGAGGTCAGTTCCAATGAACTGGCATTGTGGGGGTGCTAGGCCATTTCTCACCTTCCCCACACGTATCCAACTTTTCGAACCCATTAGGGGGTTGAGGATTCCTTAGAAATCGAGTCATCCACCCCTTTCTTTTTCCCAGTCCGTCCGAGTGGCGACTCTATTTTCTCCAGACTTAGGCCCATGTTCTCTAAGGCCCCAAGCCTAAACAGTGCCAAAGTCGCAAGAACCATTCCACCGGGAGTGGGGACTAAAATCCCCGCTCACAGTGGCGACTCCACTGGGGATAAGAGAAGTTGATTCCATTGGTCTTTATATTATTCTATTCTTTCTTATAATTATATTATCCATTGCATCATATTAGATTGCATCGTGTGCATGAGTTAGGACGCCCGTGTTACCCGTGTTGTGTTATGTAAGGGATACCATGCTTTCACTCAAGGTATGGAGATCGAGCATGGCATAACCACTCATAGCCTCGTACCATTTGGTATATACTTGCTATGGGAACCTAAGCCTTTTAACCCAAAGACTAAATCTCATATAATTGCCCTAGTTACTTTCCTTAGGATTTTACCCCAAATGCATGTTGTTTGACTATGATTAATTTGTCTTGGCTTAAATCATGGCTTATTTGGTTTGCCTTTTTTCTAATATGACCTAAGTACATTGTAAGCTCAAAATAAACTTTTCTTTAGAATCAAAAAGACCAAAGCTATTTTCAAAACTTTTCAAGATGGTCTTTGGACATATGACTTTTCTAAAAACAAATCAAAAATTCTTTTACTCATGACTCAAATACAAAGCCCAAAATATGTTTTTCTAAAATCTTTTTACAATGGGCTTAGAAACAAAATGATTTTCATCCAATCTTTTCTTACAAAGAGCTTGCCAATTGTTTAGGTCAATTACAAAATACCAAAAATCAATTGTGAGCCTAGTTTATACTAAGAGTAATTAATCATGGGCTTGTTTTTGGCATGAATCATTAGTTACTTTTTCAAGTGAGAAATCTATTTATAATAAACCTCTTAATTTAGTTTTAATCCAATATAGCATAAAAGCTACTATAGTTGGTTAAATGGATTAAAACCTAATTAATGGGAATTTATTATGAACTGATTTCCATTTTTAAAAATATAACTATTGGTTGAAAAGTCCGAGGGAAATATTCGAAAACAAGATACCCCATGTTGGTATTTTGTTAACCATATACCTAGGAAAAGAGACTCGCCATTTGTGTGTGGATGTTATAAGGTTGGAAGGGATGTTCTACTTATCTTTGTTAATTGTTTGTGCATACATGCATACATGCATCTCATATCATTGATCCTTTCTGGCTCACAGCCCTGGATTATAATAGTTCAAAAGGTTACGACAATCCAACCTACGCCAGAGACAAAGTATATAGCAATGACTCAATCTCTTTTTCACCAAAAGTAATGGATCCTGAACAAATTCAAAGAATGCTGAATGAAGCCCTCAATGCCAAAATGGAAGAAATAAAAGAGGCCCTAGCTGAGACCATGAAGAACCAATTGACTGCAATATTAGAAAATCATGCCGAAGCATCTGCTAGCACTAAAAAGCCAAAGGACAAAGGGAAGGCTAAAGTTAGTGAAGTGGCTTTTGATGATGAAAAGGTGATCATTGGTGATGATGATGATTGGGTTCAATACTTTTGATGATGAAAAGGAGTCGAAGGTTGTTGAGAAGACAACTATTGAAAAGATCAAGGCGTCTGATGTTGAGAAGATGATTGCTGATTTAGAAAAGAAATTTGAGAAGAAGCTGAAAACCGAGGAAATGTCCAAGATTGACAAATTATTTGAGCTAGATGAAGAAGTTCCACATAAGTTTAAGATGCCATCTTTTGCAAAGTTTGATGGAACCAAAAATCCTCATCTCCATGTTAAGCAGTATATCATTGATATGCAGTCTACCCGAGCTACTAAGGCTCAAACTTTGAGATATTTAATGCTCTGATTGGACCCTATTGTCCAAAATTGGTTCAACACCTTAGAGCAAAGTACTCAAAAAGATTAGGACATGTTATACAAGGCTTTCATTTAGCAATATGGATATAATGTTGAGTTGGAAGTTACCTTAATGGAAGTTGTGTCCATTAGACAAAGGCCAAATGAGAATTTTGAGGACTATATGAAAAGATGGAGAAATAAGGCTACTTTGCTCAAGAAAAGGCCAGATGAATTTGATCAAATAAGGATGATCGTGAGAGGCATCCTGCCCAATCTCCGTGAAAGGCTGTCTCACACCCTTATAAGGGACTTCAAAGATCTTCTCCAAGCTGGTCTACAAATTGAAGAGTGGGAAAGGGAGAAGAAACACTTTTCGACAAGAAGGAATGAGAAAGGAAATTATCATCCTAGCAATCAAAGTACACAAAAGGAAGTTGATGTTAATTCCACTAGTCAAGGAGGAATGAGGCAGTTTTTAGAATTAGGGAAGCCACTGTCTTGGGTTCTCAATAAGCTACAAAAGAAGGGATTGTTACAACCTTTGATTCCTCATCCTTTGCCTAATCCTCTTCCACCTAACTTTGATACTAATGCATTTTTCCAATTCCATCAAAGGCCTGGACGCGAAATGGACAATTGTATGAAGTTGAGGCATGAGATCTAGAATTTAATTGATAATGGCCAGTTGCTTGAGCCGGATAAGCCTAATACCAAAAGTAATCATTTTTCAAGGTTCAACAGAGTACCTCCACCGGCAACATTCATGGTGGGAAAAGGATTGTAAGAAGATTTTATTTTATTATCCTTTCAAGATGGGGATATTGAAGATGTAAAAGGAAAGGAAGCTTAACTCAACAAACTTTCTTTATCTTGAATGTTGCTTTTCAAGTTTTGCTTTAATATTTAATTAGAACAATCATGTTTTTCAAATTTAAATTTGTTTGAATAAATTACTTTTATCAAAAATTTTATTGGTCTTCATTCATTTTGGTGCTCAACCAATGAGGAATCTAGCTTGATGATTCATGAATTAATATATTTATGCATCATAACTCAAATGATTTTACTAGATGAGGGAATTGCTCTATAGCATTGAGTTGTGTATGCCTACTTAGAGAGGGCTCCTGCATAATTACCTTTGTCTAGGTCCTAGTCAGTCTTAGAACATGCTTTGACAAACTTTAGAGGCGAAATTGAACTGTGCTTATTTAAGAGAGAAATGATCTAGGCATTGTTTGATGAGCCAACAACTAGTATCCACCCAATTAAATGTCAATCGCTAGTTGTCCCTTTGAGCCTTCATAAAATTTTAGCTTTCTTTTCATTGGCATATAACCTCAATAACCTACCCTGAGTTGTTGTGATACTTTTGACAAGTCTTATGATCACTAAGGTGAAGAGGCAAGAAGATCAAAGAAAGAAATGAATAGTCAAGACCACGAAGACAGTTGAAGTTCTCAAGACCATGAGGGTAGTTGATGCTTTCAAGACCATAAGGGTAGTTGAAGTTTTCCTAATATCTCTAATATATCAAGACAACATCAGAGTAACAAATGATTTATCCCTATTAAAGAAGATTTATGTCACTCCACTCATCTATTATTGGAAACCCAAGTTGGTACAAATAAGACAACTCTTTTAGAGCTAGAACCAAAAAAAAAAAGAAAGAAGAAAAGAAAATAAGAAAAGAAAAGAGAAAAAAGAAAAGAAAAAAAGAGAAAAAAGAAGAAAAGAAAAGAAAAAAAGGAAGAAAAAAAAGGAGAAAAAAAGATTAAAAAAAAGAAGATAAAACCTAAAAAGGCGGTTCAGAAAGCCAACTTAGTTCTCTTTTACCTAAAGCAGCAAAAGGCTTCCATTTGGTTTATAAGGACATTTTGACTTGAATTGGTCCAACCCTACTAAAGATTGAATCAAAATTGGAAAAAAGGAGAAAGACCACCCAGTTCATGAAAGTTTTGTACTTGACAATCCTACAAGGAAGAAGGAGAAAATGATAAAATGCTCAAAGAAATGGAAGAGTAAGAAAAATAAAAAGAAAGAAAAGGGAGAAGAATAAAAGAAATGAATTTAGGTACCAAACTTTATGCAAGAGCAAAGACTGTTCCAATCGAGATCTAGATTTGAATTTAGGTACCAAACTTTATAAGGAATTTGCAGTCTAGCAAGATTGCCTCCAAGCTACCTAAAGTTCAAATAAGAAGTTTGTAGTGTTAAGGTTTGTCCATTGTGTCACATCGGCTCCAACTTACAAATGGCCTTCATTTAACCCATATCCCTTATAGAACCCATTTCAAGCCTATCAAAGACCTATTGATCTCACTTGGTAGGTAGAGTCAATTAGTGGAGATAGTTTGAATAAGCATGCATATGAGATAGACAATATTTAAACTCAAAAGAGATTTTTGGCCAAGTAATGTGTATGAGCCTATCTGAAGTGCAACAATTCTTGCTTAAGTAGAAATTATTCCCGAGTTTAGTACGGTAACTAGGGTTGTTATGTTATAGATATGTTAATTTGGAAAAATCAAGTCCTGAGGTATATTGACATTGATTTGGCAAAGCCAATATTTGATTTCAAAAAAAAAATGTTTTTATCATATGAAGTCTTCAAGTTAAGGGGAGTTTGTTGAACTATCGAACCTCAAAGGATAAATTGGGCAAAGTAAATAGTTATTGGCAAGGTTATGAAGAAGCTACCAGCTGAAACATAGTTTTAAATGGATGTATCCCTGACTCTGCAACTTGGGATCTCCACCACTCATATTTTCAACATATCAAAGATAAAAACCATAAATGTGAAGCATCCTGTAATTCCAGTGCAAGAACTGAACGGGCATCTGAAAGAAATCCGTGAGAGCATTTCAGCTGATAATCTCAGTCTGCGAGTCGATGGAACCATTGTAAGTATTATTCATGCATATCATGCATACATGAGCATATCATATCGCACTTTCTTGTCTTGTATTTGTCTATTCTTTGTCAAAGTGAACAGTGAATACCCTGCGAGGTAAAGAATCAAAACAAGATATTGAATCAAGGGGGCATAGAAAGCCTATTACTTGAGGAAGCTCCAGCAATTTTGCAAAGAGAAGAAATGTGTGCTTGTGCGAAGAACTAGACAACAAAAACATCAATTAGAGCCCGCATAGAAAAATCATGGGGGGCAGGAGAAGATATGAGAGCCAACTAAAAATAGCTGAATTTTTGCAAAAAGGAAAAACAAAAGAATGGAAAATTAGAACTATCAAAAGAATGAAGATGCAAATGACAAAAGATCATTCCAACTAGAAGAGTTGAAGCCAATATAGGACAAATTTCCAATGATGAAGATCCATCTTAAATGATGAAGATCCATTTTGAAGGGTGAAGACTTGATTTTCAAGGATGAAGATCCATTTTTAAAGGTGAAGACCTGACTCAAAGGATGAAGATCCATTTTCAAAGGGTGAAGACTCGAAGTCCAAGGATGAAGATTCCGATTTTCAAGGATGAAGATCCATTTTCAAAGGTGAAGACCTGACTCAAAGGATGAAGATCCAATTTCAAAGGGTGAAGACCCGAAGTCCAAAGGATGAAGATCCATTTTCAAGGGTAAAGACCCGATGTCCAAAGGATGAAGATCCAATTTTTTAAGGGTGAAGACCCGATCTCAAAGGATGAAAATCCATTTACAAGGGTGAAGACCCGATCTCAAAGGATGAAGATGTAATATCCCAAAGTATACCCTAAAAGTTTTGAAATATTTATTGTTGTATTTGGATTAAGTGTTATAAATGTATATGTTTAAGTGGAAAGAGAAAAGAGGTAAGGAGAAGAGTGTATATGTTATATATATAGAGATATATACAACATATACAAGTCCAAGAAATGGAAGGTCAAAAGAAGATTTAATTATTTTTAAATTAAATTAATTGAAATGGAAATTAGTAAATGGAGGAAGATTTTTATGAATATTATATTATTATAATTGCTTGGTTGAGAATTAAAGGAAGTTTTAGTGGTTGAGAGAAGGGTTGAATGTTGACTTTGCTTTTCTCTATTCTTATTCTTCTTTTCTTTTCTCCTTGGCCAGCTAACTCCATAGTAAGAGAGGAAAGTGAGATTTTGCTCACCTAAACTCAAGATTGAAGGATGTTTCAAGTGATCAAGTTGGAATTCTAATGGTTTTCATCACTTTTGGTAAGTTTTCCACTTGATTCCCTTGTTTTCTTTTAAGTTTGTGTTTTGAGTTTGGTGTTTGATTGTTGATGGTATGTATATATTTGATTATGGTGTATATGAGGGTGTGTGATCTTCTTGGTGTTGATTTTGGAGTTTGATTGAAGAGATAGAGTTAAGTTTAGTATTGGAAGAGTAAGTGTTGTGTTTGAGTTATGTGTATGTGATGGTTGTGAATTGGTGTTTGATGTATGTATTGAGTTATTTTTGTATTTTTGCAAGTTATTATGGTTTATGGGTGTGTTTAGTTAAGTTTGTTTGAAGTGGAAAATAATAAAAGATAGAGGTTTGTTGGATGTGATGTTGTTGTTGCCGAAATCAGGATTTTTGGCCTGACACGCCCATGAGCACAGCCAGGTCTTTAGGCGTGTCAATGGTTCTATTTCTGGAGGGGTGACATGACCAGTGACACGCCCATGTCACTGAGCGTGAAACATATTATGTGTTGGAGTAGTATTGACACGACCAATGACACACCCATGTCACTGAGCGTGTCATAGCTACTGTGATGTTGGTGGATTCACACATCCAGTGACACGCCCACATCACTGAGTGTGATAAAGCTTCTGTGTTGTGAGTTTAGGGCATGGCTAGGTACATGCCCGTGTTGTTGAGCGTGTCATGTGTAGAGTTTTCCCTAGTTGGTTCTTAGCCTTATTATCTCATGTGTATCTTTAAGTGAGTGTGTATTATCCCTTTTGGATTAGGTTTAGAAGAGATTGAGTTTCCCTAATCCAAGTGTTGAAGAATTCTTGGAAGAGGAGTTTGGTGTTCTGTGAGTTTCTCTTGAGGTAAGTACAAACCCTACATTATTGCATACATTTACATGACATTAGGACTTAACACATTTGGTTGTAAATGTGTTAAGTAATCTATTACATTGTTGATACCTTTGATTAATATTATGATTTGCATAATGTGAAAGATATGATGATCATTCATATTATATGTACAATGCAATTGGTTGTGTATACCCTAATGATGAGATGTGAAGCCATGGTTGTTGGCTATAATGATGCAAATGAAATAATTGGGGCATGCTTGCCTAGATGATTATGAGGAAATGAGAATGGAATTGATAATGAAATAATGAAAGAATTTTGTGCCTAATGTGTTTTTCAATTTTTAGAGTTTTGTTATTGGTGGCAAGCCTAATAGTAACAATCTCTTGAAGCTGGGTTGGCCTTGATCCTTGAAGCCAAGTTGGGTTGAAGTTTAGCATGCTTAACTCCCCTTGAAGCTTGGTTGGGTCTAATCCTTGAAGCCTAGTTGAGATGTTACAAACCCTTGAAAGCTAGGTTGGGTTTGGTGCTTGAAGCCAGGTTAGGTTGATGCTTAGCATGCTTCGCTCCCCTTGAAGCTTGGTTAGGCCTAATCCTTGAAGCCTAGTTGGGATAATGAAAAATGTGATAATTAAACCAAAACATTAACTCTGAAAGTCGAATGGCATATTAGTTTCTTTTGGGTCCATGCTTGTCTTTGTTTAAATATGAATCATGAATGGTGAAACAAATGAATAATAAGATTTAATGTAAGGTTTTGAAATATGATATTCTTATGTATTGTTTATGATATATGAATGTGTGACAGTAGCATTACATTAAAGCATATGGTTATTGTGGTTTGTACCACTAAGCCGTTGGCTTAGCGCGATTATGAATCATCGCGCAGGTGACAGGGTAGAACCGGAAAGTTTAGCTAGACCGAGTCGAGTCTAGGCTTGAGAAGTGTTGATTGTGGACTTAAAGATCATAGATGAACTGCCAAACATGTATAAACTTTATATTTTGTAAACATTGATTTTGATGTATTTATATATGTAAATACCACTACATTTTTCGCTGCCTAATAAATAAATGTTTTATCTAGTATATTTTATAACATAATTTGAATGTTTTAAGTCTTTCTTATATTGTTGTTAAATTGAAAGATTGGGTTGTTTAATATAAACCGTGACACTCATGTATTTGATATACGTATATTACAGATGTACTAGTATGTAGTGTGCATATATGAGGTATAGGGGTGTTACATCTATTTTGGTATCAGAGCCTAGGTTTGAGATTCTCAACCTAGGTCAATTGTAAGAAAAAGAAAATCTTGATTTTAAAATATGGTTTTTGAATAAGATACATGCTTTGGCGTTGGCAGTCTCTGATCTTTGATGAGGTATATTCTGTTGTGTTGCAGATATAGGTAGTGATGGCGTCTCAGTCACATCAGTCCATAGAAGGTAGTGCTGAGAGTGTAGCTCCTGAAGAGGGTAGAGATGGAGCTAGGGTTGAGAGAGCTGGAGAGGCACCTGCTCCTATGCCAGAGAGACTACCTGCTGATGAGATTCTGCCGGTTTGGTTACGGCATGTGATAGAATTATTGAGGCAAGCTTCGGTGCATTAGCCGCCACCGCCACCATAGCCACAAGTGCCGATGAGGCAACATGATAAATTGAGGAAGTTTGGGGCTGAGGATTTCTTTGGTACTACAGATCCTGCAATAGCTGAGCAGTGATTAGATAGAGTTCAGAGGGTATTCATCCAGTTGCAAGCCACTCCTGAAGAGAAATTTGATTATGCTAGATCCTTATTGCAGAAAGATGCTTATGATTGGTGGATGACGGTTCCACATGCCATGGATGATCCGCCGACGTTATCTTGTAGTGATTTTCTGCGGGAGTTTGAGCAGAAATATACTCCGAGGGAGTATAAGCATGTCAAGAAGATGGAATTTCTGAATCTGAGACAGAATAACCGGACAGTAACAGAGTATGAGATAGAGTTCATCCGATTGAGTCATTATGCAGGTGGAATTATTTCAGATGAGATTGATCGGTGCAGGAGATTTGAGGAGGGGTTGAGGCCCTCCATTATGTGTATTGTTGCTAGTTCCCGATATCAGGATCTTTCCCAGCTTGTTGCAGCGGTCCGAAGTGTTGAGAGAGCACAGGATATTGCAGCAGCTACTACTGAAGAGGAGACCAGAGTTAGGAGACCCCAATTTGAGGCAGGGTCTTCATCTATGAAGAGAGGCCGAGGAAGTTTTGTTCCGAGGATCAGTAGGACCTAGAGGCAGTCTGATAGGTTAGTTCAGTATCAGAGGCAGAGACCGAGACCTACAGTCTCTGTAGCGAGTGCTCCGACTCTAGTGGTTCAGAGATCCATTCCACCTACATGTGTCCATTGTGGTAGGGCACATGGGGGTGTGTGCTGGAAGATGGGTGGATCAGGAGTATGTTTTAGATGTGGGTCACCAGCTCACTTTATCAAAGATTGCCCTGAGCTACAGGAGGATAGACAGACTGATACTGCAGCTTATCGACCTAGTGTTAGCAGAGATGGTCGAGGGGGCAGAGGTTTCAGTAGAGGTGGTCGACTTGGGATCAGTCAGAGAGGAGGCTCTACATCCGGAGGCAGTAGGCCAGATGAGGCTGGGTCATCACAGCAAGTGTATGTGATGCAGAAGCAGCCGGATGCTTCAGCTATCATTGCGGGTACATTCTCTTTATTTGGTATTTCAGTTCTTGCTTTGATTGATCCAGGATCTACTCATTCATATATAAGTGCATCTATCTTGACTGTGTCTGAATTGCATTCAGAGTCCTTAGGATTTGATGTGTTGGTGACAAATCCTTTAAGACATAGTGTTGTGGTGAGTAAGGTGCATCGTAATAGTTCAGTTGTGGTGCAGGGTGAGGAGTTTTTGGGTAATTTGATTGAAATGCCTTTTAAGGAGTATGATCTAATTCTAGGCATGGATTGGTTGTCTAAGCATGGAGCTGTGGTAGACTATTAAAAGAAGTGTGTTACCTTGAGAACCAGTGATGGTAGAAGTGTGATGGTATCTAGTGAGTAGAGACAACTTACAACCTTGTTTGTTTCAGCTGTTGCAGCTAGGAAGTTGATTAGAAAAGGGTGTGATGCTTATCTTGCTCATGTTGTGGATACCAGAGTAGTGGGTTCTTAGCTTGATAGTATACCCACAGTTGCTGAATTCCCAGATGTTTTCCCTAAGGAGTTGCCAGGGTTACCCCCTGAGAGAGAGGTTGAGTTTGGTATCGATTTGTTGCCTGGTACCACTCCCATCTCTATTACTCCCTATCGAATGGCACCTGCTGAGTTGAGAGAGTTGAAGGTGCAGTTGCAGGAGTTGTCAGATAAAGGGTTTGTTCGCCCTAGTGTGTCTCCATGGGGAGCACCTATTTTATTTGTGAAAAAGAAGGATCGTACTTTGAGGTTGTGTATCGATTATAGGCAGTTGAATAAGGTAACTATCAAGAATAAGTATAATCTACCTAGAATAGATGATCTCTTTGATCAATTGAAGGGAGCAGCTGTGTTTTCCAAGACTGATATGAGATCAGGGTACCATCAATTGAGAGTAGGAGAGGAAGATGTTTCTAAGACAGCTTTCCACACAAGGTATGGGCATTATGAATTTTTGGTGATGCCTTTTGGGTTGACGAATGCACCTGCAGCTTTTATGGATTTGATGAATAGGGTGTTTAGACCCTATCTGGATCAGTTTGTGGTGGTCTTTTTTGATGATATCTTGGTGTATTCGCATAATAAGGAGGAGCATGACAAGCATTTGCAGATTGTGTTGCAGACCTTGAGAGAGAAGCAATTATATGCTAAGCTATCAAAATGTTAGTTTTGGCTTGATCAAGTAACTTTTCTGGGTCATGTGGTGTCAGCAGATGGTATAAGAGTTGATCCGAGTAAAGTTGAAGCTATTTTGAATTGGAGTCCACCGAAGTCTGTGACTGAAGTTAGAAGTTTTCTGGGTTTGGCAGGCTATTATCGATGGTTTGTGAAGGGGTTTTCTTTGATAGCTACTCCACTCACCAGATTACTTCGAAAGGGAGTTAGATTTGTGTGGACAGATGTTGCGCTTAAATTAACACTATCACAAAGCAACACTCGCAAGTATACGAGGCTATTGCAGTGATGGTGATCGCCCAAAGGTTGTCTCACAAGGAAGGAATTGCGTGTAATAGTTCGATTAACATGAAATAATAAACTTGAGTGTGTGATTGGATTGGTGAATTGTAATTAACCTTAGAAATGAAAATTAGTGATTTTATGCAAGATAAATTCAATTATGGAAATGATGCCTAGGGTTGTAGGTCCATTTAATCAAATGTTTAATTATCAAATTATCCATTAATATAACCTTGTACCTTAAGCGCAATCAAAAAGGGAAATTTCCCAACTCAAGGTAAGATTACATTCAATACACCTTTCAAGTACTAGATGTTTTATTAGTTTTTGTCTTAGATTTGTATCTTATTTATTATGATGATTATTGTTTTATTTAGGTATTTTGGTAGTTTTAATATGTTTATTTAGTGTTTTCATTAATTTTGGTAGTTTTAATTTATTTGAGTGTTTATGTCATTTTTGTTCTAGTTTTTAGTGTGTGTTTGTGTGTTGTTAGTTAATGTTTATTTGATTCTTGTTTAAAGTGTGTTTCAAGTGTTTGTGTTAGGTAAATATGCAAGGAACCATATTAAGGGCAAAACCAAGGATCAAGAGAGGAAGGAAAGACCAAGGAACCAAGAGGAAAAAAACAATGGACAGTAGCTAACACATGCAGAGGACACGGCCAAGCTTGTGGCCGTGTCCCATACCAAGCTAAGGAAGAAGACCAAGACACAGAAGGTGACACACTCAAGGGACACGGCCAAGCTTGTGGCAGTGTCCCTCCAAAATTGTCAAACACGGCCAAGCTTCCTCCAAACTAGCCGTGTCACTCACCACTCCAAAGAAGAAAAGAAGAAAATCACACAGAGGCGAACACACTCAGGGGACACGGCCAACCTTGTGGCCGTGTTCCTCCAAGAACCTCAAACACGGTCAAGTTCACTTGAGCTTGGCCGTGTCACTCACGGACTAAAGAAGACGTGGATTTTTGGAGCGGAGGTTTCGTATAAATATTAGAATTAGGGTTTTTAAGAGGGTTGTTGATAGTTTGAGTTTAGTTCAGCCGTCAAAGAAAGAAGTTAGGGTTTCATATCTTATTTTCTTGGATAATTTGATTACACTTGGATTAAACTAGTCTAGATTGAATTTGTTTTAGCCATTGCAACATTCTTCAAGCAAATTCTGAACAAGAGATTCTTCAGAGGCAAAAGGGAGTTGTAATTTGGTTTTGTTCTCGAACTTTATCTCTTTAATTTCATTGGAATTGTATTTATGAATATTATCATGTCTAAATTGATTTCCTTGAATATTAATGAGATGAGTATGTTTGATAACATTAATATGAACTAATTTGATCTAGTCTAGGGTTTGTATGGATCTACTATGATTGTATGAATTGGTTATTGCTCTTAACTAAATTTATTTCTTTAGCCTTGATTGAATGAAATTATTGTTAATATATAATTGATTGGCCACAAATTATGTGTTTAAGGTATTAGATGAAGGATTGAGAGATGAATTCTAATGCTGGAACAATTCAATTAGGGACTTAGGTGAATTAGAGATATAGCCTAAGAAAAAGATCATACCAATTGTAACAAGATTAGTTGAAAGAGGTTTGAATGCGAGAGCTTATTTCCTTGATTCGATTAATTAAGTTGCTTGAGATCTAATCTTTGAAATTAAATTAGTTGAGAGGAATAACCGTTCATACATATAAGTAGTAGAGAAGTGCAAACCCTAGACCATTCTATTAAGTGAATCAATACATCAGCTTAGTTTACCTTTATTGTTTTAAACTTCAATCGATCTTCTTCATTAGTTGTTAGCAATTTAAATTATTTAATTACTTGTTATTTATAATATGATAATCAATTAGCTATTCTAGCTTCCTTGAGAGACGACCTTGGGGCGATCACCTTTGCTACATCTACCTCGTATACTTGGGAGTGACGCTTATAGTAGAGTTAATTAGAGCGCAACAAGTTTTTGGCACCGCTGCCGGGGAGGCTAATTGGCGTAATTGTTTATTAGTCATAGATACTTTAGATTATTTTTCATTGTTTACTTTGATTTTATTTGTCTTTTGCTTTTAATAATTCATTTTTTCTAGAAATTTTGTTTATGCAAGGCAGGAGATCACTTGGAGGAGAGCTATACCCAGTCATTCTAGAAATTCAGAGAGTGAAAAGGAGCAGGGAAGAGTTTGAACTATACACCGGATTTGATACTACAGAGGAGGACATTTCTGATTTTGAATCGGAATCTGCACAATCTACCAACATGGGAGAAGTAAGGCAAAGAACTATGAGTGACTTTGCTAGACCTATCATTGGAACTTCCACATCTTATATAAGATTGACGGATGCAGCAAGAAACTATGAATTGAAGAACATCCATTACAACATGCTTCCATCATTCTATGGAGTTCCAAATGAAGATCCTTTGAACTTTATTCGGGATTTTTACTCTACCCTCAACACTTTTCCATTGGGAGGACTAACAGAGGACCAGTTGAGGATGAGATGTTTCCCGTATACATTGAAGGATAGGGCAAAGAGTTGGCTTATGATGTTGCCCGAAAATTCTTTGACAACTTGGGAGCAAGTTTATAATAAATTTATGGGCAAGTTTTACTCACATCAGAAGAGAACTGAATTGAGAGGGAAGATTGCTACATTCTCTCAATTTCAAGGAGAACCATTTCATGAGGCTTGGGATAGATTTAAGATGTTACTGATCCAGTGTCCACATCATCACTACCCACTTCAACTTCTGAATCAGTTTTTCTATGATGGTCTAACCTAGCAATTTCAGAATATAGTTGATAACGCAGCTGGGGGAGCTATGGGAGAAAAGATAGCTGATGAAACTTATGAGATCTTTGAGATGTTGGGAGCTAATTCCCAACAGAAAAGTGTAAGAGGAAGAAGTAAAGGAGTGAATCAATTGGAAGCCAATAGTGAGATGGTCAATCAAATAGCTGAATTGACAAGACAGGTGCAGATGCTGAACATGAAGAACAATACTTCTTCATCCACTCAAGAAGTGTGTGGAATTTGTGGGACTTTTGGGCATGGAGCAAATATTTGCCCCTCCACATATGAGTCTTATGGTATTGAAGTTGAGCAAGTCAATGCTATGGGGGGATATCAACCAAGGGCCCGAAATGATCCGTACTCAAATACATACAATCCTGGTTGGCGAAATCATCCAAATTTTTCCTGGACAACAAATAATTTGCAACAGCCTTTCCATTTGCTCCAGAGACAGAATCAACCTCAGGGTCAATCCTCAAATCAAGGGCAGCTTAAGATAGAGAGTTTGGAGGAAAGTTTACAGGCTTTTATCCAAGTAAGTGTTAAAAATCAAGAGATGACCAACAAGAGGTTGGATTCATTAGAAGCATCTTTTAAGAAAGTGGAGACTCAAGTAGGGCAACTTGCACAACAAATGCAAATTCAACAAAAGGGGAAATTCCCAAGTCAACCTGAGCAGGCACAATCAGTGACTATTCTTAGAAGTGGTAAGGTAATTAACAATAATGTTAAAAATAATTCTGTGAATGCAGGTGAGAAAGAGAATAAAAAGGAAGGAGAGACAGAGAACCAAGGTCCTAGAGAAAGATCAATGGAGAGATCCCCTTCTATAGATTTACATAAGGCAAGCAATCCATATCGGCCACCTATACCATTCCCCAGCAGGTTGAAGAATGATAAACAAGATAGGCAATTTTCTAACATCTTCAACATGCTGTCTAAGGTAAGTATTAACTTACCTTTACTTGAAGCAATAAAGAACATGCCAGCCTATGCCAAATTCTTCAAGGAGCTGATCATCAAGAAAAAGTGGTATGAGCCGAATGAAAAGGTGATAGTTTCAGAGGTAGCTAGTGTTGTTCTGCAGCATAAACTACCTCCCAAGCTAAAGGATCCTGGTAGCTTTATAATTCAAATTACTATGGGGAATGGAAAGGGGACTGATGGCATGTGTGATCTAGGAGCCAGTGTAAATTTGATGCCTTATTCTGTATATCAAGAATTAGAGCTAGGGGAACTTAAACCAACATAAATGGTGTTGCAATTAGCTTATAGATCTCTTAGATTCCCGAAAGGGGTTATAAAAGATGTGTTAGTTAAGGTTGGAGGGTTGATAGTACCTGTGGATTTTATAGTTCTTGACATGGAAGGAAGTAACCCTACACCATCAGCACACACTATTTTGCTGGGCAGGCTTTCTATGGCTACAACCAACACCTTAATAGATGTTAAAAATGGTAAATTATCAATGATTGTCTTGGGACAAACGGTTGAATTTTCTATTTTTAACACTTCTCTCATTCCTACAACTGCTTTATATGAGGATTGTTCTTTAATTGATTATGTTGACGCAGTTATTTCAGATGTTTTCTTGCAGACAGGTTCCTCGGATAAATTGGAGGCAGCACTGACTTTAGATCGTGGTTTAGATATTTTTTATTCAGAAATAGTCAGTTGCCTTGAGACATTAGAGAGTGCTGAAATAGAGAAACATAAGGAGGACACAGTCTTTGAACTTCCCTCCATCCAAAAGGAAGAGAAGAATCCTTCACTAGAGTTAGATGAGCTGAGGAATGAGGCATATGAGAGCTCAAGGATTTATAAGGATCGCACTAAAGCACTTCATGACAGAATTATAGTGCGAAAGACTTTGAGTCCAGGTATGAAAGTTTTACTTTTTTAACTCTCGTCTCCGTCTATTTCCAGGTAAACTCAAGTCTTGATGGAGTGGTCCTTTCGAGATAACTCAGGTATATCCTTCTGGTGCCATTGAATTGCTTAACTCTCAAACAAATGAGACTTTTAAAGTAAATGGACAGAGAGTTAAATCATACAATGAAGGATTTCAAGAAGTGAGGATCATTGACAGCACTTTGATCCACAATCCCTAAGTCTTGCAGTGATGTCCAGCTATATGACATTAAAGAAGCGCTAAATGGGAGGCAACCCATCGATTTGCATTTCTTTTTATAGTTATAATTTTATATTCAGCAGTTTTGATTTTATGTTTGTTTAAATAAATGGAATGGGTGCTTTGATCGATTTTTATTTTTCTAATGTGTTTCAAGGTTGATTAAAGAAGAGGTTTGCAATTTCTTTAAGATGTGGTGGTTAAAAAAAAAAGAAGAGTCAAAATGGCAGAAGGTGACACGGCAAAGGAGCTTGGCCGTGTCCTTGGCCGTGTCACATGGGACACGGCCAAGCTTCACCTCAAGTCTCTTTTTTTTGTTTTTGCACACTTATCTACACAGTAGGTGACATGACCAAGGAGCTTGGTCGTGTCCCAAACTTCACCAAAAAAATCACTTTTCTTTTGTTTTTGCAAATTTTCCTTACAGTAGGTGACACACCCATGGGACACGGCCAAGTCACTGGCCATGTCCCTCCAAGCACATCAGACATGGCCGTGTCCACCCAAACTTGGCCATGTCTCTTCAATTTCACACTCAGACACGGCCAAGCTCATCCAAACTTGGCCGTGTCCCTTCACTTTTACACTTTAAAAACACGATTTTTGCACTGCTTGCTCATTCCAATCCCTAGATATGTTTTGTTTTCTCTCTCTCTCTCTCTCTCTCGACTTCTCTCTTCCAAAACTCCATTGTTTGTGTTTCAAAGCTTCAAAACCTCCATTAAATCCCAATTCTCTTCACCAAAACTACAATTAATCCATTTAATCTTCTTCTTCTCTCACAAAAGATCAATTTAATCGGTTTAAATCTCAAATTTTTTCAGATATTTCAAGATGCCAAGAACGAAGATGGTTTCCCACCGCAAGAAGAAGAGACCTACAACTGAAAGTGCATCTTCATCTTCATCGTTTTCATCTTTGAAGAGAGCGAATCTTTTGGCTCGGGGTTTTTTCGCGACGAGGTATGTCAATGATTAATCCCACAATGCTCTTAATATTAGGGATAATTTTTATCATTATATTCAAATTCTTGGGTGGGAGAACCTAGTCTCCTTGCGACCTTTGCAATTTCAAGAACTTACTTTGGAGTTCTTAATATCTCTTAATGTTGAAAGAGATGCACAAAAAATTTGCTCTAGGTTGAGTTTTAAGTTGCTTGGAAAATCATTTGTGATTAGTATTGAACAATTAAATGATATATTTGGTTTCCATCAACATGGTGAAAGGTCGGTACCTAAGGAATTTAAACAACAATTTGCTTGGGGAGCATTGGGCTCGGGGACTTATGTGGCCAAATCGGCCAAAGCAACTAAATTGAGCAATCTCGCTTTGAGGTATTTGCATCATTTTATGTCTTGCAGATTCTTTGCTTGGAAGGAAAGCCCGGGTGTAGTGGAACTGAGTGAATTATTTTTCTTAGATTGTGTGGTTAATGCAGTGCCTATTAGTTTCGGCTATTGGTTAGCCGATGTTTTTGATAGTGTGGCAAACAAAAAGAGGGGGGCTATCTGTATTGGAGGATTGGTTACCACATTAGCAACGGCCCTCCTTGATGATTTTGACCCGAGTACCTGTCGCATGACTAGAATTACAGGTAATGATTCATTGGATTTGGCTACACTAGAGAAGATGCATATGGTGGTGTATAGGAGAGGGGCTTATATGATGGCTTCAGCTGTGCCAGAAGTACCGGGGGATAGACAGAAGAGAACTCAAGTTCAAGAGGAGTCCGATTTGGATTCTCTTGATTTAGATGAAGATGCTCCGGTCTCGGATAATTAAGAGATACTTAATAGGATTGAGGCCCTGGAGAGTAAGGTAGACCGTAACCATGCTGCGGTATTGCAACAGTTGGATCAAATTAATAGCAACCTTGCTAAGATTTTGAGTCTTCATCCCTCAGCTGCATCATCTTGACATCCGCCTTCACCATAGATCACATTGGCTCTAATCTTTGGAGAGATTTCCTTACTTTCTTGTTTTATTGCATATTTTTGTTATTTTTCATTTTTATTTTTAATGTTAACATTTTATATTCTGGATATTTTATTTTATATATTGTATTTTGTTTTTGAACATTTGTGCTTGTGGTGAAAAGTTAGGGTTTTACCTCACCAGGGTACGATGAAAAATAGGTTGTACCTTAACTCTTTCTCTTTATTATTCTTGTTTTCCATTGAGGACAATGTAAATTCTAAAGTGTGGGGTAATCTTTAAGCTTTTCTTTAATTCTTGTTTTGTTTGTCTTGGTGTGTTTTATTATGTGTTGTGCATGTCATGATTGTTGAAAACTTATTGACTTTTCTGTGATTCTGGTATTATATTTGGGACTTTAGTATCAGCATAGAAATTAGCATTTGAATTCATTCAGGATCAATTTTCACATTCTGCAATTCATGACATATTGATCTTTGAGAACCCACCTTTGTGAGTTTTGAGCCTCATAGATTGAATGTTATTGTCAATTGAATCTCTTTTCTTAAGTGTGCACCTTCATGATTTTGCATCTCTAGAGTTTGCTTTTGCATACTAATTGAACTCACATTATGATTTCATCTCAAGCTTTAAAATGATGAAGGCAAATTAGGTTAACCCTTTAGCTTAAAAAGACCTCCCTTAATTATGAATTCCTTAGTGAGCCAAGTTGAGCCTTTGACTTTTTCTTGATTGATCAACACAATTCACAACTCAACTTTTTCTTATTATCATCATACCTGCATTAAGGAATGGAGTTTCTTATGATATGACAATAGGGTGGTTTAATTCAAAAGTGTGGGGTAAGCAAGTAAAAAAAAAGGTATTGCTATTTAGGGTTGAAATGCATACTTTGCACATTGTATTTGACTAAGAGTCGATTATTCTGTTCCTCTACATTGTAAGCTAGATGTTTCATGCAATTTTATATTATATATATATATTTAAAAAAAAAAGAAGTTAAAAAAAAAAGAAGAAAGAAAAAAAAGAAAAAGGAAAATAAAAGTGAAGATATATATATACAGAATTCATATATTTTCTAGCATTAGAGGAATGTCGACTCATGTACTTTTCTTTTAGTGTGCAAGTATGTAAGATTATCAAGGGTTGGTGAATATGCCATTTGAGGGAGCTATCAGTTTCTGAGCAAGAGTATTGTCTAATTTAGATACTCCATTTCTTGATGTTCCAGCTAAAATGTCTTTTCTCACACCTGCACCTTAGCCCCATTACATCCAAATAAAAGACCTTCGGATTATTTCTTGAGAAAATCAGTGAGGGAGATTGGATAATTAAGCAAGTTTATGGTAGTATGCAGTCATGAGTGGTTTGGGTGAATTAACCTATGAAATTGAGTGAAACACTTAGATGAGAGATGAGATTTGTATGTCTGAATTAATGAATAAGTTAAGAAAATCCTTGATTGAAGTACAGTGCAATTATTTATGGCTGAGTCTTAAAGAATTTCATCTTATATACTGGAATTATAGTTAAGGTTGTTTGAGTTTTAATTTATGCCATGTGAATTTGCTTGAGGACAAGCAAAGTTTTAAGTGTGGGGTAGTTGTTTTATTAGTTTTTGTCATAGATTTGTATCTTATTTATTATGATGATTATTGTTTTATTTAGGTATTTTGGTAGTTTTAATATGTTTATTTAGTGTATTCATTAATTTTGGTAGTTTTAATTTATTTGAGTGTTTATGTAATTTTTGTTCTAGTTTTTAGTGTGTGTTTGTGTATTGTTAGTTAATGTTTATTTGATTCTTGTTTAAAGTCTGTTTCAAGTGTTTGTGTTAGGTTAATATGCAAGGAACCATATTAAAAGCAAAACCAAGGATCAAGAGAGGAAGGAAAGACCAAGGAAACAAGAGGAAGAAAACAATGGACAATAGCTAACACATGCAGAGGACACGGCCAAGCTTGTGGCCGTGTCCCATACCAAGCTAAGGAAGAAGACCAAGACACAGAAGCTGACACACTCAAGGGACATGGCCAAGCTTGTGGCCGTGTCCCTCCAAAATTGTCAAACACGGCCAAGCTTCCTCCAAACTGGTCATGTCACTCACCACTCCAAAGAAGAAAAGAAGAAAATCACACAGAGGCGAACACACTCAGGGGACACGGCCAACCTTGTGGACATGTCCCTCCAAGAACCTCAAACACGGCCAAGTTCACTTGAGCTTGGCCGTGTCACTCATGGACTAAAGAAGATGCGGATTTTTGGAGCGGAGGTTTCGTATAATATTAGAATTAGGGTTTTTAAGAGGGTTGTTGAGAGTTTGAGTTTAGTTCAGCCATCAAAGATAGAAGTTAGGGTTTCATATCTTGTTTTATTGGATAATTTGATTACACTTGGATTAAACTAGTCTAGATTGAATTTGTTTTAGCCATTGCAACATTCTTCGAGCAAATTTTGAACAAGAGATTCTTCAGAAGCAAAAAGGAGTTGCAATTTGGTTTTGTTCTCGAACTGTATCTCTTTAATTTCATTGGAATTGTATTTATGAATATTATCATGTCTAAATTGATTTCCTTGAATATTAATGAGATGAGTATGTTTGATAACATTAATATGAACTAATTTGATCTAGTCTAGGGTTTGTATGGATCTACTATGATTGTATGAATTGGTTATTGCTCTTAACTAAATTTATTTCTTTAGCCTTGATTGAATGAAATTATTGTTAATATATAATTGATTGGCCACCAATTATGTGTTTAAGGTATTAGATGAAAGATTGAGAGATGAAGTCTAATGCTGGAATAATTCAATTAGGGACTTAGGTGAATTAGAGATATAGCCTAAGAAAAAGATCACATCAATTGTAACAAGATTAGTTGAAAGAGGTTTGAATGCGAGAGCTTATTTCCTTGATTCGATTAATCAAGTTGCTTGAGATCTAATCTTTGAAATTAAATTAGTTGAGAGGAATAACCGTTCATATATATAAGTAGTAGAGAACTGCAAACCCCAAACCATTCTATTAAGTGAATCAATACATTAGCTTAGTTTACTTTTATTGTTTTAAACTTCAATCGATCTTCTTCATTAGTTGTTAGCAATTTAAATTTATTAATTACTTGTTATTTATAATCTGATAATCAATTAGCTATTCTACCTTCCTTGAGAGACGACCTTGGGGCGATCACCTTTGCTACAGCTACCTCGTATACTTGCGAGTGACGCTTATAGTAGAGTTAATTAGAGCGCAACACTAGAGTCAACTTTTCCAAATAGTCATCAAAGGAATTACCAAAAATAGAAAATTCATCCATAAATACCTCAATGCACTTATCCAACGTATCAAAAAAGATGGAAAGCATACACCTTTGAAATGTTCCCGGTGCATTGCAAAGTCCGAATGGCATCTTTCGAAATGCAAATGTCCCAAAGGGACAAGTAAATGTAGTCTTTGGTTGATCTTCTGGTGCTATCGGGACTTGGTAGTAACCTGAAAGACCATCAAGAAAATAGTAAAAAGCGTGTCCAGATAACCTATCAAGCATTTGGCCAATAAATGGCAAAGGAAAGTGATCTTTTTTGGTGACATTATTTAATTTCCTATAATTTTTGCACATCCGCCACCCAGTTTGTGTTCGTGTCGGTACCAACTCTCCCTTATCATTCTGGACCACTGTCAACCCTGTTTTCTTAGGCACAACATGAACATGACTAACCCATTCACTATCAGCAATAAGGTAAATTACCCCTTCATCCAGTAATTTGAGGACCTCCTTCTTAACAACCTCGCTCATGTTAGGGTTTAGCCTCCTTTGAGACTCTCTCACCGGTTTAGCCCCTTCCTCTAAGATGATCTTATGCATGCACATAGAGGGACTAATACCCTTAATGTCACTCAATCCCCAACCTATAGCTTTCTTGAACTTTTTCAACATCGTTACAAGCTTATTTTCTTCCTCACTAGTAAGGGTAGCAGAAATTATCACTGGTTGAGATTTATTCTCCCCAAGAAAAATATATTTTAAATGCTTGGGGAGTTCTTTAAGTTCAACCCCTTGTAGTTGAATTTGCTCTTCTTCAACTTTAAATTCCTCCTCAACACTCTCATCGTCCAAAATGGAATTGTCTTCTTTATTCTCCTCATTGGAAATCTCTGCTTCTTCTTGCAATTTTAGAGCCCTTTCTAGCTTGTGTTCACCATTTTCCTGCAAGAAAACTTCTTGAACAGCATTATCAGTAAAATCAATGAAAGAGCAGTCTTCATATAAAGCACTAGTGGGAATGGGGGAAGTGTTAAAAATTGAAAATTCTACAGTTTGTCCCAAAATGGTCATAGTCAATTTTTCATTTTTATCATCAATTAAAGTGTTAGTTGTAGCCATAAAAGGCCTCCCTAACAAAATTGCATGCTCGGCATCCCATGGGATTTCTCCCCCCATATCTAAGACAATGAAATCAACGGGTACAATCAAACCACCTACCTTAACTAGAACATCTTCTATGATTCCTTTAGGGTATCTAAGAGTTCTATCTGCTAGTTGCAAAACCATTTTAGTCGGTTTGAGTTCCCCAAGCTCTAGTTTCAAATAAATTGAATATGGCATCAAATTAATACTAGCTCCGAGATCACACATGCCAATGGTTTCTTTCCCATTCCCCCATAGAGATTTTAACTATAAAGCTCCCAAGATCTTTTAGCATAGGAGGTAACTTATGTTGTAAAACAACACTAGTTACTTCCGAAACTATTACCTTCTCATCCAACTCATACCTTATTTTCTTAGTGTTTAGCTCTTTTAAGAATTTTGGCATAAGATGGCATATTCTTTATTACCTCTAGTAAGGGTAGGTTGATACTTACCTTCGAAAGCATGTTATAAATTTTAGAAAATTGCTTATCATGCTTTTCATTTTTTAACCTGCTGGGAAATGGAATTGGTGGTCTGTATGTATTTGGAGATTTGTGCAGCTTTGGTGCAACGGATGCCTCCTCTCTATCCTCTTTAAGCTCATTTGGTTCAGCTTTTTCTTCTTGCATTTCCTTGCCATTATTTTGCATTGTACCTGCATCAAATGAATTATCAATGTTATTATCACCGATTTTATTATCAAGTACCTTACCACTTCTTAAAATGGTGATTGCTTTGGCCTGCTCCGGTTGGCTTGGAAATTTTCCTTTTTTATTGGCTTGAAGTTGATTAGCCAATTGACCCACTTGAGTTTCAACCTTCTTAAGTGATGCTTCTAAAGAGTCAAACCGCTTATTGTTCAATTCTTAATTTTGAGTGCTTACTTGAATGAAAGCATTCAAATTGTCTTCAAATGAAGGTTTCTTGACCTGCTCTTGATTTGAGGGTTGCCCTTGAAATTGGGGACCTCTTTGATATGGTTGGAAAGGTTGTTGAGGTGGAGCATGTTGTTGATTTTTCCATGAAAAATTGGGGTGATTCCTCCAACCGGGGTTATAAGAATTTGAATATGGGTCATTCCTACCCCTTTGTTGGAACCTTTCAAAAGCAAAAGCTTTGGCAGAATCATCAGTGGGCACACATTTATAGCAATGCCATCATCTACCATGACATAAGGGGTTCTTTTTCTTTTAACCTCCACATCAAAGAAAGTGGGTAGACATGGTCTATTCCATCCTCTGGTAAATCAACATCTTGAAAAAGAAACTATCATTACTTCAATCTTATTTCCCTCTTGAATCTCTTCACACTTCATTACTTCTTTGGTCCTTTTTGATCCCATGAAATTAACCAGTTCCTCTGGTGTTGCATAAGTGAAAATTTGCATAGCTTTGGGCATAGTCTCACAATGCTTCTTAGAGGTTTCTAATAATTGCCAAATGCTAATGCTGGCTTAAGTCCTTTTCAATTACTTAAGGATGACATCATCTTCATCTTCATTCATTTCTCTTTTAGCATCCTTCCTTTTGTCAGGCTCTACTTCTTTTGGTTGGGTTTTAGCATAAGGTTTGCTAGAATGGGTATTCAACACTTCTTCTTCAGGTTCGGACCAATCCCATTTCTCTTGGTTGTCTTCTTATTCCTGTTCACTATCAATGGAATCTCAAAACTCATTTACAACACAATTGATCAATGCCTTTTCTTCCATAATTGATTCATCAAGCAAAACCTCCTCTTTTATAGCTTCTCCACCTATGTCTTGAAATGATGACAAGATAATCTTTTTATTAAGTCTCCCTCCTATCATAAAGGCTGTTGGTGGTAGCACTCTATTGAACCTAGGTAAAGGGTTGTCCTTTATCCTAGGCTTATTAGGTTTAAGAAACTTTCCACTATCAATCAGATTTTAAATCTCATGCCTCAACCTCATGCAATGGTCTGTCTCATGCCCTTGCATTTGATGAAATTGATAGAAAGCTTTAGTATCAAAGTTTAGTGGTAAAAGATTTGGCAAAGGTTGAGGAACCAGCGACTGTAACAGCCCTTTCTTTTGTTGTTTATTAAGAACCAAAGACAAAGATTTTCCTAATTATGAGAGTTGTCTTCTATTTCCTTGACCAATTGCATTAACATCTACTACCTTTATGTGTACTTTGATTATGAGACTAATAACTCCCCTTTTCATTCATTCTCCCAGTAAAATGGTTCTTCTTCCTTACCCATTCTTCTATTTGCAATCTGGCTTAGAGAAGGTCCTTGAAGTCTTTGATATAAGTGTGGGACATCCACTTACGAAGGTTAGGTAATACACCTTGTACTTTCATCTGGATCTAATTAGACTCATCCAGCCTCTTCTTAAGAAGTGCAACCTTATTTCTCCATTTCTTGACATAGTCAACAAAGTTCTAATTATGCTTTTGCCTTATTGATTCTATGGAACCTTAGTTCCAATTCAGTATCATACCATATTGCTTGATGAAATCCTTGTACAGCACATCCCAATCTTTTTTAGTGTTCTCTTCTAAGGTATTGAACCAGTTTTTCAAGACAGGATCCAATGATAGCATGAAGTACCTTAGAGTTGAGCTTTAGTAACCTGGTAGATTGCATGGCAGTGATGTACTGCTTAACATGCAAATGGGGATTTCCAGTTTCATCAAACTTAGCAAAAGAAGGCATCTTGAACTTGTAAGGAACTTCTTCATCTTGCTTGAATAGCTTCTCCACCTCTGACACCTCCTCAGCCATCAGCTTTCTTTTAACCTTCTTTTCCAAATTAGCAATCATCTTTTCAAAACCAGCATAGTCAATCTTCTCTATGACTTTTTTCTTTTAGCTTTTGTTGTTGGTCTTGAAAGTACGCATCCTAGTCATCATCATCTATTATTGCTTTGTCTTCATCAGAGGCTGCCTCTGCTACCTTGGCCTTTCCCTTGTCCTTTTTCTTTTTGTTACTAACAGATGTTTCAACATTGTTTTCCTTTAACTGTGAGAGTAGTTGACTCCTTATAGTCTCAGCCAGGGTCCCCTTTAGTTCTTCCATCTTGGATGCGAAGGCTTCATTCACTAATTTTTAAAATTGTTTATGATCCATTGGCTGAGCCTTCACTATGATCTGACTCTCGGTCATAAGTTGGATTGTTGAAAGCCTTTGAACTGTTGTACTCCAGGTTTGTGAGCTAGAAAGGATCAATGCTTATGTGATGCAATGCATGTATGCATGAGCAGATAAGCAAATAAATAGAATCAGGACATTCCTTCCAACCTTATATTTTCAACACATGTGTGGCGAGTCTTTTTTTCTAGGTATATGATCAACAAAACATTAACATGGGATATCTTATTTTTGATAGATGCACTTAGACGAATTAACCAATAATTGCCTTTTTAAATAAAGAAAACAATCCATGATAACTGCCACTAATTAAGCCTTAATCCACTGGTCAACTTGTAAGATAGCTTGTTTTCTAAATTGTGAATTAAAACTAAGTTAAAGGGCTCATCATAAATAGATTTCTCAATCGGAAATAGACAACCAATGATCCATGCCTTAAACAAACACATGACTAACAAGTCTTGGTATAAATTAGGCCTATATTTGATTTTAATATTCCATAATTTGTCTAACTAGTTGTAAACCCATTTAAGAAAAGGTTTTAATAAATGTTTAAAAGCCCATTGAAAAGGTTTATTTAAAAAATTATTTTTGGGCTTTGAACTTGGGCCATGAAAAAAGGTTTTATGTCAAATAATCATTTTGAAAAAGAGTTTGAAAATAATTTTGGTTATTTGGGCCTTAAGAGAATTACTTTAGGCTTACACTATAAATAGATCATATTAGTAAAAAGGCAAACCAAATGGGCCATAACTCAACTAAGACATATTAACCATAGTGAAACAACAAGCAATTTAGGGTAAAACCTAAGGAAAGTTACTAGGCGAACTATATGTGTGATACCTTGAGTGATTATGCCATGCTTGGTCTCCATACCTTGAGTGAAAGTATGGCATCCCTTACATAACATAACATGGGTTGCACATGGCATCCTAACTCACACACACAATACAATCTAAGTGATGCAATGGATAATATCATAATAAGAAAGAATAGAATAATATAAAGACCAATGAAATTAACCTCTCTTATCCCTAGTGGAGTCGCCACTGTGAGCGAAAATTTTTGCTCCCACTTTAGGTGGAATGACTCTTGCGACTTTGGCACTATTAGGCTCAAGGCCTTAAAAAGCATGGGTCAAAACTCAAAGAAATGGAGTCTCCACTTGGATGGGATAGGAAGATAGAAAGGTGTGGATGACTCGATTTCTAAGGAATCCCTGACCCCCTTATTGGGTTCAAAAAGTTGGGTATGCATGGGGAAGATAAAAATGACCCAGCACCCCAATAATGCCCGATTCATTGGAACCGGCCTCCTTTTTAGGTCTATATATTATTAAATTCTTTAACTTATTATCACATCATCCATATTATATGTGTTTCTAAAGAAATAAATACTCATTACATTATTGAATTCAATCAAATATAAAAGGCACCGAGGATGGAAACATGCCCTTCCAAATGTCCAAATGTTCTTACAACTTAAATAAAATAGGGCACCCACTGAAAAGGTGTAAACATGTCCCTTACATGGTCCAAAATTCTTTTAAAATTAAAATAAGTAATTAAAATAATTAAGGCACTCCCGAGGTGAAAATATGCCTTTTACAAATACTCAAAATCCCAAATAATCAAATAAACATAATTAAACCATTCAGAAAAAATGTTAATCCATCATAAAAGTAAAATCATTCATCATAAGCATACGAAAATAAATCAAATAATGAAATCTAAGGTTTAATCTTTAAGTTAGACATTGATTATACAACATTAGGGTTTTTCATATGAAATTACGGTTAATTGGTACAATTTAGGGTTTTAGGGTTTTAAATATGTAATTGGGATTTTAGGGTTGTAACCATATAACTTAGGGCTTAATATAATGAATAAGGGTTATTAAATGAAAACTAGGGTTTTACAATTTTGATTTAGAAATTAGGGTTTTATGGTCTTGATTTGGGAATTAGGGTTTTATGGTCTTGATTTGGGAATTAGGGTTTATAGATTAGGGAATTAGGTTTTTATGGTCTTGATTTGGGAATTAGGGTTTATAGAATTAACCTAATCAAATTGGGATTTCTGGATATAAATTTGAGCTTGTGAACTGAGTTTCAATCCTAAATTTAAGGGTTGGTATGCAAAACCACAGTTTAAATCATAAACTAATCCTAGGATTATGGCCACTAGATGAAACCTCAAAAATTAAATAAATAAATTCTGGTCATATCATACAATGGAAATTTTTTTATTAAACTCAAATAAGATTAATAAATATACCTTAGTTTGTTGGCTCTAGCAAGTGAGATTTATTGAACTAGGCTTGACTATTCAACTATTAAGAGGTTTAGATCAAATTCAATTCTTGGTTGATGCTTAAATGATCCGTGGATCAATTGTGTTTTAACCTTCTGCCACATTTAATGTTTTTTTTCTCTATCTCTGTGTTTTGTGTTGGCAAGTACACCTCAGCTTTAATTATGTTTAATTGCTAATGTTCCTTTTAATTATGGCTTCAACCTATATTTATAGGAGCCATTACGTTAAATTCCTGGTCATTAACCTAAACTCAATTTGTATTTTGCTCAGATTAGGTCTTAAAACTGAAGTCATATTTAATTCAAATTCGTTAAGTTCGACATGAAGCCACCCATATCAAATTAGGGACTCCCATGTCAAATTGGGGCACCCCAATTTGACATGGTTACACCCATATCTAATTGGAGTGCCCAATTTAGCATAGATATAGCCGATATCAAATTAAACATATCCAAACTTCAAATCAGACATGTTTAGGGTTTTAAAACAATGAACCATCTTATTTTAGGCCTTATAAAATTGGACCGATCTAATTAAAAGCTTTAAACAAGGTTTAAGCCATTAAGAACGGGGCCGAAATTGACTTGGCAATTATTAATTGGAATCATATTAGATTATGGTCAAAATTAAGGTCTGCAGTGACCCATTAGGTTCCTAAACACATTGGTAGCAAAATATCAATTTTATCCTTAATTGAAGTTCATGGTTCCTAAAATGTACTCGTCATTTATGATTGATTCTCCAATCAATTGATTAATATTAAGCAGAATAAGATTGGCATCTAGCAATGCATCATGGCAACCAAAGTGTTGAGAAAGTCAAGTGGTTTGACTTTAACTTGTTCATAGATAGTTGTCATGCAATAAACTCTTCATAGTATACTATATCTCATTCAGTTCAAAGCATGGACTCTATGTCAGCTCCCGCTAGACAAAATATGTCACACCTTACCCAAATTTATTAGTACTTATTCTAAAAGCTCATTACTCTACAAAAAGTATGTTGGAGACTCTCTTAAAGATCTATCCACCTTGGCCAATGATTCTCAGAGTAATTATGAACCCTCAAAATTTTCACCCCCATATTAAAAATCACCCCGTTACCATGGCATCAAGAATCACTCTAAATGGACATTGGATGGGCCCAAATGGGCCTCTAAAATCAACTAAGAATTAGGTTTATAAAGGTAAACCCGAAAATAAAATCAACGTACATGTAGGTTTATCAAGTTGAATCTAAAATCAAGTTAGACTTAGGTATATCAAGTTGAACCTAAAATCAACTTATGCTTAGGTTTATCTAAAATCAACTTAGAATTAGGTTTATAAAGGTAAACCTAAATTTTATTTAAACTTAGACATAGGCTTAGACTTAGGTTTATAAAAGGTAAACTTAAAATCTATTTAAACTTGCATATCAAGTTGAACTTAAAATCAAATTTGACTTAGGTTTAGAATGTTGAACCTAAAATCAACTTAGATTTAGATTCATAAAGGTAAACCTATAACTAAAATTGGACTTAGATACGAGGGTAGAATAGGAAAACCAAAATTATAAGTTCAAACCCTCAATTACAAAATGGTAAGAACTGCATAGACTTCGATTCTTGTTCAAACAGAATATGCAAGCCTATAAGGAATTTTAGTCCAAGTATTAAGCCCATTTAATCATAAAATGCTTCATTTCCTTCCTCTAATTCCTTTTAGTCTCTTTCTTTATTTTCTTTATTTATTTGCGGCATGTGTGCCCATTGTAGAATCTATAAGGCTAGAATCAAGATCCCTAATTTTGGGTTTTTAAGTTGTAAAATAAATTTAAGTTCATACTTTATCTTCACTTTTATTTGTTTATGGATGAATGCTACAATATTGCTCATGCATTTTAATTGTCTTTCCCTACATATAATTGTCATTTGCCATGAAATAAAATTTTTAAGTTTTTATTTAATCAAAAGGCAAACTATTTTTACTTAACTTAAGCTAAAACCTAGGCCCCAAATACATCCTTTGGTTTCAGGCTAGTGATTTTTATCCTTAAGACATAATTGGAGTCAATTCTTGGGGTTTTCGTAAATTTCTCCTTTTCATGAAAAAAATTAAGTGGCGACTCAAAATAATTTTGGTAAACCGAGAGTAATCTGATGTGAGGAAGAGTGACCTTAGCACTTTTGTGTGGGACTTAGCCCAAATAAGCATTTTGGCCTCCATTCTAGTAGCCAAACTGGTGCTTGGTTGGGGCTTCATAGTTGGTGACTCTATCGGGGATAAAAAAATATTTTTCTAAACCAAAGACTTTTTTTAAGTGGGCTAATGGGCTTAACCTTTTTGAAATAAACTTAGATTGGCCTTTAATTAAATCTAAATGCCTTCATGCATCACTTTTGCATCCAAGCCTTAGTTTATTTAGGATAAATTTTGGGATAGTGAGTATCATCAACTTGGCAACCTTCCTTAGGTATGTTGGGAGACAGCAAAAGTAATTCCACCCATGGAATATCCCCAAATCATTTTTGGGGTATAATGAGCATGCACGTATTGTTGGACCCACACCAAATTCCTTACCTGACATATGGTTAGGTATATCACTATTGTACTGTGACGATACCCTTTTGATCAAGCTACTCTTTACCCTATTCATGTAATGAACTTAGAACCTAACCTTAGGATGTATGTACCATAATAATCAATTCCCTTTTACATAAGTTCATGAAACCTTTTCTCTCATGCATACATTCATATTATACCTATACCTTAAGCTTTATAGAGAAATAACCTTTAAGACACCCTACCTTGTACATAAGCCATAAAAGAGTCCAAAAGAATAAGCCCTATGCATTTATGGACCAAACAGCCTCATTTATAACCCAATTAAGCCCATCACCTCCCTTATACCCTTGTCCACTTCTAGATTTTGGCCTTAGACGTGACTTAGTTTCCTTCACCGAACCCATACCCTTAGGTTAGCCATCATCTTCTCCATTCAACAAAACCCCATATCCCATTTCCTACCTAAATGACCGTAGCCCAACACATACAAGCCACTATCCCCATTTACCCACAAGCATAATACTATAGGACCTTACCCTAATGTTAAAACTTGACCCAACTTTTCCTTCCCTAAATTCAATTAATCCCAACCACACCCCTTCCATAAGGTTCCTATAAAGCCCTTCAAGTTTAGTCCATTAGCCCTAAGTTCGACCCTTAAGAATGAACCTTAGCCTCATGATTTGACTCCTTTAGGACCATTCCCTAGCCTTGCCTTATTCTTATCGCTTATACTTTAGGACCTTACCCAACCTACACTAATCTCAGTTAGCATCATGATTCAACTCCTTTAGGACCACACCCATCCTTTCAACCTTTAGCCAAAAATGCTAAATGTTAGGGCCTAACCTAGCTATCTACAAGTACATAGATCATAATAAAGTAATAAAGTGATGACTGAGTATCGTTCACATGAGGAATGATATCCTAAGTACTAAACAATTAACCTAACTATTATTTGGATGATTAAATTATGAGATTTGAAAACTAATTGAACTAAAATTAAAGCCAAATTAAACTAGAATTAAATCTAATATTTTTTTAATCGGGGTTAAACCTATCCTTATTAATTAATTATGGATTTCCTAAAGTATTGACTCAATTTTAATTTACTCTTGATTATTAGTTAGGTTCTCAAAATTTAATACTTAGCCTCTCTCGAGTACTAAACCTAATATCAAACTTCATCTTGCATCTACTCTTGTTACAACAAGCAAATTAAGTCAATTCATTAAGAACTATGAGTAACATTTGTATCGACTTCTTAAGTTTTTATCATTTCTCAAGGTGCAAACTTTAACCTAAGATTGTTACCTCCTTAAACTAATATTGTGCTTTCACTCTCACTCCATCACACAATACATAAGGTCAATCAATTATTGACTAGATAATCAATGCATTAAGCTCAAAGATAATAAAATAATTAAGAGCAAAATTCAATTAAATCAAATTAAATAATTACTGCATAGATAAATCAAATAGGAAAAGTTTAATCCTAATAGGGTTTTTAGTTATTCATGAATGAAAAGTCAAACAAAAACAAAAAGCAGAAGATTGAAGTCATAATTGAAATTGAAACCAAATGATAACAAAAGAGAACAAATTAAAATGATCAAACTTGGAAAGAAGAAAGCTCTTTGGACTTAAATGGCTTCTTGAACAAACTCTTCCTTCTCTTCAAGTTAAATTCTAAAATAGGGAAAATCTATCGAAAATCTCATCCTCCTTATTGTGAAAAAGGTCTTAGTTTTTTATAGGAGCCAAAACAACATTTAATACAAAAAGTAAGAAATAAAAAAGAATTTTGAGAGTTTCCTTGAAAAATCATACTTCTCAGCCACCTTTGTAAGTCTCACAACCATTGTAACACCCTTATATCCTATATATATAACATATACACCCAATATATGTAAACACAAACAAAATACAAGAATATCTCCATTATTATCAGTAGAAATTTCATCATAAATTTAACAAAATAGATTATCCTTTATAAGATAAATTTATTAAATAAATTAATACATATACCAATAATTAAATGTTAAAAATACAAATTTATAGAAAAATCATTGAAAAAAATTTATCAGAGTTTTGTCTGTAAATTGAACATTCCCAAAAGTTTCCAAAAACACATCATGCATATACACTTCCAAAAATCCACATTTACTCAAACACCAACAATCCCCCATTTATCTCAAGCAATTCACCGAAAAGTCAATATTTTATAGATGTAAATACTTAATAAACATGGTTAATATTTACAATAACTTTCAAAACATTACTTATACAAACTTTACATAATGTATAAAATATATACAAAATCCAAAATGCATTATATTAGAAATTATACATGTATGCAATTCCCAAAACAGCTAGTCTTGTGGCACCCTTAGATCTCCCGATATTAACCATAACCTAGATCCCTCTGATCAACAACTCTTGCACCTGCGCGATTCGTACAACCATGCCAAGCATATAGCTTAGTGGTACTTAATTTCAAAAATAATATACATATATATGTATATATAAATGTTCTTTCTCATAATATAGTTTGTAATATTTATACAAAATCTTAATTGCCTTGTAACCTTAAACACAACACATTCACATACACATACATTCGGCCTAATAACCCCTATACAATTATCAAGTCCAGACTCAAGACCTAGCACTGCTCAAATCTAACACCAATCTCAATCTCATGACCTAGCTCTTCTTAGGTCGATCAATGCATACATAGTCAATCTCAATAGTACTGGACAAGTAATTGTATAGGTTACAAACACACATTGTCACATTATATTTTTCACATTATCATCTCATTATCACATTTCTCGCTTCATCACATTTACTCTTTCTTTCATATTTTTCATATTTTCTTTCTCATTTCTTACCACATTGTTCATTTCTCATCTTTTCCAATCTTTTTTTTTAGCATTTTTCACATTTTATACATTAAATACATAACCATTGCAACAACCATTCTACAATGGTTCATCTTACATACCTCATGCATTTCATGTATAAACATTAATTTTACATTGAGAAACTGCCCAGTGAGACACTCATCTCATAACTATGCCACATTACATATGTTATGTGAATATCTTCATTTTAAAGAAACCACATATATTATGGTAAATCACATTTAATGAAAACAAAAGATATTACATCACACTTCTTGACTTGATCTATTTTGACCTAATCACACATAACCCAAACATCAAGCAACATTATTCATTTAACATCATTCACATACTAATCCTATAAAATTTAATCACTAATTACTAAATTATCCACCAATTTCCAATAAAACCCTAATTTATTATCTTAGTATTTGTTAGTCAAACAATTAGCCTCTATTTTGATCTTAGGCAATAAAATTGAATAGGACTAATATTTGTACCAAGTTACATTTTGCAGGACTCTAATTTTTTGAGAAATCTCAAAGAGCTCAACTCGACCAGAAGCAAGTTCAATCGCACCATACCGAGCTGATGAGCACTCCACAAACAAGGTGACAAGAGCACGAACATTCCAAATTTGAGCTGGCTAGGCTAGAGTATGGTACTCTCGAACTGAGGTGCAACAGATAACTGTACATCTAGGAGCAAAGCACTATTTTGGTGAGGGTCACGAGAGGGATATCAAATCGAGAAAAACTCTGAATACTAGATATGACCTCAAAATAACGTAGTCAATGTTAGCGAGTGAGACGATGGGGGATAAGCTTCATCGTAGAGATGGAAATAGCCAAGATCACCAGCTAAGGCTCTTAAAAGACCACTCAGTAATAAAGGAGGTAGGGGTGCAGAGACAGCTAGGAGGTTTGCTTAGAAATAGCCACCCTTAAAAGAGTGCATAATCTGCACTATTCATTAAAGATAAAAGTACATCAAACCCATATGAAGTTTTACCATGAGCAGATTGTATCCTTTTGGCAAATATGGGTTCGATCAAGATTTTTTTCTCCAAAGTACCAAAAGCAAGCATAACAACATTATGAACATAAAGTTCCAAACTATGGAATCCTAAAAAGAGACTGGCCCAACTTAAATGGGATATGATAACTTCTTTATGGTCCAACATTCTTGCCAATGCATTATTTTCATTCTGTTCCTACTAAAAAAAGTACTTTTGAATTGATCTCATCCTTTAGTTTAATAATTTCAATTTTTCTTTCTTGAGTAATAACTTTAATCCTTCAATAAAATACTCTTAGTAAAAAGTAAAATATTCCTTGTAAAAATCATTTTAACCTATCATTTTCAATTATGAATTAGATATTTTAAATTATGACATGAATTCCATCTCTATGAATATCGGTATAGGAAAAAAGAATAAAAAAGATTACTTTTTTCTATTGTAATTAGAGTCTTTTTTTTTTAATTCCTATTGTTAGATTCATGGATGTTCTTACGAAGAAACCCTTATCATACATGAGAAGAGTTGCTCTTTAGAAAGCACAGTACAATGAAAGTTGTAAGCTGTGTTCGGGGGGGAGTTATTGTCTTTCATTGGCCTCAATGGTAGAATTAGTCATGGGCCCGAGAGGCGGTCACTTACCTTATAGTGAATGTCGGTGGTTCGAGTATGTTATCTCCAACTTGTGAACTTACCCGGTACAAAGCTATACGATATCACCTAATTTTTTTTATTCAAAAGTACAATCTATGATTTATCAATTTATGGGAAAATAAGGTATGGATAAGGCATCAATTTATCATTCATGGACATTGATAAGGTATCAAATCAGGGCTATAGGCAAATAAAACTCCTTCCAGAAGTATCAATACCATCACATGAATCGTAAAAGCATAAATATGATGTACCAAAAATTCGCAATTCCTAATGAAATTGGTAACAAAGCAACCCTGCCACCTACTACCACTAAAAGCCAATGATTTTTTTTTGTGTTTCAGAATACGGTTAACCAACATGTTAACTAATAAATTATTATAAATTGGATTGGATTGTGCAATTTTTTCTTCTATAGTACCTTGATGTGATATGAGTGTCACAGTAAGAGATAGACTTTTCTTCCAGCTATATTTTTTATATAGAAACTATATTTTAACAATGCATTATGATGCATGTAATGTCATGGATTTTACTAGATCATTTTATAAATTGGATGTCCTAAATTTTTATAGTAGTTTTCTTTATTGAGAATGGATGCCACACGTTATGTAGTACATCCGCGGTGTCGGTGGATGATGCATGCCATGCGACATGTCTATACCGCCTGTGGACAAGGCTGGTTGTCTACATATAGGGACACTATTGCAGATTTTTGCCATTTTACACAATATTTTAGGTGTTCCCTACAAATTTTGACTGATTTTGTGACAATTAAACCATTTTTAGTCATTCTTTACATCTATGGACCACTCATTTGGACAAAATGGACAAAATTAATTTTGGCAGATATGGTATTGCACGAGCCATAACATTGAAAAGAGTGAGATTGGATAATGACTTTATTTAGGCTTGTCTAAAATTTTGGGATCTTGTGGCTCATGTATTTAGATTTGGAGCCATGATGAAAGAGACATGTCCTACTTTTGAGGAGCTTAGTGTTATCTTAGGATGTAACATTGAATCTAAGCTAGCAATCTCAGAATGTCACTCTGGCTATTTTCTTGCCATTCAAGCCTTGTTCTTATTGAGTGATGTTGAGGCTTCGTCCATGGTGAAAGATGATAAAGTAAACTTATGTGCACTTATTTCTAAAATTTAGGAGGATATTGAGGATAGGGTCATACAGAAACTATGCATGAGGACTTTGGCATTCTACTTAACTAGTGGCTTTTTGTTTAGAGGTGAGCTAGGTTGAGGCTTGATTGATTTAGTTCCACTGATTCTGCAAATGGAGTATTCTAGTTCCATTATTGCTCTCTTAATCGCTGAGACTATTATGAGCCTCAATAGGGTTTATAGAGCCCGGGAAGATTTGTCTATGACTCCTGTCCTCCTTTAAGTGCTTCCTTTCTGTCTCTCTCTTAACTTGTTGCTTGCAGGTTTAGTTGAGGGATCATCTTCATATTGTTGCTATGCCATCGAGACTCCCTTATTCTCCCTTTGCTTACTAAGGTAGACAGATTCTTATTTGTAGCCATTCTAAGAGGGCGTATACTGCTTGCTATTAGAGCTTGGCCCATATGAGGATCTATGGTACTAACCATGGTATCAGATCCATTCCTTCATGACCATGAGTTTTGGTTAGAGGGTTGTCTGCTTGTTGGGCGTGTCCATATTAACCTTTTATCCAGGTACCCGCAACCTTAAGCAGTTGGCCCACTCTCAGGGTGTTCCACTTGATGGTATTGCTCATACTCTCGTGATCATCACTTCTTTTGCTCGAGCCATCTTGAATGGCTAGGCCCAAGGATTTCATCTTGTGTGGCCATCTGGGTAGACAAATACTATTGACAGGTACAGGGGTTGGTTTATTACCATGGTTTGGCCTGGAGAGAAGGTTCAACAAATGACTTTGATTAATGAGCTAGAGAGAAGGTTGCCTAAAGTTTAGGACTTATATTTTCTGGGTAGGCTTGTTTAGACATTTGATTTAGATAGACACATTTTGTCAGAACTTTTTTGAGCACTATAGAATAAAGATCTTTTAACCTTTCTCTCTCTCTCTCTCTCTCTCTTTCTCTCTCTCTTTCTCTTTATATCGCATTGCATCACATGGGATGGGTGCTATATGAGGATTTGGACGAGACCCAAGGTGGTCTTCATATGTATCTTGCTTATTTTATTCCTCTAACTTTTGGCCGAACCACCCTTTTGAGGTTTTAAACTCCCAAGCTTTTTTTTAGAACTAGGTCCACATAGTTCTATTACAAATTTGTTAAAGGGGCTTAGACAAAGTACCTCTTAAGCTGATGCATGTTGCATGTGCTTCAAAATTCAATGCCATCCAAATCCAAAAGTATTGCTTTTCCATTTGACATGATCATTTTAAGTAAATATGGTCTGGCCTAGTTGGGCTTGAATTCTTCTCTGGGATTATGTAATCAGATCCTAATTTCTTTTAAAACCAATTGTCCCTCTTGCAGTCCTCAGTCTTTGACCCTTTTTGTCATAATGCCTAGTGATTGTTTTTGTTGATAGCCTTGCATCTTATATAAAGCATTCATCCTTTTCTCATCGATTTCCATTAGTTGATCATGATAATCTTTGGCCATTCAATCTCATCAATCTGGCTTTCATAGAGTGTTCAGGCTAATCAAACCTCGACCTCTATTAGAAGGACTACTTCTATTTCGAATACCAAGGAATCAGGGGTTGCCCTGATCCTGATGGAAGTCCTGTAATCCTAAAGAACAAAAGGTAAGTGTTCATGACAACTCTTATGACCTCACCACATCTTTTGTAAAAAGTTCTTTATGCTTTTATTTACTGCCTCGATGGCCCCATTGGTTTGAGATCTATAGGGACAAGACCTATGGTGTTGTATTTTATACTTGGTCATTAACTGGACCACTTCCTTTTGAAAGTGCAAGCCATTGTCTGAAATCACTTTGAATGGTACTCCATACCGATAAATGATGTTAGTAGGAATGAATTGAGCCACCTTCTTAGTGTTGAGGACATAATAAGAGGTTGCTTCCACCTATTTAGTAAAGTAGTCTATGGCCACTAATATATACTCATGTCAGTTTGAGGACTTTGGGGAAATTTTCCCTATCACATTGATACCTCATATTACAAATGTGAAGCTTGGCATATACTTCACAGTTATGACATTTCTTGATAAAACCCAAGCAATCCTCCCTCATGGTAAGCCAATAATAACACAGATTAGTGATGTTTTGAGCCATAACAATTCCTTTCTTATGAAGGCCATGTTGATCACCATGAACCTATTCCATTTTCTGTTGTGCTTCAACCTCTTCGACACATATGAGGTGAATATTATTTCAGGACCTTTTATACAACATATTATTGTTCAAGATGTACTGACTTGCTAACTACCTTAAAGTCCTTTCATTTATTTTGAGGCTTGATTAGGGTACTCGCCTTTTAGAATAAAAATAAAGATGTTCTAGAACCATGGCTTCTTTTCCATAGTTTGAACCATAGTGCAATGTGCTAGCTGAGTATTCACATTAATGACAACAGGGTGAACTACCATTTCTTCTTTCATTTGAGTCGTAGTGGCTAAGGTAGCAAGAGCATCTACAAATTGATTCTTTATCTAAGGGAGGAAATGGAATGAAACTTCTCCAAATTGATGTGGTAAGTCTTCCAAGTGTCGATGGTAAGGAACCAGACACTCTTCCCTTATTTTTCATTTTCCTAATGCATGAGAAACAATAAGGGCGAAATTTTCGTATACTTTTAGATTCTTCACCTTCAAATCCAAGGCCATTTTTTACATGATTATATAGGCTTCATATTCTACCTCATTGTTGGTAACTTCAAAAGCCAATTTACTAGCCAACGGTATATGTTCTCCTTCTAGGGTGATAAGGAAAATGCTTGCACCGTAACCTTTGTGGTTAGATGCGCCATCAAAATACATAGTCCATACTTCCTTATCAATAATTAGAATATCCTCATCCAAAAATTATGGCTCCTCCACTATATCTGTCACGGGAGTAGCAGCTAACTGTTCAACTACTACACTCTCTTTGATTACTTTGCATGCCACAAACTTGAGATCGAAAACTTGAGACCGAACATAGCTAGTATTGTGAGACATCTCACCATCTTGCTATTCAAAATCAGCCTTTCCATAAGGAACTTTAAGGGGCTGTAGTCTACTATTAATTGAGTAGTGTAAAAAGCCATGTAATGATGCAGTTTCTGACATACTCATACTAGGGCCAAGCATAGGCTCTCAATCTGGTTATATTTGAGTTCATAAGCTAATAACCTCTTACTGAGATAGTAGATGGTGAATTCTCTTATAGATCCTTTGTCATTTTTAGCCAACATGGCCCCCATTGCTTGTTCAGTTAATGAGAGATAAAGAAGCAAGGGGTCACCGGGCCTTGGTGATTGTACAATTGGAGGCGAGAACAAGTGTTGCTTGACTTTGTCAAATGCTTATTGACATTTATCATTCCATTTGGTTAGGGTTCCTTTTTGAGTAATTTCAAGATGGGCCAGACACATCAGCCATTTGAGAGATGAATTGGATAATATAATATAAATGACCTAAGAATCCCCTGATTTTCTTTTTCATCTTAGGAGCGAGCATTACAAAGATTGCTCTGGATTTGGCAGGGCCCACTTTGAGACCTCATGAATTGACCATATGTCTAAGAAATATCCCTGATCCTACCCCAAGCACACACTTGGCTAGATTGAGCTTCAAGTTGTACTAACTGAGTATAAGGAAGAACCATCTTAAGGCTTCCACATGTGATTTGACCTTCTTTGACTTGATGAACATATCATCCATATAGACTTCTAAGCTTGGTGTATCATGTCATGGAATAGTATAATGGCCATTCTTTGATAGGTTGCCCCAGCATTTTTTAGACCAAAGGGTATAACCCTGTAATAGTATGTACCCCATTCTGCAATGAAAGTTGTTTCTCTTTATCAGGGGGATGGACTAAGATTTGATTATATCCCTCATAGAGGTCGGTTAATGAAACCACCTCAGACTAACTTCTATCAGTTAAGAAGTCAATGTGAGATAGAGGGAAATCATCCTTTGGAAAAGCCTTATTAAGATCTCCATAGTCAACACACATTCAAACATTCCCATCCTTCTTTGGGACTGGTATGATATTGGTTATCCACTAAGGGTACATGATTGGCTCTATAAATTGGTTTTCCAGTAGCTTAGTTATTTTTTTCTTAATCTTTAAGGACCATTATGGCTTGAGTCATCGGAGCTTCTGCTTCACTGGCTTCATGTGTTCAAATGTTTGAATCTTTTGTATTTCTATAGAGGAGTCAAGTCTCATCATATAACTCACCTCCCATGCAAAACAATCCTGTAATTCTTTAAGCAATATCTCTAACTCATTGTGAGCGGGGATTTTTGCCCCCACTCCTAGTGGAATGGTTCTTGTGACTTTGGCACTATTTAAGCTCGACGCCTAAGAGAACACGGGCCTAAGCACGGAGAAAATGGAGTCGCCACCCGGACGGGCTGGGAAAAGAAAGTGGTGGATGACTCGATTCCTAAGGAATCCCTAACTCCCTAATGGGTTCAGAAAGTTGGGTACATATGGAGAAGGTGAGAAATGGCCCAGCACCCCCCACAACGCCCGGTTCATTAGAACCGGCCTCTTTTGTAGGTTTTAATATTATAAAATTCTTAAGTATAATAATCTTATCCATATTACATGTAACAATTAAAATGAAGCATCATTATATTAAAATCAAATCATTGTCCAAACAAAACAAATAAATGGACACCCATCCAAGGATGGAAACATGTCCTTACATTTTTCATGTCTAAAACTAAGTAGGACACCCACCGAAAGGTGGAAACATGTCCTTTACATTGGTTGAAAAACTTTAGGATAAAATGAATTACATGATGCTCATGACATGAGGTACCCAAAAATATGGAAACATACCTCTTACAATGTTTTGAAATCAAAATAAATCAATAAAAGTAAACAACCATTCATCATAAATGAATCATTCATCAAAGACATCAAATATCAACCAAAATATATAATAAACATTCTTCCAATTTAAATAAAACAGTAAATATATTAGCTTTAGGGGTTCATGCATCAATTAGGGTTTCTAGGGTTTTATGTTTAATAACAATGGTTTTGCATATACTAGTTTAATTAGTTGAGAAATATTTTAAAGAAATAACATAGCTACTAGATGCTTAAAGATTTAGGGTTTTGGATGTTTTTATGAAAATAATGCTACTATGATTTAAAAAAATAGGTTTAGTTAGGGTTTTAAGCAAACAAATTGTTGTCTTGGTTTTTAGAAAGGAGTAATTAGGATTTTAGATTTGAAAAACATGTTTCAAGGCTATTAATGTTTTAGAGTTTTACGGTTAAGATATTAGGGTTTTATCGTTTGAAATCTTAATTCTATAGATTATAATTTTGAATTTATAATTTGATGCTTCACCGTAATCAAAGTTGAGTGTGCTTTTAATATTGACTATATCAACTACTTATATATTTTTAGGTGAAACAAATATAGAAAGCCAAATTTATTATTGAAAGATTAAAATAGCTCACTAAATAAAATTATAACAAGATAGCATTTAGGGTTTGAATAACTTAGGGTTTATGAAATTAGATTTGTGTTGAATGATTATCTTATTTACTTTAATTAAGATCTTAAGTATTGTGCGAATTAATTTATGCTACTATCTAAATTAGATTAAAGGAAGAATTAAAAAACTAAGGCAGTGTGATGATGGCTTAAAAGATGAAGATGATTAATGATTGAATAAATAGAAGTTAGAGCAATTTACCTACGTTTGAAGGCTCCACCAAATTTAAGAAATTGAACCAAGCTGTTGTCTGCTTCAAATTTGATTTTGGTTGAGCAAAGCAATCTGGAGAAGACTGATCCTCCTTTTTTTGCTGTCTCTTCAATTTCTCCTTGATTGCTAGGGTTTTCTTTTGGCTGAAAGAATTTTTGAGAGTCCAAAGTTTGGTTCCAAATTTCCTTTTTTTGAAAGATCTAAGTTTCTTCTCTCAAAGTCCAAAGTCCCTTCTAAAGTGTTTTAATGTGGTATTTATAGGAAAAAATCCTAACCTAATTCTAATTGTCTAAGGAAATAAAAACCATTTAGGAAAAGAAATCAAAACCAAATAGAATTCGATTTCGAAAAAAACTGTGCTGGAAAAAATTGCACTGGAAAAAAAATTACTGCGGGCCAACAAAAAAAATTGCAAGCGAACTGGGGTGCGGGCCAGCCAATTCGCCGCAGGAATTTCCTATGGTGAATTGACCCAAGGCCATTTCTCCACAGTAATTTCCTGCGGCGAGTTGGCCCAAGCCAATTCACTTTCAGCAATGAAAAATTTTCATCGCTAATTTTTTCGTCGCCAATTTTTATTTATTTATTATTATTATTTTAACTTTACTAATATTACCTTTTTTATTTTTATTAAAAATTATAAATAATAAATACTAAAATAAATATTATTTAATTAAAATACCATAAAAATTATTTTAGACTATAAAAAATATTGGACCAAACTGGCTCAAAAATTAAGGGTCTACAGTTTGCCCCGTGCTTGAGCGAACTAAGACTACGGCAAAATAGACTGAAAAGCAATGTGATTTTTTATTGAGTTTGGAGCCATACTGGACTCTCAAGGTTGGTTTGAGCTCTGAACTCAAAAATAATTTGGGTTCTGGACCCAAGCTAGATTTAGGATTTGGGTTCTGGACCCGGGGTAAGTTCTGGACTTAATAGAGATTTTAGGTTCTGGACCTAAGCTAAGTTCTGGACTTAAAAATCATTTGGGTTCTGGACCTGAGCTAAGTTCTAGACTTAAGAGAGAACTTAGGTTCTGGACCTAAGCTAAGTTCTGGACTTAAAAATAATATAGGTTCTGGACCCGATCTAAGTTCTAGACTTAAGAGAGAATTTAGGTTCTGAACCTAAGCTAAGTTCTAGACTTAAAAATAATTTGGGTTCTGGACCCGGGCTAAGTTCTAGACTTAAAGAATTTAGGTTCTAGACATAAGCTAAGTTCTGAACTTAAAAATAATTTGAGTTTTAGACCTCAGCTAAGTTCTGGACTTAAGGGTAATTTAGGTTCTAGACCCGAGCTAAATTTTGGAATTAAAAATAATTTGACTATCTATAAAAAATAATTGTAGTCAGTAGGATACTAAAAAAATTTGCAAAAAAATTAGCTATTTTTAATCATGCCTATATCTTCTTGCCCCATGCGTGTAAAAAATACTTTAAAAGTGCAAAAATATTTATATACACCCAAATATCTGAATGATTGAATTGAATAATTGAGTTTTCTATTTATTCACTGTGTAGTTACTATTTATATACTATTCACTAACTATTCATTTACTATTTGTAAATAGTAACATTTACTTTTTCTTTTCTTTTCTTCACGAGAATACTATTTTTCTCTTTTTTATTTTTGTCTTTTTCCTTTGTAATTTTTCTATATAAACCTCAGCTCATTTATTCATTTCATCCATACTCATACAAATTTTGATATTAGAGAGTTTAGAGAGTTTAGCAGAGAGTTGAGGAGAAAATGCATGCTTTATAATATCCCAAAGTTTACCCTAAAAGTTTTGGAATAATTGTTATTATATTTGGATTAAATGTATTTGTTGAAATGGAAAGAGAAATGAGGTAAGGGAAGAGTGTATATGTTGTATATATAGTGATATATACAACATATATAAGTCAAAGAAATGGAAGTCAAAGAAGATTAATTAATTAATAAATTAATTAAAAGGAAATTGAATTAGTGGAAGAAGATATTTTATAATATTTTAATATTAAATTGCTTGGTGGAGGTTTAAAGAGGTTGAGGAGTTGACTTTGGCTCTTATTGTTCTTCTTCTTCTTCTTTTCTTTTCCTTCATGGCCGTCGCCCTCCAAAGCAAGAGAGGAAGAGAGTTTTTGATTTTCCAAACTCAAGATTGAAAGATGTTTCAAGTGATCAAGTTGGAAATCTAAGAAGTTTCATCATTTTTGGTAAGTTTCCACTTGATTCCTTAGTTTTTCTTTTAAGTTGTATTTGAGTTTGATGGTTGATTATTGATGGTATGAGTATGTTTGATTGTGGGGTGTTTGAGAGTATTTGGTTTATTTGATTTTGATTTTTGGGGTTGGATTGAAGAGAAAGTGTTAGGTTTGGTGGAAGAACAAGTGTTGTGTTTGAGTTGTGTGTATGTGATGGTTGTGAATTGGTGTTTGATGTATATTTTGAATTGTTTTGGTGTTTTTGCAAGTTACTATGGTTTATAAGTGTGTTTAGTTAAGTTTGTTTGAAGTGGAGATGGTGGAAATAAGAGGTTTGTTGGATGTGTTGTTGTTGTTGCCGAAATCAGGATTTTTGGCCTGACACGCCCATGAGCACAGCCAGGTCTTTAGGCGTGTCAATGATTCTGTGTTCTTGGATGGGTGACACGACCAGTGACACGCCCATTTCACTGAGTGTGTCACAGCTTCTGTGATGTAGTAGTATTGACACGTCCAGTGACACGCCTATGTCACTGAGCATGTCATAGCTACTGTGATGTTGGTGGATTGACACGCCCATGAGCATGCCCATGTTGTTTGACGTGTCAATGTTTCTGTGAGACAGAATGTATTACACGTTCAGTGACACGCCCGTGGTTCTAAGCGTGTCAAAGCTTCTGTGTTGTGAGTTTAGGGCACGATCAGGGACACGCCCGTGTTGTTGAGCGTGTCATGTGTAGAGTTTGCCCTAGTTGGTTTTTATCTATTTTATCTCATGTGTATCTCTAAGTGAGTGTGTATGATCACCTTGGTTTAGATTTTGAAGAGAATTGAGTTGCCCTATTCCAAGTGTTGAAGGATTCTTGGAAGAGGAATTTGGTGTTGTGTGAGTTGCTCTTGAGGTAAGTACAAACCCTACATTATTGCATATATTTACTTGACATTGGGACTTAACACATTTGGTTGTAAATGTGTTAAGTAATCTATTACATCGTTGATACATTTGATTAATGCTATGAATTGTATAATGTGAAAGATATGATGATCATTCAAATTGTATATCCAATGTAATTGGTTGTGGATACTTTAATGATGAGATGTAAAGCCATTGTTGTTGGCTATAATGATGCAAATGAAATAATTGGGGCATGTTTGCCTAAATGATTATGAGCAAATGAGAATGGAATTTATAATGAAATAATGAAAGAATTGTGTGCCTAATGTGTTATTCACTTTTTAGAGTTTTGTTGTTGGTGGCATGCCTAATAGTAACAATCTCTTGAAGCTGGGTTGGGCTTGATCCTTGAAGCCAAGTTGGGTTGAAGTTTAGCATGCTTAACTCCCCTTGAAGCTTGGTTGGGTCTAGTCCTTGAAGCCTAGTTGAGATGTTACAACCCTTGAAGCTAGGTTGGGTTTGGTTCTTGAAGCCAAGTTGGGTTGATGCTTAGCATGCTTTGCTCCCCTTGAAGCTTGGTTGAGCCTAATCCTTGAAGCCTAGTTAGGATAATGATAAATGTGATAATTAAACCAAAACATTAACTCTGAAAGTTGAATGGCATATTAGTTTCTTTTGGGCCCATGCTTGTCTTTGTTTAAATGTGAATCATAAATGGTGAAATAAATGAATTATAAGATTTAATGTAATTTTTTGAAATATGATATTCTTATGTATTGTTTATTATATATGAAGGTGTGACATTAGCATTACATTAAAGCATTTTGTTATTATGGGTTGTACCACTAAGCCACTGGCTTAGCGTGATTGTGGTTCATCGCGTAGGTGACGGGGTAGAACTGGAGAGTTCAGCTAGACCGAGTTGAGTCTAGACTTTGAAGTGTTGATTGTGGACTTAAAGATCAGAGACAAACTGCCAAACATGTATAAATTTTATGTTTTGTAAACATGGATTTTTATGTATTTATATATGTAAATACCACTACATTTTCCGTTGCAAAATGAATAAATGTTTTATCTAGTATAGTTTATAATATAATTTGAATGTTTTAAGTTTTCCTATAATGTTGTTAAATTGAAAGATTGGTTGCTTATTATAAACCGTGGCACTCCTGTATTCGGTATATGTATATTACAGGTGTAGTAGTATGTAGCGTGCATATACGGGGTATAGGGGTGTTACAATTGTTTTGGTATCAGAGCCTAGGTTTGAGATTCTAAACCTAGGTCAATTGTAAGAAAAAGAATATTTTGATTTTAAAATAAGGTTTTTAAATAAGATACATGCTTTGGCACTGGTAGTCTCTGATCTTTGATGAGGTATATTCTGCTATGTTTGCAGATATAGGTAGTGATGGCGTCTCAGTCACGTCAGTCCATAGAAGGTAGTGCAGAGAGTGTAGCTCCTGAAGAGGGTAGAGATGGAGCTAGGATTGAGAGAGTTGGAGAGGCACCTGCTCCTGTGCTAGAGAGACCAGCTGCTGATGAGGTTCCTCTAGTTTGGCTAGATATGTGGTAGAATTGTTGAGGCAAGCTCCAGTGCAGCAGCCGCCACCGCCACCACAACCACAAGTGTCGGTGAGACATTATGATAAATTGAGGAAGTATGGGGCTGAGGATTTCTTTGGTACTGCAGATCCTGTAGTAGCTGAGCAGTGGTTGGATATAGTGAAGAGGGTATTTATCCAGTTGCAAGCCACTCCTGAAGAGAAATTTGATTATGCTAGATTTTTATTGCAAAAAGATGTTTATGATTGGTGGAAGACAGTTCCACATGCTATGGATGATCCACTGACTTTGTCGTATAGTGATTTTCTGAGGGAGTTTGAGCAGAAATATACTCCGAGGGAGTATAAGGATGTCAAGAAAATGGAATTTCTTAATCTGAGACAAGATAACCAAACTGTGACAGAGTATGAGATAGAGTTCATCCGGTTGAGTCACTTTGCCTGTGGGATTATTTCTGATGAGATTGATCGGTGTAGGAGATTTAAGGAGGGATTGAGGCCCTCTATTATGTGCATTGTTGCTGGTTATCGGTACCAAGACTTTTCTCAGTTAGTTGCCGCAGCTAGAAGTGTTGAGAGAGCACAGGGTATTGCAGCAGCTGCTATTGAAGAGGAGACCAGAGTTAGGAGACCCCAGTTTGAGCCAGGGTCTTCATCTATGAAGAGAAGCCAAGGAAGTTTTATTCCGAGAGTCAGTAGGAGCCTGAGGCAGTCAGGTAGATCAGTTCAGTATCAGAGGCAGAGATCGAGACCTACAGTTTCTGTAGCGAGTGCTCTGACTCCAGTGGTTCAGAGATCTATTTTACCTACATGTGTTCTTTGTGGTAGGGCACATGGGGGTACTTGTTGGAAGACGGGTGGATCAGGAGTATGTTTTAGATGTGGGTCACCAGCTCACTTCATCAAGGATTGCCCTGAGCTACAGGAGGATAGACAGACTGATACTGCAGCTTCTCGACCTAGTGTTAGTAAAGGTGGTCGAGGGGGCAGAGGTTTCAGTAGAGGTGGTCGACCTGGGACCAGTCAGAGAGGAGGCTCTGCATCCGAAGGCAGTAGGCCAGATGAGGCTGGGCCATCTCAGCGAGTGTATGTGAAGCAGAGGCAGCCAGATGCTTCAGCAGTTATTGCGGGTACATTTTCTTTATTTGGCATTTCAGTTCTTGCTTTAATTGATCCTGGATCTACTCATTCATACATAAGTGCATCTACCTTGCCTGTGTCTGAATTGCATTTTGAGTCCTTAGGATTTGATGTCATGGTGACAAATCCTTTAGGACATAGTGTTGTGGTGAGTAAGGTGCATCGTGATAGTTCAGTTGTTGTGCAAGGTGAGGAGTTTTTGGGGGATTTGATTGAAATGCCTTTTAAGGAATATGATTTTATCTTAGGCATGGATTGGTTGTCTAAGCATGGAGCTGTGGTAGACTGTCAAAAGAAGTGTGTTACCTTGAGAACCGGTGATGGTAGAAGTGTGATGGTATCTGGTGAGCAGAGACAACTTGCATCCTTGTTTGTGTCAGCTATTGCAGCTAGGAAGTTGATTATAAAAGGGTGTGATGCTTATCTTGCTCATGTTGTGGATACCAGAGTAGTGGGTTCTCAGCTTGATAGTATACCCACAGTTGTTGAATTTTCAGATGTTTTTCTGGAGGAGTTGCCAGGGTTACCCCCTGAGAGAGAGGTTGAGTTTGGTATCGATTTGTTGCCTGGTACCACTCCCATCTCTATTACTCCCTATCGAATGGAAACTACTGAGTTGAGAGAGTTGAAGGTGCAGCTGCAGGAGTTGTTGGATAAAGGGTTTGTTCTCCCTAGTGTTTCTCTGTGGGGAGCACCTATTTTGTTTGTGAAGAAGAAGGATGGTACTTTGAGGTTGTGCATCGATTATTGGCAATTGAATAAGGTAACTATCAAGAATAAGTACCCTTTGCCTAGGATTGATGATCTCTTCGATCAGTTGAAGGGAGCAGCAGTGTTTTCCAAGATTGATTTGAGATCAGGGTACCATCAGTTGAGAGTCAAAGCTGAAGATGTTCCTCAGACAGCTTTTTGCACAAGATATGGGCATTATGAGTTTTTAGTGATGCCTTTTGGGTTGACGAATGCACCTGCAGCATTTATGGATTTGATGAATAGGGTGTTTAGACCCTATCTGGATCAGTTTGTGGTGGTCTTTATTGATGATATTTTGGTATATTCGCATAATAAGGAGGAGCATGACAAGCATTTGCGGATTGTGTTGCAGACCTTGAGAGAGAAGCAATTGTATGCTAAGCTGTCAAAGTGTGAGTTTTGGCTTGATCAAGTGACGTTTCTCGGTCATATAGTTTCAGCAGATGGTATAAGAGTTGATCCGAGTAAAGTTGAGGCTATTTTGAATTGGAGTCCACCAAAGTCTGTGACCGAAGTTAGAAGTTTTCTGGGTTTGGCAGGCTATTATCGACGATTTGTGAAGGGTTTTTCTTTGATAGTTACTCCACTCACCAGATTACTTCGGAAAGGAGTTAGATTTGTGTGGACAGATCAGTGTCAAGCTAGCTTTGAGCAGTTGAAGAAGATGTTAACTTAAGCTCCTATTCTTACTTTGCCTGTAGAAGATAAACCATATGTGATTTACAGTGATGCTTCACATAATGGTTTAGGTTGTGTTTTGATGCAAGAGTGTAAAGTCATAGCTTATGCTTCTCGGCAGTTGAAGCCGCATGAGCTTAATTATCTGACGCATGATTTGGAATTAGCAGCTATAGTGTTTGCTTTGAAGATTTGGCGACACTACTTGTATGGAGAGAAGTGTTTTATTTATACAGATCATAAGAGTTTGAAATACTTGAGTGTTCAAAGAGAGCTGAATCTTCGACAAAGACGATGGTTGGAGCTGATTAAAGATTACGACTGTTTGATTGATTATCATCCTGGTAAGGCAAATGTTGTTGCGGATGCCTTGAGTCGGAAGTCTTTGGCCTGGAGGAACACAGAAGAGCGAACGAATTTGACTTCTTCAATGAATGTCGCATTGCCTTTTCAACATACCCGCCGAGTCATTGCCTGCCCTGTGTCTAGTGGCTGGTTTCTCGGGGAGAGAGTGTATGAGTTGTTTTTTGGTCTCGAGCGGAAGAGGATCCCTATGAGTTGCCCAGAGTATACTTTAAATATCACATCAATGTCGAAGAATGCATGGTGGTTGGCTTGGCACGGTTATGATGTTGAAACCTTTCTCTATCCACTGGGTGCATCTTATACCCAGTTTATTCAAATAGGCCTCTTGAACTTTGATGTATCTCCTGTTGGTGTATGAGAGGTTCCCGAGGAAAATGAGGATAGAGATGAAGAGGAGTATCATGGAGAGGGAAGAGAGTTTATCTCACATCTCGGGGCTAGCACTTCTCAGGTAAACTTTTACCATCTTTCCATTGCAATTGCTTCTTTCTTAACTTATTTTGACTTTTTTTAATGATTGTTGCAGGATACTGGCTCATTTGGTCATGAGGCTGGACCTTCTTTTACTGCTCCTCCATTTGCTCATTCTAATCAACCGGAAATCCCATCTCATCCACAAGGCGTTGATTTGAATTACCTAGTAGGTTTTCTTGTTCCATGATAATTTATGCTATATGTATGCATGATTATATATGCACTTACTCTTTTCCTTTCTGGCTCACAGTGGATGCTTGAGAAACAAAACAAGAAACTTCAAGAAGAGTTGGCTGCTAGTCATCAACAGGTTTCCCATTTTGAAAATTTGTATCACCAATCAGAGCAAGATTTTTGAGACTTTCAATTTCAGGGGATGAGAGATCCTGGTGCTTCATCATCTAGAGGACCCCAAGCAGATCACCATGAGATCCTTTTATCTACTTCGAATGAGGACCGTTACAGATCTAAATTCCAAGGTAATAGAGATTCAGGTGCTCCAACTTCGGACGAACTCGGGATGGGTGATATGCCTCCTTCTTACATAGGCGATGACTTTTTAAGGCTTTGTTTGATCATGATCTACCACCTCATTCTTAGTGATCTATCAATATCGTATCAATTGAGGAAATATTGTATAATAAGTATAATGATAAAAATAATAATGATGATATATAATTTGCATCTTTATTGCATCTTTTTTTTTCTATCATCATTATTACTACGATACATAATTATTGGCCTTTCCTCTTCACATTTAATATTTCTACAGTATCACTAACCTTCAAAACCAAAGGCAATGCAGCAACTCAAGATCCTTTTGTTGCCAATTCCCTATCCTCACGCATCTCAGTCTCACAAATTTTCTTGTCAATTTTGGAACATCCCATATAAATCTCTTTTCACTCCATGATTTCGTACAGAAGCCAAGAGATTTTCTACTTCAACGTAAAATTCCTTTTAACAATTTCAATTTTTCTTTAGTTGTCAACAATGACCGAACTCAATTTGAAGAAAACAAAAGTTCTATTTAAAAATATGAATGCCATTCATTGGAAATAAATATCTTGGTCAAAAATCGATACTTTGAAGTGTTTTCAAAATGTTAAATTGGACCATTCTTTTTTACATGCCATGGCTTCTTTTTGGAATGTGAATTCTAGGACATTTAAAATTAATGGCTTTGAGATACGACCCTTGATTGAAGAATTTGAGGCCATCCTTGGATATCCAAGCAATCAAAAAATGGTGTTACCTATATTGATTTGCAAGACTCAACAAACGATGCAAATGTTATTTCAACTTTCAAAGCTCGAAGTTCTACAATTTATGAGAGGTGAGAAAATTCTGCTTGGTCCCTTAATTGACTTTTTCCTTTCTTATTTGGCTCCTACTAAGGCATGGGGACATATGCTTTTGTCTATGCTTGCTTGGCCAATTCTTGCTTGTTTCTTCTAACGGCGATATTGATCCATGAGTATTGGATATCATGGACCAAATGGAAGGAGGCTTGTAGCCAATACCCGTGATCTTAGCTGAGACTTTAGTTGGACTAGACCAGCTTAAATCGGGATTATTAAATAAATTGACTGGGAGTCCATTGTTGCTTCAGATAATTACCTAAACTGCCCTTTTGGGTTTTCAATTTAGGTTTTTCTTCTTTTTTTTATTGCTCTAATTTTTTCCAAATCCACCCTTGTGGATTTTCGGAACTAGCGAGCTGTCCTAATTTTTGCCTAAGCCGCCCTTGCGGGTTTTCAATTTAGCAGACCTCTTTTTTATTATATTTTATATTGCTCTAATTTTTGCATAGTCCGCCCATGTGGGTTTTCAGAACTAGCGAGCTATTCTAATTTTTGTCTAAGCCGCCCTTGGGGGTTTTTAGCTTAGGGGACCTTCCTTTTTTAATTAATTTTTTTCCTTACAGATTTGGCTTCAGGGTCATCTCTGCTTGCTCGATACTCCATCTATGAATTTTTCCAAATATCTTCCACGACATCATTCTACTAGGAAATTACTCCATCCTGCTTCTTCGAATGTTGACTGGGTTGACTGGATCCACTCACGCACTGAAGTCAACATCCATTGGTTAGTACCTTGGTGGAAGATTTCTCGTATCACCATACAGACATACTTGATGTATGTTCCTCTCACTGCTCTTCATCAAGGTACTTGCTATGATCCTCGCCGGCTTAACCATTAGTATGGAGCTGAGCCTCGAGCTGAATTTGCTCCCGATTTAGACATGCCTTGTCTGATTGAAGCCTACTTAGATCGGTTGAAGCAAAGTTGGCCCGCACGTTACACTTATCGTCTGCCATAGATTTTACATTTGTCAATTTCTTTAGAAAGTGTATTGTTAGGATGAAAAAAATAATAAAAGTAATAATAAGAGATTGTGAGCGGGGATTTTCGCCCCCACTCCCGGTGGAATGGTTCTTACTACTTCGGCACTGCTTAGGCTTGGGGCCTTAGAGAACACGGACCTAAGTCCAAAGAAAATGGAGTCGCCACCCGGACGGGCCGAGAAAAATAAAGGGGTGGATGACTCGATTCCTAAGGAATCCCTAACCCTCTAATGGGTTCGGAAAGTTGGGTACATGTGGGGAAGGTGAGAAATGGCCCAGCACCCCCACAACGCCCAGTTCATTGGAACCGGCCTCCTTTACAGGTCTTAATATTATAAAATTCTTAAATATAACAATATTATCCATATTACACACAATAATTAAAAGAAAGCATCATTATATTAAAATCAAAGAAGGTCCAAGCAAAACAAGTAAATGGACATCCATCCAAGGATGGAAACATGTCCTTTACATTGGTTCTAAAATAGAAAAGCAAATTAAATTACATGATATTTAACTAATGAGGTACCCACCAAGTGGAAACATACTTCTTACAACATTTGGAGGTCTAAACAAATTGATAAAATAAATAACCATTCACCATAAATAAATCATTCATCAAAGCTATTAATTAAAATATAAAATAAACATCCTTCCATGATAAATTAAATAAATCAAGCATTGAAATTAAATAGATTAAAGCATAAGAAATAAATCAAAGCATAATCAAATATAGAATTAAATAAAGAAAATAAAAGTCCAATTATAGCTACTGTGACTTTTTATGGAATTAAAATAGATTGAGGATTTTATGTTTTAAAAGGTTGGTAAGGCTCTTTGATTAACTAAATTAATATTTGAATGGTGAAATCATGAAACTAGGATTTTAGACATTTTAAAATACTTTTGATTTGTGGTTTTAAATGGTGATTTCAAGCTACTGCGTAAATTTACAATATTTGTGTTTTTATGGTTTTTAATGTTTTAAAGGATTAGGGCTTTAGAAAAAATTAAGGTTTAAGGTTTTAAAGGAGTTAGAGTTTATTATTTTAGGTTTAGAAGTTGAATTAGGGTTTTAGGATTTAAAATTAGGGTCTCGGGTGATGAATTTGAATTAGGGTTTAGAAAGACAATTTGATGATTTCATGAGGTTTTATGAATTTAAACAAACGGATTGAAGTTTTTATAAATAGAAAAGATGTTTTTATGGTTTTTTGGAAGAAACAGAACCTAGTTTAAACTTTTGAAGAAAAAAAATCAAATTTTGTTTTTGTTAAAAAATATGTTTATTTAAGGTTTTAAGATTTTGAAGAGGTAAAAATAACAATTTTAAGTCTTTTTGGAAAATAAAGTAACGTATTACTATTTTTAACTTTGGGAAACTAAATTAAAGTTCTAAGATTTTAACTTTTGAAAAACACAAAATCCTAGTTTTAGCTACTGTGAAAAAATAAAGCAAAAAAGAATTTAATACATACCTCCTTTTGTTGATTCTCCAAAAATAATTCTTCTTGGATGAATAAGAACAAAGATAATTGCTGCCTTTGAATTACTTAAATTGTGTCCCTGCTATTCCAGAAAAAAAGAAATTGAATTGCTCCTTTTCCTTCCCTGAATTGGTTTCAAATTTTCCAAGGTACTGTTGGATTTTTGGCTCACCAAATTTCATTGCCTTTGGTCCTTATTTATAGTGGTTTGATATGGTTTATTCCTAATTAGTCACGACAAGTAATATTAATAAAAAACAGAAACCAAAAGCTAATTGAATTAGGTTTCAAAAAATTTGCATCGGAAAAATTGCACTGCTGAAAAAACTACCGCAGGAAAAAATGCGCTGGCGAAAAAAATCTGCCGCAGGAAATTGCGACAGGGGCGGGCTGCTGGAGACCATTTCGCCTGCAGGATTTTCCTGCTGGCAAAATAGCATGAGCTATTTCGCTAGCAGGAGAAAAGCTATTTCTCCCGCAGATTTTTTCTGCTGACGAAATAGCTTGGGCCATTTCATCTGCAGGAAATTCCTACGGGCGAAATGCCCACGGGCCCGCGCGATGATTTTTTCGTCGCCGATTTTTCTGATTCTGATTTTTATTTTTTTTTATTTTTATTTTACTTTTATTTGTTTATTTTTATTTTTTATTAATAAAAATTAGATACTAAAGAAAAAAATTATTTAAAAAAATTTATTTTGGACCAATTAGACAACAAAAATCATTTAGGACTAAATAAAATATATTGGACCGGACTGGGTCAAAAATTAAGGGTCTACAGAGATGTTTCTTTTCCTTTTATAATTTGTCATCACCTTTTACTATTGTGTTTATTTATTTCATACATATCTGGTCAAATACTTATAATAGTGCACATAGAATAATTTTAATATTAATCTTATTTTATTAAATTGGGGAACAACCAAATATAAAGTCAGCATACATAAGATCACTGCTGTTGCCAACAAGCCCTTTCGGGTTTTCTAATTGACGATTTTCTCTCATTTAGTCCTAATTGTTGCCTAGCCAACCCTTTCGGGCTTTTAAAACTAGCGGACTGCTCTAACTTTTGTCTAGGCCACCCTTTTTGAGTTTCAACCTAGACATCTTTTTTCTCTCTCTCTCTCTCTCTTTTTTTTATACATAAAACCTCTTCAACCCGTCAATATTCACTAGCTCTCTAAACTTGTTCATGTCCATGTCTGATAACTTCACTGCATCCTTGTTCATGACTTGTTTCACAACATATGGCCCTTCCTAGCTAGGCCTAAATTTTCCTCTTGGATCAGATACATTAGGCTTACATTGTTTCAACACTAATTCACCGATTTTGAGTTTTCTGGTCTTAACTCTTCTATTGTAGGCCCGAGCTATCTTCCTTTGATACAGTTGATGATGATACAGTGCTTTTAACTTTCTCTCCTCTGTGTGTATCTGCTCACTACCCATTCCATCTCAGACAGTTTAGCTTCTAAGACCACTCTTAATGAATTGATCTCAATTTCAATTGGCAATACTGCTTCCATCCCATAAACCAAAGAGAACGGTGTCATTCCAGTTAGAGTTCACAAACTTGTCCTATATCCCCATAAAGCAAAAGGAAGCATCTCTGACCAATTCCTGTATGTCTTGGTCATCTTGGAAAGAATTTACTTAATTGTCTTGTTTGTTGCTTCTACTGCACCATTAGTCTTTGGTCTATAAGTAGAGGATCGGTGATGATGGATTTGGTACTTTGAGAATAAGTCCTTAACTGCTCCTTGAAACTGTACCCCATTGTCTGATATTACATTGTGCGGGACCCCATACCTGCAAATGATGTTCTTTTCAAAAAATCTAGCCATTTGACTTGCCCCCAGTTTGTTGAAGGATTCGGCCTCGACCTATTTTGAAAAATAATCTACCGGTACTACAATGAAACGTTGACCATTTGAGGCTGTCAGATGTATCTCTCCTATAATGTCGACACCCTAAGTGGCAAAGGGCCAGGGTGAAGACATAGAATGCAATTCTTCAGGAGGCATATGATTCAAATTACCGTACATCTGACATTGTTGGCACTTCTTTACAAACTCAATATAATCTCTCTCCATGGTCAGCCAGTAGTAACCTTGTTGAATTATCTTCTTAACTAGGGCCAAACCACTCATGTGTGGACCGCAACTTCCTACATGTATTTATGACATGATATGCTCCACTTCAGGCTTCCTCAAGCATCTCAAATGCATCACCATCAGGCCATCTTCAATATAACTCTCCATGGAAGGTGATGTATTGCAAGGACCACCACCTTATGGCTCTTCTTTCTTTCTTTGTTGCCCCCGATGGGTATTCCCTTTCCTCTAAAAATCATCTTATAGTATCATACCACTCATCATGGTCTGTATCAATTTCCATAATTGTCTCATAATCATAGCAAGGAGCTGATGAGCTAGTTAAAATTAGAGGCTTGAGGAATAAGTTGATAAGATTTTCCCATACCGAAGCCAATGTGGCAAGGGGCATTAGCCATCTAGTTTTCTTCTCTTAGTAGGTGTATAAACCTGCACTCCTTAAAGTTCTTCTTCATCATGGTCAAGTAATGGTGTTATGGTTTTAATTTCTCTTCTTTCAATTACCACTCTCCATTTACTTGGGATACTATTAGCAATGAATCACCAAAAACTTTCACCTTATCCACCTTCATAATCATTAGGGTTTCCAAACCAAAGATACATGATTCGTACTCCACCATATTATTGGTTGCCCTGAATTTCAACTTTTTGGCTAAGGGGATAAGTTCCCCTTCGGGCGATTCTAGTATGACTCCCAAACCTGCTCCTTTCCTATTCACTGCTCCGTCAAAATACATTTTCCATCCTTGTACTTCAATGGCCCCTAAATGTTCATCTGAAAATTCCAAGACTACCTCTTCGCTATCCGGTAATGGTTGTTGGGTCAGGAATTCTGCCACTGCTCTACCTTTGATTATTTTTATGGTTACATACTCAATCTCAAATTCTTCCAATATTATCAACCATCGCCCATACTTTCCAATCAAAGAGGGTGTCTCCCTTAAGTACTTCATTGGATCCAACCTAGAAATTGCTTGCACACTATAAGATTGAAAGTAATGCCGCAACTTCTTAGAAGACCAAACCACATCTATACAGGTCTTTTCAATGATACTATACTTAATTTCATAAGGTAGGAGCTTTCTACTCAAATAGTATATTGCATGCTCAATCCCTGGCTCATCTGCTTGTGCTAGCATAGCTCTTACTGACTCTTCTTCTACTGCTAAGCATAGTAATAGGGGTTTATCGGGTTTAGGTGGTTTCAAAATAGGTGGATTTAGTAGATACTCCTTTATTTGCTCAAAGGCCTTTTGACACTCTTCATTCCATAGGACCGACTAATTCTTTTTAAGCAACTTAAAGATAGGCTCACAGATTATTGTGAGCTTTGCTATAAACCTGCTAATGTATTATAATTTACTAATGAATCCCCGAACTTCTCTCTCCATCTTAGGGGCTGGCATATCCCTGATTGCTTTAACTTTGTCAGGATCAATCTCAATGCCATTCGATCCAATCACATGTGCCAACAATTTGTCGGTTGTAACCCCGAACACACACTTCTTCGGGTTTAATCTTAGCTTATATTTCAATGCTCTATCGAAGAATAATTCTAAGTGTTGGAAGTGTTGTTCCCTTGTATTTGATTTCACCAATATATCATCAACATATACTTCAAATTCTTTGTCCATCATGTCATGAAATAATGTGGTGGCCATCCTTTGGTAGGTTGCTCCTGCATTCTTTAAGCTGAACGACATCACCCTATAACAAAATATACCCCACATAGTAATGAAAGCAGTTTTGGCTTTATCCTCTTGGGCCATTAACCCTTGGTTGTATCCGAAAAATCCATCTACAAATGAATGTAGCACGCTAGAGGTTGCACTATCAGTGAGGACATCTGTATGGGGTAAAGGAAAATCATCTTTAGAGGAAGTGTAGACCCTTAATTTTTGACCCAATCCGGTCCAATATGTTTTATTTAGTCCAAAATGATTTTTGTGTCTAATTGGCCAAGATAATTTTGTTCAATAATTTTTGCTTTAGTATCTAATTTTTATTAATAAAAATAAAAATAAACAAATAAAAGTCAAAAAATTAAAATTAAAATTAAAATCGGAGTCTAAAAAATTGGCGACGAAAAAATCGGCGCGCGGGCCCGTGGGCATTTCGCCTTCCTGCGGGCGAAATAACCCAAGCTATTTCGCCCGCAGGAAAATCCTGTGGGCAAAATAGCTCGCCCACATGAATTTCCTGCGGATGATGCCCCAGCCCGCCCACTGCCGCAGTTTTCTGCGGCAGTTTTGTTTTTCCAGCGTATTTTTTCCTGCGGCAATTTTTTTCGGCAGTGCAATTTTTCCGACGCAAAATTTTTCAAAACCTAATTCAATTAGGTTTTGGTTTCCTTTTCTTATTAATATTATTTTCCGTGATTAATTATGATTATACATAGAAAAAGCTCTATAAATAAGGACCAAAGGGAACCAAATTGGGGGAGGAAAAATTTCACAGTAGCTTTGAGAATTTGAATCCGAAAGTGAAGTGGAAAAGCAATAATTGAATTCAATTGATTTTTAAAGGAGCAGCATCACGATTTAAGCAATTCAAAGGCAAAAAAGGTTTGTCTTTGGAGTTAGTTCATCCAAGAGGAATTGTTTTTTGGAGGAATCATCAAAAGAAGGTATGTGTTAAATGATTTTATTTAATTGTTTTTTTTACAAAGTAGCTAAAATTAGGAAATTGTGTTATTCAAAATGAAAAACCTTTGAACTTTAATTTAGTTTTTCAAAAGTCAAAAACACTAATCCGTTTCTTTATTTTCCAAAGAATTTAAAGTTATTAATTTTATTTCTTCAAAACCCCAAAACTCCAATTTACTTTTCAAATTATGTAAACTCTTAAAACATATTCTGTTTTCTTATAAAAACTCTAAAAATACTTTTTCCAATTATATAAATATTTTCTACTTATAAAAAATTTAATTTGTTTGGTTTATTTTCACAAAATCTCATAAAAGTATCAAATTGATTTTTAATCCTAAAAGTTTCATTCATTACCGAGACCCTAATTCTAAATCCTAAAATCCAAAATTCAACTTTTAAACCTAAAATAGTAAACCCTAACCCTTTAAAACCTTAAACCCTAACTTTTTCTAAACTTTAATCCTTTAAAATATTAAAAACCATAAAACCATAAATACTTTAAATTCACACAGTAGCTTGAAATCACCATTTAAAACCATAAACCAAAAGTATTTCAAAGTGTATTCATGATTTCACCATTCCAATATCAATTTAGTTAATCAAAGAGTCTTACCAACCTCTTAAAACATAAAACCCTAATTTATTTTAATTCCATAAAAAGTCACAGTAGCTATAATTGGACTTTTATTTGCTTTATTTAATTCTATACTTGATTATGCTTTGATTTATCTCTTGTGCTTTAATTTATTTAATTTCAATACTTGATTTATTTAATTTATCATGGATGGATATTTATTTTATATTTTTATGAATGATTTATTTATGATGAATGATTATTTACTTTTATCAAGTAATTTAGATTTCCAAAAGTTGTAAGAGGTATGTTTCCACTTGGTGCGTACCTCATTAGTTAAACATCATATAATTTAATTTGCTTTTCTATTTTAGAACCTATGTAAAGGGCATGTTTCTACCTTTTGGTGGGTGTCCTATCTAGGCATGTGATGTAAGGACATGTTTCCATCGTTGGATGGGTGTCCATTTATTTGTTATGCTTGGACCTTGCTTTGATTTTAATATATTGATGCTTTCTTTTAATTATTGTGTGTAATATGGATAATGTCGTTATATTTAAGGATTTTATAATTTTAAGACTTGTAAAGGAGGCCGGTTCCAATGAACCCGGCGTTGTAGGGGTGCTGGGCTATTTCTCACCTTCCACACACGTACCCAACTTTTCGAACCCATTAGGGGGTTGGGGATTCCTTAGGAATTGAGTCATCCACCCCTTTCTTTTTTCCGGCCCGTTCGGGTGGCTACTCCATTTTCTCCAGACTTAGGTTAGTGTTCTCTAAGGCCCCGAGCCTAAACAGTGCAGAAATAGCAAGAACCATTCCACTGGGAGTGGGGATAAAAATCCCCGCTCACAGGAAGCCTTGTTTAAATCTCTATAGTCGACACAGACCCTAATTCTTCCATCTTTCTTTGGCATGGGTAGTGTGTTGGCTAGCCAATCTGGATACTCTATCACTTCAAGGAACTTCACTTGTATTTGTTTAGTGACCTCTTCTTTAACCAATTCAGCCCACTCAAGTCTTAATTGCCTAAGCTTTTGTTTGACAGGTTTCATGTGAGTGTAAGTAGGAATAAGATGTTCCGCTATGTCTCGATCTATTACAAGCATATCCTCATAAGACCAAGCAAATACTTCTTCATATTTTTTGAATATTTTTTCAAATCTCTCTCTCTCATCAGGAGTAAGGTCAAATGCTATACTAATATTTTTAAGATTTTCGGTTATTCCTAAACTTATTTATTGCGTATCAATAGAGTTAGTATTAAAGATACTCATGTAACCGCTATTTGAATGTATGCAACCATCAGGAGAAACATCACACAAGTAAGCAAAATAAGACTTTATTGCATTCATTTTGGAAAAGAAAACACCATCATCCTCATACAAAGCAGACAAATTAAAATCAAAATCAAAATCATTGTTCTCAAAATCATAAAGCAGAATATCTTTAAACTTGACTTCAACCAGGGCAGCAATCTCCTCCTAAGTCTTCTCAGCTTTCAGGACAACTTCCTTCTTTTCTTTTGGATTGGGCTCCTTGTTGGCTGGCAAGGTGAGCTCTTTCTTCACTTGTTCCACTAACTCGGCAACATCAGCAAAAATTTTAAAACCAGGGATCAACTTTTCCTATGAACATGATTGGCTCAGGCTTTCCTTGGAGTGGTCCCATGTCTAGAGCTTTGACAAAGATTTTTTCAAGTGGCGGGAAGCTCATCTTCTCATTCTTCTTTGGCTAGACAACTTTATTGGCCTCTTCATATCCCAACCCTTTCCTAAAGGTTTGAGTTTTGAAATCTGGAAGATTTGTCAAACCGGCCTTGCCCTTTCCAATACCAGCTCCGGAAAGGTAGCTCATGTTCTTCATGATGTTCAAGACCTTAGAGTCCACTACTTCATCATCAGAAATTATAGCTACTTGGAAACCATTGAGAGGCCTCTCAATCATTAGAGCATTAACAGCCTCATTATCTTCAGCCTCGATGACCATTGTCTCATCTCCGTTAGGGAACTTGATCTTTTGATGAAGGGTGGAAGGAACTCCACCAAGAGGATGAAACCATGGTCATCCCAAGAGTAAGCCAAAGGTAACAGGTATGTCCAAAACAACAAATTCAACAAAAGATTCAATTGGACCAACCTTGACAGTAGCTTTGAAAGTTCCTTCGGCATGTCTTTGGTGTTGTCATAAGCCCGAATGGTTACCTCGATTGGGTTTAGATCCCTTGTTGACATGGCTAGCTTTAGCAATATTTTAAGTGGACAAACATTTATGGCAGACCCATCATCAACCATTACGCATGGAGTCCTTTTTTCTTTTATTTCCACTTTGATAAAGAGAGGGTAGATGTGATCTCTCCCCTATTTTGGTAAATCCGCGTCTGAGAAAGATACCGCTCCTATATTAACTTTGCTCTTCTCTTGAATATCTTCACATTTCATTACTCCTTCAATTTTTATGAAGTTGATCAGTTCCTCTGGTGTTATAGAGGTGGAAATTGGCATGCTAGCCAAGGCCTTGGCCATAGTTTTTTGATGCTTTTTAGAAGTAGCCAATAAGTCCCAAATGCTAACACTTGCTTGGGTTCTTTTCAATTGCTTTAGCACAGTATCATCTTCCTTTTCTTTGTTCCCTACTTCAGCTTCCTTTCCTTTATTAACTTTTACCTCCTTAGGCGGTGGCCTTGCATAAGGCTTACCGGATCTAGTGTTCATTACTTCATCTTCCTCGAGCTTGGACTAGGTCCATTCCTCCTTCTTGGGTACAAGATCATCATCACTATCGCTTGAATCCCAAAACCCATTCACAACAAAAATTGCTACTTCTTTTCCCACCATAGCTTGTTCAATTTTGCTAAATACCTCTTCTTCTTTGGTTGCTTCTCCACCTACATCTTGGAAAGAAGACATGACAAAACTTTCATGCAAACCTCCTCCAATCATGAAGGTTGCCGGTGGTGGTACTCTATTGAACCTTGGCAATTGATTTTCTTTGGTGTTCAGCTTGTTGGGCTCGGGCAACTTTTCACTATCAATCAAATTTTGGATCTCATGCCTCAACCTCACACATCTATCCGTGTCGTGCCCATGCATTTAATGAAATTGACAAAATGCCTTAGTGTCGAAATTAGGTGGGAGAGGGTTAGGCAAAGGATGAGGATTTAAGGGTTGTAACAATCCCTTTCTTTGAAGCTTATTGAGAACCCAAGACAGCGATTTCCCTAATTCTTAAAACTATCTTCTTGTTCATAACATTAACACCAACTGCCTTTTGCATGTCTTGGTTACCAGACTGATAGTTTCCTTTCTCATTCCTTGTTGAAAAATAGTTCTTCTCTCTTTCCCATTCTTCAATTTGCATACCAGCTTGGAGGAGATCATTGAAATCACGAATGAGTATATGAGATATCCTTTCATGTAGACTAGGCAACACTCCTCTCACAATCATCCATATTTAATCAGATTCATCGGGCCTCTTCTTGAGCAAAGCAGTCTTATTTCTCCATCTTTTCATAAAGTCCACAAAATTCTCATTTGGCCTTTGTCTAATGGACTCAACTTCCATTAAGGTAACTTCCATCTCGACATTGTATCCATATTGTTGGATGAAGGCCTTGTATAGAAGATCCCAACTCTTTTGTGTGCCGTCATCTAATGTATTAAACCAGTTTTGGATAACAAGATCCAATGAGAGCATAAAGTACCTTAGAGTTTGAGCTTTAGTAGCCCGGGCAGACTGCATAGCAGTGATATACTGCATCACATGGAGGTGAGGATTTTTGGTTCCATTAAACTTTGTACGAAACTTCTTTATTTAGCTCAAATAATTTGTCAACTTCAGACATTTCTTCGGTTTTTAGCTTCTTCGCAAATTTCTTTCCCAAGTCTGCAATCATCTTTTCAACATCAGATGTTTCAGTTTTCTCCACAACTGATCTTTCAACAATCTCTGGTTCTTTCTTCTTATCTTAAGGATCTTGGAAGTATTGAGCCCAATCATCATCATCATCAATGATCACCTTATTAATTTAATTCAGCAATCTATTTTTCATGGCTTACCACATGAGGATGCTTATGCTCATATTTCAAATTTTTAGAAATGTGTGATACCTTTAAAATTAATGGTGTATCTGATGATGTTATTCGGTTGCGACTTTTTCCAGTTTCTTTAAGGGATCAAGCAAAAGATTGGCTCATTTCTAAGGCACCAGGTACATTCACCATATGGGATCAATTAGCCGCTGTGTTTTTGGCACCAGGCATCATCCATATGGCACCAGGCACCAGGTACTTCCCCTTGTCCTTTGGCTTCTTAGTGCTAGCAGATGCTTCGGTATTATTTCCTAAAATTGTAGCCAATTGGTTCTTCATGGTCTCAGCCAGGGCCTCTTTTATTTCTTCCATCTTGGCATTGAGGGCGTCATCCACATTCTTTAAATTTGTTCGGGCTCCAATGCTTTTGGTGAAAAAGAGATTGAATCATTGCTACATTCTTCATCTTTGGCGTAGGTCGAATTGTTGTAAGCTTCTGAACTATCATAATCCAGGGCTGTGAGCTAGAGAGGATCAATGATATGAGATGTGTCGCAGACTTAGCCTAGCTATCTGCAAGTTCACAGATCATTAACAAGTAATATATGATGAGTAGAGTATCATTCCCATGAGGAGGTTAATTCTAAGTACCAAATAATTAAACTGATTAATATTAATATGATCAAATTTAATTTTATGATTAAGCTAACTAAAATGACAATGAATCAAGAATAAATTTCTAATAATTTAAGACTTAGGGTTTAGTCACCTTTATTGATTTATCATGGATTTTCTAAGGTATTGATTTAATTCAGTCTTCCTTTCGATTAATGGTTAGATTCTCTTAAATTAAGCTCAAGTCTCTTTCAAGTAATAGAACTAATATCAACTTTAATCCTTACGCCTATTCTCAAGATCATAAGTAATTAAATCAATTCATTAAGTTTTATGAGAATCTTGAATTAACCTTTTAAGGCTTTAACCTTATCTCTAAGTGAGAAACTTACTTAAGATTATTATCTCCTTGGACTAATGTCATGCTAGCACTCTTGCTCCATCACACAACATCTCAAATCAATTAAACATTAAGATTAAAGACAACAAAATAATCAAAGGATAACTAAATTAACCAAATAGACATTTATAACTCCATGATAAATTCAATTAAAGGGACCAACCCTAAAAAGGATTAGTTCTTCATTATTGAAATAAGAACATTACAAATATTCAAAATGGTAAATGAAAACATAATTAAAAGGAACAAGAAATATCAAACTCTATTTCTTTGAAGAAGATCTTGACTTGGATCTTGAACTCCTCCTTGAAGCAGAATTTCACACTTCTAACTAAATTTATTTGGATAGATCTAATCTAATATATTACATCTCCTATCAATTCATGCACTCTTGAATCCTTGGAGGAAATGTTTTTATATAGAGTGCTTGGAGACTTCTTTAGTGGAGAAAAACTAAAAAATGTTTAAATAAGACCTGGTTGGTGAGTTCATCTTCAACATTTGTAGCTCACAAATCATAAAATAAGGGGCACAGTCGTGACTTTTGGAGTGCCACGGTCGTGGCATGTGTGAACTCTGACTGTTTCGTCAAACTTTTCAGCTGCCAAGGTCACCCTGGTGGGCCACGGTCGTGGCTTTGGGAATGCCATGGTCGTGGCTTTGAAAGTGAGGTTGCCAAACTTATTTTCTTCTTTTTCTTGGCTCAAGCAGTGGGGAAATGAAACCCACGGTCGTGGCCATTGGGGTGCCACTGTCGTGGCATATGTTTTGCCTTCATTTTTGCTTGCTTTTCTTGAATTTTTCCTTACTAATTATCAAAAACCTTTAATCTTGTCTTCCATGCTCAAAAGTGTAATCCTAACTCAAATAATCAAACTCATCAAATTCAATTGAAGATTAGTTAAAAATCAGAGTTAAAATTGCATAAAATAATGATTATAATTTCACTCTATCAAACTCCCCCAAACTTAAATTATTGTTTGTCCTCAAGCAACAAGAATAATCTTATTCACAACAGGCCTCATTAATATATTCCCAAGATTTTGATGTACAAATAAAATTTCAAATTTCAATTCTAAATCAATTTTCATAACTGTACTTACTTCATTCTCCCTTCCTTTATTGATGAAGTTATTCAATTGTAACCAATTGTTGCTCTTTAGATAAACACATACCCCTTGCATTCATTAAACGTTTTATATATTTTAAAGAAATTTGCCTTTCTCATATGCATGTTTAATCAAACCTTCTCCACTAATAGACATTACTAACTCAAGGAAAATCAAAAGGTCTTTTTAAGCTTGTAATGTGGTTTAAAAAGGGTTGAGTCTAAAGTGACGCTTAACTTTTTGAATACCTTCTAAGGTTTCGATTGCAGCTCTTCTTAATAGTTTTGGAGAGTTCGTTAATAGATATAATTTTTCCTCAATTGTTTTAGCAAACTAGCAGGAAAATTTTATTTTTACTATCTTTTTTTATTATTATTATATTTTTTATTTTATATTTTCCCCCAAAACTTGAAATTTTATTAATGAGAAATCTAAAGGAGCTTTCCCATTTTATTTTCTTTCTCCAATTGAGCATAAATAATAGGAAGATATACCAAAAGATAATTAACCACAAAAGGTAGATATAAGCATTTAATGAAAAAGAACAACAAACTAGAATATTCAATTTGGCTCAAAGGGGACAACTAGAGGCAATGTTCAAATATGGTGGATATAAGAATTTGGCTACACAAAAAATGCCTAAATCAACTTTTCCCCTACTTAGCAAGGTTCAATTTTGCCTCAAAAGTTCTTTTAAACATGTTCTAGGCTTAGGCATAAGATAATCAAAAATACATGACAAAAGAGTAGGAGTCATCTCTAATTAAGCATATACCATTGATCACTTTCAACTAAAATCAAGAATATATTCAGGTCAAAATCTATAAAGTACAGTTCTTTACAAAATCTTTATTTCAAAAGATAAATTTAAGTATATCAATATAATTAGCATCATTAAATCACAAAATTTTATTAGCCTGTCATGAATTCAATCATTCAAGTGTAAGATTGCAAGAAAAAAAAATTTATATATCGAAAATTTTTTTTCTTAGGTACCCCATATCCTAACATTTATGAAAGAGTAATAAAATTCAAAAAGGGAATAGAATACATTACAAAATTTTGGGCTAAACTTCCCCTAACATGAAGCTTTCCACTATCCTCAGTGGTTTAGGCATTGGCTGGTAGAGGGGGTCTGCATGTCCATTCTTAATTTTGCCTTTTGCAAGAAGAATCCATCAAAAGCTCATTTCCATCCAAGTTCATCCTAAAATAAAAACACAAAATCAAAACAAAAATAAAAGAAAAAATAAAAGAAAAAGTTTAAATAAAACATTGGGTTGCCTCCCAACAAGCGCTAATTTATAGTCTTTAGCTTGACTATAACTTCTAATCCTCAAGGTGGAAGATCACAAATTACTTCCTTTCCCACTATGTTGTTGGCTATAGTTGACTTGGAATTTTGCTTCCCAAGTTCATTATACCCTTCAAATTGTGCTTGTGAGCTTGATGAGGCTAAATTGTATTTTCCCTTCTTTGGATTGGAATTTTGAATTTGGCAATCCTTGAGTGCATTTGGTGATCTGATCATGTTAATTTCCACTTATTCATCTTCAATCTTTGAAGTGAGTTTGCCATTTTTCACATCAATTATAGCTCCAATCGTGGCTAAGGGTCTCCCAAAAATCAATGGAGCATCTTCATCCTTATTTAAATCAACTATCATGAAATCAACAGGGATGTAAAATTTTTCTATTTTTACAAGCACATTTTCTGCAAGTCCTTTTGGGCATTTGACTAATTTATCTGCAAGCTACAATACTGAATTTGTAGGTTTCATTTGTACAAGTTTTAATTTCCTGAAAATAGATAAAGGCATTAAATTAATACTAGCACCTGAATCACATAATGCATTTTGAAAATTTAATCTACCAATTTGACAAGAAATTGAAATACTTCCTGGGTCTTCAAGTTTAGAAGGGATCTTATCCTGAAAAAGATTGTTACACTCCTCAGTAAGTGCTATCTTTGCATTTTCCTCCATCTTTTTCTTTAACTTTTGAGGAAAAGGAATAGGTGGCACATAAGGTCTGACCTCTTGCTTTATTGGCTCCTCTTGTTTAGCTTCACTTTCTTTCATTTGAGAAGAAGAGATTTGATAAATTTGGGGCTTTAGTGAAGAATCTTCAAGTTGTATGCTATTTAGGAAAATAGCATTACATTGTTCTCTTGGATTGATTTCTGGTTGGCTTGGAAGTTCTCCTTATGGTTGATTATGAAGAGAACTTGCTATTTGACCAACTTGAATTTCAAGATTTCTATTTTGAACTGCATTTTGTTCCATCCTTGATTCAAGCTTGTCATATTGTTTTTCTAGCTTGTCAAACCTTTCTGAAGTTGCACCAATAAATTTTTCCAAAGCAAATTCATAGGATGGTTTTTCAGGAGGATGAATTTGGCCTTGGTTTTGATTTTTAATGTATGGAGGTTGATAGGGCATATTTTGGTTGTTTTGGCTTCCCCATGATAGGCTGGGATGATTTCTCCATGATGGTTCCCCAAAAACTAGACGTGCTCCATAATTTTGCAATCAACTATATAGTGGCTTCCTCCACATCCTTCACAAATTGGAGATGATGATGACAAATTGACATGCTCCAATTTCTTGGAAATTGTATCCACTTTAGCTGAAGTAAAGAAAAATTGTCAATTTCATATAAACCTGCAACTCTTTTATGCATACCTCGTTCTGAAGTCCAATGATAATTATTTGCTTCCATTTCTTCAATTAAATCAGTTGCTTCAAAAGGAGCTTTGTTCATTATTGCACCTCCTGCTGCTGCATCAATCGTTCCCTTAATATTTGGATGAAGACCATTATAAAATGTTTGAATCAAAAGCCATTCCGAGACTCCATGGTGAGGACATTTTCTTTGTAAATTCTTGAACTGTTCCCAAGCTTCACATAAACTTTCCCCATCTTGTTGAACAAAGGTTGTGATATCATTCCTCAATTTAGCTGTCTTTGCAGGTGGAAAATATTTTGCCAAAAACACAGCGGCTAATTGATCCCATATGGTGAATGTACCTGGTGCCTTAGAAATGAGCCAATCTTTTGCTTGATCCCTTAAAGAAACTGGAAAAAGTCGCAACCGAATAGCATCATCAGATACACCATTAATTTTAAAGGTATCACACATTTCTAAAAATTTGAAATATGAGCATAAGCATCCTCATGTGGTAAGCCATGAAAAATAGATTGCTGAATTAAATTAATAAGTGCTGGTTTTAGATCAAATGTGTTGGCTTGCATAGGAGGTTTAACTATGCTAGATCTTTGGGTGAGCAGATGGCATAGCATATTGTTTCAGGGTCATATTTTATGGATCTCCCATGATTTCTTCTTCCTCTTCTGAAGAAAATGCTACTTCTTCTAAATGGAATTCAGTTGAAGTTCCTTCTCCTCTTTGTCTTTCTCTTCTTTCCTTGTTTTGCTTTCTATAAAATTTCTCAATTTTAAGATTATAGGGTACAAGTTGAGTGTCTGGATTGCTACGCATGTAACCCTTAAAATTTAAAGAAATAATGCAGATAAAATAAAAATCCAAAGTAATAACAGTTTAATATTATCAATATCAGAATGATTGCCTCCCCGGCAGCGGCGCCAAAAACTTGTCGCGGACTTAGCCTAGCTATCTGCAAGTGCATAGATCATTAACAAGTAATATATGATGAGTAGAGTATCGTTCCCATGAGGAGGTTAATTCTAAGTACCAAACAATTAAACTGATTAATAGTTGGATGATCAAATTTAATTTTATGATTGAGATAACTAGAATGACAATGAATCAAGAATAAATTTCTAATAATTTAAGAATTATGGTTTAGTCACCTTTATTGATTTATCATAGATTTTCTAAGGTATCTATTTAATTTAGTCTTCCTTTCGATTAATGGTTAGATTCTGCTAAATTAAGCTCAAGTCTCTCTCAAGTACTAGAACTAATATCGACTTTAATCCTTACATCTACTCTCGTGATCATAAGTAATTAAATCAATTCATTAAGTTTTATAAGAATCTTGAATCAACCTCTTAAGTGTTTAACCTTATCTCTAAGTGAGAAACTTACTTAAGATTATTATCTCCTTGGACTAATGTCATGCTTGCACTCTCGCTCCATCACACAACATCTCAAATCAATTAAGCATTAAGATTAAAGACAACAAAATAATAAATGGATAACTAAATTAACCAAATAGACATTTATAACTCCATGATAAATTCAATTAAAGGGACCAACCCTAAAAAGGATTAGTTCTTCATTATTGAAATAAAAACATTACAAATATTCAAAATGGTAAATGAAAACAAAATTAAAAGGAACAAGAAATATCAAACTCTATTTCTTTGAAGAAGATCTTGACTTGGATCTTGAACTCCTCCTTGAAGCAGAATTTCACACTTCTAACTAAATTTATTTGGATAGATCTAATCTAATCGATTACATCTCCTATCAATTCATGCTCTCTTGAATCCTTGGAGGAAATGTGTTTATATAGAGTGCTTGGAGACTTCTTTAGTGGAGAAAAACTGAAAAAGGTTTAAACAAGACTTGGTTGGTGAGTTCATCTTCAACATTTCCAGCTCACAAATCATAAAATAAGGGCCACGGTCGTGGCTTTTGGAGTGCTACGGTCATGGCATGTGTGAACTCTGACTGTTTCTTTAAACTTTTCAGCTACCAAGGTCGGTTTGGTGGGCCATGGTCGTGGCTTTTGGATTGCCACGGTCGTGGCTTTGAAAGTGAGGCTGCCAAACTTATTTTCTTCTTTTTCTTGGCTCGGGCAATGGGGAAATGAATCCTACGGTTGTAGCCTTTGGGGTGCCACGGTCATGGCATGTGTTTTGCCTTCATTTTTGCCTACTTTTCTTGAATATTTCCTTACTAATCATCAAAAACCTTTAATCTTGTCTTCCATTCTCAAAAAGTGTAATCCTAACTCAAATAATCAAACTCATCAAATTCAATTGAAGATTAGTTAAAAATCAGAGTTAAAATTGCATAAAATAATGATTATAATTTCACTCTATCAAGGTGCAAATGTATGTATGCATGTATGCACAAATAATAGACAAAGAAAGATAATTAGGACGTTCCTTCCAATCTTATAACTTCCACACACGAATGGCGAGTCTCTTTTCCTAGTTATATGGTTAACAAAATACCAACATGAGGTATCTTATTTTTCGAATAATTTCCTCGGACGTTTCAACCAATAGTTATATTTTCAAAAATGGAAATCAATTCATGATAATTTCCATTAATTAGGTTTTAATCCATTTAACCAACTAAAGTAGTTTTTATGCTATATTAGATTAAAACTAAATTAAGAGGTTTATTATAAATAGATTTCTCATTTTAAAAAAATAACTAATGATTCATGCCAAAAACAAGCCCATGATTAATAACTCTTAGTATAAACTAGGCTCACAATTGATTTTTGGTATTTCATAATTGACCTAAATAATTTGCAAGCTCTTTATAAGAAAAGGTTGGATGAAAGTAATTTTATTTTTAAGCCCATTGTAAAAAGACTTTAGAAAAAATGGATTTTGGGCTTAGTAATTGGGTCAAGAGAAAACGAATTTGTTTATGGAAAAGTTTTATGCCCAAAGACCATTTTAAAAAGTTTTGAAAATAGCTTTGGTCTTTTGGACTTTAAAGAAAAATTTATTTTGAGCTTACAATATATGTAGGTCATATTAGAAAAAGAACAAACCAAATAAGCCATGATTTATGCTAAGATAAATTAACCATAGTTAAACAACAAGCATTTGCGGTAAAATCCTAAGGAAAGTAACTAGGCCAATTACATGAGCTTTAATTTTTGGGTTGAAAGACTTAGGTTCCCATAGCAAGTATATACCAAAAGGTACAAGGCTATGAGTGGTTATGTCATGCTCGATCTCTATACCTTGAGTGAAATTATGGTATCCCTTACATAAAACAACACGGGTAACACGAGCATCCTAACTCACGCACACAATACAATCTAATATGATGCAATAGATAATATCATGATAAGAAAGAATAGAATAATATAAAGACCAACGGAATCAACTTCTCTTATCTCCAGTGGAGTCGCCACTGTGATCTTGTGACTTCGGCACTGTTTAGGCTCAGGGCCTTAGAGAACACAGGCCTAAGCCCAGAGAAAATGGAGTCGCCATCTGGACGGACCGGGAAAAGAAAGGGGTGGATGACCCGATTCCTAAGAAATTCCTAACCCCATAATGGGTTTGAAAAGTTCGGTACGTGTGGGAAAGGTGAGAAAAGGCCTAGCACCCCCACAATGCCCGATTCATTGGAACCAGCCTCCTTTGCAGGTCTTAATATTATAAAATTCTTAAGTATAACAATATTATCCATACTACATGCAATAATTAAAATAAAGCATCATTATATTAAAATCAAAGCAATGTCCAAACAAAACAAATAAATGGACACCCATCCAACAATGGAAACATGTCCTTACATTGTCCATGTCTAAAACTAAGTAGGACACCCACTGAAAGGTGAAAACATGTCCTTTACATTGGTCCAAAAACTTTAAGATAAAATGAATTACATGATGCTCACGACATGAGGTACCCAAAAATATGGAAACATACCTCTTACAATGTTTTAAAATCAAAATAAATCAATAAAAGTAAACAACCATTCATCATAAACGAATCATTCATCAAAGACATCAAACATCAATCAAAATATATAATAAACATTCATCCAATTTAAATAAAACAGTAAATATCTTAACTGGTTCATGCACCAATTAGGGTTTCTAGGGTTTTATGATTAATAACTAGGGTTTTGCATATACTAGTTTAATTAGTTGAGAAATGTTTTAAAGAAATAACATAGCTGCTGGATGTTTAAAGATTTAGTGTTTTGGATGTTTTTATGAAAATAATGCTACTATGATTTTAAAAAAATAGGTTTAGTTAGGGTTTTAAGAAAACAGATTGTTGTTTTGGTTTTTAGAAAGGTATAATTAGGATTTTAGATTTGAAAAACATGTTTCAAGGCTATTAAAGTTTTAGGGTTTTACGGTTAAGATATTAGGATTTTATGGTTTGAAATCTCGATTCTATAGATTATGATTTTGAATTTATAATTTGATGCTTCACCGTAATCAAAGTTGAGTGTGCTTTTAATATTGACTATATCAACTACTTATGTATTTTTAGGTGAAACAAATATAGAAAGCCAAATTTATTGTTGAAAGATTAAAATAGCTCACTGAATAAAATTATAACAAAATAGCTACTGTGAAGGTTTAAAAACAAAGTTAAATAAGATTTAGTGTTTGAATAACTTAGGGTTTATGAAATTAGATTTGTGTTGAATGATTATATTATTTACTTTAATTAAGATATTAAGTATTGTATGAATTAATTTATGCTACTGCCTAAACTAGATTGAAGGAAGAATTAAATAACTAAGGCAGTGTGATAATGGCTTAAAAGATGAAGATGATTAATGATTATATAAACAGAAGTTAGAGCAATTTACCTACGTTTGAAGGCTCCACCAAATTTAAGAAATTGAACCAAGTTGTTGCCTACTTCAAATTTGATTTTGGTTGAGCAAAGCAATCTAGAGACGACTGATTGCCTCCTTTTGTTGTTATCTCTTCAATTTCTCCTTGCTTGCTAGGGTTTTCTTTTGGCCAAAAGAATTTTTGAGAGTCCCAAGTTTGGTTCCAAATTTCATTTTTTTTTGAAAGATCTAAGTTTCGTCTCTCAAAGTCCAAAGTCCCTTCTGAAGTGTTCTAATGTGTTATTTATAGGAAAAAATCCCAATCTAATTCTAATTGTCTAAGGAAATAAAAACCATTTAGGAAAAGAAATCAAAACCAAATAGAATTCGGTTTCGGAAAAAACTGCGCTGGAAAAAATTGTGCTGGCGTAAAAATTGTTGTGGGCCAGCACAAAAATTGTGAGCGAACTAGGACGCGGGCCAGCCAATTTGCCACAGAAATTTCCTGCGGTGAATTGGCTTGTGCCCAATTTCCTGCGGCGATTTGGCCCAAGCCAATTCACTTTCGACGCTGATTTTTTCATCGTCGATTTTTACTTATTTATTTATTATTATTTTTTTAACTTTACTAATATTACCTTTTTTATTTTTATTAAAAATTATAAATATTAAATATTAAAATAAATATTATTTAATTAAAATACCTCCAAAATTATTTTGAACTATAAAAAATATTGGACCAGCTGGGTCAAAAATTAAGGGTCTACACTCATTTTTATGAATGAATAAGGATGCAATCAATATATTCTTTTGCATTTTATTGTTTTATGATTTATTGCTTCTTTCTCTTTATTAATTTCATTGATATTAAATATTCCATAATTCTCATTAGAAGACAAAAGGAGAAAAGAAGAAACTTTGGAATTTTTATTGATAATGAAGCGGTTACAAGGGTTATCCTTGTAAATAGACTCGACATCATACAAGACAAGAGAATCAAAAGTAACTGACACTCTGAATTAGAAAGCTTGAACCCAAGTTCAGACACAAAATCAGACTCAGGCTCAAATTCAGATTCAGACACGTACACAGTGCTAGGAACTGACTCAGGACTTGACTTATTTTGAAACTAGAACAAAATTCTTGGCTTAGTGTCTGATGTAGGCTGAGAATCTGACTGAATACTTGACTCTTGATTTGGATGGACTCTTGACGCTACTATGGATAGGATAGACTCTGATGATGGACCACCATTCTTTTCAAAATACCAATTGCCAAGAATTTTCATAGCTAATTGGATGAAGTGGCTAAAATCTGACTCGTCCCTTCTTCTAACACAACTATTTGAAACAGACTGGGTGCCATGTTATCTTCAAAATCTCTCCCTCTCACCAAGACAGACCTGCTATCTTCTAAGCTAAGCCTAATATCAAAGAAAATTTCAAATCCTGAGAATAGCTCATTAGTAATAAGATTCAACCATGGATCAAGAAATTCGCAATAAAAGGAGTGTGTTCCATCTTTGACAAAATACCCATTCAAAGTTCTAAAATAAAGTTTCATGGGCCGGTCAAACATTTCCCAGTCCTTTTACACTGAGCTCTTTGTTTGGCTAGTCCTTCCATCTCTTCCACATCATTTGGAGTTAGTTTATAGCCTAAGCCAAATGGTGGCTGGAATGAAGGGTAATCTGGGAACCGCTGGATTCCTTTTTGATTTTTACCTAACCCCATCGAAGGAAAATAGTTCATGCATTTGAGAATGTTTGCTGCCATTCAGTTGCCATATGGGTCAAAATCAAAATGGACAAATTCTTTACCTGCCTCTTCTTTTATAAACTGAACAGCATTAAAAGTGAAACCGGACAAGGCAATGGCTAAAGGTTCTAGCTTAATTTCCAAAATTGGCACTTGACGTGGGAGTTCAGACTTTCCACTTAGGTCTCCTCTTATAGTGACCACTCCATCTCTATATGGGAATTTAAGTTTTTAATAAAGGGGGGAGGGGACGACCTTAGCTTAATGAATCCATGGTCGTCCAATAGTAGGTTAAAGCATGTTGGTACATCTAGAACTTAAAAGGAGATTTCCTATTCCACCGGACCAATAGTCAACTTGTTACTAGCGGCACCCAAAACTTCCCTTTTAGTGTTATCATATGCCCGCAAAATCTTATCAGAAGGTACTAGCTCAATGATTTCAATTCCTAGGCAACTTACCACTTTGAGAGAGCAAACAGTCAATTTTGACGCGTTATCAATTAATATCATGGGCACTATCTTCCCTTAATCCAAAACAATAATATAGAGGGCATGGTTGTGTCCACTTTCGATAGGGAGATCCTTATCTGAAAAGGATATAACAACTGAGTTGGTTATAGATGCAACCAAGGCTTTAAGGGTAGTTTCAACTGGCTTCTAAATTTGACTCAAAGCCTTACAAAGAGCTTGGTAGTGGGGATATTTGGATTGGAGGAGGCTCTAAATAGAGAGGCTAGCTTGGGTCTTTTTGAGTCTTCAGTATTGGATCCTCGTCTAGTTCACGTATGGCTTCTTTTTGGTGGTATGACTATTCTCGAAGGTAGCACCGATTATAACAAATCTAGTGGGGATTGCATAACCCTTCAACTTCTGGTCATTGCATTGACCTCATCCACAAAATCATTCAGATCTAACACACAACAGCAATCATGGATTAGGGACGTAGGATTTACTTCATCATCAGCCAATAAGGCAGTGGCATTTATGCTATGATGAGTTTGCAATGGGTTTGTGGTGATATTAGACCGCCTCGGCAGCATAATGGATCCATTTTCAATGAGGTTCTAGATATGATGTTTGATGTTTCTACACACATCAGTTTTATTTTCAGTGCTCTAATGATATTTATAGTATCCATTGGCATTCTACTTCTTAGGCAGAGGATTTGGAGCAGGCTTAGTATCAAGAGCCTGGATCAAGTAAGCCTCCAAGGCTTTCTTATACACCATGCTATGGGGCATCCCTAAGTCTATAAAGGTCCTTGGCTATTGGCTCCTTTCCAAAATGGAGTTGTGGCTGCGGAGTAATGCTGACCACTTCAATAACCTTTTGGGTGGTAGTCTGTGGAGTATTGAAGTTTGGGTTCTCTCTGAATCTTGAGGAAGAGGTTGTCTCATCCTAAATTTGGCCAGTGTGCATCAAATCTTCAATCTTAGTGGCAGTAGAAATGAGGGCTTTAAAAGTCAGCAGATACTGGGCTTGCAAATGGGTTTGGTAGACAGGCAACAGGTTTTTGACAATGATATCAATTTGCTCTTGCTCCGAAGGGTGGTTGATCATATGTGTAACTTTTCCTCTCCATCTCATAAGGAACGAGGTGAAGGATTCGTTTGGGTTCTTCTTAGTAGTCTCAAGATCTCTTCTAGTAACATCCACCTCTATGCTATAATTGTATTTCTTAGTAAAAGCATTATAGACATCCTCCAATGTTCAGTACTTTTCATCTCCATGTCCATGAACCATCTAACAACAGTACCCGTGAAGGACTTTTGCTACAACTGAGCAAGGAGCTCATCGCTAAGTCCTATAAGTTTGATGTAACACTCTTATACCCTATATAAATATAATACACACACCCAATATATGTAAAATATGCATACATAATACAAGAACGTCACAATACAGTCTTTCCAAAAATTTATATAATTCAAAATAATTATTTTAAATACTTAAATTGTATTTTAATAAAAAAAAATAAAAGTATTCATCAATGATTTAAATATTAAAAAGATATATTTTAAAAGAAAATCTCTGAGAATAATTCTCCACAATTTTGTCTATATTTTGGATATTCTCAAATTTCAAATTTCACAACCCGCATTTAAAATATACTCCCAAAATTTATTCAACATACCTATTTCTCCAAAATAGCCAAATGGCTCAAATCCACCAACATTTCACAAAATATAAATCCATTTATATATATGCATATATATACATATGTCTCATTTTTCAAATTTCCAACATTTAACCCAAAGAAAATCTTTATAATTTCCATAATATACATGTTTATAGATATAATGTACATACTTAAGTAAATTTTAAAAACTTTAAAATGCTTATATAAAATGCAGGTGGCATTGGTCCATGGGAGCTCTAAAATCTTCACGAATAACCAACTATAATCTAGACATGATGTGGTCAAGTAGCACTCTTCGGATCGTCCGAAGCATTTTGCCAAGTGGTACATACTTTAGATTAAAATAAATGATATTGCATACATAATGCTAATAATGCACTATAATTCAAATGTCACCCAACACATGTACACATTTATTTAACATATTAATCATCCACACACATTGGGCCCAAAAATCCTTATATAATGGTCTTGTTCCAAAAATATTGTCTTGGGCTTTCTCATTCATATGTGACACTAGTGTGTATCACCCAAAGGCATAATGAGTCTATGAAACTAGTGTGCCTCACCCGATGGCATAAAAGTTTGTGACACCATCGTGTCTCACTCGAAGGCATAAAAACTCAACAATATTCATTCGAAACTAGACTTTATATAAGGTGACATGCAAACACATTTTTCTCATAATTCACATTTCTCTTATTTTTCTATATTTCTCCTTCTTTTTTCATATTTTTGACTCATAAACCACACCATCATCATAATTAAATCAAATGTGGCTCATTTCCTCATTTTTAGTGCACAACTTGCACTTTTCACATTTTGCACAAGCATCACATTTAGCCATTCTCCAATGGCTTATCATGTCATAATCAATGAAACCAAGCATTGTTACTTCAAACAATGCCATACACACACATTCACATTAATCAAGTAACATATCACATTCAAATAATGAAATGTATGATGCTTAAAATCAATGAAATCAACCACACTCAATATCAAAGTATGTACTAACCTCATTCAAGACCACTTCAAGCTAAATGCACTCCTTTCCCACTACTTACTCAAATTACCCTTTACCACTAGGTTGATTAAGTAATAATCTACTCAACACCTATTCAAAATGTGAATGTATACCATACATTAGAATCACAATTTAAGGTGTTTTTAACTATTAACCATGAATTAAACATTGCTTCAATTTTTCAAATTTTGCCCTAACTCACTTTAATTCTAAAAGTTCATTCTACTCAATTACCAATAACACTTTAAGTTCATTTCTATCCTTAAAGTCATTTAATAACATGTTTTAAACAATGTAATCCAATGAACACCAATTTTTTAACAAAACTCTTCCAAAATCCTAACCTTCTTTAATTTTGGAAACCTATTCTAACGACTACCAAAATATAATTTAAGTTTAAACCTATCTTTAAAGCCATATTCTAACACATTTTAAACAATTAAAATAAATTTAAACCAATTCTTTACAAAAATCACATGGAAAACCTAATTTCACTACTAACCCATCCAAACTTCATCTAAACATAAATAAATCAACTATCTAACCACAAAATCATTCACTCCTTATCAAATTAACATCATCCATACCAATACAAATAATTATAAAACAGCATATCAAATTTCTATATTTCACGCATTCATAGATTTCCATGAAATTTCAAAATCAAGGAAGAAAGCATACTAGTTTGTTGGAAAACCATCAAAATTTACTTCAATCCTTGATAATCCCTCTAAAATTTAGTATTTGAAGCAAAAATCATGATTGGTCATGGTGGAAATTTCGTGCTTGGGAGAGAATAGAAGAAGAAGAAGATGATGATAAATATGTTATTTTAATTTTCTTTCTTCTTTAATTTTAACCACATATATATTATTTTATTATTTTAATTATTTATTTATTTATTTATTTTCAAATTTGAATTTATATCCTCCATCCAAAATTAATTTCTTTTTTTAATTTTTTATTTTTTGAATTTTTACAATTTTGTCCCTCTTTTACTATTCATTTTTCGTCTTTTTCTCTCTAATATTTAGCTTTATATGTTATGTATACTTTCTTTATATTTCACATATACATTACATATTTTCTCACTTCCAATACTACATTTACCCCTCAAATTATTTAATTTAATTTAATTTAATTTTGATAAATTTTTTAATGTTACATTTGAGAGCCCCACATACATCTTAAGGTGAGTTTTAAGGTAGATAGTACCATCAAACTTATCCATCTTAGACATCTTGAACATAGGTGGTAAGCAACTTTGGGATATAAAGTCAAAGACTTAAGATCAAAGGTTTCATCTCGGTGCTTGAAATTCTTAGTCCGCTTCTCCATTGCTTCCAATTTCTCTAGGAGGATGAAGGTTTTAGGATGCTCCCCTTTTTGAAAAGGATTCGTTGGGGGGATAGGTGAAGGAACCTTTGGTGTTTCAACTGCAGCCCCTTGCTGAGTAAGGTTGACCATGGTTGGTGGTGTATTGGAAGATGAATCGATATCAGGTTGCTTCCCACGCAACATGTTCTGTATCTCAGTCATGATTGAGTTATGCTACACTGTGCACTCAATGAATCAATCAGTGTCTTGTTGAAATCAATCTATTGGAAAACTAACATGTTCTTGAAACTTTCCTCTTACCTTTTTAGAAAGGCTTCAATAAAATCTTGTATTTCATGAGCTTTTGTTGTATGTTCCATGGGTACCTTGAGAAGATAAGGACAAGGTGAGATTAGTTGCATTTTATGATGTTGGGGAATTGGGCAAATATATTTGTCATGTTTTGGAGCTATGGCCAAGATGTGTATGATTATGGGAGCTTTTGGTTAAGGTAGGAATGTTAGGTTCTATGAGTGGCCCATAGATTCATATTTTTACCAAGGGTCCTTAACCATTATTGGTGGGGGATCCTAAAACTAGAGCTAAATATTTTGATGAGTATGATTGACTTGCTTTTGTGGATGTGGTCAGGCCGGCTGGGCCTTTTCCATTATTTAGACAACTGGGCTAATGATTTTTGGGATGAGCTTAACTTATGTGGTTGGGACTCGGGTTGGACTAAATTTTTATCACTTTGGGTAAAAAGATGGTTTATTTGTTAAATGTATGTGATGATGCGTGGGTGTATGAATGAAAACCATGGTGTAAAGATATTATGGTGCATGCTACTTATAGGCAAGGTCTATGGCCTTTATATGCAAAAAGGGGTGGCTTGGTCTGAGAGGTTCCATCACACTATGACAGCAATATACCTAATCACATGATAGATAATGAATTTGGCGTGGGTCCAATAGTACGTGTATGTCCGTTACACCTTAAAATGATTAAGGATTCAACATGGGTTTGGTGCTTTTGTTAACTCCCAAAATACCTAATAAAGGTTGTCAAGTGGATGCTACTCTCTACCCAGGGCTTCCTAAATCTAAAGGGTAAGGAAACTTTATGCATGATAGAAGATTAAAATCAATCAAAGAGAAAAAAAGTGATTTTGAAAAGAGCCTAATAAAAATTTTGGAGTCCTCAGTGGAGTCGTCAACTGTGAAACCTCACCCAGGCCCCCGGTCCTGGCCTGCAATGAAGGAGCTAGGAAATGTTTTTCTAGGCTAGATCTCACACTACACTACAACGTACGGTCTCCAGTCTGTTCGGTAAGCACGAGCTTAAAATAATCTTTTATTTTAAAAAAGAATACTCTCCTTTTATTTTAAAAAGTATTGGTGCCGTTTTTGAAAAGCGCAGATTGGAGAGTCACCGCCTTTATTTTTTTGTGAGGGGAAAATTAAGAAAAAAAACCTTTTTAGTTGACTTCATTAAATTGATTTTTACTCAGAGAGGGCATTAGTCCAAAACCAAGCATGATAGATCTCGAGCTAAGTTTTCTAAACCAAAGTTTAATAAAAACAAATTTTCTCTCTTTGATTGATCCCAATTTCCATTTAATGAATTTTCAGAACAAATGCAGTTTTCGTGCGTATGTCTTAATGATCGTGAATAATTGGACATAGCAATGCTTGAGCAGCTTATAGCATGACATCCACAACTTGAATACTAAATAAGTATTACAATGCCCCAAAATGGCAATTCAAGAGGAGTTTCAACTCTAGCCCTTTTGGGTTCTAGATTGACCACAAGTCCTCAATTAATATAATAAATTTGAAAGAAAGAGTAAAAGAGAATGAGAAAATAATCACAGCCACAATAACATCCCCTTTGCAAGAGTCTTACCAAAACTTGCAAAGAGAGACCGTACAAGTCACAAGCATTTATTTTAATATTAAATTATCTAAAAACAACCATTATGTAACAACAAAATAATAAAGAGAGAAAAATCATGGATTCTCAAAAGCATAAATGATAATTATGTAACAATAAATTTTTGAGTGTAATGTTTTACTTCTTTTTTTTTTTTCAATCAAAGAGATTTTTTTATTTTGGTTTTTGGCAAGAATCTAAGAAATGATGGACAAATGCTAAACAGAAAAATTTGCTGGGAAAAAAGACATAAAGGCACAACAATGGTTTGGTTAATTTTTATGCAGCTAATAAATATCTTTTACAGCTCCAATTTGCTTCAAAAAATAGTTGTAATTAAAACTCTAACAGTTATTAGGAAATTTTATGTCTTTGTGCATTTACATAAAGCATAGGAAGTTCAAATTGAAACTGTATGCACATTCAAGTGATTAATTAATACTTATTTTCTCATTAAAACCTCCATGAATATTATATGTATTTACTTTTCTCGTTATATACTCCTACATACCTAGATGTCTACTTCAATACCTTATTTCAATTTTCTTGCTTTTATTCTTCTATTCTTGCTTTTTTCTATTGCTTAAATCCAATACCAAGACCTTAATGATTGATTTGATTGATCATGGATAAATTACTTAGGGAAATACATAATTACTACTAAGATATACCTCAATGTATCAATTTTTTTATATACTTAATTATTTATCATTTGGGTTGTTTTTAGATAATTTAATAATTATTACGCACATAATTAAATATGTGAAGCAAGAGTTTGGATCAGCAAGTGTTAATAATAAATTGACTAATAATTAATATTATTAGAGATTAATATTTGTAAAATTAAGAAGAGGAAATTAAAAGAAAAAGAGATATGTTGAGCTAGTAAAAGGAATTTGGAAATATATATGATTATGTTTATTTAGTTATAAACATTAGTTACATTCACATACCTTAGGAATATATATATATATATATATAATTCAAAATGAAAAGTTTATTAGGAAACATCATCTCAATACTTAGGAATATCCACTGTGTAAAATTAAAACTATAATCAATAATTGTTGATCTTTATATGGACTAGAATAGATGCCAAATGCAGCAAGAACAATCGAAAAAAGGCTGTAAAAGTCCAACAGAGGCAACAGCAGTAGAAGCAACTGCAGACCAAATTAGTTATGAAAAGAAATTAGTCTTTTTCTACTAAATTAGTTTTTTTATCAATAGCAGCCCTTAACAAGTATACTTACAAAAACTGTAGCCAAACTTAATTTGATAGTTATTGAGAGAAATTTATGAACACTTTTTGAAATTCTTATTTAGAAACTTTGAGCATCTACTGCAATATATAATTACAGTGACGAACATTTCGGTGGTCTGCGATTCGTAGTACACAAAAACACCACAGTTGAGAGTCTCCATCTAATTACTAACAATTTTTTGTCTCCTTAACTTAATTTAGATTAATCATCACTAATTAAATTTACTATCATAATCATCAGCAAATGTACAACAAACAAATATATTAAAGATGTGAGATTACCCTATAACATATATTAAGAACCAAACCCAAACCCTTTTAGCTTCCGTTTTGTTTTCTTGAACTAATAGACCTACAAAGGTTGGCTAGATACTTATGAACAATATTTTGAGACCCAATTAATTAAAGAAGTGACAAAAATTTATTGGCTGCCCGACTTTACTTATTCTAATTTATTTAGCAATTTTATAAGATTAAGGTAAAAAAAAAAATTTGTACTAAATTTTGCAGAGTTTCCCCTAGGATAGTAACTACCAAGATAATATATATAATTTATAACGTCCCAGCAACTGAAAAAACACTTCTAATAAATCAACCTCATACTACCCATACTACATCAACATCACAATAGAAGCACTACATATAAAAAAAATTAATATAAAAATCCCTAAAATAATTAATATATACAATGCCTACTGCTCCTTCACAATAAATAAGCATTATAATATAAATTCACAAAAAGTTGGCTAATATTGACACCTAGCTGATCTATATACGTTTCTGTTTTCCAATTAAAAATTTTAAAATAAATAATCTTAAGAAAAAAAATCCAGCCACAACAAACACCATATATTAGCAGAATATTTAATAAATAAATAAAAGCATCAATATTCAAGCAAGCCAAAAAATCAATGTTATATTTAAAAGCTATTGATTCCCCACACAAAAGCTACATGCAAAACATAAAACAATCAATTAATATCTTCGATTATTTATCAAACTAAAAGTTAGCAATAGACAGTATATAGTTTTATCTAATAATTATGTATTAGTACTAATAATGATGAATAAATATTGGGCTTTGATTTGGTTTGTCTTTAGTTTGGTGCTATAAATAAATATATTATTATAGGAAAATAGGAATTATATAAATAAATTATAAACATGGACATTGACTTGGATTATTTGCATTAATTATGTCACACAATGGCTAAACTCACCCCACATACGGAGGAAAAATTATCTATATTGTAAAGCAATTGAATAACAAACACCACATAAAAGAGCAAGGAGAGAATGCAATGGGACATTTGCCATCTAAATATGGTGAGAAGTTCTTTGGTGGAATAGATGGCAAAACTTGAAATCTTCTCCAAACTCATTCTCCAAACAATATCATATTTCTTTGTTTTTAAAAAGAGAACCTAGAATCAATCAATTACTTAATTAGACATAAAAAAAAAAAACAACAACAGCCACCCTCTTCTCCTATCTCTATGTAATAGCTATTTTCTAGATCCTATAGTGTATATATATATGTATATATTTATATAACCATTCTGGTCTGGTCATTGTTCACAAAAAATAAAAGTTTTTTTTCCATTGTCTTTTTACTCTTTTATCATCTATTTGGTGTTTGGTCTCCTCTTTCATAGGATTTCTTTCTTCTTTTTTTCATTCCTATTTATTAAGATTTACAAATCTTCTTTATCCCTTTTTCTTTATTTTCTTACATGATCTTTTTTTTAATCATTTTTTAGTTTAGTTGAAAGATACATAGAATTGAACAGCAACAATAACATTTCTTGTTTTTCTCTGAATCAATTATTATTATCATTAAAATGCTCATAAAATTCAATGCGAGGAATGATACCTAGGGTTGTAGATTAATTTAATTAAATCTTGATTCTCAAATTATTCATTAATATAACCTTATATTTTAATTTGTTCCTCGAGTTTAATTAGTAATTACCAATTTATTAGTTTTTGCATTCATGAATTAACAATAACCAATTGTTTTGAAATTAAAAATTAAATAAACCCTAGAACTTATATTTCTAATTCATTCTTAGGATGGTTGATTATATAGTTCCGATATCAAATTTCACCTCTCGGTCTATCGTTCAATATTAAGTGATTAATAGGTGGTTACTCTATCAAACTAATTTTAAGTCCAATGCAATCAACCAATAACAAGGCATACTAATGGAATTATCAAATTAAGTCATTTAATCAAATCTACTACAACACAAGGCATGAGTAAATTAGCTCATCATCAATTTAAAAAAAAATATCCATCTCAATATTCATCAAATCAAAATTATACATTGTAATATTAATGTTCATAATAAAACAATAACAATCTAGAAATGAATTAAAAGAGAGAATATGAAAAACCTCTTGTAGATGCCAAGAGTTGAACTACTTGTCTTCCTCCTAGCATCCACCTTGATGTATGATGAACAACTTCCAAGCCCTCTTCAATCAATGGCTCTCTTCTTGAAGGGTGGAATGGTAACTCTCTCAAGCTTACAACTCTAATCAAGCTTTCTTCAAACTCTAATCTTCTAAGGAGCTTGCTCACTCAATTTAATTCCCAAACTTATTAAATCTTATCGATGAAAGAAATGAAGATGAATAGAAATGAAGATGAAGAGAGAATGGTGTGCCCCCTTTCAAAACAAAAACCAAAAACTAAGAACTAGATAGCCCTCTTAAGCCCAAACGTGTATCTATATTCCATCCCCTCCACTTCCAATTCCTTTCAATTTTTTAAGACACCAACCATGTCTTGCCAACTCACACACCACTCTTTGTCTCCCTCTTTGTCTCTGTTTTATATTTCTTTCCATACATCCATCCATCTTTTACTCATTTTTAATATATCTTTTTAAAATGAAAGAGTCTTTTGTCCCTCATTTGTCCCTCACTTCATGCAAAATAATTCAAAGGGACCATATGAGACATGACCAAACTTTGAGTGACTTGGCCGTGTCACTCATTCTTCTTGGGACACAGCCAAGCTTTGAGGCCTTGTCCATAGTTACCCATATTTCTTCTTCTTTTCCAGGTGTGACACGGCCAGTGGCTTGGCCTTGTGTTCTTCTTGTGTTCACCTCTGCCATTTGCTTTGCTCTTTGGTTTCATCAAGTAGGACAAGGCCAAGGCCTTGGTCATGTCATGTGAGACAGCCAATGCCTTGGTTGTGTCTCTTGCCAGTGTCTGCCTCTGCCTAATTTTTTTGAAGGACACACCCAAACTAACTTGAACTGGCTGTGTCATGTGAGTGGTTCATGTCTCTTGCCTTAGATGAGGGACACGGCCAAGCCATGAAGTGTCTTGGCCGTGTCTCATGTTTTTCTACCATTTTGATCATCAATCTATTCTTTTGCACTTTCACCTAAATCAAGCACTTCAAGCAAACTTTAAACACAAATTAAAAGAAAAATTAACTAAAACCAATAAAATTACCCTAAAAATATAAACATAAATTATTGAAACAAATACCCCACACTTAATTCTTTACTTGTCCCTAAGCAAAGTTAAAATTAAAATAAACTAAAACAAGAAAAATTTAGTTAAGTTTAAGAGTTATAAGGATGTATCAAGACTCCCATTTTCTTAAATTCACAATCAATATCAAATCAAGAATAATCAGTACACAAGTAATTTAATGGCCCATCCATGCATACCAAAAAATTGTCACTCCCTCACAAAACCTCTTAAGTGTTTAACAGGTGCTGTTTTAGCTCTCAACATTCAACGAAAGATTATCCATATAGGCTTGCTTATCAATCAAATCTCCTCCACCTAATTACAATCAAGCATTAATCATAAGGTCTTTCATTTAGTTGTAATAGGGCTAAGGTGAAGGTATGACATTTGGGAATGTGAGTTTATTCACTAAGTTCAAGAGCACTTCAAGAATGAAGTAAACAACGTAATACAACAAAACAATCCCAAAACACCTTCCACTCACCTACCACTTGACATTAAAGAGCTTTCCAAGGGAACTCGCTTATTAAATTTTGTAATGATCATTGCCAAACTTATTCCAACCCTACGAAAAAGAATAACAACTTCTATTATTTTGGTTTTCTCTCCTGTTTTTATTTATTATTATTATTTATTTATTTTATTTTTTATTTATTTATTTTAATCAAAATATGTTTTGCAGCTAAAAAACACAATACTTTGCAATTTTAAACCCCCTAAATTTAACCCCACACTTTATTTAACACAACACTCAATCATAAACTCTCTTAAAATACTCTTGACCTAATGAAAAGGGTAATAGTTAAAACAACAAGGTTCAAACTAATGGTGTTGTGAAAAAGAAAGAAAAAGAAAAATGAAATAAGCTCAAAATTGGCTAACTAAGGTCAGATATAAGGTTGGTCTTTGTTGCGCTCGAATTAACTCTACCACAAAGCGTCACTCGCAAGTATACGAGGTAGCTATAGCAAAGGTGATCTCCCCAAGGTCGTCTCACAAGGAAGCTAAAGTGGCTAATTGATTATCAGATTATGAATAACAAGTAATGAAGAAAATTTAAATTGTTAACTAATGAAAAAGATTGATTGAAGTTTAAAAACGAATAAAAGTAAATTAAGCTGATGTTTTGATTCACTTGATAGAAAGGTCTAGGGTTTGCACTTCTCTACTACTTATATGTATGAACGGTTATTCCTCATAACTAATTTAATTTCAAAGATTAAATCTCAAACAACTCAATTAATCGAGTCAAGGAAATAAGCTCTCGCATTCAAACCTCATTCGACTAATCTTGTTACAATTGAAATAATCTTTTTAATAGGTTATATCTCTAATTCACCTAAGTCCTTAATTGAATTGTTCCATCATTAGACTTCATCTCTCAATCCATCATCTAATACCTAAAACACATAATTGGTGGCCAAACAATTATATATTAACAATATTTCATTCAATCAAGGCTAAAGAATTTATTAGCTAAGAGAATAACCAATTCATACAATCATAGCAGATCCATACAAACCCTAGACTAGATCAAATTAGTTCATCATGCTATCAAACATACTCATCTCATTAATGTTCAAAGAAATCAAATTAGACATGATAATATCCATTAATACAATTTCAATGAAAATAAAGAGAATAAGTTTGAGAACAAAACCAAGTTACAAACTCCTTGAAGCTTCTGAAGAATCTCTTGTTCAAATCTTGCAAGAAGGATGTATCAATGGCTAGAACAATCTAATCTAAGCTAGATAAAACAAAGTGTAATCAAAAATCAAAGAAAAACAAATGTATCAAAACCCTAATCTCTTTGACGGCTCAATCTGCTCTCAGAATCGTCAACAGTCTTAAGAAAAACCCTAACTTTAATATTTATACGAAACCTCCGCGCGTCTTTAATGATCCATGAGTGACACGGCCAAGTTAGAGTGAACTTGGCCGTGTTGGAGGTGAATTAGAGGGAGAGACACGGCCAAGTTGATGGTGACACGGCCAAGTTGGACCATTTTGGATGGACACGGCCAGTGACTTGGCCGTGTCCCTTGCATGTGTCACCTACTGTGAGAATTGCTCTTCTTTGCTTTGGATTTAGGTGAGACACGGCCAAGTTGATGGTGACTTGGTCGTGTTTGAGCATTTTTGGAGGGACACGGCCACTGACTTGGCCGTGTCCCTTGCCTGTGTCTGCTTCTGTGTGAATTGCTTCTTCTTTGCCTTTGGAACTAAGTGAGACACGGCCAAGTTGGAGTGACTTGGCCGTGTTGAAGCCTTTTTGGAGGGACACGGCCACTGACTTGGCCGTGTCCCTTGCATGTGTCCCTCTCTGTGTCTTGAACTTCCTCTTTAACTTGGTATGGGATACGGCCAGTGACTTGGCCGTGTCATCTGCATGTGTCAGCTACTGTCCATTTTTCCTTCAGTCTTGGTTCCTTGGCTTTTTAACCTAAAACAAAACTTCAAACAAACTTTAAACAAAAAGTAAATAAACAATAACCAACAAAACATAAACACCATACTAAAAACTAGATCAAAAACAAAATAAACACTGAAATAAACTAAAACTACCAAAATTAATAAAAACACTAAACAAACCGATAAAAACTAACAAAATACCTAAATAAAACAATAATTATCATAATAAACAAGACACAAATCTATAACAAAAACTAATAAAACAACTACCCCACACTTAAAACTTTGCTTGTCCTCAAGCAAATTCACATGGCATAAATTAAAAACTCAAACAACCTTAACTATAATTCCAGCATATAAGATGAAATCCTTTAAGACTCAGCCATAAATATTTGCAATTTACTTCAATCAAGGATTTTCTTAACTCATTCATTAATCCAGACATACAAATCTTATCTCTCATCTAAGTGTTTCACTCGATTTCAAAGGTTAATCACTAAAACCACTCATGACTGCATACTACCATAAACTTGCTTAATTATCCAATCTCCCTCACTGATTTTCTCAAGAAATAATCCGAAGGTCTTCCATTTGGATGTAATGGGGCTAAGGTAAAAGTGTAAGAAAAGACATTTAAGCTAGAGCATCAAGAAATGGAGTATCTAAATTAGACAATACTCTTGCTAAGAAATTCATAACTCTCTCAAATGGCATACTCACAATCCATTAATACTTCACATACTTGCATACTTCAGGAAAAATACATGAGTCGACATTCCTCTTTTGATAACCAATGCTAGAACATATAAGAATTTTGTATACATATATATACTTTTTTTTATTTTCTCTCTTTTTTTTATATCATATAAAAATTTTTTTAATACATATATATACAAAATATAACATTGCATAGAACATCTAGCTTAAAATGTAGAGGAAAAGAATAATCAACTCTTAATCAAATACAATATGCAAAGTATGCATTTCAACCCCAAATAGCAATACCAAAATTTTTTTTATTTTTTATTGCTTACCCCACACTTTGAAATAAACCACCCTATTGTCATATAATAAGAACTCCATTCCTTAATGCAGGTATGATGATAATAAGAGAAAGTTGAGCTATGAATTGTGTTGATCAAACAAGAAAAGGTCAAAGGATCAACTTGGCTCACTAAGGAATTTAATATGAAGGGAGGTCTTTTTAAGCTAAAGGGCTAACCTAATTTGCCTTCATCATTTTAAAACTTGAGATTAAATCATAATGTGAGTTCAATTCGTATGCAAAAGCAAACTCTAGAGATGCAAAATCATGAAGGTGCACACTTAAGAAAAGAAAATCAACTGATAATAATATCAAATTATGAGGCTCAAAACTCACACATGTGGGTTCTCAAAGATTTATATGTCATAAATTGCAGAATGTGAAAATTGATCCTGAATGAATTCAAATGCTAATCTCTATGCTGATACTAAAGTCTCAACTATAATGCTAAAATCACAGAAAAGATCAATAAGATTTCAACAATTATGCCATGCACATACACAATAAAACACACCAAGACAAACAAAACAAGAATTAAGGAACAGCTAAAAGATTACCCCACACTTTAGAATTTCCATTGTCCTCAATGGAAAATAAGAATAATAAAGAAAAAGAGTTAAAGAACAACCTGTATTCCATCGTACCCTGGTGAGGCAAAACCTAACTTTCCATCACAAACACAGATGTTAAAAAACAAGACACAAGAGAGCTTTAGGGTTTCCATTTATTTAAACTAAACATAAAATCAAAATTGCTAAATATAAAATTATAACTATGAAAAAGAAATGCAAACCGATGGGTTGCCTCATATTAAGCGCTTCTTTAATGTCATAAAGCTGGACATCACTGCAAGGTCTAGGGATCGTGGATCAAAGTGTTGTCAATGATCCTCACTTCTTGAAATCCTTCTTTATATGGTTTAACTCTCTGGCAATTTACTTTAAAAGTTTTATTGGTTCTAGAGTTAAGCAATTCAATGGCACCAGAAGGACATACCTTAGATATCTCGAAAGGACCACTCCATCGAGATTTGAATTTACCTGGAAAAAGACGGAGTCGAGAATTAAAAGGTAAAACTTTCATACCTGGACTCAATGTCTTTCGCACAATAAATCTGTCATGAAATGTTTTAGTGCGATCCTTAAAGTTCCTCGAGCTCTCAATTGCTTTTGGGTTAGGGCACCCTTGGGTCTCCCTCACTAGTTTAGCCCCCTCTTCTAAGGTCAGTGTCAGCTCCAATTTATTTGAGGAACCTGTCTGCAAGAGAACATCTGAAACAACTGCTTCAACACAATTAATTAAAGAACATTCCTCATATAAAGCAGTTGTAGGAATAGGAGAATTGTTAAAAATAGAAAATTCAACTGTTTGTCCTAAGACAGTCATTTTCAATTTTCCATTTTTAACATCTATTAAGGTGTTGGTAGTAGCCATGAAAGGCCTACCCAGCAGAATAGTGTGTGCAGATGGTGAAGAGTTATTTCCTTCCATGTCAAGTACTATGAAATCCACAGGCACTATTAACCCTCTAACTTTAACTAACACATCTTCTACAACCCCTTTCGGGAATCTAAGAGATCTATCAGCTAATTGCAACACCATTTTGGTTGGTTTAAGCTCCCCTAGTTCTAATTCTTTATACACAGAATAAGGCATCAAATTTATACTGGCTCCTAGATCACACATGCCATCAGTCCCCTTTCCATTTCCCACAGTAATTTGAATCAGAAAGCTACCAGGATCCTTTAGCTTGGGAGGTAGTTTATGCTGCAGAACAGCACTAGCTACCTCTGAAACTATCACCTTTTCATTCGGCTCATACCTCTTTTTCTTGGTGATCAGTTCCTTGAAGAATTTTGCATAAGCCGGCATGTTCTTTATTACTTCTAGTAAGGGTAAGTTAATACTTACCTTAGATAGCATGTTGAAGATATTAGAAAATTGCTTATCTTTTTAATCATCTTTCAACCTGCTAGGGAATGGTATAGGAGGCCGGTATGGATTGCTTGCCCTATGTAAATCTGCTGAAGGGGACTTCTCCATTGATATATCTCCAGCACCTTTGTTCTCTTGTTCTCCTTCCTTCTTGTTCCCTTGATCACCTGCATTCACAGAGTTATTTTCAACATTAGTGTTAATTACCTTACCACTTCTAAGAACAGTCACTGAATGTGGCTGCTCAGGTTGACTTGAAAATTTCCCCTTCTGTTGAGTCTGCATCTGTTGTGCAAGTTGTCCTACTTGAGTCTCCACTTTTTTAAAAGATGCTTCTAATGAATCCAGCCTCTTATTAGTCATCTCTTGATTTTGAGCACTGACTTTGATGAAAGCTTGTAAACTTTCCTCCAAGCTCTCTATCTTAGACTACCCTTGATTTGAGGATTGGCCCAGCTCTTGGTTTTGTCTTTGAAGCAAATGGAAAGGCTGCTGAGAATTATTTGTTGCCCAAGAAAAATTTGGGTGATTCCTCCAACCAGGGTTGTATGTATTTGAATAGGATCATTTCGGGTCCTTGGTTGAAATCCCCCCATAGCATTGACTTGCTCAGTATTACCAAAAGACTCATATGTAGAGGGACATATATTTGCTCCATGCCCGAAAGTCCCACAGATTCCACACACTTCTTGAGTAGATGAAGAAATATTGGTCTTCATATTCAGCATCTGCACTTGCTTTGTCAACTCAGCTATTTGATTGATCATCTCACTATTGGCTTCCAGTTGGTTCACCCCTTTACTTCTTCCTCTTACACTCTTCTGTTGAGAATTAGCTCCCAACATCTCAAAGATATCATAAGTTTCAGCTGCTGTCTTTTCTCCCATGGCTCCCCCAGCTGCATTATCAACTGTATTCTGAAATTGCTGGGTTAAACCATCGTAGAAAAACTGGTTAAGAAGTTGAAGTGGGTAATGATGGTGTGGACACTGGATCAATAGCATCTTAAATCTGTCCCATGCCTCATGAAATGGCTCTCCTTCAAATTGAGAGAATGTAGCAATCTTCCCTCTCAATTCAGCTGTCTTTTGATGTGAATAAAACTTGCCCATGAATTTATTATAAACTTGCTCCCAAGTTGTCAGTGAGTTTTCGGGCAACATCATAAGCCAGCTCTTTGCCCTACCCTTCAATGTATAAGGGAAACATCTCATCCTCAACTGATCCTCTGTTAATCCTCCCAATGGAAAAGTGTTGAGGGTGGAGTAGAAATCTCGAATAAAGTTCAAAGGATCTTCATTTGGAACTCCATAGAATGATGGCAGCATGTTGTAGTGAATGTTCTTCAACTCATAATTTCTTGCTGCATCTGTCAGTCTTATACAAGAAGTGGAAGTTCCAATGACAGGTCTAGCAAAGTCTCTCATCGTCCTTTGTCTTTCTTCAGCCATTTTAACAGATTGTGCAGATTCCGACTCAAAATCAGAAGTGTCTTCCTCTGAAGTATCAAATCCTGTGTACAGCTCAAACTCTTCCCTGCTCCTTTTCACTCTCTGAATTTCTGGAATGACTGGATATAGCTCTCCTCCAAGTGATCTCCTACCTTGCATAAACAAAAATTTCTAGGAAAAAGAAATTATTACAAGCAAAAGACAAAATAACATAAAATGAAAACAATGAAAAATAATCTAAAGTATTTTTTTTAATAAACAATTACGCCAATTAGCCTCCCCGGCAATGGCGCCAAAAACTTGTTGCGCTCGAATTAACTCTACCATAAAGCGTCACTCGCAAGTATACGAGGTAGCTGTAGCAAAGGTGATCGCCCCAAGGTCGTCTCACAAGGAAGCTAAAGTGGCTAATTGATTATCAGATTATGAATAACAAGTAATGAAGAAAATTTAAATTGTTAACTAGTGAAAAAGATTGATTGAAGTTTAAAAACGAATAAAAGTAAATTAAGCTGATGTTTTGATTCACTTGATAGAAAGGTCTAGGGTTTGCACTTCTCTACTACTTATATGTATAAATGGTTAGTCCTCTTAACTAATTTAATTTCAAAGATTAAATCTCAAACAACTCAATTAATCGAGTCAAGGAAATAAGCTCTCACATTCAAACCTCATTCGACTAATCTTGTTACAATTGAAATAATCTTTTTAATAGGTTATATCTCTAATTCACCTAAGTCCTTAATTGAATTGTTCCAGCATTAGACTTCATCTCTCTATCCATCATCTAATACCTAAAACACATAATTGGTGGCCAAACAATTATATATTAACAATATTTCATTCAATCAAGGCTAAAGAATTTATTAGCTAAGAGAATAACCAATTCATACAATCATAGCAGATCCATACAAACCCTAGACTAGATCAAATTAGTTCATCATGCTATCAAACATACTCATCTCATTAATGTTCAAAGAAATCAAATTAGACATGATAATATCCATTAATACAATTTCAATGAAAATAAAGAGAATAAGTTCGAGAACAAAACCAAGTTACAAACTCCTTGAAGCTTCTGAAGAATCTCTTGTTCAAATCTTGCAAGAAGGATGTATCAATGGCTAGAACAATCTAATCTAAGCTAGATAAAACAAAGTGTAATCAAAAATCAAAGAAAAACAAAGTTATCAAAACCCTAATCTCTTTGACGACTCAATCTAATATCAGAATCGTCAACAGTCTTAAGAAAAACCCTAACTTTAATATTTATACGAAACCTCTGCGCGTCTTTATTGATCCATGAGTGACACGACCAAGTTAGAGTAAACTTGGCCGTGTTGGAGGTGAATTGGAGGGAGAGACACGGCCAAGTTGATGGTGACATGGCCAAGTTGGACCATTTTGGAGGGACACGGCCAGTGACTTGGCCGTGTCCCTTGCATGTGTCACCTACTGTGAGAATTGCTCTTCTTTGCTTTGGATTTAGGTGAGACACGGCCAAGTTGATGGTGACTTGGCCATGTTTGAGCATTTTTGGAGGGACACGGCAACTGACTTGGTCGTGTCCCTTACTTGTGTCTGCTTCTGTGTGAATTGCTTCTTTTTTACCTTTGGAACTAAGTGAGACACGGCCAAGTTGGAGTGACTTGGCCGTGTTGGAGCCTTTTTGGAGGGACACAGCCACTGACTTGGCCGTGTCCCTTGCATGTGTCCCTCTCTGTGTCTTGAACTTCCTCTTTAACTTGGTATGGGACACGGCCAGTGACTTGGCCGTGTCCTCTGCATGTGTCAGCTACTGTCCATTTTTCCTTCAATCTTGGTTCCTTGGCTTTTTAACCTAAAACAAAACTTCAAACAAACTTTAAACAAAAAGTAAATAAACAATAACCAACAAAACATAAACACCATACTAAAAACTAGATCAAAAATAACATGAACACTAAAATAAACTAAAACTACCAAAATTAATAAAAACACTAAACAAACCGATAAAAACTAACAAAATACCTAAATAAAACAATAATTATCATAATAAACAAGACACAAATCTATAAAAAAAACTAATAAAACAGTCTTTTTAAGCCAAAATGGGTTCACTTAATTGCCTTAATCATACTGATGCATAATTGAATTTTTTATGCAGTCTTCAAATGCATGTCAAAGTAAGTTCTAGCAATTTATCAATTAAAGATGTTTACACACAATGAAGAATAATAAGTTGATATCCAACTTAATAGGCTCAATTCCTCACTAGTTTAAAGGTGATACAAAAAATAACCATCAAAATTGACAATAAGCACCAATTCTAATCAATTCTCAAATTCATGCTTAAAAAATTCAAAGGTCATCTATCAACAATCTTATAATAATTGAGCTTAAAAATATATACTTCAAAATAATATGTAAAGTAAGGCAAATCACTTAACAAAAATGACCAAAACAATGACTAAAACAAAGACTTAAAAACAACAACTAAGGTACGAAAAACAAAAAGCTTGCATTTATGAACAAAAACTTAGCACCTCACACTTTAAGATTGACATTGTACTTAATGGAAACTAGGATAATTGAAAAGAAGTAAGAGTTAAAGTATAACTTGATTTTCATCATTTTCTTTGTGAGGCAAGTGCTACCTTTCATCCACAAAACATTAATTATTCAAGATTAAAAAGTAATAAATACAAAATAACCAAAAACATAAAGTTTTAATAACAAACAGCCTTAAAGAAAAATAGCAACTAAAATAGTCAATAACTGAAAATAAGAAAAATAAGAAGTGTTATCAAAAGGCAGAAGTTGATATGATCTATAATGATGGAGGATGTGACGATGATGCTGCTAAAGGGTGGAGGCTAAGAATCTTAGCAATGTTGATATTGATTTGTTCCAACTGGTAAAGGACTTCAGTATGATTATGATCTACCTTGCTTTCCAACGCTTCAATCCTACTAATAATCTCCTGATTATTTAGAGCTAAAGCATCTTCATCCAAACTGAGTGACTCCGAGTCGAACTCCTCACCAACTCATGGTCACTTTTGCTTGTCCCCTAGTGCAACTTGCTCATCTAAAGCCATCACATAAGCCCCTCCTCTTTTTGTAACCATGTGCATCTTCTCAAGGGTAGCAAGGTCTAATGAATCACTTCTGAAATTCTAGTCATATGGCAAGCACTCAGATCAAAACCATCAATAAGTGCCATACCTAAGGTGGTCACCAATCCACCTATACAAATTGTACCCCTTTTTCTATTTGTTATGCTATAAAAAATATCGGCTAACCAATAGCCGGTACTCATGGGTATAGCATTGCTAGCACAATCTAAGAAAATAGCTTGCTTAGTTCCACCACACCCGTACTTTCTTTCTATGCAAAGAACCCATATGACATAAACCTATGTCAATACCTTAAGGCGAGATTTATCAATTTTGTTGCCTTGGCCGATTTGGCCACATACATTCCACTCAAGCCTATTGCTCCCCAAGCCTATTGCTCCCCATGCGAATTGTTGTTTAAAACCTTTAGGCACACATTTTTTCGCTTCTTGATGGAAACCAAAAATATCATTCAATTGTTCAATATCAAGAACATATGGTTTTCCAAGAAATTTAAATCTAAACCTAGGGCAAATCTTCTTTTCATCTCTTTCAACCTTAAGATAGGTTAGAAATTCTATGGTAAGTTCTTAGAATTGCAAAGGTTTAAGGGAAACTAATTTCTCTTATAGCGAATCTATATTGTCGCAGTGTTACCACAAGTGCACGGGTCGCTCAAGTAATAAAATAGTGAGTATGATATCGTTCCACTAGGGACAAGGTCAAATATTAGTGTAAATTTCAACTGTTGTTTAGTGAATCAATAGTTTTTGTGATGATTAAAATAAAAGATGAATTACTTAATAAACTAAAGTGAAGAAAAATTGAATATTGTGCAACAAAAGTTGATGATGAAAATACTATCCAGATATTGAATCCCTCTAGCCATAAAAAGCATTTATGAATATCAATTCAATTAAATCAAATAATAGAGTTGAATTGGCATTCCCCTATATTATATTAAAACCTCTCTCAAGTGAATTAATCCCTAATCACTAAGTAGAATGCTAGGAGTCTCTTCTCAAGCATAATTAAATAGATCTTGCAATAAGAACAAGGAACTTTAAACCAAAGGGTCTTGTAAGTTTATCTCTAGGACTCCAATCAACCCTCAATCCTAATGAGCATTCTGTTCATATCAAGCTTTTTCAAGTCAATAATATGAAAATTGCAACCAATCAATAAGCATGATATTATCAATTGGAAATAAGAATCAAAAGGATAAAATAACTCAATCAAATGATTTAATTTAATAAGAATTATTCAATCCATGCAATAAAGCTAGGGTTCATCAATATCTAGATAGATAAAATGTTTAGCTCATGTTCATAACCAGAAAACCAAAACAGAGGAAATAAGTAAAAGAATTCAAACAATCCATAATGAACGATTTGTGTTTCTTCACTTCAATCCTCGAATCTTGGATTAAATCTCGCATGAATTGGGTCTTCACCTTCACTCTTAGCTGCCAAAAACTCTTTTTTCCTCAAGAGGTCAACTCTAAAAATAAAACTGAATCCCTATTCACTGGGCGTGTCACTTGAAGAATTTGCCTAAAATAGCTTCTTTCCTTGTCTTTCGCCCATGATTCCGACTTAAATAACCTTAAGGTCCTCACGTGTCAAAAGTTCCTGGAATCAACCCTAATAAACACTTGAACAAAAAAAATTAAACTCAATTTGACAATAAATATATTAAGAAGTGGGAGAAAAAATATCATCATAACACTTATCAAATTCACCCACACTTGAGTTTTTGCTTGTCCTCAAGCAAATCAAATACTATAATAGGCAAAAATGAAGGACCCCTCTATATCCAATGAAAACAAATGGTTTTACAATACTTGAATTAGAAAACCCAACATTCTCAACCAAAAAATAAATCCAAACATGATAGTTGAATTAAGAAGTTTCAAAAAAAAAATCTAACAGATCTAAAATCTAAAAATTCAGAGTTAAAAAATTGAGCATAAAATTTCAATAACTCAAAAGTCATGAACAAAGTAACAAAATGTAAGTTTTCTCTTAAGTTCTTTGACCCCTTCGTAAAATGCATTGCGAGAAACTTTTTTTTTATTATTATTTTTTTTTCAAAAGGAGCCTGACTTATTTGAGCTAATACTAACTTTTTGATGCGAAGGTAAACATTTGTGATACCAACCCCCTGTTACTCAATTAGAATCATCATTCAAATGACTACTAGCACTATTCATGATTCCAACTCATTTGTTTCCATTCAAGAGTTAAAATAAGCGGAATAGGGATAAATTTTTAAAGCTCCTGAAAATTGTTTTAATTAATTTATTATTTATTTATTTATTTTATTATTATTATTTTGTTTAGTAAAGTGGTTAGGAACTTAAGATAATAAAGATGTCATACTAAGTTCAACTCAAGTATTTAAAGAATTGGGATATACTAAAAAATGTAACTAAGGTTTTAAACATTAGATATGCAACTCTCATCAATCAACTACCTAATTCAAACTATCACATTTAGTCTTTAGCAATCAATTAAGAAAACCAAGTTAGCTTTAACAAGAAATTATCGTTCGTTAAATCAATCATTATTTTAAGGAAAAGAGGAACCATTTCACTTCATATTATAATAGCGATCTAGTTTACTTGAACCCAAAAATAAAATTAAAGAAACTAAATAAGACAAATGCAACAAATGGAAAAATGAAAATAAAAGCTCAATCTATAAAATATGCCTCTCCCCCACACTTAAGACACACATTGTCCCCAATGTGTGTAAAATAATAAAAAGAACAAAAGAGAGAGAACTACCCTAATATTTCTTGAATTGACATTTATGAATAGGGTTCCAAAAGCATTGCGATGTCGAAAGGAGATATAGGACAAAAAATGGACATAGAGAATGGTGAATGTTCAAAGACATATATAAAAAAAATAATAAAATAAAATAAAAAACACAAACATTAAAATATTAAAGATGAAACGTACAGTCATTCAAAAGAAACATAAAAGAAAAGAAAATAAATAAACAAAATGAACTAGTCGGTCATGGGCTCTGCACTGGAATCATTACTAGTACTGGTATCATCCCCGTTGGCACTAGCATCATCGCTATCATCATCATCCAAAACATCAACATGGGGCACTGAAGGCTGGTATGGTGGTGGCGGTGGCTGTGAAGGGCTAAATCCCTGATGTCTCCAAAACTTGAGCATAGACTGCTCGAGCCATTGCCTCCTCAGTATCTTGTGATCTAGTTGCGCTTGAAAGGATGAGTAGTGCTGCTCTATGAAACGCTGGATCTGATCCTGCTGAGTCAATAATTTATTCTGGTTCAGCTTGATGTTTTCAATTTTTCCTTCTATCTTGCATATCTGGCGTTCAAACTCAGTTGGTTTTCGATCATCATCCCACTCAACATTCACAAAATGACGCTAGTCTCTGAAGGTAGGGGCAGGAGTAAAAGACATGCTAGCTGAGGAAGAAGGTCCAGCAGTGGTGGACGGGCCGGGGAAGTGTGTCGGTGGATGTGGAGGTATCTCAGAAGTGGGAGCAAGAGGAACTGGCTCAAAATCCATGGGTGGCACTGGCGCAGAATCCGTGGGTGGCACCTGCAGCTCCACCACCTTCTTCCAGTTTAATCGTTTCAAAGTATCCATGCGAAAATTTTAGGGAGCCCATCTAAAGTCATCGGGAGGCATCCATCCAACACCCCCAAACTGCGAGCAAGTCTCACGACATACATGCTGTCATATCCGTAATTTTGGAAATATAAAAATTGTATATAACCAATATATATACCTAGTGTATATATAACATTTACATATGGTATATTAATTGTATATGTTGGATATATATATATATATTACATACTTAATATATTTAATACACATATAAGGTAAATTTGATGTGTATATAGGAATATTATTTGTGCATATGTGTATTTATATTCATTAAAAATACATTACATAGACATAGTATATACATTACATAAATATGTACATAATGATATATGTGAAATATAAGTAACATATATAAGATATATACATATACAAAAAATATACAATATATATATGTGGGATATAATTTGGTGTTGGAAAGTGAATGATGAAAATAATAATAATAAAATAATATTAGATAGTGGAAGATGATGGAAAAGTGAGATATTTTGTAATTATTAATTAATTAATTAATAATAAGTAAATAAAAATAATTCAATATTATTTTATTTTTGGGTGGTAGATGATTAAATATATTTATTAATAATTAATTAAATAAATAAATATTTATATATATAAGGCTAGAAATTAAAGAAGGAAGAAATTAAAAAGACAAAAATATAAATAGTAAAGAAGGGGTAAATTAGTAAATATACTTTATAAAATTTAAAACTTAATAAAATAATTTAAAAGAAAATATTTTTTTGAATGGAAGATGAAAATTGGTATTTTTAAAATAATTAATTAATTAATTAATTAAAATAATATATATATATGTGGTCTTAAATGAAGGAAAGAGAAAAAAAATAAAAAATTTAAAAAGAATTATTTTCTTCTTCTTCCTCCTCTCTTTGACGCTTGCTCCATGGATGAGGAAAATTGTTTTTGCTTCATTTAAACAACCAATTTCCAAGGATTTTATAAGAACCAAGTGGGTTTTGGTGATTTCTTTATAAATTAGTATGTTTTCCTTTATAATTTTGAAATTCCATCTAAATATATAATTATGTATAATTTGAGATTTTAATGGAGAGTATTTTAACTGGTTAAATGCATATGAAAGATGCTATTTTGTGTAATTATTAATGATTCTTAAGTTGGATTGAAGAAAAATGTAACATCCTAAAATTTTTGAAAACTTCTAATTTTTGGAAAATTGGATAAAATAAATTATAATTTAGAAGGATAAATTAAATTAATAGTTTTAAATGAAAAATTAAGGGATTTTAAAAGAAAAAGTGGAATATATATGTGATATATAAGCAAAATATACATAACATATATAAAAGTCAACACTTTTTAAAAGAAAATGGTATTTTGGTAATTAAATCTTATAAATTCAAAATTAATAAAATAATTCAAAAATAAATTATTTTTGAATGGAAGAGGAAAATTAGGACTTTTAATTTATTAAAAAAATAATTAAATAATTAAATATTAAATTATTTTAATATAAATATATGTGGTTAAAAAAAAGATGAAAAGGAAAAGAATATAAAAGCCTTCATCTTCTTCTTCTTCTTCTTCTTCTTCTTCTTCAAGGATGTGTTTTCCATGGGAGTTTGAAGACCAAGGATTTTGCTTCTTCCATACTCCATAAATTGAAGGAATAACAAGTTTCAAGTGGATTTTTGGTGATTTTCACCAAAATTAGTAAGTTTCCATCTCTTTTCTTTGAATTCCATGGAAATTTGGATTATGTGAGAATTTGGAATTTTATATAGCATGTTATAATTGTTGGAATTGTGTGTATGATGTTATTTTGGGTAGTTAACAATGATTCTAAGGTTAGATTGAAGAGATGATGGATTTTGGTTAAAGAATGGTGAAGAGAGAGAATTTAGGGTTATGGATTTTTTGAGGTTTTGAAAACATGAACTTTGATTGTGCAAATTGATTCCAAATGAGTTGTTTTGATTCATAAACAAGTATTTTAAAGTCAAATATTGGATTTGGTGGTGTTGGCTTGGAGTTTGAGAATGGAAGTGGAGATTTAGGGTTTTGGAAAAGTGATTTTCCAAAGTGGTTGAATTGAGTGATTTTATTTGTTTAGGCATGTTGTTTAGTGTTAAAAGTGATGAATATAAACTTGGAATGAGTAATGGATTGTGTTGGAATAGAAAACCTTCAATGGGGGAAGGTTATGCCATTTTTGAGATTTTGTGTATAAGAGTGTATTTTTATAATGTAAATGATTTAAATGTATTAAAATATATTTTTAATAATGTAGATAGACTTAAAACACTAATTTAATTGTAGTAGAATGAAATTTCAATGTTGAAGTAAGGAAAGGCTAAATTTTTGAAAATTTGTAGGAGTGATGTGTAATTATGGTTTAATATTGGAAATACCATTAAATGTGATACTAAATGATTATTTGTTATCACATTTGGTTTAGGCATTGAGGGAGGTTGATTTGCTTCATCCAAGTGATGAAGGGCAAGTTGGAAATATTCGATTGAAGGTTGCTTTTAGCTTACTTTGGGTTGCTAGTGGAGGTATGTACAAACTTTGAATATAATGTTTATATTTGCATAACATTTGGACTTAACACATTTTGGTTGAAAAATGTGTTAAGTTACTTGGTTCATTGATTGTGTATGAATAATGTGCTATGACATTTGCAATGTCATATATGTGTTAAATGTATTGTGAAAAGCCATTGATTGTAACACCCCTATACCCCGTATACGTACACAGCATGCTAATACGATCGTAATATACGTATACTGAATATAGGTATGCCACAGTTTATAAGACATACAAACAATTCCCTTCAATAATGTGAATAAATTTAAAACATTAAAAAAATTTATAAAATACAATAAATAAAATATTATTTCAAAACACAGCGGAAAATATGACAAATATTTACAAATACTTATACATCAAAACTTTAAGTTTTACAAAACATAAAATATATACATGTCTGGCAGTAAGTCTTTGATCTTTAAGCTCCACTATCAACACCTCACAATCTAGACTCTACTCGGTCTAGAGGAACTCTCCGGTTCTTTCCTGTTACCTGCGCGATAAACCATAATCGTGCTAAGCCAACGGCTTAGTGGTACAAACTATGATAATACTATGCTTCAATGTAATGCTAATGTCACACAATCAAGATTCAAAACCAATTTAAAAGAATATTATATTTCAAAACCTTACATTGTTCACTATCATATCATATCAAAACTTTTATATTATATCTTCATAGTTTCATTACTCAACATAGCTCCCCATGCTATATTCATTGCCAATAGGATACTCATGTAATATAACCAACTCATAACATTATATCTCATAAGCATGTATCTCATTATTCATTAATTTCACCATTTAAGAATCACATTGAAAACAAAGACATGCATGGGCCCAAAAACAATAATATGCCATTCAACTTTCAGAGTTAATGTTTTGGTTTAATTTTCACATTTATCATTATCATTATCCCAACTAGGCTTTAAGGATTTAAGTTCAACCAAGCTTCAAGGGGAACAAAGCATGCTAAGTATCAACCCAACTTGGCTTCAAGAACTAAACCCAACCTAGCTTCAAGGGTTGTAACATCTCAATTAGGCTTCAAGGACTAGATCCAACCAAGCTTCAAGGGGAGTTAAGCATGCTAAACTTCAACCCAACTTGGCTTCAAGGATCAAGCCCAACCTAACTTCAAGAGATTGTTACTATAGGCATGCCACCAACAACAAAACTCTGAAAATGGAATAACACATTAGTCACACAATTCATTAATTATTTCATTTTCAATTTCATTCTCATTTACTCAACATCACTTAGGCAACCATGCCTCAATCAACTCATTGGCATCATTATCATTTTAGCCAACAATCATGGCTCCATATCTCATCAAGAGAATAGATATATATCACCAATTGCATTGAACATCATTTAAGTAAACATGTCTCAATTATATCATTTACATCCTTAGAGCCAAGCACATTGGTTTCACATCTCATTATGTCTCACTTCACATTACATCAATTCATCATTTAGATATACATAATCAATGACATTAACACACATTTTAGATGCTCATCAATCATTCACATTATAACAAACATAACATTATTCATAAGCATCAACAATGCATTAGATTTCCTAACACATTTACAATCAAATGGATGTTAAGTCTCAACATCATATGAATATATGCAATCATGTAGTTTGTACTTACCTCAAGAACACTCACACAACTCTAAATTCTTCTTCTTCCAAGAATTCTTCACTTCTTAAATTAGGGCAAATCACCTTCTTCCAAAACCTAGTCCAAAAATGATACAATACATGAATTCCAATACAATTTATCACTTATTAACCTCATCTTATACCTTTAGATCACAAATTACAACTCAACACCACTAACTAAGGCCCACGGTCGTGGCCACCCCAACCCCCACGGGCATGGGTTAGAAAACAATTCTGCCCCAAATTGTTCAACACCCCACGGCCATGGCATCTAAGGGCCACGGGCGTGGCATCCAAGATGCTACTGCCTCCAACCAAAATCATGTGTTCTAAACTTCTAACTTCATAAAACACAAACAACTTGAAGATCAACAAAAATAATTAATCAAACTCAACATCTACAACAATCACCAACTAAAAGCCCTAACACAAACTCAACTCAAACACTTCCAATACCAACACCAACTTAACTTCTTATCTTAACTCAAAACCAACATCACAATCAATTAAATCAAACACACACCAACACACTACCATCAACATAACCCTACTTTCAAATATCAATAATCAAACTCACACACAACTCCAAATAAAACAAGAGAAATCAAGAGAGAACTTACCAAAATAATGAGACTTCTTGGATTTCCACTTAATCACTTGAAAACTCCTTCAATTTGTGAGCTTTAAACACAAACTCACTCTTGCTCTCTCTTGCTTAGGATGGCCGACCAACAAAGGAAAAGGAAAGAAGAAGAAAATGAAGCAAAGTCAAACTTCTCATCTCTTTAAACCTCTACCAAGCATTCCAAAATAAGAAATTACCTAAATACCCTCTTCTATTTGTTTTAACTTCCTTTCACTTACATGCCCTTTTTAGTAATTTCATAATTAACAAAATAAATATCTTCTTCCTTTGACCATCCATTTGACTTGTGTATATGTTATATATATTTCCATATATACAATATATACACTCTCTTTTAAATTCTTTTCTCTTTCCAATTATACATATACATTTTAATTCAAATAAAACAACAATTATATCAAAACTTCTAGGGCACATTTTGGGATATTACATTGATAATGGCTAATTTGTGTAACATATGAATATGCATATTATGTGAAAATACCCAAAGTAATTGGGTAATGTGTTGTGAATGCAAAACTGAGATATGTGTAATAATGAAATGAATTGATATTGATAAAAATGAGAAAAGTGAGAAAAGTGAGAAAAATGAGAAAGATGTAAAAAATGAGAAAAGTAAGAAAAAAATGTGAAAATAAGGCAATGTGCCTAGATTGAATATGTAAAAATGAGAAAGAGATTAATAATGAGAAATATGAATAAATTGTGTGCCTAGTATGTTATTCAATTTTCAGAGTTATGGGTTTGGCGGCATGCCTATGATTGCCTACGGGCTATGCGCTGGAATAGTGAAAAGACTGGATAGTAAGCCAGGCCAGCTGATAAATATGATGTTTTCGGGTTAAAAGACTGGGTCGTAAGCCTCAAAAGCTGTAGCAGTCTAGCCAGGTTGAGGACCAAGATGCTGGGCCTAAGGGTCTAGCCGTGTTGAGGTCCAAGAGACTGGGGCTGTTACATTATCTATGGATATATTGCCTACGGGGCTAGACACATGGTATCATTATGGACCAAAGCAGTAAGTCTGAAATTTGAATAGCATATTAGATCCTTTTTGGGCCCATGCTTGTCTTTGTTTTAATGTGAATTATGAAATATTTGAAAAATATAAGAAAGTGGATTGATGTGACATCTATATGCATTGTGCATTTGGTATTGCATGAGTTATATTGTTATATCTAAGTTTGTACTACTAGGCTTTGGCTTAGCGCGATTGTTTCCATCGCGCAGGTGACAGAATAGACCCAGCTGAGCCAGAGAGTTCCTCTAGACTAGGTCGGGTCTAGACTTATAGTTAAGCTTGTTGAGTTGCTATCGAGATCAGAAACACTACCAGCAGCATGTATATATTTTTATGTTATTATACATTATTGAGTTTTATGCATAATATATTATGTTTTGGATTTTACGTATTGTATATTATAAAGAATGTTTGGGTCAATGTATTTTAAATGGGAGAGTAAGTGTGATTTAAATTATATATATCTATATATATATGTGTCTGAGAAACTTGGTGAAATTGAGAAGTATGGTTGAGATGGTGATTGGAAATTATTGGGAGTGTTTTTTTTTTGCAGGTTGAGTAATTGCTAAATTTTGGGATATCTAAATTACAGGCAAAACTCTGGCGAATTTTTTCCAGAGATTTATATATATATTATTTATTTTGGTTCTTATAACAAGTAAAGAATATTTATATTCTATTTAATTTTTTATATATTTAGAATTTGAAATTTGAAATTGGAAATGTGAAAATTTTTTTTAAACCGGTCTGTGACATTTTTATATTGTATATGCGTATTTTACATATGCTGAAAATATGTATTGTACGTATATAGGGTATAAGGGTGTTACATTTGTTTTGGTATCAGAGCCTAGGTTTGAGGTTCTCGACCTAGGTGGGATGATAGAGAGAGAAAATGGGGGATTTGAAAAATAGTTTTAATTGTAATACATGCATTGGCACTGGCAGTTTTTGATCTCTGATATAGTACTTTCTGCTTTGTTTGTAGATATAGGTAGTTATGGCATCTCGGCCGCATCAGACTGCTGAGGGTAGTGCAGAGAGTGTGGCTCCAAATGAGGGTAGAGATCGAGCTAGAGTTGTATCTGCTTGTGAAGCATCTATTTCTATACCTGTGAGACCAATAGCTGATGAGATTTCGCTTGGCTGGGTATGGCATATGGTAGAGTTGTTGAGGCAGACTCCAGTTCCGCAGCCGCCACAGCCATAGCCGCAGCCGCAGTTGCCGGTGAGGCAGTATGATAAATTGAGAAAGTATGGGGCTGAGGACTTTGTTGGTACTACAGACCCTGCTATAGCAAAGCAGTGGCTAGACCGGGTTCAGAGGATATTTATTCAGTTACAGGCAAGTCCAGAAGAGAAGTTTGATTAGGCCAGATCTCTTCTGCAGAGAGATGCATATGATTGGTGGAAGACGATTTCACATGCTCTGGATGATCCACCAGTCCTAACCTATGATGATTTCCTGCGGGAATTTGAGCAGAAGTATACTCTGAGAGAGTATAAAGATGCAAAGAAGATGGAGTTCCTGAGTCTGAGATAGGATACCAGGACAGTGACCGAGTATGAGATTGAGTTTATCCGGTTGAGTCACTATGTTGGTGGGATCATTTCTGATGAATTTGACAGTGCAAGAGGTTTGAGGAGGGACTGAGACCCTCTATCATGTGCATCATCGCAGGCTCTTGGTATCAGGATTTCTCCCAGTTAGTTGCAGCGGCCAGGAGTGTTGAGAGGGCACAGAGTCTTACAGCAACTGCCAAGATTGAGGAGACCAGAGTTAGGAGACCCCAGAGTGAGGCAGGGTCTTCATCAGTGAAGAGAGGCCATGGGGGACATTTTCAGAGGTTTAGTAGGAGTCAGGGGCAGTTTGGCAAGTCAGTACAATAGCAGAGATAGAGACAGAGACCTGCAGTTTCAGTGGCTATTGCTCCGACCCCAGTGGCTCAGAGACCTACTCCACCTACTTGCGTTCATTGTGGTAGAGTACACGGGGGTGTCTGCTGGTAGAGAGGTGCTTTGGGAGTGTGTTTTAGATATGGGTCTTCAGAACATTTTATCAGAGATTGTCCCGAGCCACCAGAGGTTAGGCAGGCAGATACTGCAGCTTCTTGACCCATTGTCAGAGGGGGTCGTGGTGGCAGAGGTTTTAGTAGAGGTGGTCGCCCTAGGTTTAGTCAGAGAGGAAGCTCTACATCCGAGGAAAGTAGGCCAGATGAGGATGGGCCATCTCAGCAGGTTTATTTGATGCAGAAGCAGTCGGATGCTTCATCCGTCATTGTGGGTACATTTTCTTTATTTGGTATTTCAGTCCTTGCTCTTTTAGATCCTGGTTCTACGCATTCATACATGAGTGAATCCATCTTGCCTCTGAATGAATTGCTTTCTAAGTCCCTAGGATTTGATGTCTTAGTGACAAATCCTTTAGGGCATAGTGTTGTTGTGAGCAGGGTGCATCGAGATAGTCCAGTTGTTGTTCAGGATGAGGAGTTTCTCGGTGACCTAATTGAGATGTCTTTCAAGGAATATGATCTGATTTTGAGAATGGATTGGTTATCCAAGCATGGGGTTGTGTTAGACTGTCAGAAGAAATGTGTTACTTTGAGAACATGGGATGGTAGGGATGTTATAGTATCTAGTGAGCAGAGGTATCTTTCATCCATGTTTGTTTCAGCTGTTTCAGCTGGGAGGATGATTCGGAAGGCATGTGAGGCTTATCTTGCTCATGTTGTAGATACTAAAGTAGTGGGACCCCTGCTTGAAAGTATACCCATAGTTGTCGAGTTTCCAGATGTTTTTCCTGATGAGTTGCTAGGGTACCTCCTGAGAGAGAAGTGGAGTTTGGTATCTATTTGTTGCTTGGTACCACTCCTATCTCTATCACCCTTATCGGATGGCATCTGCTGAGTTGAGAGAGTTGAAGGCGCAGTTGTAGGAGTTATTGGATAAAGGATTTATCCACCCTAGTGTGTCCCTGTGGGGAGCGCCTGTGTTGTTTGTGAAGAAGAAGGCTGGCACCATGAGATTGTGTATTGATTATAGGTAGTTGAATAAGGTGACCATCAAGAACAAGTATCCTTTGCCTCGGATAGATGATCTCTTAAATCAGTTGAAGGGAGCAGCAGTATTCTCTAAGATTGATTTGAGATCAGGGTACCATTAGTTGAGAGTCAGACATGGATGTAACCAAGATAGCTTTTCGTACGAGGTATGGGCATTATGAGTTTCTAATGATTGCCTTTGGATTGACGAATGCACAAGCAGCTTTTATGGATTTGATGAACAGGGTATTCAGACCATTTTTGGATCAGTTTGTGGTAGTCTTCATTGATGACATCTTGGTGTATTCGCGTAATGAGGAGGATCATGATAGGCATTTGCAGATCTTATTGCAGACTCTGAGAGAGAAGCAGTTGTATGCTAAGCTATCTAAGTGTGAGTTCTGGCTCAATCAGGTAGCTTTTCTTGGTCATGTGGTTTTAGCAGAGGGTATTAGAGTTGATTCGAGTAAAGTTGAGGCTATTTTGAATTGGAGTCCAACGAAGACTGTGACAGAGGTTAGAAGTTTTCTGGGATTGGCAGGCTATTATCATCGATTTGTGAAGGGTTTTTCTATAATAGCTGCACCACTCACCAGATTACTTTTGAAATGAGTTAAATTTGTGTGGATAGATCGGTGTCAGGCGAATTTTGAGCAGCTGAGGGAGATGTTGACTCAAGCTCCTGTCCTTACCCTACTTGTGGAAGGTAAACCATATGTGATATACAGTGATGCTTCACATAATGGTTTAGGTTGTGTTCTGATGCAAGAGGGTAGAGTCATTGCTTATGCCTCTCGACAGTTGAAACTGCATGTGACATTTATATGCATTGTGCATTTGGTATTGCATTTAGTTATATTGTTATTATCAAAGTTTGTACCACTAGGCTTCGGCTTAGCGCGATTGTTTCCATTGCGCAGGTGACAGGGTAGGCCCAGCTGAGCCAGAGAATTCCACTAGACTAGGTCGGGTCTAGACTTATAATTAAGCTTGTTGAGTTGCTATCGAGATCAGAAACACTACCAGCAACATGTATATATTTTTATGTTATTGTACATTATTGAGTTTTATGCATAATATATCATGTTTTTTATTTTACGTATTGTATATTAAAAAGAATGTTTAGGTCAATGTATTTGAAATGGGAGAGTAAGTGTGATTTAAATTATATATATATATCTATATATAAATATATGAGAAACTTGGTGAAATTGAGAAGTATGGTTGAGATGGTGATTGGAAATTATTGGGAGTGTTTTCTTTTTTGCAGGTTGAGTAATTGCTAAATTTTGGGATATCCAAATTACAGACAAAACTCTGGTGAATTTTTTTCAGAGATTTTTATATATATTATTTATTTTGGTTCTTACAACAAGTAAAGAATATTTATATTCAATTTAATTTTTTATATATTTAGAATTTAAAAATTTAAATTGGAAATGTAAAATTTTTTTATTAAACTTGTCTGTGACATTTTTGTACCGTATATGCATATTTTACATATGCTGAAAATATGTATTGTACGTATATAGGGTATAAGGGTGTTACAAAATGGTTAAGTTTGAGTTAAGTTGGTTGAAGAGAGAGAATTTAGGGTTATGGAACATTTGGATTTTTGAAATCATGAGTTTTAATTGTGTAAATTGGTTCCAAATGTGTTATTTTGATGCATAAACAAGGATTTTAAAATCAAATGATAGATTTAGTTAAGTTTGGATAGAGTTTGAAGATGGTAGTATTGATTTAGGGTTTTGGAAAAGTGAATTTTCAAAGAATGATTAATTGTTTGATTTTAATGCTTAAATCATGTTATTTAATGATATAAGTAGTGGAAATAAGATTGAAATGATAATTGAATTGAGTTGGAATGGAGATCCTTCAATGGTGAAGGTTATGCCATTTTAGGATTTTGAACATAAGCATGTGGTTAATTAATGTAATTGGTTTAAACATGTTAAAATATGCTTGTAATGATATAAATAAACTCAAAACAATAATTTAATGGGTTAATATGGATTTGCTAAGTTAAAGTAAGGAAAGACTTAATTTTTAAATTTTTGTAGGAGTGTTGTTAAATTAAGGTTTGATGTTGAGAATGCCTGAGAATGTGATATTAAATGATTATTTATGATCACATTTGTTATAGGCATTGAGAGGAAGTAGTTTGGCCAATCCAAGTGTTGAAGGGCAACTTGGAAGAGAAAGTTGGTGAGAGTTTTAAGATTATTTTGGTTGCTATTTGAGGTATGTACAAACTTTGAATATATTGTTTATATTTGCATGATATTTGAGCTTAACACATTTTGGTTGAAAATGTGTTAAGTTACTTGGTTCATTGATTGAGTATGAATAATGTGCTATGACATTTGTAATGTCATATATGTGTTAAATGCATTGTGAAAAGCCATTGATAATGGCTAAATTGTGTAGAATGTGAAATATGTATATTATGTAAAAATACTCAAAGTAATTGGGTAATGTGTTGTGAATGCAAAAATCAGATATGTGGAATAATGAAATGAATTGATATTGATAAAAATGAGAAAAAGTGAGAAAAATGAGAAAAATGAGAAAGATGTGAAAAATGAGAAACGTGAGAAAAAAAATGTGAAAATAAGGCAATGTGCCTAGTTTGATCATGAGAAAATGAGAAAAGTTTTGATAAAGGAATTATGAAAGAATTTGATAATGAGAAATATGAATAAAATGTGTGCCTAGTATGTTATTCAATTTTCAGAGTTCTAGATTTGGCAGCATGCCTATGATTGCCTACGGGCTAAATGCTAGAATGGTGAAAAGACTGAGTCGTAAGCCAGGTTAGCTGATAAATATGATATTTTTGGAGTGAAAAGACTGGTTCATAAGCCTCAAAAACTGTACCCGTCTAGCCGAGTTGAGCACCAAGATACTGGGCCTAAGGGTCTAGCCGGGTTGAGGTCCAAGAGACTGGGGCTGTTACATTATCCATGGATATATTGCCTACGGGGCTAGACACATGGTGTCATTATGGACCAAAGCAGTAAATCTGAAATTTGAATAGCATATTAGATCCTTTTGGGCCCATGCTTGTCTTTGCTTTAATGTGAATTATGAATTGTGATATAATTGAGCAATATAATGAGATTTAATGTTATGAGTTGTGATATATTTTTGTGTTGTGCATTGACATTTCATTTGGACTATATTGTTATCAAAGTTTGTACTACTAGGCTTCGGCTTAGCGTGATTATAATTCGTCGCGCAAGTGTCATGGACATTTTGGTAGAGCTGGAGAGTTCTACTAGACCTGGTCGAGTCTAAGTTTGTATTTATTGAGCTTGAAGAGTTATTTTTGGGTACATCAAGATCAGAGCCAACATGTACATTTTTGATATTATAGTATATTTTCATATTATGTATGTTATGATATATTTTTAAAATATATATTGTAAATTGTAAAGAATGATTTGAATAATTTTGTTTAAGATGGGATTTTATATGTAATGTTGATAGATATACCTATATATAAGTATTTTGAGAAAATATGGAGAAATTGAGAAGTATTAGTGAATTGGTGAATTGATTTTATTTGGAGTGTTTGTTTTATGCAGGTTGTGTTTTGTTGAATTTTAGAAACGTCAAAATTACAGACAAAACTCTGGCGAATGTTTCCTAGAGATTTTCTTCTAAAATGTTATTTCGGGTTACTATAGAAAGTAAAGAATATTTATATACTATCTAATTTTATATATTTAGTATTTAAAATTTTAAAACAGAAATGTGTAAATTTTTTTATTAAATCGATTTATGATATTTTTATACTGTATATGCATATTTTACATATGCTGAAAATATGTATTATACGTATATAGGGTATAAGGGTGTTACATTTTTTTTGGTATCAGAGCCTAGGTTTGAGGTCCTCAACCTAGGTGGGTTGTTAGAGAGAGAAAATTAAAATTTTAAAAAAATAATTTTCAATTGTGATGCCAATTTATCTGATCCCTGATGCGGTATTCTGTTCGACATAACGGATATGAGTTGAGATGACGTCTGAGTTATATAGATCAGAGTGGCACAGTAAAAGCATCATTCTGGACCTTATGGATTAAGAATTTTTGGAACTTCTATTCGAAATTAAGATTCATAGTTGATTCAATTGATGAATAAGTGGAATTAAGAAAAATAATTTATGAAATGATTTAAGATATGAAAATATAAAGTTTGAGAAATGGACATGATAGTTACAGAAAATTTTATAGGTATGTTGTAAAATGATATTGTCAAATTTTTAAATAAATATAGAAATGTTGGATGAGTTTGAAAATTTAATGAAAAGGTTTTCTATATATTGTAATCTAATGTATAAAATTTCATAATTTTTAAAGATGAATTACTAATTAAGAAAGGTAGAAGAACACAGATTGTTGGAGGAGTTCCAGAAACTCAGAATCTATAGAAATTGAGAAACATATTTAAAAACTATGGCAAACCCACCCAGAAAAAATATGAAAATTTACACCCAATATCATATGTATCCCTATAACATATGGTTAAAAGTTCATGAATTTTTATTAAGGTATGATACCTGAAATAAATGGACAACCGGGTGCTGCCAGAGAAATTATTAAAGAGACAGATTCTCTAATTTTGGAAGATTTAATTTTTAAATATATTAAATCAATTTGGAAAAATCTAAAATTTTAAATATAAGTCCATATATGTGTCAAGTGAATATGGCTAAAATTTTACAAGTTTTTATAAAGAATTGGTAAGGAATATAAAAATTGAAAGTGAGAGTGACATGAAACTAAGGAAGTCATACAATTTTGTATACATGAGTAATAAATTAATTTCATGAGACAAATGAATGAAGAAAATTATGAAAATTTATATACATATAGGTAGAAGTATGAAGAAGGAATATGGAGTTTTTAATAATTTGCAATAAAGAGTTCATAATTAAAATCAAAGAGCAAAATCACATATGACAGCGAATTATTTATTATGGAACAATAATGCATGATATAGGGTTGAGTGTGTAAAATTAAAGTATCTAAGTGGATGAGATTTGGTGAGGTTCATGTTGTTGATTGTATTATGTGGAATTTGAATTTTTGATATGGGTTTTCATAGTTGTGAAAGTGATGTACTTTGATGTTATATTAATATATAGGTAATGCTTATAAAGTTAGCTCTTGAAAGTGAGATTAATATAATGAAGTTCAAGTAAAGTAGTAAGTTGAAAATTTAGAGTTGTAAGGAAATTTTGATGAGAATTGTTTAGATATTGATGGTTTAATGTTTAATAAGCATGGGAGTAATTTTAAATGAGTCATATTATTTATAAAAGTACTAACTAAGGTGTAATGTGGTTGATAATATAGAAATTTGTTATGAAATAAAGAGAAATGATTAAGCAAGTGAAAATGAGTTACTTTAGGTAATTGAATTGAAAATGATGAAAATGTATATGAAGGGTATAATAATTGAAAAAAAAAATATGTGTGAGAGAGATGTCACATTGGAAATGTGACTAAGATTTATATGAAGTGTTAAATATATATATATATAATAAGAAACTTATTTAAGAAATGGGCGATTAAATAATAAAAGATGTTAATTATGTTGTGGTTAGAGTGTATATATATGATGAATTGATGAATAATTTAAGTAATGTCAAAAGAATGAGAAATGATAATGCTCTCTGAAAGGTGATAAATGTTAACTTTGTATAGGTTGTATGTAAAAGAGGAATTGAGTATAATTGTATGATATGTGTGATGAGATTTTTCAATATAAATGCTATTATGATATGTAAGAAAATGTGGAAAGTAAGTCATATTGTGAATATGACTTACGAAGGTGTATATGGATGATTAAAAAAAATGTTATCGAGTGTTTGCTACCTTATACAATTACTTGTCTAGTAATATTGAGAATGATATTGCATGTATTAATAGACCTAAGAGAGATTAGGTCTTGACCTGCGTAGAGATAGGTCATGTGATGAAATTGAGATTGAGATTGGACTTGAGCAGCGCTGGATGGTGAAAGTGTTATTGTAACAACTAAACTTGATGATTGTGTAGTGTTTTGGGCCCAAAGTATATGCGTATAAATAAGAGATTGTAAGGAAAAAGGAAAGTATAATGAAGAAAGTATGGAAGTGAAAAAAAATAAAATTTTTTATAAGAGATAGATTAGAAATGGAGTAATAAATGGAAATTGTGTAAAATTTGCATATGAACGAATTTGTATATGCAAGAGATGATAATGATAATATTGTTAAAACATGAGTTAGGCTAATGATGATCAACTGATCAAAAGTAAATTGCGTTGAATCAGAGTTGAAATGTGTTAACTCTTCATGTAGTAAGAGTTTAAAGAACTTATGTATGATTTTAAAATGCCACGGATGTGTGACCATTAAGACATGGGTATAGTTTCGAGATAAGAGCTATTTGAGAAAGAATTATAGTGAAGGCGGTGTTTATTTGTAACCTATAAATGTGGAGTTAAGATGATACAATTATGAAAAATATTGAGTGAAATTGATAGTTTTTGTTTCATGAGATACAAGCAAGATTTGTGGCTGGTATAGTTGGACTCATAACCTTATGTAAAAATTTATTTATGACCATAAATAGTGTGAAAACAGAAGAGAATTGTGAAAATATGATAAGCTATAAATGATGTGTAAGAATAATAATTTTTGTAAATATAGTAACTATAAAAAATATGAGAAAATGGATAAATGAAAGGAATTATGAAATGTGCATAAGAGCTATATTGAATGTGTTTGAAAGTGGTATAAAATGAATAAGTTGATGAAAATGACGTTTAAAGTGAATGAGGCTAGGGGAAATGAATATTATCTGTAATGATGAATTCGAAGAGAATTAAAATTTGAGAATAAATTTGACCTAATAGAATTAGGTCATGAATTGAAAACAGATTTATGAATTTAAAATAAACTAAAGGTTGGTTAGAATAGAATAAGGCTGTGATTGTGATATTGTGATGGTTAGATCAATTGATCTGAAATGTAATAAGTTTATAAATATTTATTGAAATTTAATGTGTGTAGTTGTATTAAGAATATGCAAGCTATATGATAATGTGCATAGTACAACATTCTGATATGTAAATGCACATGAAAGGAGCTAAGTTATGTTAGTTTCAAATAATTATAAGAGAAAAATGTTAGTTATATTATAATTGGAATGAATCTTACTAAGGAAATAAGATTTTGTTGTTGTATAATGGTGATATTAAATTAATATGTGGTAATTGTATAAAGAGTAAGATCAAAGTGAAGATGTGTAAAATTATTGTGTTAAGATAAAAGTTATTAACATTTGAATTTAAGGTTATGAGAGTATATTTTTAAGGTAATGAAGTGATCAAATATCTTGAGTGCAATAGGTGTGTGGTGTATATATATTAAAGAGATGAACTAATTTTGTCTAATGACAATTCGATTGATGAAATGATTAATTTAATATAAGATTTTAAGATATGTTTTGATTTGGGTGATTTATTACCGTACTGGATAATTTCGAGGGCGAAATTATTTAAGGGGGAGAAAATTATCATATCCATAATTTTGAAAATATAAAAGTTGTACATAACCAATATATATCTAGTGTATATATAACATATACATATGGTATATTAATTGTATATGTTGGATATATATATTACATACTTAATATTTTTACTACACATATAAGGTAAATTTGATGTGTATATAGGAATATTATTTGTGCATATGGGTATTTATATTCATTAAATATACATTACATAGGCATAGTATATATATTACATAAATATGTACATAATGATATATGTGAAATATAAGTAACATATATAAGATATATACATATACATAAAATACACAATAAATATATGTGGGATATAATTTGGTGTTGGAAAGTGAATGATGAAAATAATAATAAAAAAATAATATTAGATAGTGAAAGATGATGAAAAAGTGAGATATTTTGTAATTATTAATTAATTAATAATAAGTAAATAAAAAAAATTTAATATTAATTTATTTTTGGGTGGTAGAGGATTAAATATATTTATTAATAATTAATTAAATAAATAAATATTTATATATATATAAGGCTAGAAATTAAAGAATGAAGAAATTAAAAAGACAAAAATATAAATAGTAAAGAAGGGGTAAATTAGTAAATATACTTTATAAAATTTAAAAATTAATAAAATAATTTAAAAAGAAAATATTTTTTTGAATGGAAAATGAAAATTGGTGTTTTTAAAGTAAATAAATAATTAATTAATTAAAATAATATAAATATATATATATGTGGTCTTAAATGAAGGAAAGAGAAAAAAAAATTAAAAAGAATTATTTTCTTCTTCTTCTTCCTCTCCTTGACGTTTTCTCCATGGATGAGGAAGATTGTTTTTGCTTCATTTAAACAACCAATTTCCAAGGATTTTATAAGAACCAAGTGGGTTTTGGTGATTTCTTTATAAATTAGTAAGTTTTCCTTTACAATTTTGAAGTTCCGTCTAAATATATGATTATGTATAATTTGAGATTTTAAAGGAGTGTGTTTTAATTGGTTAAATGCATATGAAAGATGCTATTTTGTTTAATTATTAATGATTCTTAAGTTGGATTGAAGAAATGGTTAAGTTTGAGTTAAGTTGGTTGAAGAGAGAGAATTTAGGGTTATGGAGCATTTGGGTTTTTGAAATCATAAGTTTTAATTGTGCAAATTGGTTCCAAATGTATTGTTTTGATGCATAATCAAGGATTTTAAAATCAAATGATAGATTTAGTTAAGTTTGGATAGAGTTTGAAGATGGTAGTATTGATTTAGGGTTTTGGAAAAGTGAATTTTCAAAGAATGATTAATTGTTTGATTTTAATGCTTAAATCATGTTATTTAATGATATAAGTGGTGGAAATAAGATTGAAATGATAATTGAATTGAGTTGGAATGGAGATCCTTCAATGGTGAAGGTTATGCCATTTTAGGATTTTGAACATAAGCATGTGGTTAATTAATGTAATTGGTTTAAACATGTTAAAATATGCTTGTAATGATATAAATAAACTCAAAACAATAATTTAATGGGTTAATATAGATTTGCTAAGTTAAAGTAAGGAAAGACTTAATTTTTGAAATTTTGTAGGAGTGTTGTTAAATTAAGGTTTGATGTTGAGAATGCCTTAGAATGTGATATTAAATGATTATTTATTATCACATTTGATATAGGCATTGAGAGGAAGTAGTTTGGCCAATCCAAGAGTTGAAGGGAAACTTGGAAGAGAAAATTGGTGAGAGTTTTACGATTATTTTGGTTACTATTTGAGGTATGTACAAACTTTGAATATATTGTTTATATTTGCATGACATTTGGGCTTAACACATTTTGGTTGAAAAATGTGTTAAGTTACTTGGTTCATTGATTGAGTATGAATAATGTGCTATGATATTTGTAATGTCATATATGTGTTAAATGCATTGTGAAAAGCCATTGATAATGGCTAAATTGTGTAGAATGTGAAATATGTATATTATGTGAAAATACTCAAAGTAGTTGGGTAATGTGTTGTGAATGCAAAAATGAGATATGTGGAATAATGAAATGAATTGATATTTATAAAAATGAGAAAAAATGAGAAAAGTGAGAAAAATGAGAAAGATAAGAAAAATGAGAAACGTGAGAAAAAAATGTGAAAATAAGGCAATGTGCCTAGTTTGATCATGAGAAAATGAGAAAAGTTTTGATAAAGGAATTATGAAATAATTTGATAATGAGAAATATGAATAAAATTTAATTTTTAAAGTTCTGGATTTGGCGGCATGCCTATGATTGCCTAAGGGCTAAACGCTGGAATGGTGAAAAGACTGGGTCGTAAGCCAGGCCAGCTGATAAATATGATGTTTTTGGAGTGAAAAGACTGGGTCGTAAGCTTCAAAATCTGTAGTAGTTTAGTCGGGTTAAGGACCAAGATACTGGGCCTAAGGGTCTAGCCGGGTTGAGGTCCAAGAGACTGGGGTTGTTACATTATCCATGGATATATTTCATACGGGGCTAGACACATGGTGTCATTATGGACCAAAGCAATAACTTTGAAATTTGAATAGCATATTTGATCCTTTTGGGCCCATGCTTGTCTTTGCTTTAATGTGAATTATGAATTGTGATACAATTGAGCAATATAATGAGATATAATGTTATGAGTTGTGATATATTTGTGTTGTGCATTGACATTCATTTGAACTATATTGTTATTAAAATTTATACCACTAGGCTTCGGCTTAGCGCGCTTATAATTCGTCGCGCAGGTGTCATGGACGTTTTGGTAGAGTCGGAGAGTTCTACTAGACCTAGTCGGGTCTAGGTTTGTATTTATTGAGCTTGAAGAGTTATTTTTGGGTACATCAAGATCGGAGCCAGTTGCCAGCATGTACATTTTTTATATTATAGTATATTTTCATATTATGTATGTTATGATATGTTTTTAAAGTATATATTGTAAATTGTAAAGAATGATTTGAATAATTTTGTTTAAGATGGGATTTTATATGTAATGTTGATATATATTCCTATATATAAGTATTTTGAGAAAATATGAAGAAATTGAGAAGTATTAGTGAATTGGTGAATTGATTTTATTTGGAGTGTTTGTTTTATACAGGTGGAGTTTTATTGAATTTTGGAAACGTCAAAATTACAGACAAAACTCTGGCCAATTTTTCCCAGATATTTTCTTATAAAATGTTATTTCGGGTTACTATAGCAAGTAAAAAATATTTATATACTATCTAATTTTATATATTTAGTATTTAAAATTTTAAGACTGTAATGTTAAAATTTTTTTATTAAATTGATTTATGACATTTTTATACTGTATCTGCGTATTTTACATATGCTGAAAATATGTATTGTATGTATATAGGGTATAAGGGTGTTACACATGCCACAATGCAAGTTACTGAGTGCCCCTTTCTTGGACTGCTCATAGAAAACGTGCGTGATAGCATGAGCTACGTTGTACCGAATCTTATAGACCATGCAGTTCAAGAAGAATAGCTCCCTCAAGCCAACAACTCCCGTACTACTAAGTCGAGACACAATGGTGTGAACCAATAGATTATGTACTACTCGATAAGGGAAGGACTCAAAATTTGATGCCTTGGATACCTTTGGTTGATACTTGGCGGCATTCGGTGCAAACATGCTCCAAACCTTGGGGAAATGACATCGTACTCCGCAAAGTCTACCTCGGAGTTAAGATACTCTATGGCCCGCCCTCCTTCGCAGTAAATAAACCCAAATGCATGCCAAGTTTGTTGATGCTCATGTGGAATCGTTGACTGCCCAACCAAAACTTCATCGTCGGCTCAATGATGAAGATCTTATTTTTATCAAATTGAAAAGTGCAGAAGAACTCCAGGGTTAACTCTCTGTATGAAGGCTCATTGATGGAGAACAGTTGTTCCCATCCCGGCCGGTTTATCAAATCCCAAACTTCAGTCAGTATGTTGGCTTGCTCCATGGCACCCCAATCCAAAACCCTAGGTGGTGACCAATCCTTGTTCCCTAACAATTCAAACCATTTTCGCTCCTTTGCAGTTGAGAATCGAAGGCACTTGTGGCCGGCCATAAATTTTGAGACGGGATTAGTAGCGGGCCGGCTTGACCTACCTTCACCTCTAGCCCGCTTAGTTGAAAATTTAGACGGCACTTGTTTGCAAGGACCTATAATCTGCAAAACAAACAAGAATAGCCTCAAAACAAAGTACACCAAACAATCCAAGAAGAGCAACACAATAGACCAACCCAATAAAACCAACAATAGTAATGCATTATCAAACAATAAAAGCAATGACACTAAACCAACGAGAGAGCAATGACCCAATTCTAAAGGCAACTTTTTTTTTTTCAAATCCATGCAATAGTCAATCTCCATACTAAGCATTGCCCTAATTCAATAGCATCACCCCAATTCAATATCGCCATAGCCCAACGCAACAAAACGAAGGATGTCAATTCATTATGCATAAATAATCAAAAATTGTGTGTCAATAGACGCAACTTGATTCTAACCTTAGAATCTTCAAAAAACACAATGAGTAAATCACAAAAAATCTGCAAAACTGAAATAAAACTTGAAATCCCTTAGTAAAAAAAAATTCAAAATCCCTAGAAACTAGTTATGGAAAATAAACAAATCCATAATAAAATAGAATAAAGTCCCTAGAATCCAACTAAACAAAACAAATCCAACAATCAATAGATCTTAAAGAATCTCTAAACAAATCACAAGAATCTCTTAACAAATCGCAAAGAAATCACAAAAAGCAAAATAAAATTTCAAAAGTTAAGAGTGTGTACCTAAATAGCATGATGAATGCGATAAAATTGAAGGAAAAATTATTAAATCCCCTCCAAATCACGAAATGAGAGTCAAAATCCCTTCTATGATGAATGGGTATGTGATTTCAATTGTGAGAGTGAGAAAATTTGAGAGAAATCTAAAAAGAGGGGAAGAGTAGAGAGGAAATTATGTTTGATTCAAAATCGGCACGACTTAAAAACCCATGGACACGCCCATTAACACAGTCGTGTCTATGGGCATGTCATAACTACTATTTCTGAACAAAATGACATGCTCACTGACACGAGTGTGTCAGTGGGCATATTGTAGCTACTGTGAATCTCAAATTTAACCAAAATGACACGACTAATGACACGAGCGTGTCAATGGGTGTGTTATAGCTACTGTGGTGCCATCTAAATGACAGGTCCAGTGACACGGGCATGTCTCTGGCCGTGTCATAGCTACTGTCTCTGAAAATAAATGACACGCTCACTGACATGGGCATGTCCCTAAATAAGCTCAAGTTACCCCTCAAAAGAAATTTTTTCTCTACAAATTCAAATGAATTCAAGGAAACACACCACCAACCAATGATAGAAAAAATCAAAAACCAACAAAACAAACTAAAAACATGAAAATTAAAGAAACAAATATCAAAATAAATAAAATAGTGGGTTTCCTCCCACCCAACACTTTTTTAACGTCATATTAGTTAGACGTTCGGGATTAGCTCATCTTTAATCTTGGAGGTATAAAACCTCCTTCGACTCACTCAAGTCCCCCCTAAATATAATTTAAGCCTTTGCCCATTAACCTTAAAATTCCCTTTCTTTGGGTGAGTAATTTCAATTGTCCTATAGGGAAAAACTTCTTTCATTGTAAATGGACCAGACCATCTTGATTTCAACTTACCTGGAAAAAGCCAAAGCCTCGAATTGTACAACAATACCTAATCGCCAACTTAAAACTCTTTTTGTTCTTTAATGTGAGCATCATGCCATCTCTTAGTCTGCTCCTTATACATTCTTGCATTGTCATAAGCTTGTAATCTTCATTCATCCAGCTTATTGATATGCAATTTCCTCCTATCACCTACACTAGCTAGATAAAGGTTAATCTATTTTATAGCCCAATAAGAATTATGTTCAATCTCCACAGGTAAGTGACAAGCCTTTCCATGTACTAGCCTAAATGGCATAGTACCCAATGGAGTTTTGAATGCAGTCCTAAATGCCCATAGAGCATTGTCTAATTTCTCAGACCAATCCTTATGGGATCGCTCTACAATTTTTTCAAAGATCCTTTTTATTTCTCTATTTGTGTTTTCAACTTGGCTACTAGTTTGGGGATGGTAAGGAGTAGAAAACCAATGTGTAACACCTAGCCTTTTGAAAACTTTCTCAAGCTGAGCATTATAAAAGTGAGTACCCCTATCACTTACGATCACTTTTGGTGTACCAAATTGAAAAAAAAAAACTTTTTTAAAAACTTTATCACTGCCCTAGCATCATTCCTTGCTAAAGCTTGGGCTTCAGGCCATTTGGAAATATAGTCTATAGCTACAAGAATATATTTGTTACTAAAAGAACTAGGAAACGGTCCTATAAATTCGATCCCCCATACATCAAAGACTTCACATACTAGAATTCCATTTTGAGGCATCTCATCACGAGAGGAGATGTTTCCAGTTCTTTGATAATGATCACAACATTTTACAAAATCATAGCTATCCCTAAACAGCATCCGCCAATAAAATCCTTATTCGAGCATCTTTTGAACAGTCCTATTGGCTCTCATATGACCACCAGCTGGTCCAGCATGACAATGACAAAGAATATTCATCGTTTTGGGCCATGCCACTCAATGCCGGATCATGTGATCCTTACATAACCTAAACAAGAAAGGATCCTTCTAGAAGTAATATTTCAAGTAAAAAAGGATCCTCCCAGAAGTAATATTTCACGTCAGAAAAGAATTTCTTCTTCTCTTGACAAGTCATATCTTTAGGGAGTTCCCTAACAACAAAGTAATTAGCAAAATCTGCAAACCAAGGTACATCAAAAGTTGAAACACTTGCCTCACTTACCATGGCGTAAAGCTGCTCATCAGGGAAATGATCATCAATGTTCCCTTCTTCAAACTTCTCCAAAGTTGGGTTATCTAAGCACGAAAGGTGATCTGCTGCCAATTTTTTAGCTTCCTTTTTGTCTTAAATCTTCAAATCAAATTCCTGCAATAATAAAACCCAATGAATTAGCCTAGGCTTTGCATTTGTTTTGGCAAATAAATACCTCAAAACCGAGTGATCCGTATACATAATCACTTCGAACAAGATCAGATATGATTTAAACTTGTCAAAAGCAAAAACCACAGCTAGAAGTTCTTTCTCTGTAGTTGTGTAATTGGCTTGGGTTGCGTTCAGTGTCTTGCTTGCATAATAAATGGGCTGAAAATGCTTCTCTTTGCGTTGACCCAAAACTGCCCCCACTGCAATATCACTTGCATCACACATTAATTCAAATGGTAAATTCCAATCAGGAGCTACCATGATTGGAGCATGTGTCAATTTCTCCTTAAGAGTTGTGAAAGATCTTAAACATTCTTCGTCAAACACAAAATCAACATCCTTCTTAAGGAGTCTTGTTAGAGGATGAGATATCTTAGAAAAGTCTCATATAAACCTCCGATAGAAGCCTGCATGTTCCAAAAGGCTTCTGATAGCCTTGACTGATGTGGGGGGTGGCAGTTTTTCAATGGTTTCCACCTTATCCTGGTCCACCTCAATACCCTTGCTTGAAATATTGTGTCCCAACACGATTCCTTCTTGAACCATGAAATGATATTTTTCCCAATTAAGTACCAGGTTTGTTTCCTCACATCTTATCAAGACCCTCTCAAGGTTTTCCAAACAACCTTCTAATGAGCTGCCATAAACCAAGAAATCATCCATGAACACCTTCATAATATCCTCAATGAGCTCATCAAAGATTACCACCATGCACAGTTGAAAAGTTGCAGGTGCATTGCATAATCCAAATGGCATCCTTTGATATGTGAATGTCCCATATAAGCAGGTGAATGTAGTTTTCTCTTGGACTTTCGGGGCAATAGGAATTTGGAAGTAGCCTGAAAGGCCATCCAAAAAGCAGTAATACTCATGCCCAGACAATCTCTTCAACATCTAATCAATGAAGGGCAAAGGAAAATGGTCCTTCCTAGTTGCATCATTCAACTTCTGGTAGTCGATGCAAACCCTCCAACTGTAATTGTTCTTGTTGGAATTAGCTCATTATTTTCATTAGGAACCACCGTTGTCCCTCCTTTCTTTGGTACTACTTGAATCGGACTCACCCAAGAGCTATCCGAAATTGGATATATAATTCCAGCATCAAGTAGCTTGATTACTTCAGCTTTAACAACTTCTTTCATCTTAGGGTTTAGTCTCCATTGTGGTTGCACCACTAGCTTGAATTCATCCTCCATTAGTATTTTGTGAGTGCAATAGGATGGATGATGTCTGATATCTTCCAAGCTATAACCTGCTTATATTTTTGTAATAACTCAATGAGTTTTACCTTCTGCTCAGATGATAGGTGGGAACTCAAAATAATTGACAATTTATTCTCCTCTCCCAGGAATCCATACTCAAGATGATCTGAAAGGATCTTGAGTTCTAAATTGGGTGGATCAATCATAGATGGCCACAACTTCTGCTCTTTTGGCATTTCACTGGTTTCATATGCCCGACTCTTAAATGATTTGCTTGCTTCAAGATAAGCAAGCTGATCCAGTGCTTTTTGATCCTCAACATTATCCTGCAGTAAACACATCTCAAGGGGATCCTTGGAAACAGTGTTAGTAACATAATTTAATATTTCATGCTCAATGATATCATTGTATGAATCCACCTCATTGAGTTTAAGTGGGTGCTTCATAGCATAATGTATATTGAAAACAACTTTCTCATTTCCCACTCTTAAGGTCAATATGCCATCATGGACATCGATAAGGGTATGAGCTGTATTCAAAAATGGCCTACCAAGGATAAGTGAAACATATGCATCCTCATTTACATTAATGACAACAAAATCATTGGGGAAAATGAAATCCCCAACTTTTACCAACACATCCTCTATAATGCCATGAGGGTGAATTACTGAATTATCAGCAAGTTGAATGGTCATGAGTGTTGATTTAGGTACTCTGACATCTAACTCTTTAAGCATCTTGTAGGGCATAACACTTATGCTAGCCCCCAAGTCATCCAATGCACTTTGAACTTCAAGATTACCTATCAAACATGGAATATTAAAACTACCAGGATCTTTTAATTTCTTAGGGAACCTCTTCTACAAAATTGCTGAACTCTTTTTCGACAATTGAACCAAAGATACTTCCTCAAGTTTTCTTTTGTTAGAAAGGATGTCTTTCAAAAATTTAGCATATTTGGGGATTTTCAATAAAGCTTTAACAAATGGAATATTGATGTGCAGTTGTTTAAAGAGTTCAAGGAACTTAACAAACTAAGCATCCATCTTGTCCTTGTTCAACCTTGCTGGATATGGCACTCGAGGTCGGTATTCCTTCACTACTGGACTAGGTTCTTGAGGATGATTTCCTTTGTCATTTTCCACTGCAGCCTTCTCACCCGAAGTGACAGTAGGGTTATCTTCTTCTTCTTTATGTGTCTCAACCTCTTTTGCTTGTGACTCAGCTTTTTTTTCAACCACACCACCCTTAATTTCCTTTCCACTCCTTAGAGTAATTGCCTTCAGTTGCTCCTTTAGGTTTACCTCAGTATTGCTAGGTAAACTCCCTTATGTTCATTCACTGAGTAACTTAGCAATTTGCCCCACCTAATTTTCCAAATTGTGAATGGAGGCTTACTGATTTCTAAGGGTAGTTTCTGTTGATTGAAATCTAGTTTCCAAAGCTGCTATAAACTTCTCCATCATTTCCACCAAATTGTTCTTTCTTGGAGGGGCAGCATATTGATGTTGAGGCTGCTGAAATCTAGGAGGAGGCCTTGGATTATTCTAATTATTCTAGGAGAAATTAGGATGATTTCTCCACCCTGGATTATATGTGTTGCTATAGGGGTTGTTCTGCTGTTGCCTAGGCATGTTTCTAGCATAATCTACCTGCTCTTGTCTAGTAAACATATTTCCACTTTAGCAATCATGACTTTGATGTCCACCCCCACACCATTCATAAGACATCACTTGTATTGATTTTCCTAAAGATGAAGCTAAAGAATCAATCTTTTTATTCATTGCTTCCAACTGTGTTGTCAAAGCAACCAAGGATCCAATTGATGTGAACCAGTGACCCTTAATTTTTCCTTGTTCCCTTGGAGTTTTCTACTGATAATTAGTAAGGGCCATATCTTCAATCAAATCCCTTGCTTGTTTAGGTGTCTTATTATTTATGGTACCTTCGCCAGCTATATTGATGGACTGCTTACTTGCATAATTCAATCTATTGTAGAAAGTTTGAATCTGTAGCCACAGTGGAAGCCCATGATGAGGACACCTTCTCAACAAATCTTTGAACCTTTCCTAAGCATCATAAAGTGTCTCACCATCTAGCTGGAGAAAAGTTGAAATATCATTCCTCAATTTAGCAGTCTTGGACGGTCAAAAATATTTTTCTAAGAATTTTTCTGCCAATTGACCCCATGTGGTGAAAGTGTTTAGGGGAAAAGATTTTAGCCTTTTCTTCGGTCGATCTCTAAGTGTGAATGGGAATAACCTCAGCCTAATTGCATCTTTGAAGACATTCTATTTATTGAATGTGTCACATATTTCTAGAAAAGTCTCACTATGTGTATTAGGATCTTCATCTAGGAACCCATCAAACTGACAAGTCTGCTGCACCATTTGAATTACATTTGTCTTTATCTCAAATTTGTTTCAGCAACTACCGGTCTCTGTATGCTCGAATTGGCACCATTAAAAGTGGGCCTAGCAAATTCCTGCATTTTCCTTGGCTCATTTCCTGCCATCCCTTTAAGTTCTTCTTTTGAGCTGAGATCTTCAAAGTTTGGTTTCATTTCTGCTAGAACTACTTCCCCTTCTTCCTTTCGCTTTCTCCTCAACGTGCTCTCTAGCTCTTGATCTAATTCAAGTAATTGGAAAGAGTTAGCTTGGGTCATTGATGAGATCATTTTATACCTATTTTTAGTATGATTTTTATGTGTTTTTAGTTAATATTTCATTTGATTTTTGTTTAAAGTTTGTTTTAAGTGTTTGTTCTAGGTTAAATTGCAAAAACTCCCTTGGATGATCAAACCAATGAAGAAAGAGCATGAATCAAGCAAGACATGGCCAAGCCAAAGCAAGCTTAGCCGTGTCCCTCAAAGGAACTTCAAGGCAGTAGCAGACACGGCCAGGAGACATGGCCAAGCCACTGGCCGTGTCTCACCTAAGGAGCAAAACCAAAGAGACCAAGCAAAGAATGAAAGAAAAGAAGCAGAAGCTGACACCATCACATGGCACGGCTAGGAGCTTGGCCGTGTCACCCCTTGAAACCAAAGAAAGAATTGACAAGTTGGCAAGCAGAAGATGACACACTCAAGAGACACGGCCAAGCCACTAGCCGTGTCACATGACACTGCCAGGAGCTTGGCTGTGTCACCCCATTAGACCAAAAAGAAAAGAAAGAAAGGAAGAGAGGCAGTGAGAGACACGGCCAGCTAGCTTGGCCGTGTCCCAAAAAAAAATGAGAGACACGGCCAAGCCACTCATGGCTTGGCCGTGTCACCTATGTAACCTTGACTTCTCTCGTACGAGGTGTGGACAAAGTGGGGGACAAGGATCTTGTTTTTGCTAAAAGTAATATTAAACAAAGAGAATATGGGGAACAAGGGAGAGTGGTGTGAGTTGGAAGGCATGGGTGAGCTTTGAAGGATTTAAAAAGGGAAGAAGAGGAAGATGGAGAAAACATTTTTCTGGAGAGGAGACTGAGAACAGAGACAGGGAGAAGGGGTTTTGAGCTGAGATTAGAGGAGCTTTTTGGGCATACACTGTTTGGGCAAGGAGAGAGTGACACTCTCCTTAGCTCTTCATCTTCATCCTACATTTCTATCCTCTCCACCTTCTCCATCTTCCAAGTTCTTGAAGGTTGAACAAGCTTCATTGAAAGGTTTGGTGACTTGAGGAAGCTCCATTCCATCTTCCAAAGGCATAATCAATTGAAGGGTTGGTGACTTGAGAAAGCTCCATCCCATATTGCAAGAGGGAACCAACAATTGAAGAGGGCTTGAGTTCTTCATCATACACCCAAGTGGAGCTAGGAGGAAGACTAGTAATCCTACTCTTGGCATCTTCACAAGGGGTTTTTCTATTTTCTCTTTTAATTCATGTCAATATTGTTGTTGTTGTATTAAGAGTATTGAATATGAACTAATTCATTCTCTATCTAGATATTGATGAACCCTAGCTTATTTGTATGGATTGAATCATTTGATTGAGTTATTTTATTGTTATGATGCTTAATGATTTATTTCCAATTGATAATGGCATGCTTATTGATTGGTTGCAATTTTCATATTATTAACTTGAGAAAGCTTGATATGAATTGAATACTCATAAGGGTTGAGGATTGATTGGAGTGCTAGAGATAGACTTACAAGATCCTTTGGCTTGTGATTCCTTATTCTTAATGCATGATCTATTTAATTGTGTTTGAGAAGAGATTCTGGCATTCTACTTAGTGATTAGGGATTAATTCACTTGAGAGAGGTTTTTGTCTAATTTAGAGGAATGCCAACTCAACTCTATTATGTGATTTAATTAAATTGATGTTCATAAATATAACTGTGGCTAGGGGGAATCAATATCTGGATAGTATCATTATCATCAATCCTTTTTGTACAACATTTAATTTCCCTTTACTTTAAGTTATTAAGTTAATTGTCTTCAATCACAAAACATCGCAAAACTATTGATTTGCTAAACAATGGTTAAGATTTGCACTAGTACTTGACCTTGTCCTCAGTGGAACGATAACTCACTCACTACTTTATTACTTGGGCGACCCGTGCACTTGCGGTATTGCTATAGCATTAGGCTCGTACGCATCAAGTTTTTGACGCTGTTGTCAGGGACAACGGTTTCAATATTAGTAATATAATCAAGACTGTTGATTTAGTTTTATTTTTATCAAAACTGTTTGTTTGTTTTCTTTGAATTGTTTGTTTGTTTTCTTTAAATTTGTTTGTTTGTTGTTTTTGAATTTGTTTTTAATTTAATTGTTTGTTTGTTTTTTTTAAATTGCTAAGTGCCTTTTGTAAAGATGCAGTTTTCAAGGCACGGGGGAGTTTATGATAGAGACTATAATTCTAACATGGTATGTGCAGCATGTGGCAATGCAGGACATAGTGCCAATACATGTTTATTTGGTTTCGATCGATACCAAGAATGGCAAGAGGAAGAATATGACTACCAAGGTTTCTAGCAAATGGGTGGTAATGACCCATGTTCCAATTCCTATAATCCAAGCTGGGAAAGCCAGCCAAATGTTTCTTGGGAAAATCAGTAGTACATTCCACCTCAACAATTTTTTCAGCCTTACCAAGTAAGTTCTTACTTTCAAGAATAATTTTCAAACCAATACCACCTTAAGGAACCCACATTGGAGGATAAGTTAAATGCCTATATTAAAAAATACACACTAAATCAAGATCACCTTAAGGAACCCACTTTGGAGGAAAGATTGAATGTCTTCATTCAAAATACCGAGAAACATCAATCTCAATGCAAGCAATACATAGTGGAAGATAATTTGAGGTTTGAATCCTTGCAAGAATCAAGGAAGAGGTTGGAAGCTCAATTTGGGCAGCTGGCACATCAACCCCAAGCACACCAAAAGGAGTAGTCTCCTAGCCAATTGGAGCAAATCCAGGTAATCACAAATTTGAATAGTGAACAGGTAATATATAACAATTTTTGTGATTCCTTTTTTGAGGGACTAATCAAGAAGAAAATAGCGAGGAGATACAATCCAACATAGAGGAATTAAGTCAATCAAAGGAGGAGGAGAATTTGGAGGCATCAACCTCACCCAAGTTGCATGAAACTTCTGATCCTTATAGGCCATCAAATCCATTTCCAAGTAACTTGAAGGATGAGAAGCAAGGTACGCAACTTTCTGACATCTATGACATGCACTCCCAAGGAGACAGTGAAAATAAGTTTGACATAGCTATGATCTTAGAAGAAGAGCATGAAATGCCCAATTTAGAAATTGAGGAGTGTAAACTAATTTTAGATGCTGAGGTTGTTGAGAGGGGACTTGACATTGCTAAAATAGATGAAAAAGTGATTCCACCAACCTTGGTTAAATTTCAAGAGTCCCGAAAAATCATCCCTTCTACTTTTGGTGGTAAGGAAGAGCAGAAACTTGATATACCCATGTTGCACAATGACAAAACTTATTACCACATTCCTATAGCACTGGAGGATCACCCCGAGGCAACCTTCACATGTCCCTTTGGGAAAATTTCTCTTCAAGGAATACTATTTAGGGGTTGCCATACATTGGGCACATTTCAATGTTGCATGTTGTTCATCCTCTCAGTCATGGGCTGCAATTGTATTATGGGTGGAAGGAGCCCTACACATCGTATATGGGAATGATGGAAATCAAGTTTCATCTAAACTCTCTTTTAGTTTGTGCATGCTCACATTGAGGACAATGTGAATCTTTAAGTGTGGGGTGCATTTTGTGTTTTGTGTTTCTACTTTTAATTTGTTTTTGCGTTAGTTAGTTAATGTTTTTCATGTTTTCTTTAAATAAATGAATTTTGGAAAGTTCAATTGTTATAAATTGTTGATTGATGACCTTTGAATTTTTGAAGCATGAATTTGAGAATTGAGTAGAATTGGTGCTTATTGTCAATTTTGTTGGTTTTTCCTTGCATTGCCTTTAAACTAGTGAGAAATTGAGTCATCAACTTATTATTCTTTTTGTGGGCAAATATCTTTGATTGATGAATTGCTAGAACTTGCTTTGACATACATTTTAAGACTACATAAAAATTTCAATTAGGCATCAGGATGATTAAGGCAATTAGGTGAACCCACTTGGGCTTAAAAAGACCAACCCTATTTTTAACCTTAGCGTATACCCTTAATTTTTGACCCAATCTGATCCAATATGTTTTATTTAGTCTAAAATGATTTTTATTGTCTAATTGGTCCAAAATAATTTTTATTAAATAATTTTTGCTTTAGTATCTAAATTTTATTAATAAAAAATAGAAATAAACAAATAAAAATAAAAATAAAAATAAAAATAAAAATCGGAGTCAGAAAAATCGACGACGAAAAATCGTAGCTCGGGCCCATGGGCATTTCGCCCGCAGATAATTCCTGCGGGCGAAATCACTATGCTATTCCGACGGAAATTTTTCGAAACCTAATCCAATTAGGTTTTGGTTTCTTTTTTTTTATTATTAATATTACTTACCTTAACTAATTAGGAATAAACAACCTCAAACCTTTATAAATAAGGACCAAAGGCAATTAATTTAGAGGAGACAAAAATCCAACAGTAGCTTGGAAAATTTGAAACCAAATCAAGGAAGGAAAAGAAGCAATTCAATTCAACTTTTTTCTGGAACAGTAGCATCACGATTTAATCAATTCAAAGGCAAAAAAAAAAGGCTTGTCTTTGAAGCTAGTTCATCCAAGAAGAATTGTTTTTGGAGGAATCATCAAAAGAAGGTATGTGTTAATTGATTTTCTTTAATTTTTTTTTTACACAGTAGCTAAAATTATGAAATTTAGGTTTTCTAAATCAAAAACCTTAGAACTTTAATTTAGTTTTTCCAAGGTTAAAACACTAATATGTTACTTTATTTTCCAAAAAGACTTAAAATTGTTATTTTTACTTCTTAAAAATCTTAAAACTCTAATTGAACATATTTTTTAACAAAACTAGAATTTAATTCTGTTTCTTTTAAAATTTAAACTTGGTATTGTTTCTTCCAAAAAACCATAAAAAGCATCTTTTCTATTTGTGTAAACTTCAATCCGTTTGTTTAAATTCATAAAACCTCATGAAATCATCAAATTGTCTTTTTATACCCTAATTCAACAAATCACCCGAGACCCAAATTCTAAAACACTAAAACCATAATTCAACTTCTAAACCTAAAATATTAAACTTTAACTCCTTTAAAACCTTAAACCCTAATTTTTTATGAACCCTAATCCTTTTAAAACATTAAGCAATTTAGGCATGTGATGTAAGGACATGTTTCCATCCTTGGATGGGTGTCCATTTATTTGCTTTGTTTGGACATTGCTTTGATTTTAATATATTGATACTTTCTTTTAATTATTGTATGTAATATGGATAATGTTGTTATATTTAAGAATTTTATAATATTAAGACCTGTAAAGGAGGCCGGTTCCAATGAATCGGGCGTTGTGGGGGTGCTGGGCCATTTCTCACCTTCGCCACACGTACCCAACTTTTCGAACCCATTAGGGGGTTGGGGATTCCTTAGGGGCCATCCACCCCTTTCTTTTTCCCAGCCCGTCCGGGTGGTGACTCCATTTTCTCTGGACTTAGGTCCGTGTTCTCTAAGGCCCCGAGCCTAAACAGTGCCGAAGTTGCAAAAACCATTCCTGTAATATCTTGAAATGTGCCCTAGAAGTTTTGATATAATTGTTGTTTTATTTGGATTAAATGTATATGATTCTTTGGATAGAGAAAAGAATTTTAGAGAGAGAGTATATGTTGTGTATATGAAAATATATACAACATATATACAAGTCAAAGGTGGAAGTCAAAGAAAGAAGATATTTAGTTATTTTAATTAATTAAGTTAATTAGTGGAAAATAGGGAATTAAAATGAATGGAAGAGATTAATTTGGATTATTTAATATTATAATTGCTTGGAGGAGGTTTAAAGAGAGGAGTATTTGACTTTGGTTTCTTCATTTTCATTTTCATTTCTTTCCTTTTCCTTTTGTTGGTCGGCCATCCAAAGCAAGAGAGAGAGTGAGTGAGTTTTGTGTTCCAAGCTCAAATTGAAGGAAGATTCAAGTGAATAAGTTGAAATTTGTGAAGTATCATCAACTTTGGTAAGTTCTCTCTTGATTTCTCTTGTTTATTTTGGAGTTATGTTTGAGTTTGAGGGATTATTGTGGATGATAGGAGTGTGTTTTGATTGTGTTGTGTTTAAGAGTGTTTGATTCATTTGATTTTTGGATTTTTGAGTTTGGATTGAAGAAAAGAGTAAGTTGGTTGGAAGAGAAAGTGTTTGATTGTGTTTAGGATTTGTGGTGATGATTATGAATTGTGTTTGATATATGTTTTGAGTTTTTTTAGTGTTTTTGCAAGTTTGTTATGATTTTTTTGTATGTTGAGCTAAGTTTATTTGAAGTGGATTTTGGTGAAAGGAAGTGATTTGTTGGAGGTAGTGTTGTTGTGGCCGGAATCTGCATTTTTGGCCTGACACGCCCATGAGCACGGCCATAATCTTTAGGCGTGTCAATGGTTTTGTGTTTTGGAAGGGTGACACGAGCAGTGACACGCCCATGTCATTGAGCGTGTCATAGTTACTATGTTGATGAAGAATTGACACGACCATGAGCACGCTTGTGTTGTTGGACGTGTCAATGTTTCTATGAGACAGTATGTATTACACGTCCAGTGACACGCCCGTGGTTCTGAGCGTGTCAAAGCTTCTGTGTTGTGAGTTTAGGGCACGGTCAGGGACACGGTCGTGTTGTTGAGCGTGTCATGTGTAGAGTTTTGCATCTCATGTGTACTATTTCTTTTGGATTAGGTTGTGAAGAGGTTGATTTGCCTTAACCTAAGTGGTGAAGAAGTTTTGGAAGAGTAAAGTTGTAGATTGGTGTGAGTTGTTCCTAAGGTAAGTACAAACTACATTATTGCATATATTCATATGATGTTGAGACTTAACATCCATTTGATTGTAGATGTGTTAGGAACTCTAATGCATTGCTGATGCTTATGAATAATGTTATGATTGGTATAATATGAATGATTGATGAGCATCTAAAATATGTGTTAATGCCATTAATTATGCACACCTAAATGATGAATTGAGATATATAATGAGATGTAAGATGATTATGTTCAATGTATTGGATATGTATATTCTATTGAAGAGATGTGAAGCCATTATTATTGGCTATAATGATGTGAATGAGATGATGGAGGCATGTATGCCTAAATGATGATGATTAAATGATAATGAAACAATAAATGAATTGTGTGTCTAATATGTTATTCATTTTTAGAGTTTTGTTGTTGGTGGCATGCCTAATAGTAACAATCTCTTGAAGTTAGGTTGGGCTTGATCCTTGAAGCCAAGTTGGGTTAAAGTTTAACATGTTTTACTCCCCTTGAAGCTTGGTTGGGTCTAGTCCTTGAAGCCTAATTAAGATGTTACTACCCTTGAAGCTAGGTTGGGTTTGGTTCTTGAAGCCAAGTTGGGTTGATACTTAGCATGCTTTGTTCCCCTTGAAGCTTGGTTGAACCTAAATCCTTGAAACCTAGTTGGGATAATGATAATGATAAATACGATGATTAAACCAAAACATTAACTCTGAAAGTTGAATGACATATTAGTGTCTTCGGGCCCATGCTTGTCTTTGTTTAAATGTGATTTATGAATGGTGAAACTAATGATTCAATGTAAGACTTTGAAAGGTGATATTCTTATGTACAGAGTATGATGTTTGAACATATTATATTGGCATTGCATTGCAACACATTATTATTATGGTTTGTATCACTAAGCCGTTGGCTTAGCGCGATTATGATTTATCGCGCAGGTGACAGGGAAGAACCGAAGAGTTCCTCTAGGCCGAGTAGAGTTTAGATCTTGAGGTGTTGATAGTGGAGCTTAAAGATCAAAGACATATTGCCAAACATGTATATACATTTTATGTTTTGTAAAACTTGAGTTTTGATATATATGTATTCATGTATTTGTAAATATTTGTATATTGTTCCGCTGCGTTTTGAATAACATTTTATCTATTGTTTTTCTTTTTAAAATTTTCTTTAAATGTTTTAAATTTATTCACATTATTGAAAAGAGGTTATATGTATGTTTTATAAACAGTGGCATACCTATATTCGGTATACGTATATTACGATCGTACTAGCATACTTTGTACGTATACAGGGTATAGGGGTGCTACAATTCCACCAGGAGTGGGGCCGAAAATCCCTGCTCACAGTGGCGACTTCACTGGGGATAAGAGAAGTTGATTCCGTTGGTCTTTATATTATTCTATTCTTTCTTATAATGATATTATCCATTGCATCATCTTAGATTGCATCGTGTGCGTGAGTTAGGACGCCCGTGTTACCCGTGTTATGTTATGTAAGGGATACCATACTTTCACTTAAGGTATGGAGATCGAGCATGGCATAACCACTCATAGCCTCGTACCATTTGGTATATACTTGCTATGGGAACCTAAGCCTTTTAACCCAAAGACTAAAGCTCATGTAATTGGCCTAGTTACTTTCCTTAGGTTTTACCCCAAATGCATGTTGTTTGACTATGGTTAGTTTAGTTTATCTTAGTCTAAATCATGACCTATTTGGTTTGTTCTTTTTCTAATATGACCTAAGTATATTGTAAGCTCAAAATAAATTTTTCTTTAAAATCCAAAAGACCAAAGATATTTTCAAAATTTTTCAAGATGGTCTTTGGACATAAGATTTTTTCTAAAAACAAGTAAAAAAATTTTTTGGCCCATGGCCCAAATACTAAGTCCAAAATCCATTTTTCTAAAATCTTTTACAATGGGCTTAGAAACAAAACTATTTTCACCCAACCATTTTTTACAAAGAGCTTGCAAAAATATTTAGGTCAATTATGAAATACCAAAAATCAATTGTGGGCCTAGTTTACACTAAGAACAAATTAACCATGGGCTTGTTTTTGGCATGAATCATTAGTTACTTTTTCAAGTGAGAAATCTATCTATAATAAACCTCTTAATTTAGTTTTAATCTAATATAGCATAAAAGCTATTATAGTTGGTTGAATGGATTAAAACCTAATTAATAGGGATTATCATGGATTGATTCCCATTTTCGAAAATATAACTATTGGTTAAAATGTCCGAGGGAATTATTCAAAAGCAAGATACCCCATGTTGGTATTTTGTTAACCATATATCTAGGAAAAGAGACTCGTCATTCGTGTGTGGATGTTATAAGGTTGGAAGGAACGTCCTATTTATCCTTATTTGTTGATTGTTTGTGCATACATGCATACATTTACATCTCATATCATTGATCCTCTCTGGCTCACAGCCCTGGATTACGATAGTTCAAAAGCTTACAATAATCCGACCTATGCTGGAGATGAAGTATCTAGCAACGACTCAATCACTTGCTCACCTAAAATGATGGAGCCCAAACAAATTCAAAGGATGGTGGATGAGGCCCTCAATGCCAAGATGGAAGAAATCAAAGAGGCCCTAACTTATACCATGAAGAACCAATTGACTGCAATCTTAGAAAACCATGCCGAGGCATCTGCTAGCACTAAGAAACCAAAGGACAAAGGGAAGACCAAAGTTAGTGAAGTGGTTTTTAATGATGAAAAGGTGATCATTGATGATGATGATGATTGGGCTCAATACTACCAAGAGGTTCAAGAAAAGAAGAAAGAACCGAAGGCTGTTGAGAAGGCAACTATTGAAAAGGCCGAGACATCCGATGTTGAAAAGATGATTGCTGATTTAGAAAAGAAATTTGAGAAGAAGTTGAAAACCGGAGAGATGTCTAAGATCGACAAACTATTTGAACAAGATGAAGAGGTCCCTTATAAATTCAAGATGCCTTCCTTTGCTAAGTATAAAGGCACTGGAAATCCCCATCTTCATGTGAAGCAGTATATCACTGCCATACAATCTGCCCGAGCTACTAAGGCTCAAACCCTAAGGTACTTTGTGCTCTCATTGGACCCTATTGTCCAAAATTGGTTCAATACCTTAGATGATGGAACACAAAAGAGTTGGGATCTACTTTACAAAGCTTTCATCCAACAATATGGATATAATGTTGAGTTAGAAGTTACTTTAATGGAAGTGGAGTCCATAAGGCAAAGGCCAAATTAGAATTTTGTGGACTATGTGAAGCGATGGAGAAACAAGGCCGCTTTACTCAAGAAGAGGCCCAATGAATCTGATCAAATAAGGATGATTGTGAGAGGGGTGTTGCCTAGTCTTCGTGAGAGGATGTCTCATACACTCATCCGTGATTTCAAAGACCTTCTTCAAGCTGGTTTGCAAATTGAAGAATGGAAAAGGGAGAAGAGCCGCTTTGCAACAAAAAGGAACGAGAAAGGGAGTTATCAACCTGGTAGCCAAAGCATGCAAAAGGCTATCGGTGTTAATGCTACTAACCAAGGAACAAGGAGACAATTTTTGAAACTGGAAAAACCGATGTCTTGGGTTCTCAACAAGCTTTAAAGAAAAGGATTGCTACAACCCTTAAATCCACGTCCTTTGTCTAACCCTCTCCCACCTAACTTTGACACCAAAGCATTTTGTCAATTCCACCAAATGCAAGGGCATGACACAGATAGATGTGTAAGGTCGAGACATGAGATCTAAAACCTAATTGATAATGGGAAGCTACCCGAGCCCAATAAGCCAAACACCAAAGATAACCCATTACCAAAATTCAATAGGGTACAACCACCGGCAACCTTCATGATTGGAGGAGGTTTGCATGAGGCCTTTGTCATGTCTTCTTTTCAAGATGTGGATGAAAAAGCAACCAAATAAGAAGAGGCATTTGTTAAAATTGAAAAAGCTATGATGGGTGGAGAAGTAGCAATTTGTGTTGTCAACGGGTTTTGGGATTCAAGTGATAGTGATGATGATATCATACCCAAGAAGGAGGAGTGGACTTGGTCCGAGCCCGAAGAAGATGAGGTGATGAATACTAGATTCGGTAAGCCTTACGCAAGGTTTCAGATCATTCAAGTAGGGGGCAAACTGTAGACCCTTAATTTTTGACCCAATCCGGTCCAATATGTTTTATTTAGTCTAAAATGATTTTGGTTGTCTAATTGGTCCAAAATAATTTTTATTAAATAATTTTTGCTTTAGTATCTAATTTTTATTAATAAAAAATAGAAATAAACAAATAAAAGTAAAAAAAATAAAAATAAAAATCAGAGTCAGAAAAATCGACGACGAAAAATCATCGCACGGGCCCGTGGGCATTTCGCCGGCAGGAAATTCCTGCGGGTGAAATCACTGTGCTATTTCGCACGCAGAAATTTTCTGCTTGCGAAATAGCTGGAGCCCTGCTATTTCACACGCAGAAATTTTCTGCCTGCGAAATAGGTTAGGGGCCCGCTCCGCACTCACTGCCACAAATTTCTACGGTAGAATTTTTTCGCCAGCGCATTTTTTCCTGCGGCAATTTTTTTCGGCAGTGCAAATTTTTTTGAAACCTAATCCAATTAGGTTTTGGTTTCTTTTTTCTTATTAATACTTACCTTAACTAATTAGGAATAAACAACTTCAAACCACTATAAATAAGGACCAAAGGCAATTAATTTAGAGGAGACAAAAATCCAACAGTAGCTTGGAAAATTTGAAACCAAATCAAGGAAGGAAAAGAAGCAATTCAATTCAAATTTTTTTTGGAACAGCAGCATCACGATTTAAGCAATTCAAAGGCAAAAAAAAAAGGCTTGTCTTTGAAGCTAGTTCATCCAAGAAGAATTGTTTTTGGAGGAATCATCAAAAGAAGGTATGTGTTAATTGATTTTTTTTAATTGATTTTTTTACACAGTAGCTAAAATTATGAAATTTAGATTTTCTAAATCAATAACCTTTGAACTTTAATTTAGTTTTTCCAAGGTTAAAACACTAATACGTTACTTTATTTTCCAAAAAGACTTAAAATTGTTATTTTTACTTCTTAAAAATCTTAAAACTCTAATTGAACATATTTTTCAACAAAACTAGAATTTAATTCTGTTTCTTTTAAAATTTTAAACTTGGTATTGTTTCTTCCAAAAAGCCATAAAAGCATCTTTTCTATTTGTAAAACCTTCAATCTGTTTGTTTAAATTTATAAAACCTCATGAAATCATCAAATTGTCTTTTTATACCCTAATTCAACAAATCACCCGAGACCCAAATTCTAAAACACTAAAACCCTAATTCAACTTCTAAACCTAAAATATTAAACTTTAACTCCTTTAAAACCTTAAACCCTAATTTTTTATGAACCCTAATCCTTTTAAAACATAAAAACCTAAATTTTACACAGTAGCTTAGGAACCCAATAACCAAAAATCACAAATTAAAGTATTTTAAAGTGTCTAAACCCCTAGTTTCATGATATCATCATTCAAACCTTAATTTTGTTAATCAAAGAGTCTTACCAACCTTTTAAAACATAAAACCCTAATTTATTTTAATTCCATAAAAAGTCACAGTAGCCATAATTGGACTTTTATTTGCTTTATTCAATTCCATACTTGATTATTTTTTGATTTATTTCTTATGCTTTAATTTATTTAATTTCAATTCTTGATTTATTTAATTTATCATGGATGGATATTTATTTTATATTTTTATTAATAACTTTGATGAATGATTTATTTATTATGAATGGTTATTTACTTTTATCAATTTATTTAGACTTCCAAATGTTGTAAGAGGTATGTTTCCACTTGGTGTGTACCTCATTAGTTAAACATCATGTAATTTAATTTGCTTTTCTATTTTAGAACCTATGTAAAGGGCATGTTTCTACCTTTTGGTGGGTTTCCTATTTAGCATGTGATGTAAGGACATGTTTCCATCCTTGGATGGGTGTCCATTTATTTACTTTGTTTGGACATTACTTTGATTTTAATATATGGATACTTTCTTTTAATTATTGTATGTAATATGGATAATGTTGTTATATTTAAGAATTTTATAATATTAAGACCTGTAAAGGAGGCCGGTTCCAATGAACCGGGCGTTGTGGGGGGTGCTGGGCCATTTCTCACCTTCCCCACACATACCCAACTTTTCGAACCCATTAGGGGGTTGGGGATTCCTTAGGAATCGAGTCATCCACCCCTTTCTTTTTCCCTGCCCGTCCGGGTGGCGACTCCATTTTCTCCGGACTTAGGTCAGTGTTCTCTAAGGCCCTGAGCCTAAACAGTGCCAAAGTCGCAATAACCATTCCATCGGGAGTGGGGGCAAAAATCCCCGCTCACACTTAGTTAGCCAATTTTGAGCCTATTTCGTTTCTCCTTTTCTTTAATTTTTGCAACACTACCAACTTTAAATCATGCTATTTTATCTCTTACCCTTTCATTAGGTCAAGAGCATTTTAACAGCGTTTACGGCCGAGTGTTGTGTCGAATTAAGTGTGGGGTTAAATTTAGTAGGTTTAAGATTGCAAAGCAAAATATATATATATATATAATCAAATAAAAATAAGAAAAATAATAAGAATAATTGTTATTCTTGATGAAATGGTTGGAATATGTGTGGAAATAATCATTGCAAGATGTAATAAGTGAGTTCCTTTGAAAAGCTCTTTAATATTAAGGGGTAGGTGAGAGGAAGGTGTTTTGGGATCGTTGGTTTATACAAATGATCTTTTACTTCATTCTTGAAGTGCTCTTAACCTTAATGATTAAGCTCACATTTCCTAAATGCCACGCCTTTACCTTATCCCCATTACAACTCAAAGAAAGACCTTTTGATTGATGCTTGATTGTAATTAGGTAGTGGAGATTTGATAGATAAGCAAGCCTATGGCGACAATCTTTCATGGAAAGCCACTTAATTGCATTGGTATCGATTTCATTCGATTTCATATTGATTGCAGATTTAGGGATAGGGGAGTCTTGATACATTTTTATAACTCTTGAACTTGACAAAATTTATCGTGTTTAGTTTGTTTTAATTTTGGCCTTGCTTGGGGACAAGCAAGGAATTAAGTGTGGGGTATTTGATGAGATCATTTTATACTTGTTTTTAGTATGATTTTTATGTGTTTTTAGTTAATGTTTCATTTGATTTTTGTTTAAAGTTTGTTTTAAGTGTTTGTTTTAGGTTAAAGTGCAAAAACTCCCTTGGATGATCAAACCAATAAAGAAAGAGCATGAATCAAGCAAGACATGGCCAAGCCAAAGCAAGCTTGGTCGTGTCCCTCAAAGGAACTTCAAGGCAGTAGCTGACACGGCTAGGAGACACGGCCAAGCCACTGGCTGTGTCTCACCTAAGGAGAAAAAACAAAGAGACCAAGCAAAGAATGAAAGAAAAGAAGCAGAAGCTGACACCATCACATGACACAGCCAAGCCACTGGCCGTGTCACATGACACGGCCAAGAGCTTGGCCATGTCACCCCTTGAAACCAAAGAAAGAAATTGACAAGTTGGCAAGCAGAAGATGACACACTCAAGAGACCGTGTCACCCCATGAGATAAAAAAGAAAAGAAAGAAAGGAAGAGAGGCAGTCAGGGACACGGTCAGCTAGCTTGGCCATGTCCCAAAGAAAAATGAGAGACACGGCCAAGCCACTCATGGCTTGGCCATGTCACCTATGAAACCTTGACTTTCTCTTGTACGAGATGTGGACAAAGTGGGGGACAAGGGTCTTGTTTTTACCAAAAGTAATATTAAACAAAGAGAATGTGGATAACAAGGGAGAGTGGTGTGAGTTGGAAGGCATGGGTAAGCTTTGAAGGATTTAAAAAGAGAAGAAGAGGAAGATGGAGAAAACATTTTTCTGGAGAGGAGATAGAGAACAGAGATAGGGAGAAGGGGTTTTGAGCTGAGATTAAAGGAGGTTTTTGGGCATACACTATTTAGGCAAGGAGAAAGTGACACTCTCCTTAGCTCTTCATCTTCATCCTCCATTTCTATCCTCTCCACCTTCTCCATCTTCCATTAGCAAGTTCTTGAAGGTTGAACAAGCTTCATTGAAAGGTTTGGTGACTTGAGGAAGCTCCATTCCATCTTCCAAAGGCATAATCAATTGAAGGGTTGGTGACTTGAGAAAGCTCCATCCCATATTGCAAGAGAGAACCAACAATTGAAGAGGGCTTGAGTTCTTCATCATACACCCAAGTGGAGCTAGGAGGAAGACTAGTAATCCTACTCTTGGCATTTTCACAAGGGGTTTTTCTATTTTCTCTTTTAATTCATGTTAATATTGTTGTTGTTGTATTAAGAGTATTGAATATGAACTAATTCATTCTCGATCTAGATATTGATGAACCCTAGCTCATTGTATGGATTGAATCATTTAATTGAGTTGTTTTATTCTTATGATGCTTAATGATTTATTTCCAATTGATAATGCATGCTTATTGATTGGTTACAATTTTCATATTATTGACTTGAGAAAGCTTGATATGAATTGAATACTCATATGGGTTGAGGATTGATTGGAGTGCTAGAGATAGACTTAGAAGATCCTTTGGCTTGTGATTCCTTGTTCTTAATGCATGATCTATTTAATTGTGTTTGAGAAGAGATTCCGGCATTCTACTTAGTGATTAGGTATTAATTCACTTAAGAGAGGTTTTTGTCTAATTTAGAGGAATGCCAACTCAACTCTATTATGTGATTTAATTGAATTGATGTTCATAAATATACTTGTGGCTAGGGGGATTCAATATCTGGATAGTATCATTATCATCAATCCTTTTTGCACAAAATTTAATTTCCCTTTACTTTCAGTTATTAAGTAAATTGTCTTCAATTACAAAACATCGCAAACTATTGATTTGCTAAACAATGGTTAAGATTTGCACTAGTACTTGACCTTGTCCTCAGTGGAACGATAACTCACTCACTACTTTATTACTTAGGCGACCCGTGCACTTGCGGTATTGCTATAGCATTAGGCTCGCACTCACCAGTCATAAACGGGAAGAAGTACCTAGAATGATAATCAACAAGCAAGAACTAATGTTAAAACAAATAAAAATAAAAACTAAATCAACAGTCTTAATTATATTACTAATATTGAAAACCGTTGTCCCCAGCAACGGTGCCAAAAACTTAATGGAGAATATATGCTATCGCAGTATTGCCGCAAGTGCAGAGGTCGCTCAAGTAATAAAATAGTGGGTAAGATATCGTTTCACTGGGGACAAGGTCAAATATTAGTGCAAATTTCAACTGTTGTTTGGCGAATCAATAGTTTGTGTGATGATTAAAATAAAAGATGAATTAATTAATAAACTAAAGTGAAGAAAAATTGAATATTGTACAACAAAAGTTGATGATGAAAATACTATCCAGATATTGAATCCCCCTAGCCATAAAAAGCATTTATGAATATCAATTCAATTAAATCAAATAATAAAGCTAAATTAGCTTTCCCCTAAATTAGATTAAAACCTTTCTCAAGTGAATTAATCCCTAATCACTAAGTAGAATGCTAGGAATCTCTTCTCAAGCATAATTTAATAGATCTTGCAATAAGAACAAGAAACTTTGAACCAAAGGGTCTTGTAAGTCTATCTCTAGCAATCAACCCTCAATCCTAATGAGCATTCTGTTCATATCAAGCTTTCTCAAGTCAATAATATGAAAATTGCAACCGGTAAATAATATGAAAATTAAGAAATTAAGTATGCTATTATCAATTGGAAATAAGAAATTAAGAATCAAAAGGATAAAACAACTCAATCAAATGATTTAATTTAATAAGAATTATTCAATCCATACAATAAAGCTAAGGTTCATCAATATCTAGATAGATAAAATATTTAGCTCATGTTCATAACTAGAAAACCAAAACAGAGGAAATAAGTAAAAGAATTCAAACAATCCATAATGAATAATTTGTGTTTCTTCACTTCAATCCTCGAATATTGGATTAAATCTTGCATGAATTGGATCTTCACCTTCACTCTTAGCTGCCAAAAACTCTATTTTTCTCAGGAGGTCGGCTCTGAAAATAAAAATGGATCCCTAATTCGCTCTTTAGCTCATATTTTATTAGCATCATTAGTCCTAGTGGGGATAGCCTCCACCCACTTAGACACATAATCCACTGCAAGAAGAATATATTCAAAACTAAAGGACTCGGGAAATGGCCCCATGAAGTCTATTCCCCATACATCAAAAATTTCAACCACAATAAAAATATTGAAAGGCATTTCATTCCTTTTACTAATGTCCCTACTCTTTGGCATTTATCACATCTTGTACAGAAATTATAAGCATCCTTAAAAAGAGTAGGTCAATACAAACCGCTTTGAAGAACTTTCTTGGCGGTCTTCTTTCCTCCAAAATGCCCTCCACAATACATGTTGTGGAAAAATTGCCGCACTTATTTTTGTTCTTCCTTCGGTACACATCTTCTCATGATTCCATCCCTGCAAATTCTAAACCAATATGGCTCATCCAAAAAATAGCACTTACATGAATGCAGAAACCTCTTCTTTGCCTGAAAATTCAAATCCATTCTCACAACAACACAAGAAAGATAGTTAGCAATATCTGCATACCATGGCGCTTGAGTTAAAGTAAACAAGTGTTCATCCGAAAATTTTTCAAAAGCATTTTCACAAGCAATTTCTGCATCATTATCATGAGAGTTCAATCTAGAAAGATGGTCAGTTACTAAATTCTCACTTCCTTTTCGATCTTTGATTTCAACATTGAATTCTTGCAACATCAATACCCACCTAATGAGCCTAGGTTTAGCTTGTGGTTTGGTCAATAGGTATTTCAAGGCCGTATGGTCCAAAAATACTATGACTTTAGAACCTATCAAGTAAGATCTAAATTTGTCCAATGCAAATATCACAACTAACATTTCCCTTTCAGTGGTTGTGTAATTCACTCATGCATCATTTAAAGATAAACTTGTATAATACACACATTAATTTATTCACTCTTTGGCCCAAAACAGCTCCAATGGCATAATTTAATGCATCACACATGATTTCAAATGGAAAATCCCAATTTGGGGCAACAATTATAGGAGCAGAAGTTAATTTTTCTTTCAAAATTTTGAAAGCTTCTAAGCACTTATCATCAAAAACAAATGGGACATCTTTTCCTAGCAAATAACACAAAGGACGTAAAATTTTTGAAAAATCTTTCATAAACCTCCTATAAAATTCAGCATGTCCCAAAAAACTTCTAATCCCCTTAACAAATGTGTGTAGAGGTAGATTCATGATTAATTCAACCTTAGCCTTGTCTACCTCAATCCCTTTGTGAGAAATAACATGACCCAAAATAATTGCATAATCAACCATTGAAGTGACTCTTTTCCCAACTCAAGGTAAGATTATAATCAATACATCTTTCAAGCACGAGAGTCAACTTTTGCAAACAATTATCAAAAGAATTACCAAAAATAAAGAAGTCATCCATAAATATCTCATTGCATTTGTCCAATATATCAGAAAAAATCAAAAGCATACATCTTTAAAATGTAACCGGTGAATAGCAAAGTCCGAATGGCATCCTCCGAAAGGCAAATGACCTAAAGGGACAAGTAAAAGTTATCTTTGGTTGATCTTTCGTTGCTATCGGGACTTGATAGTAACTTGAAAGACCATCAAAAAAATAGTAAAAAGTGTATCCAGATAGCCTATCAAGCATTTGATCAATAAATGGTAAAGGAAAGTGATTTTTCTTGGTGACATTATTTAATTTTCTATAATCTAGCACCACCCGGTTTGTGTTCGTGTAGGTGCCAACTCTCCTTTCTCATTATGGACCATAGTCAAACCTGCCTTCTTTGGCACGACGTGTATGGGACTAACCCATTCACTATCAAAATGAGGTAGATTACCCCTTCACCAAGCAATTTTAGAACCTCTTTTTTCACTACTTCACTCATATTAGGGTTAAGCCTTTTTTGAGCCTCTCTCACTGGTTTAGCCCCTTCCTCTAAAACTATTTTGTGCATGCACATATAGTGACTAATACCCTTGATATCAGTCAACCCCCAACCAATAGCTCTGTTGAATTTTTTCAACATTCTCACAAGTTTATCTTTCTTCTCACTATTAAAAGTAGCAGAAATTATCATTTGTTATAAGTTGTTCTCCCAAAAAAAAAATTATGCTTTAAGTGCTTTGGAAGTTCTTTAAGTTCAACCCCCTTTCGTTGAATCTCATCAATTTAAACCTCAATTTCTTCCTCCAAATTTAGAGCCCTTTCTAAATTGTCTTCACCACTCTTCTGCAAGAAAACTTCTTCAACAACATTATCAATAAAATCAATGAAAGAGTAGTCCTCATATAAAGAAGAAGTGGGAATAGGGGAAGTGTTAAAAATTAAAAATTCTATAGTTTGACCTAAAATAGTCATGGTCAATTTCACATTTTTAACATCAATTAATGTGTTAGTTATGGCCATAAAAGGTCTATCTAACAAAATTGTATGTTCAGAATCTTTAGAAATTTCCTCCCCCATATCTATGATAATAAAATCAATGGGTACAATCAAACCACCTACCTTAACTAGAAAATCTTCTACAATTTCCTTAGGGCATCTAAGAGTTCTATCAGCAAGTTGCAAAACCATTTTAGTTGGTTTGAGTTCCCCTATCTCTAATTTCAAGTAAATAGAGTATGGCATCAAATTAATATTTGCTCCTAAATCACACATACCAATAGTTTCTTTCCCATTCCCGATAGAGATGCTAACTATAAAGCTTTCAGGATCCTTTAGTTTTGGAGGCAACTTGTGTTATAAAACAGCACTTGTTACTTCTGAGACTATCACCTTCTCATTCAATTCATACTTTGTCTTTTTTGTGTTAAGCTCCTTAAAGAATTTGGCATATGATGGCATGATTTTAATCACCTCAAGTAAGCGGAGGTTAATACATACCTTTGAAAGCATATTATAAATTTCAGAAAATTGATTATCATGCTTCTCATTTTTTAACCTGCTTGGAAAAGGAGTTGGTAGTTTGTACGGATTTGGAGATTTGTGCAGCTTTAGTGCAACTGATAACTCCTCACTATCTTCCTTTGGCTCACATGGTTGAGCTTTGCCTTCTTGTATTTCCTCACCATTCTCTTGCATTATGCCTGCATCCAAAGAATCATCAATTGTATTATCACCGATTTTGTTATCAAGTACCTTACCACTTCTTAAAACTGTGATTGCTTTGGCCTACTCTGGTTGGCTTGGAAATTTTTCTTTTTGATTAGGTTGCAGTTGATTAGCCAATTGACCCACTGGAGTTTTTACCTTCTTAAGTGAGGCTTCCAAAGAATAAAATTGTTTGTTGTTCACTTCTTGATCTTGAGTGCTTATTTAAATGAAAGCATTCAAATTGTCTTTAAGTGAAGGTTTCTTGACTTGCTCATAATTTGACATTTGCCCTTGAAATCGAGGTCCCCTTTGATAAGGTTGGAATGAATGTTGAGGTGGAACTTATTGTTGGTTCTTCCATGAAAAATTAGAGTGATTTCTCCAATCGTGGTTATAAGAATTTGAGTACGGGTCATTCCTTCCCCTTTGTTGAAACCCTTCAAAAGCAAAAGCTTACTCTTGCCCTTTATTGAATTGGTCAAAGTTAGAAGGACATAAATTTGCATTATGGCCTACCACACCACATGATGCACATGATTCTTGGCTTGGCACCGGCAAGTTTCCTCTAGCATTCAACAATTTAACTTGCCTTGTCAACTCAGCAATTTACCTTGCCATTTCTGAGTTTGCATTCAGCTCATATGCTCCTTTTCTCCTTTCCTCAATACTCTTTTGTTAAGAATTTACCCCCAATGTTTCAAATAATGCAACCATTTCAGCAGACATTTTCTCACCCATCACCCCTCTTGCAGCATTATCCACTGTGTTTTGACATTGTTGAGTTAGCCCATCATAGAAGAACTGATTGAGCAATTCTTGTGGATAATAATGATGAAGACATTGAAACAATAAAGATTTGAAGTGATCCCTCACCTCATGAAATGGTTTCCCATCAAATTAGGTGAAAGTTGCAATACTCCCCCTAAGCTCCTTTGTCTTTTGGTGTGAATAAAATTTTTCCATGAATTTGTTATACACTTCGGTCCAAGTGGTCAAGGAATTTTCTATTAAGGTCATCAACCATGCTTTTGCCCTATCTTTCAAACTATATGGGAAACATCTCATTTTAAGTTCATCCTCTGTTAATGCTTGCAAAGAAAAAATATGCAATGTTGTGTAAAAATCTTGAATGAAGTTGAGAGGATCTTTACTCAGCAATCCATGGAAGGATGGCAGCACACTATAATGAATGTTTTTAAGTTCATAATTTCTTGTTGCATTACTCAACTGGATGCATGATGTGGTTACTCCAATGATCGGTTGGGCAAACTCCTTCATAGGTGGTTCCTCTACGTCACCCATTTCTACTTTCGTGTTCTCCTCAAATTGCTCATCGATTTCTTCTCCTTCTTATCCCAAGGGATCTACTCCTTTGGTTCTTGGGAGTTTATGAATATCGTCTATATATGGAACAAGTTTGTTTCCTTGCGACCTTTGTCCTTGCATAAATCATCTAGGCAATTTAAAAAGGAACACTTTAAACAATTAAACAATTAAAATAAAAGAATCAAGCTACAAACAACAATTGCCTTGCCCGGCAGCAGAGTAAAAAACTTGTTGCACTCGATTAATTACTACTGCAAAGTGACTTTTGCAACTATACTAGGTAATTGTAGCAATGGTGATCACCCCAAGGTCATCTCACAAGGAAGGAATTATTTTACAATAGTTTGATTAACAGTTAAATTAAAATTAAGTGTGTGTTGTTGAATTGGTGAGTTGTAATTAAAATTTAAAAGTAAAAATGAGTAGTAGTGCATAAGATTAATTTAATGCTAGGAATGGTGCCTAGGCTTATAGATCAGTTTAATTAAATCTTAATTCCTAAATTATCTATTAATATAACCTAGTATTTTAATTTGTTCCCTAGTTTAATTAGTAATTATGTAACACCCCCATATCCAATGCACACACACTACAACACCCACAATGTAGCATAAGTGCATCGAACATAGGGATGCTACGATTTTCTTAACATTCAAAACATTTTAAACTTGATACCATAATCTTTATCACTATATATTATAGTAAATAAGTGATCAATTTGTAATACAAAACAAAATAGAGACATTTATTTAAAACGCAGCGGAATTTATATAATCTTTACATATTTGAAAACACTTAATTCCATATTTACAAATGTGCATATATTTACATTATAAACATTACTTTACAAAATATAAAGAAGTAGTACATGATTGGCAAGTTTCTTCTGATCTTTAAGTTCCCAAAATCAACTCTTCAATGTCTACTCTCACTCGGTCTCGAAGAGCTCTCGGGTTCAACTCTAGCAACTCTATTACCTGCGCGATTAAACACTATCGTGCTAAGCCAACGGCTTAGTAAGATAAATCATGCTAATGCTATGCTTTAGTGCAATGCAATGTCAATTCTCAATCCATATTATACATCTAACATCATATACTCAAAGCTAACAACATACCACATTTCAACATCTTTTCATTAACTCATAACATTGTTTAAGACATTCATATAACCTAGACACCTATGGGCCCAACAAGTATTTAATACGATATTCAGAGTTCAGAGTTACTGCTTTGGTTCATAATCACAATAATCACGCCCGTAGGCAATATATATATATATATCTCTATCCATGGATAGTGTAACAGACCCAGTCTCTTGGACCATCAACTCAACACATTTGAGGAGATCCTCAACCCGGCAAGACTGTTACAAATCATATATCTCATATTCACAATTCTCATAGTGTAACAGACCCAGTCTCTTGGACCGTCAACTCAACACATTTGAGGAGATCCTCAACCCGGCAAGACTGTTACCTTTCATCATTTCTTAGGCATGCCACCCAAATCCAGAACTCTGAAACTGAATAACATATTAAACAAACAAATCATTTATTATATAGTTACCATTTCCATTCTCAAATTCTCATCACATTTAGGCAAACATGCCTTCTTTCTTTCAATTGCATTATCATAGCCAATCACAATGGCTTTACATCATATCACATCTTTGATACAAGATTTCAATGTACATTACTCATGAAACACATTACCATTCACAATACATAACATAACATTGTTCAATCTCAACAATGCAATTAGGGCAAAGAACACTTAATATCATTCATAGATTTAGGATCTTCCACATCCATTTGATTAGATCATTCCATGCTTTAAGTATGTTTAAAGTGTTTAGGATTAGGTTTAGGTACCAAAGTACCTTTGAAGAATCAAAACAATGCAAAATGAACAAAGAAATAAAACCCTAACCAACACAATTGAGGAACACGGGCAGCTCACTTTGAGGGACACGGCCAAGCTTGCGGCCGTGTCTCTCAACACCAAAACTTCCCGAGACAGACACGGGCAGATGACACGGCCGTGTCTCTCAACCAAAGACAGACAGTAGCAAACACCTTCAAGGGACACGCCCAAGCCAGTGGCCGTGTCACCCCAAAACTTGCCCAACACGGCCAAGATCCTTCCAACTTGGCCGTGTCACCCAAATTTCTCAAGTCTTGGCCGTGTCTCTCATTGATTCCAGCCGTGTCACTTAAAAACACAACCCAAATCAAAACCAACACTCTTCCAAATGCATTTTCACACCCTTTTGCACAACAATAACTTCATTCAATTGGTTCTAATCAATGTTATTAACACATACCATACATATTCATCACATTAACCACTTAAACAACACATAAACATTACATTAAAACATTCACCAATACCAAACCCTAAAACCAACTTCCCACTTGATCTTCCACAATCAACCTCCACATATCTAACCATATTCACAACCAAACCAACACCAATTCCATCTTTTAACTTACAATCACTTTAAACACTTATAAACACATATCAAACACACCAAATCATCACATCAACAAATCACAATTTCATTTAGACACAACTTCAAAATTGACAAAAGGGAAACAAGAGAATTCTTACCTTAAATGAAGAAATTCCACAAATCTTCAACTTGGTTCTTCAATTCTCCCTTCAATCTTGATTCTAGCATCAAGAACACTTCTCTTTCCCTTTCTCTTCTTCAATCGTCGACACCCAAAATGAGAGGAAAGAAAATAATCAAAAGTCAAACCTTCTTTTCTTCTTTAAATCTCCACCAAGAGATTTTACCCAAATATTTACCAAAATGCCCTTATTCATATAATTACCTTTTTGTCTCATATATGCCCAATTAAGTAATTATACAAATCTCAAATAAATATCTTCTCTTGCATTGACTCTCCATTTGACTTATGTATATTTTAATTATATCATCATATAAACAACATATAAACTTATCTCTAAACCCTCTTTCTTTCCCACAACACATATACATATACACTTTCCTTTAATTTATTTTCTCTTACAATATAAACAACAACAATAACAACAACAAAATCAAAACTTCTAGGGCATGCATGAGGATATTACAAATTATCAATTCATTAGTTTTCACATTCATGAATTAACAACAACCAATTTTTTTGAAATTGAAAATTAAATAAATCCTAGAACTTATATTTCTAATTCATTCTTAGGGTGGTTGATTACATAGTTCCGATATCGAATTTCACCTCTTGGTCCATCATTCAATATTAAGTGATTAATAGGTGGCCAATCTATCAAACTAACTTTAAGTCCAATGCAATCAACAAATAACAAATCATACTAATGGAATTATCAAATCAAGTCATTTAATCGAATCTACTAAAACCCAAGGCATGAGTAAATTAGTTCATCATCAATTTAAAATAAATATCCATCTCAATATTCATCAAATAAAAATTATACATTGTAATATTAATGTTTATAATAAAACAACAATAATCTAGAAATGAATTAAAAGAGAGAATATAAAAAATCCCTTGTAGATGCCAAGAGTTGAACTACTTGTCTTCCTCCTAGATTCCACCTTGATGTATGATGAACAACTTCCAAGCCCTCTTCAATTAATGGCACTCTTCTTGAAGGGTGGAATGGTAACTCTCTCAAGCTTACAACTCCAATCAATCTTTCTTCAAACCCTAATCTTCTAAGGAGTTTGCTCACTCAATTTAATTCCCAAACTTGATTAAATCTTATCTATAAAAGAAATGAAAGATGAAGGGAAATGAAGATGAAGAGAGAATGGTGTCCTTCCTTCCAAAACAAGAACCAAAAACTAAGAACTAGATAGCCCTCTTAAGCCCAAATGTGTATCTATATTCCATCCCCTCCACTTCCAATTTCTTTCAATTTTTTAAGACACCAACCATGTCTTGCCAACTCACACACCACTCTTTTGTCTCCCTTTTTTTCATTGTTTTATATTTCTTCCTACACATCCATCCATCTTTTACTCATTTTTAGTATTTCTTTTTAAAAAGAAAGAGACTTTTTCCCCCATTTGTCCCTCACTTCGTGCAAAATAATTCAAAGGGGTCATATGAGACACGGCCAAGTCACTCATTTTTAATATTTCTTTTTAAAAAGAAAGAGACTTTTGTCCCCCATTTGTCCCTCACTTCGTGCAAAATAATTCAAAGGGGCCATATGAGACACGGCCAAGCCTTGATTGACTTGGCTGTGTCACTCATTCTTCTTGGGACATGGCCAAGCCTTGAGGTCATGTCCATAGCTACCTATATTTCTTCTTCTTTTCACCTCTGCCATTCGCTTTGCCATTTTCTTTGCTCTTTGGTTTCAATAAGTGGGACATGCCCAAGGCCTTGGTCATGTCTCTTGTCAGTGTCTGCCTATGCCCAAGTTTCCTAAAGAACACAGCCAAGCTGTGTAATATCCCCATATATGCCCTAGAAGTTTTGAATGTTGTTATTGTTGTTGTTGTTGTTGTTGTTGTTGTTGTTTTAAATGGGATTGAATGTATATGTTGATTTGAAAGAGAAAAAGGAATTGGAAAGTGAATGCTTATGTATATGTGTTTTGGGAAAAAAAAAGAGGGTTTAGAGAGAAATGTATATGTTGTTTATATGATAATATATATAACATATAAGTTGGTCAAGGGAAAGTCAATGCAAGAAGATATTTTCATTTGTGATAGGTGAAATTACTTATATGGGCATATAAGAGACAAGAGGTTAGTTAAATGGATAAGGGTATATAGGTAATTGTTGGTTAAAAAAACTCTTGGTGGAGATTAAAAGAAGAATTGACTTTGTTTTCTTCATGATTTCTTCTTCTTCTCCATTGTTGGCCGGCTCCTCCATAGACAAAAGGAAAGCAAGAGACAAAGAGAAGATCTTGAAGAGTTAAACTCAAATTGAAGGAAGATTAAGTGATCAAGTGATGATTCAAGAAGTTTATAACTATGGTAAGTTCTTTTCTTTGATTTCTTTTATTCTTTGAAGTGGTGTTTGAAGTTAATTAAGGTTTGTTGATTTGATGATGAGATGTGTTTGTGATATGTTTTCAATTGTTACAATTGGTTTTAAGTTAAGAATTTAAATAGGTGTTGTTGTTAGAAGTGGTGGATGTTGATTTTTGGAAGATAGAGAAGGATGTTGGTTTTGGGGTTTTAAGATGGTATGTGTTTAAATGTTTTGTTGTTGTGTTGTAATAAGGTGATTATTGTGATAAACATGTAGAATTTGTGTTTAGAACATTGATTCCATTCATTTAAACCATGCTATATTGTGTATGATGAGTTGAGTGCAACCAAAGGAGAATTGAACATTTAAGGGTTTATGCATGAGGGATACGTAATTTGGGGCGGTCGCTATTATTCTTGTGCGGTCGCGACTTAGGTCGGGCTTCTGACCGTGAAACCTACTGTGATAAGGTTTCATCTTGTAATTGTTTGGAGCGGTCGTATTCAGGTGAGGTGCGACCGCTAGAAAGGTTCTGTTCACCTTATTGGAAGTAACCTAATCCTGCAACAAGATTCTCAAATACATGTTAAATAGATCATTCATTTGAGTTGTCAAGGTTCAAAATAGAGATCATTTGTCTAACATCATTGTTGAATCATAAAATGTGAGATGATATGGAATGTGATTTAAAGCCATTGTTATTGACTATGATGATTTAATTGAATGAAACAAGGCATGATTGCCAAAATGATAATGAGAAGTGATAATGGAATTGATAATGCATATGATATCACATGAACAAGGTTATGTTTTATGCATTGTGAATCTTGTGGATTGCAATGATGCTATATATATTGTGAAGGATATGATGAAGTAATTGCTTATGTATAATTGAATAATGAAATATTATGATGTGATTTGAGATATCATATAATGTGAAGTCATTGTTATTGACTATGATGATTCAAATATAATGTGAAGTCATTGTTATTGACTATGATGACTCAAATATGATGTGAAGCCATTGTGATTGGCTATGATGATTAAAAGGAAATGTGAAGCCATTGTTATTGGCTATGATAATTCAATTGAGAATAAAATTGATAAATGAATGGTATAACTAATATGTTATTCCATTTTCAGAGTTTGTTGTTGGTGGCATGCCTAATAAGTGTAACAATCTCTTGAAGTTAGGTTGGATTGAATCCTTGAAGCCTAATTGAGATGTTACCACCCTTGAAGCTAGGTTGGGTTGGTTCTTGAAGCCAAGTTGGGTTGAAGCTTAGCATGCTTTGCTCCCCTTGAAGCTTGGTTGAACCTAATCCTTGAAGCCTAGTTGGGTCTATGATATTGATAAATGTGATGATAAAACCAAAGCATTTACTCTGAAAATTGAATGGCATATTAGTGTGTTGTTTGGGCCCGAGTCTGTCTTTGTTGTCAATGTGATATTCTAATGTTGAAATAAATGAGTAATGAGATTATGGCTGCCTTTATTGGAAGTGTGATTCGTGAATGATGCATTGTGAATAAAATGATTTTATAATATGTGTATTGATATATTAAGAGTGAATATGGCTTGAGGAACTTTGTTGAGATATGAGGTTATGAAAATGTAGTATGATGTGTAAAATGTATATGTATATGTATATGAAATAGAAGGAGTAAGAATTGTGTTATGAATGTTTTATGTAATTATGTATCTAACTTATGAGTTTAGTGGAAACATATGAAGAAATGCTTTGAGAAAGGAAAACATGGTAAGAGATCAATAAAACATAATGCTAAAAATATAAGGTATGATCCTTTTGTAAAGTATATATTTTATATTTATTTGTATTACTAAGCTCTCGGACTTAGCGTGGTTGTGTAATCACGCAGGTGGTTATGGGGTTGATCTGGAAGTCCAGCTGTTATGCCACGAGAAGGGTAAGAGTGTCTCGAGACCAACTAGAAGGTGATGCATACATATATGATTTTTAATTATGTTGCATTTATAATATGAATTATGTTTTTTTTTTGTAAATGTATTTTAAAGTAATGTAAAATTGTATGAATTCGGATAAAGTTTTTTTTTTATATTGAAATTAGACGTGACATTCTTATACTTTATATACGTATTGTATGTATACTAGGTATATGTACGGTACTTATATGGAGTATCAGGGTGTTACAAGCTGACTTGAACTGGTCATGTCATGTGAGTGGTTCATGCCTCTTGCCTTGGATGAGGGACACAACCAAGCCATGAAGTGTTTTGGCCATGTCTCATGTTTTGCACCATTTTGACCCATCAATCCATTCTTTTGCACTTCCACCTAAATCAAACACTTCAAGCAAACTTTGAACACAAATTAAAAAAAAATTAACTAAAAACCGACAAAATTACCCTAAAAATATAAACATAAATGATTGAAACAAAAAGTTGGGTGGTGATTCAATGCAGCACAATGGATACAAATTATGTTTACTGTGATGCTAGAGTTATTCTTTTTCATAATTAAAATCCAAATTAACAATGCTTAAAATGTGAGAGAACTCCATCATAATTATTAGTTGCAGTTTTATTTTGCTAAGGGATTTTAAAAATATTTAAATAACAATAGTTATTCTGGAAAAAAGTTATAGTGATTGAAAAATTGAATCGACACCATTGGACAACTAAATTTTATCAACATTATAAATTTAAATTAAAAAATTTGAAGTTGAGTAATCTACAATTGATAGCCATAGAGGACATCATGACTTTTTGGTCACTATAGAACCAATTACCCTTAAAAAACAATGACATTAACTTAAAATTTTATCAACAAAACCTAGAAATTCACAACAGCAAAAAAAAATCCTATTCAATAATGGTCCCAAAAATTCAAGACAAGCAAAAAAAAATCCTAATTCTAGAATCGGACAAACCATTATTCAAACAAAGAGCACAAGTAAAAAAAGATTCCTAAATAAATTTATTCAAAACCTTAAATAGTCTGATTATAAAAATTATAAATTACCAAAAATTATTAAAACAAAAAACTTACCTAGAGCTAAATGTGACCTCTTTAGTGAAAGCTTCTTCGATGAAGGCTTGAGAAACTTTTGTAGTGAGAGACTAACAAACACTTGAGCTAAAAAAGAAAAGAGGCTTCTTTGAATGAGCCTTCTTTTATGAACAATGAGGCAAACATTGATCCCCAATGGTGAAGATAACCTCAAGATGAAATCTTAATCAACATATTTCTATTTTTCTAAAAGAGAGAATCTATTAATTTGTGATTGTGAGAGAATCTTAGTGTTTCTGAGAATGGTAAATATTAGGGTTTCTAAGAGATAGTGTAACAACTTTATACCCAATATATATAATGCATAAATTCAGTGTATGTAAAATATGCATATACGGTATAAAAATGCCACAACACAATTTTACCAAACATTATAATGTATTTTTTTAAAAGTAAATAAAAATATTTCTCTTAAATTTTAAGTACTAAAAATAAATATTTAATATAAAAATCTCTAAAAAAAATTAGCCAGAGTTTTATCTGTAATTTGGATATCCCAAAAATTTCAACATTTTCCAACCCGCAGAAAACACTTTCCCAAAATAATTGCAATACATATATACATATGCAAAACCATTGTTTACAGAAACTCAATCCCATGTTTTTTTTAAATTTCATCATCTACATATTTACAACATAACATACATAGTTAAAAGTTAAGTTATCAAAATGAACATATTACATGTTTGCATGGTCCTGGTCTGTGATGGCCAACTCAACACTCCAAAAAGCAGGGATGTTTTACACATGCTCTGGTCTAGTAGGGCTCTCTGTAATAACCTTATCACCTGCACGATATACAAATCACGCTAAGCAAAATTACCTAGTAGTACATACTTTGAAATAAAGAAAATCATATGAATAATGCAAAATACATTTCTTTTCAAAATATAAACTTGACATGTGTTTCCATAATGCAAGTCACTCAAATAAACTTTCAAACAATCATATTTCTCATACACATGCATTGTATCCAAATGACTTTATATAATATTCAAGTTCCAGAGATATTATTTTGGACTCACATCTGATATCTAGTGTCTAGCTCGAAGGCAAATACATTGACGCCCAGCATCTAGCCCAAAGGCAATAATAATGATGCCCAACATCTGGCACAAAAGAAATAATAATGAAGCCCAGTGTCTGGCCCGAAGGCAAATATCCAGTATACCCTATCACACCAAACCCAATACTCTGAAATTTGATATTACATAAGGTTACACACATTACTTAAATCATTTCACATTTTCCTCAATCTTTGGAAATCATGCCAATTTTCATTCTTTTTCTACTTTTTCCACTATTTCTCATTAATTTCATACATTTTCATCAACTTTTTAGCCACTACCATAATGTGGCTGAATTACATTCACCAAGCATTTTCATGCATTTTTCACAAACATTCACCTTAGTGTTTTTAGCCAACCCAAAATGGCTCATAAACACACACATTATATATTTCAAACTTCAAACAAATATCTATGCATTTTTATGTGAATTCACACATTAAAGTGGCATAGTCACCAAATCATTCAATCACAAAACATGTCAACCAAGTGAAAATTGAGGAATAATAATCAAAGTATGTACATACCTCTCAAAAAGGCACTTCCAAGCTCACAGACTCAACTTCTTGAAAACCCTTCACTCACTAAGTTATTGGAACAACAACTTACTCAACACCTAATGTAATATCCCTAATTTTTGAAAATTCATAATTTTTGAAAATTAAAAAAAATAAATTATAATTTAATTGGATAAATTAAATAAATAATTTAAAATGAAAATTGGGAGGATTTTAAATGAAAATTTGAAATGTATATGTGATATATATGCAAAATATACATAATATATAAAAGTCAACAAAAAAGTCAACCCTTTTAAAAGAAAAGTCAAAGTTAAGGGGCATTTTGGTAATTAAATTTTGAAATTTTAAAATTCTTTAAATTATTCAAAAATAATTAATTTTTAATAGAAGATAATATTTTGGGGATTTTAATTAATTAAATAATTAATTAATTAATTAAAAATATATTAAAATAATAATATATGTATGGTTAAAAATGCGAGTGGGAGAAAATAGAAATCACTTTGTTCATCTTCTTCTTCTTCTTTCTTGCCAAGGCCGAACCTCCATTGTTGTGGAGCCAAGGATTTTGCTTCTTCCATGCTTCAAGAATTGAAGGATTTTAAGAGTTTCAATTGGATTTTTAGGAATTTCCTCCATACCTAGTAAGTTTCCAACTTATTTCTTTGAATTTCATGAAAATTAAGAATATGTGTAGTTTTGATTTTTTGAAGTGCTATGATTTAATTATTGGAATTGGTGTGAATGAAGTTGTTTTAAGCACTTAACAATGATTTTAAGGTTGGACTGAAGAAATGGTTAAGTTTAAGTTGAGTTTGGTGAAGAGAGAGAATTTAGGGTTATGTAATTTTTGGTTTTGTGAAATCATGGGTTTTAATTGTGCAAATTGATTCTAAATGAGTTTTTTTGATGCATAAACAAGTGTTTTAAAGTTAAATGATGGTTTTGGTTAAGTTTGGATAGAGTTTGAGAATGAAAGTATTGATTTAGGGTTTTGGAAAAGGGATTTTCAAAGTATGGTGATTTGTCTGATTTTATTATTTAAAGCATATTGTTTAATGACATTAGTGATGAAAATAAGATTGAAATGACAATTAAATTGAGTTGGAATGAAAAACCTTCAATGGGGAAGGTTATGCCATTTTAGGATTTTGGACATAAGTGTGTGTTCATGTAATGTAATTGGTTTAAACATGTTAAAATATATTTTTAATAATATAAATAAACTTAAAATACCAAATTGAATGGCTTAATATGGTTTCCAAAGTTAAAGTGAGGTTAGCCTTAACTTTGAAATTTTAGTTTGAATGACAATTATGGTTTAAAATTGAAAATGTCTTTAAATGTGATACTGAATGATTATTTATGATCACATTTGGTATAAGCATTGAGGAGAATTGATTTACCCAATCCAAGTGTTGAAGGCCAAGTTGGAAGAGAAGATTGGTGATAGTTTTGTGGCTTGCTTTTGGAAGCTTTTAGAGGTAAGTACACACTTTGGATAAATTGGTTATGTTTGCATTACATTAGGCTTAACACATTTTGGATTGGAAAATATGTTAAGCTACTTTATGCATTAAACATGCATGAACTTTGTGCTATGTTATATGATTTGTTATGAATGCATTATATGCATTATGAAAAGCCTTGATAATGGCTAAATTGAGTAAAATGAGAAATATGTAAGTTATGTGAAAATGACCCAAAATATTTGAGTAATGTGATTTGTTATGTTTGCATTAAAGATATTGTGAAAAGCCATTGTTAATGGCTAAAGTGTAGAAAATGTGATTTATATGTGAATTATGTGAAATTACCAAAAATATTTGTGTAATGTATCTTTAGGTTAAATGTAATGCATTGTGATGATATGTTGAAATATGATGAAATGAAATGAATTTGTATTGAGAAAAATGAGAAAAATGAGAAAGTAAGGCAATGTGCCTAATTGATAATAAGAAATGAGGCAATGTACCAAGTTGATTATGGAAAATGAGGAAAAAATTGAATATGAAAAAATTGTGTGCCTAGTATGTTATTCAATTTCTAGATTTCTGTATTTAGCAGCATGCCTATGAGGTTATCCTCATTATTTGCCTTCGAGGCTAGCTTTTGAACAAATTATTTGATTTGCCTTCGTGCCTAGACACTTGGCGTTACTGTGATATGATTTGCCTTCGAGGCTAGCTTTTGAGCAATTATTATGATTTGCCTTCAGGGCTAGACACATGGCGTCAACTTGGGCCAAAATAGTAACTCTGAGATTTGAATTGCATATTAGATTCTTTGGGTTCATGCATGTGTTTATTTTTATGTCAATTATAAAATGATTGAAAAATATATTTAAAATGAAATGGTATGTCACATGGTGAAATGATATGCATAAGTAATGTGCACTGGCATTGCATATAAGTTTTATTGTTATCAAAATTTGTACCATTAGGCTTTTGACTTAGCGCGATTGTAACTCATCGCACAGGTGACAGGGGCGATCCGGTAGAGCCGGAGAGTTCTTCTAGACCGGGGCGGGTCTAAATTTGAGATTTTGCTAGTAGAGTGGATTTTTGGTCATCAAGATCATAGACGCTGCCAGCATGTATATATTTTATATTATCATACATTTTGACATTATGTATATTATATTATGTTTTGATATATACATATATATATTGTAAATTATAAAGAATGGGTTGAATAATTTTATAATGTGAGTTTATATGTGTTTTGATAAATATATATGTATATGTATAAATGTTTTGAGGAACTTGAAAAATTGAGGAGTATGAGTGAAATGTATGGATGATTTTTATTGGGAGTGTTTTCTGATGCAGGTTGTGTTTTGTTGATAATTTGGGAATGTCCAAATTACAGACAAAACTCTGGCAAATTTTTCTCAGAGATTTTTATGAAAAATACTATTTTGTAACCTATAGTTAATAATGACTATTTTATTTGTTATTTAAAAATATATTTTAAAATATTTAAGATTTTAAATTAGAAAAGTGAAAATTTTTTATTAAATCGGGTCGTGATATTTTTATACCGTATATGCATATTTTATATATACTGAGTGTGTGTACAATATATATATATATAGAGTATAAGGGTGTTACACCTAACCAAAATGTGAATAACAAACACACATTAGCATCACATTTTAAGGTGTTTCAACTACTAAACATCAATAAAAACCTAATCCTTCAATTTTCCATTTCTTAAGCCATAAAGCACTTTAACTCTACCAAAACAATCTCACTAATTCAAAATGGAGTTTTAAGCTTAAAAACATCTTTAACATTGTATTTTAACACATTTTAAGTATTAAAACATACTGTACCACTCTTCCATCAAAACTCTAAAATTCATACCCTAAGTCTCTTTGATTTTGGCTCATCACTCTAACCAATTCTAATTGTTAATTTAATTTCATTTTTATCATTTAAGTCATTAAACAACATGATTTAAGAGATGAAACCAATTGAAAAACAATCTTGAATAATACCCCTTTTCCATAACCCTAAACCTTACTAACCAACCTAAACTTCAACTTAACCCAAACTAATCAACCAACCAACCATAAAATCTTTGCTTACTCATCAAATTAACATCATTTAAATTCATTTAAACAATTATACCATGTTCTTCCAAAATCCAAAATCACACATACTCATATACTTCCATAAATTTGAGGAAATAGGTAAGGAAGCTTACCTTTGATGGAAGAAACTTCAAATCCACCCCAACACCTCTAGAAAACTAGAAGAATTTGATGTTGGAAGAAGCAAAAAGCTCCCCTTCTCTTCAATGGAAATTTGGACAAAGATGGGGCAGAAGGAAGAAGATGAAGTTAAAATTTGACTTTTCTTTCTTCTTTCATTTCCCATCCACTTATATATATAATTTTTAATTAATTTAATTAATTATTTATTTATTATAAAATCCCAAATTTACTCTTCCATTAGCAAAAATTTAAATTTTGATTTATTTAATTAATTTTAATTTTTATAAAGTTTAATTACCATTTTGCCGCTCTTTACTATTTATCTTTTGTCTTTTTCTCTTTTATGTTTGAAATTTATATGTAATGTATATTTTTACTATTTATAATATATGCACTTTATTTTTTCCACTTCCAACTTTCTCTCTTAAATTATTTATTTTAATCTAATTTAAATTAATTTAATTCTTAATTCTTAAATAATTATTATTTTTAGCAACTAAGCGGATGTTACAAAAGGTTTGTGAGAGAAATTTGTGAGAGAAATCCATTTGGGTTTTTGAGATGTGAGAAATATGTTTAGGTTTGGGAGAGAAAACTATTAGGGTTTCAAATGAGGGAGAGAAGGAGAGAGTATTTGAGATGTTCTTCGACAAATGAAGGAGAAAAAATAAGGAATTTTGCTTAAATAGTTTACATCAGAAACAGATTTAGAAACTAAAAAAAAATCAGTTTTTAAACATTTAACATCATAGAAACAGAGTAATTTTTCCGTTTATGCTAGAAACGGAAAGACCAATCATTTCTACATTTTAGCCAAAATAATTAGCGTGAAATATTCCCTTCATTCTTCAAAAACGGAAAATCATTTGTTCAACATTTTAGTTTCTAAAACTATTTCTATTTCATTTTTAAAATACACGCCATTTATTCCTGCAGCTTTTAAAAATGGTTTTGAAATGAAAAATATCGATTTTTAAATTCCATTTCCAATCTTTTCTCATTTCGTTTAAAAGATCTCAAAACTCATTCGTTCAATTTACGTATCAAATTTGTTTAAGATTAGAAATGGATTTGTGTCTGTTTCTAAACTGTCTAATTCTTGTAGTGTTTGGAGTTGTAATTTTGTTCTATTTTATTTATCTCTTTTAGGTACTTGTGGTTAATCCAGTACACATAACGATTGGACTTAAATATCTCCTTTGTGTGATTTTTGGGATTGTAATTTAATTATTTTCCTTAATCGCTTTGAATGGATGTCATATTTAATTTTGTTCATGCATAATTATAATTGTTATTCATCTTCATTAAATGCCATTTGCAAAAATGATTTTCTACAAAAGTTAAAGTTTTAGTAAAGGGAAATCAAATTTTACTTAACTTGAAAAACTAGTTAAGGACCCATGTGATTTGTTCAAGACTAGGGAATTTTGGGCTTAAATATAAAAGTATTTATGCGGAGTCAAACTAAATGGTTTTTTTCTTAAGTTTTTCGCAAAACCAAAAAAATTAATGTGGCAACTCTTAAACAAAATGGTTTTCTAAAGTAACACCATTGTAGACACTGAAATTTGCCACCCTAAGAGTTATTGTTGAATATGATAATAATATTATCAAACTCAACAATTATCAAGGAATATCGAGTAGATAGCTTGATTCTTAAAGTTTAATTCGGCAATTATATACCTCCGAACTCGATAATTATTCTGTATAGGCCTCACCTCTTGCCTATAAAAAGAAACTTTCAGCCCTCTGAAAGGGATCTTTTTCCATCTTTTTCTCTTCCTTTATTAGCTGGCATAGGCTAGGTTTTCTCTTTTAACAGGCCAAGAAGAAGATCGTCTAAAAACATTATCATTTTCCCACATTTTATCTTGTGTTCCATCTATAAAAGGAGATTTTTCCAGCAAAGTTGAATCCTTTAAAAACAAAAATCAAGAATGCTCTATAGCTCTAGGAAGTTGGCTATGATTTTCATCCACTGGCAGTAAGTTTCTTAAGCTTATACTGTCTACTCTTAAATCGATACCATATAATGTCACAATTTATGTTTATATTACATCATTTTATCGTACTTTTTTTAATCATTCAGAAGCAGAATCATTAAACTCTAAAAGAGTCAAAATTGCTCAATCAAGAACTAAGATTTACCAATTCCAAACCAGATCTTTTAATGTATGACCTATAAATGATGAAATAGATCCTAAAGGACTATATCTAACTTTCCCAAACCGAGGACTTGAACTCTTGGACTAAAAATGTAACATCTGGAATTTTTGAAAAGTAAATAAAATAAATTAAAATTAAATTAATTAATTAAATTATTTAAATGGTAAATGGAAGGATTTTGAGTGAAAAATTTGAATGTATATGAAAAATATACATAATATATACATAATATATATAAAGTCAACCAAAAGTCAACTCTTTTAAAAGAAAAGTCAAAGGTCAAATGGCATTTTTGTAATTATACTTTGGAAATTAAAATTATTTAAATAATTTGAAAATAAATTATTTTGAATGGAAGATGTAATTTTGGAGTTTTTATTAATTAATTAATTAATTAATTAAAAATATAATAAAATATTATATATATATATATATATATATAAGGTCTTAAATGAAAGTGGATGGAAAGAGAAAACAACTTTGATCTTCTTCTTCTTCTTCTTCTTCTTCCCTTGAAGGCCGAACTCCATGGATGTCCAAAGACAAGGTTTTGCTTCTTCCAAGCTCATTTAATTGAAGGATTTCAAGGTTTCAAGTTTGATTTTTAGTGATTTCCTCCTTGAATAGTAAGTTTTCTAACTTTTTCCTTGAAATTCCATGGATGAATGATTATGTTGATTTTGGAGTTTTGAAGTAGTATGGTTTAATTACTTAATTGGATATGAATGAAGTTGTTTTGAGTAGTTATTAATGATTTTACGGTTGGATTGAAGAAATGGTTGAATTGAAGTTGAGTTTGGTAGAGAGAATTTAGGGTTATGAAAAATTTGAATTTATGAAATCATGTGATTTAATTGTGCAGTTTGATTCTAAATGTGTTGTTTTGATACATAAACAAGGATTTTAAAGTCAAATGATGGATTTGGTTAAGTTTGGCTAGAGTTTGGAAATGTTAGTGTTGATTTAGGGTTTTGGAAAAATGAATTTTCAAAGTATGGTGAATTGTTTCATTTTAATGCTTAAAGTATGTTATTTGATGACATTAATGATGGAAATAAGCTTGGATTAATAATTGGATTGACTTGGAATGGAGAACCTTCAATGGTGAAGGTTATGCCATTTTAGGATTTTGAACAAATGTGTGTATTTAATTAATGTAATTGATTTAAACATGTTAAAATATGTTTGTAATGATATAAATAAACTTAAAACACCAATTTATATGACTTAATATGATTTTTCAAAGTTAAAGTGAGGTAAGGCTTAATTTTGGTGTTTTGTTTGGAATGATATTTAATTAAGGTTTAATGTTAAGGATGTCTTAAAATGTGATATTAAATGTTTGTATTTGATCACATTGTGTATTGGCATTAAGAGGTAGTAGTTTCCTCAATCCTAGTGTTGAAGGGCAGTTTGAAAGTGAAGGTTGGAGGGAGGTTTATAGCTTGCTTTTGATTACTTCCTAAGGTGAGTACAAACTTTTGATGAATTAGTTATGTTGTCATAAATTTGGGCTTAACACATTTTCGTTAGAAAATGAGTTAAGCTACTTGATGCATTGAACATTCATGAACATTGTGCTATGACGTGTGATTTGTCATGTATGCATCATATGCATTGTGAAAAGCCATTATTAATGGCTAAATTGCATAAAGTGTGAAATATGTGAATTATGTAAAAATAACCTAAAATGTTTGGGTAATGTGTTTTAATGTAAAATGTGATACATTGTGATGATATGTTGAGATATGATGAAATAAAATGAATTGACATTGATATGAATGAGAAAAAATGAGAAAAATAAGAAAGTGAGAAAGAAATTGATGATGGAAAATATGAAATAATTATGTGTCTAGTATGTTATCCAATTGCCAGAGTTCTGTGTTTAGCGGCATGCCTATGAGGTTATCCTTATTATCTGCCTTCAGGGCTAGCTTTTGAGCATTACTTTGATTTGCCTTCGGGCTAGATGCTTGGTGTCACTGTGATATGATTTGACTTTAGGCCTAGATGTTTGGCATCACTGTAATATGATTTGCCTTTGGTGCTAGACACTTGGTGTGATTTGGACCAAAATAGTAACTTTGGAATTTGAATGGTATATTAGATCCTTTGGGCCCATGCTTGTATTTGTTCTTATATGAATTATTGAATGATGTAAGAATATGTTTAAAAATGAACTTGGATGCCACATTGTGACATATCATAAAAGCATTAAGCATTGGCATTGTATTTAAGTTTATTTGTTATTAAAGTTTGTACCGCTAGGCTTTTAGCTTAACGCGCTTGTAATTCATCACGAAGGTGACAAGAGTGATTCGATTGAGTCGGAGAGTTTCTCTAGACCGGGTCTGGTCTAGATTTGAGTTGATTATAGAGTTGATTTTGGTGCATTAAGATCAGAGATACTGGCATCATATATTTTATATTATAGTACATTTTGATGTTATGTATATTATATTATGTATTGGTGTATATATTGTAAATTATAAAGGATGTTTTGGATAAATTTTATAATATGGGTTTTATATGTGTTTATATAAATATGTATATGTATAAATGTTTTAAGAAAATGTGGAGAAATTGAGGAGCATGGGTGAAATGTATGTTTGGTTTATTTGGGAGTGTTTTTATGCAGGTTGTGGTTTGTTGAAAATTTAGGGATGTTCAAATTACAGACAAAACTCTAGCAATTTTTTTTCAGAGATTTTTAAGAATAATTATATTTTGGAACCTATAGTTAATAATAAATATTTTATTTATTAATTAAATATACATTTAAAAATATTTTTGAATTTTAAATTTGAAATGTGAAAATTTTTGTTAAATCAGATTGTGACATTTTTATACCGTATATGTGTATTTTACATATACTAAATGTATGTATTATATGTATATAGGGTATAAGGGTGTTACATTTATTTTGGTATCAGGGCCTAGGTTTGAGGTTCTTGACATAGGTAGGTTGTTAGAGAGAGAAAATAGGGATTTTAAAAAATGATTTTAAATTGTGATACATGCATTGGCACTGGCAATATCTGATCTCTGATGTGATAATTTCTATTGTATTTGCAGATATAGATAGTTATGGCCTCTCGGACACACCAGTTTGTAGAAGGTAGTGCAAAGAGTGTAGCTCCTAATGAGGGTAGAGTTGGAGCTGGTGTTGTGTATACTGGAGAGATGTCTACTTATGTGCCTGTTAGACCAGTAGTAGAGAAGGTTCACCGGGCTGGGTGCGACATATGGTGGAGTTGTTGACACAATCTCTAGTTTAGCAGCCACAACTGCTACCATAGCTGCAACCGTAGCAGCAGTTGCCAATGCAAAAGTATGATAAGTTGAGGAAGTTTGGAGCCACATATTTTGTTGGCACTACAGACCATAATGTAGCAGAGTAGTAGCTAGACAAGGTCTAAAGGGTTGTCATCCAGTTGCAGGTTAGTCCAAAGGAGAAGTTTGATTATGCTAGATCTCTTCTGCAGAGGGATGCCTATGAGTGGTGGAAGACGATTCCCCATGCAATAGCTGATCTACTAGTGCTGACTTATGACAATTTTCTGCGGGAATTTGAGAAGAAGTATACTCTGAGGGAGTATAAGGATGCAAAGAAGATGTACTTTCTGAGTTTGAGGTAGGACTTGAGGTCTGTGATGGAGTATGAGATTCAGTTTATCTGGCTGAGCCAGTATGCTAGAGGAATCATATCTGATGAGATTGACCGATGTCGGAGTTTTAAGGAGCCTCTCTATAATATGTCTTCTGGAAGGCTCTTGGTATCATGATTTTTCTCAATTGATTGATGCTACTAGGAGTGTAGAGAGAGCACAGGGTCTTGTAGCAGCTGCCAGGGCAAAGGAGAGCAGAGCTAGGAGACCCTAGGGTGAGGCAGGGTCTTCATTAGTTAAGAGAGGCTGAGGGGAATATCCTCAGAGATTCCATAGGAGCCAGAGGCAGTCTGGCAGGTTAGTAAGCAGCAAAAATAGAGACAAAGACCTATAGCCTCAGTGGCTTATGCCCCGTCCCCAGTGGCTCAGTGGCCTGCTCCACCTACCTATGTTTATTATGGTAGGGCACATGGAGGAGTCTACTGGAGGACAGGTGCACCAGCAGTGTGTTACGGATGTGGATCATTAGACCACTTTATTATGTCCAGAGCCACCAGAGGATAGATAGACAAATACAGCAACTTCTAGACCAGTGTAAGCGGGGGTTATGGTGGCAGAGGTGTTGGTAGAGGTGGTAGATCTGAGACTGGTCAGAAAGGAGGTTCTTCAGCTAGGGGTAGACCAGATGAGGTAGGGCCATCACAGCAGGACTATATGATGCAAAGGCAGCTAGATGCTTCAGCTATCATAGCTGGTACTTTTACTTTATTTGGTACTTTAGTTCTTGCATTGATAGACCCTAGGCTGACTCATTCATACATTAGTACATCCATCTTTCCTATGAGTGATTTGCATTCTGAGTCCCTAGGATTTGATATTTTGGTCACAAATCCTTTAGGACACAATATTGTGGTTAGTAGGGTGCACCGAGATAGCCCAGTTGTTATTCAATATGAGAAGTTTCTTGGTGAACTGATTGAGGGATTGGTTATCTAGGCATGGGGTTATGGTAGACTATCAGCAGAAAATTGTTACCCTAAGAACACGTGATGGTAGCGATGTGATGGTATCTAGTGAGCCGAGAAATCTTTCATCCATATTTATTTCAGTTGTTTCAGCTAGGAGGATGATCCGAAAGGGATGTGAGGCATATCTTGCTCATGTTGTAGATACCAGAGCAGTGGGGTCCTAGCTTGACAATATACCTATAGTTGTTGAGTTTCCTGATGTTTTCCCTAATGAGTTGCCAGGGGTACCTTCTAAGAGAGAGGTTGAGTTTGGTATTGATGAGATCATTTTATACCTATTTTTATTATGGATTTCTATGTGTTTTTAGTTAATGTTTCATTTGATATTTGTTTAAAGTTTGTTTTAAGTGTTTGTTTTAGGTTAAAGTGCAAAAACTCCCTTCGATGATCAAAAAAATGAAGAAAGAGCATAAATCAAGCAAGACATGGCCAAGCCAAAGCAAGCTTGGCCGTGTCCCTCAAAAGAAGTGCAAGGTAGTAGCTGACACGGCCAGGAGACACTGCCAAGTCACTGGTCGTGTCTCACCCAAGGAACAAAACCAAGAAAGAAAAGAAAAGAAGGCAGAAGCTGACACTGGCAGGTGACATGGCCAAGCCAGTGGCCATGTCACATGACACGGCCACACGCTTGGCCGTGTCCCATCTTAAGCCAAGAAACAAAGGACCAAAAGAAATGAAGCAAAATGAAGAAGCAGTAGGTGACACACCCATATGACATGGCCAAGCCAGTGGCCTTGTTACATGACACGACCACAAGCTTGGCCATGTCACTCCTTGAAGAACAAAGAAAAGAAACAAAAAAAGAAAGAGAAAGCTAGCTTGGCCAAAGAAAAATGAGAGACACAGCCAAGCCACTCATGGCTTGGCCGTGTCACCTATGAAACCTTGACTTCTCTTGCACGAGGTGTGGAAAAAGTGGGGGACAAGGGTCTTGTTTTTACCAAAAGTAATATTAAACAAAGAGAATGTGGGGAATAAGGGAGAGTGGTATGAGTTGGAAGGCATGGGTGAGCTTTGAAGGATTGAAAAAGAGAAGAAGAGGAAGATGGAGAAAACGATTTTAATTGATGTAGTTGTTTTATTCTTATGATGCTTAATGATTTATTTCCAATTGATAATAGCATGCTCATTGATTGGTTGCAATTTTCATATTATTGACTTGAGAAAGCTTGTTATGAATTGAATACTCATAAGGGTTAAGGATTGATTGGAGTACTAGAGATAGACTTACAAGATCCTTTGGTTTATAGTTCCTTGTTCTTAATGCAAGATCTATTTAATTGTGTTTAAGAAGAGATTCCGGCACTCTACTTAGTGATTAGGGATTAATTCATTCGAGAGAGGTTTTAGTCTACTTTAGAGGAATGCCAACTCAACTCTATTATGTGATTTAACTGAATTGATTTTCATGACTATAATTGTGGCTAGGGGGATTCAATATTTGGATAGTATTTTGATCATCAAACCTTTTTACACAACACTCAATTTCTCTTTACTTGCATTCATTAAGTTAGTTGTCTTTAATTATAAAACATCACAAAAACTATTAATTTGCTAAACAATAGTTAAGATGTGCACTAGTACTTGACCTTGTCCTCAGTGGAATGATAACTCACTCACTACTTTATTACTTGGGCGACCCGTGCACTTGTGGTATTGCTATAGCATTTAGGCTCACGCGCACCAGGTATCGATCTGATGCCTGGTAGCACTCCCATCTCCATTACCCCTTATCAGATGGCACCTACTGAATTGAAGGAGTTAAAGGTGCTATTGCAGGAGTTGATTGATAAAGGGTTCATCCACCCTAGTGTGTCACCATAGGGAGCACCTATTTTGTTTATGAAGAAAAAGGATGGTGCCTTGAGATTGTGTATTGATTACCGGCAGTTAAATAAGGTGACCATCAAGAACAAGTATCCTTTGCCTCAGATAGATGATCTTTTTGATCAATTGAAGGGAACAGCAGCATTCTCAAACATTGATATGAGATCAGAGTACCATCAGTTGAGAGTCAGAGATGTGGATGTACCCAAGATAACTTTTTGCACTAGGTATGGGCATTATGAGTTTTTGGTGACGCCCTTTGGATTGACAATTGCACCAACTGCATTTATGGATTTGATGAACAGGGTGTTTAGACCATATTTAGATTAGTTTGTGGTGGTCTTCATTGATGATACTCTGGTGTATTCACATAATGAGGAGGATTATGACAGGCATATATTGATTATATTACACACTTTGAAAGAGAAGCAGTTGTATGCTAAGGTGTCTAAGTGTGAGATTTGGCTCGATCAGGTGACTTTTCTCGATCATGTGGTATCAGCAGAGGGTATTAGAGTTGATATGAGTAAATTTAAGGCTATTTTGAATTGGAATCCACCAAAGACTATGACAAAGGTTATAAGTTTTATGGGATTGGCAGGCTATTACCGTCGGTTTGCGAAGGATTTTTCTATGATAGCTACACCACTCACCATATCACTTTGGAAAGGAATTAATTTGTCTAGATAGATTAGTGTCGGGTGAGTTTTGAGCAATTAAGGGAGATGTTGACTCAGGCTCCTATCCTTACCCTCCCTGTAGAAGGTAAATCTTATGTGATATACAATGATGCTTCACATAGTAGTTTAGGATGTATTTTGATATAGGAGGGTAGAATCATTGCTTATGCATCTCGACAGCTGAAGCCACATGAGCTGAATTACCCGACTCATTATTTGGAGTTAGCGGCCCTAGTTTTTGCATTGAAGATTTGGTGGCATTACTTGTATAGAGATAAGTGTTTCATTTATACGGATCACAAGAGTTTGAAGTACCTGGGTGTTCAGAGGGAGCTGAATATTCGGCAGAGGTGGTGGTTAGAGTTGATTAAAGATTATGAATGTTTGATTGATTATCATCCTGGCAAGGCAAATGTTATTGCCAATGCCTTGAGTCTAAAGTCTATGGAAGGTTTGACTACTTATTCGCTATCATTGCTTGTTCAGTTGAGATCATTGAATGCCAGATTTGAGTCTTATGATGATGGTGCAGTGATGGCTCAGTTGCAGTTGAGGCCAGTTTTGTTGGTTAAAATTAGGGAGGCCCAGTTGGCAGATGAGAGAACCCAAAAGATTGTTATAGATTGCCAAAAGGGGAGACTTGAGACTTTCATGTGAGAGATGATGGTAGTCTATGGTACAGAGATAGGTTGTGTATTCCTGATGATGCAGGATTGAAGAGGAAGATATTAAATGAAGCACATTAGTCAATCTATGCTATGCACCCTGGTAGTACCAAGATGTATCAAGATTTGAAGTAGCATTATTGGCGGTCAAGTATAAAGAGGGACATGACAGAATTTGTATTCAGATGTCTCACTTGCTAGAGAGTGAAGGCTGAGCACCAGGTTCCTTCAAGGTTGCTTCAGCCATTATCAGTGCCAGAGTGGAAATGGGAGCGAGTGACAGTGGATTTTTTGAATGGACTACCTGTGAGCGGGGATTTTTGCCCCCACTCCCGGTGGAATGGTTCTTGCCACTTCGGCACTGTTTTGGCTCGGGGCCTTAGAGACCACGAACCTAAGTCCAGAGAAAATGGAGTCGCCACCCGGACGGGCTGGGAAAAAAGAAAGGGGTGGATGACTCGATTCCTAAGGAATCCCCAACCCCCTAATGGGTTCGGAAAGTTGGGTACGTGTGGGGAAGGTGAGAAATGGCCCAGCACCCCCACAACGCCCGGTTCATTGGAACCGACCTCCTTTACAGGTCTTAATATTATAAAATTCTTAAATATAACAACATTATCCATATTACACACAATAAATAAAAGAAAGCATCATTATATTAAAATCAAAGCAACGTCCAAACAAAGCAAAAAAATGGACACCCATCCAAGGATGGAAACATGTCCTTACATCATATGCCTAGATAGGACACCCACCAAAAGGTAGAAACATGCCCTTTACATAGGTTCTAAAATAAAAAAAAAAGTAAATTAAATTATATGATATTTAACTAATGAGGTATCCACCAAGTGGAAACATACCTCTTACAACATTTGAAAGTCTAAATAAATTGATAAAAGTAAATAACTATAAATAAATCATTCATTAAAGGTATTAATCAAAATATAAAATAAACATCCATCCATGATAAATTAAATAAATCAAGTATTGAAATTAAATAAATTAAAGCATAAGAAATAAATCAAAGCATAATCATATATGTAATTGAATAAAGCAAATAAAAGTTCAATTATAGATACTGTGACTTTTTATGGAATTAAAATAGATTAGGGTTTTATGTTTTAAAGGGTTGATAAGACACTTTTATTAATCAAATTAAGGTTTGAATGATGAAATCATGAAAATAGGGTTTTAGACACTTTAAAATTGTTTTGATTTGTGGTTTTAAATGGTGATTTCAAGCTAATGTGTAATTTTAGAACATTTGTGTTATTATGGTTTTTAATATTTTAAAGGATTAGAGCTTAGAGAAAATTAGGGTTTAAGGTTTTAAATGGGTTAGGGTTTATTATTTTAGGTTTAAAAGTTGAATTAGGGTTTTAGTATTTTAGAATTAGGGTCTCGGGTAAAAGATTTGAATTAGGGTTTTAGAAATCAATTTGATAATTTTATGAAGTTTTGTGAATTTAAACAAATGGATTGAAGTTTTTATAAGTAGAAAAGATGTTTTTAAGGCTTTTTGAATGAAATAGAACCTAGTTTAAAATTTTGAAATAAACAGAATCAAATTTTAATTTTGTTGAAAAATATGTTCAATTAGAGTTTTAAGGTTTTTAAGAAGAAAAAATAGCAATTTTAAGCCTTTTGGAAGATAAACTAACGAAATAAGGTTTTTTGGCTTTAGAAAAACTAAATTAAAGTTCTAAGATTTTAACTTTTAAAAAACACAAAAATCCTAGTTTTTAGCTACTGTGTAAAAACAATTAAAGAAAATCAATTAACACATACCTTCTTTTGATGATTCCTCCAAAAACAATTCTTCTTGGATGAACTAGCTCCAAAGACAAGCCTTTTTTGCCTTTGAATTGTTTAAATCGTGATGCTGCTCCTTTAAAAATCAATTGAATTGAATTTTTGCTTTTCCACTTCACCTTCGGATTCAATTTTCCAAACTCACTGTGAAATTTTTCCTCCTCTAATTTGGTTGCCTTTGATCCTTATTTATAGAGGTCTGAGGTTGTTTATTCCTAATTAGTTAAGATAAGTAATATTAATAAAAAAAGAAACCAAAACCTAATTGGATTAGGTTTTGAAAAATTTGCGTCGAAAAATTTCCGCTGCCGAAAAAAATTGCCGCAGGAAAAAATGCGCTGGCGAAAAAAACTGCCGCAGAAAATTGCGGCAGTGGGCGGGCTGGGGCGTCGCCCGCAGGAAATTCCTACTGGCGAGCTATTTCGCCCACAGGATTTTCCTGCGGGCGAAATAGCACAGTGATTTCGCCCGCAGAAATTTCCTGCGGCCGAAATATTCCACTGGCCTGTGCGACTGTTTTTTTGCTGCCGATTTTTTCGACTCTGATTTTTATTTTTATTTGTTTATTTTTATTTTTTATTAATAAAAATTAGATAATAAAGCAAAAATTATTTAACAAAAATTATTTTGGACCAATTAGACAACAAAAATCATTTTGGACTAAATAAAACATATTGGACCGGATTGGGTCAAAAATTAAGGGTCTACAGTTTGCCCCCTACTTAAATGATCTAAAACCTTAGTGAAAGAGAGTGAAAACCAATAAGACTTAATTTTTGATGAAACGGTTGAGGTTTTGGTTTCTGGACCGGGTTTGAGTTCTGGAATCAAGGGTGATTCTAGGTTCTGGACCTAAGGAAAATTTGGATTCTGGACCCAATTTGAGTTCTAGACTCAAGAATAATTCTAGGTTCTCGACCTAAGAAAATTTGAGTTCTAGACCCGGTTTGAGTTCTGGACTCAAGGATGATTCTAGGTTTTGGACCTAAGGGAAATTTGGGTTCTGGACCCGGTTCGAGTTCTGGACTCAAGAGTAATTCTAGGTTGTCGACCTAAGGAAAATTTGGGTTTTGGACCCGGTTTGAGTTCTGGACTAAAGGATGACTCTAGGTTCTGGACCTAAGGGAAATTAGGGTTCTGGACCCGGTTCGAGTTCTGGACTCAAGGGAGATTTTAGGTTCTGGACCTAAGGAAAATTTGGGTTCTGGACCCGGTTCGAGTTCTGGACTCAAGGATGATTCTAGGTTCTAGACCTAAGGGAAATTTGGGTTCTGGACCCGGTTCGAGTTCTGGACTCAAGGATGACTCTAGGTTCTGGACCTTAGGGAAATTTGGGTTCTGGACTCGGTTTGAGTTCTGGACTCAAGGGAGATTTTAGGTTCTGGACCTAAGGAAAATTTGGGTTCTAGACCCGGTTCGAGTTTTGGACTCAAGGATAATTATAGGTTCTGGACCTAAGAAAAATTTGGGTTCTGGACCCGGTTCAAGTTCCGGACTCAAGGATAATTCTAGGTTCTGGACCTAAGGAAAATTTGCGTTCTGGACCCAAGATATTTGGATACTCGATCCTAAACTGGCTTCGGATACTCGATCCTAAACTAGATTGGGACACTTTGCCCTAAATTGACTTGATTTGGGTACTTGGACCTTAGATTGGGTACTTGGACCCGAGATTGGGCACTTGGACCCAAGATTGGGTACTTGAACCCGAGCTTGAATTGATTTGGGTACTTGGACCCAAGAGTAGGTACTTGGACCCGAGAATGAATTTGACTAACCTTTTATTAGTTGAGAAGTCTGACTGCTCCGACTATTCTATGCATTATGACTCTTCACCCTCATAATGGATCTTCATCCTTGAAAATTGGGGTCTTCACCTTTGTAAATGGATCTTCATCCTTGAAAATCGGGGTCTTCACCTTTGTAAATGGATCTTCATTCTTGGAGATTGAGTCTTCTTTGTTCTTTGAAGATGGGAGTGACACGGCCAGTGGCTTGGCCGTGTCTCCTGGGTGTGTCAGCTTCTGTATCTTTTCTTTCTTTGCTTGGTCCTTCTTGACTTTGCCCCTTAGGAGAGACACGGCCAGTGGCTTGGCCGTGTCGCCTGCCCATGTCATATTCTGCCAAAATTTCTTTTGAGGTGACACGGCTAAGCTCGATTTGGCTTGGCCATGTCTTGCTTGATTCATGCTCTTCTTTCCTTGTTTTGATCTTCCAAGGGAGTTTTTTGCACTTTAACCACTTTTCTCTTGCAACTGCTTTTCCTTCCTTTAATTCTTTAATGATTGTTGCAGGCTGTTGGCTCGTTTGATCATGAAGTTGGACCCTCTTTCACTGCCCCTTCGTTTGCTCATTCTAGCCCGCCGGATACGCCATCTCATCCGCAGGGTATTGATATGAACTACCTAGTACGTTCCTCATTTCATAATATTTTACACTATATGTATGCATGATTATATATGCTTTTACCTTTTCTCTCTTGGCTCACAGCGGATGCTTGAGGAACAAAATAAGAAACTTCAAGAAGAGTTAGCTGCAAGTCGTCAGCAAGCTTCTCATTTTGAAAGTTCATATCATCAATCCGAACAAAATTTTTGTGACTTCCGATTTTAAGGAATGAGGGATCCCGGTGCTTCTTCATCAAGAAGCCCCCAGACTGATGACCATGAGATCCTTTCATCTGCTTCTAATGAGGACCATGACAAATCGGAACTCCAAGGCAATAGGGATTTTAGTGCTTCTGCTTCGGATGATCCCGGGACGAGTAATTTGCCCCCTCCTCCAACAGGCGATGGCTTTTTCAAGTCTTTATTTGGTGACCTACCACCACCCTCTTAGTGATATGTAAATATTGTAGCAATTGTAAAACATTGTACAATAATGAAAAATATACAATATTCCTCTTTACTGTAAACCTTTTTTTTTTGGCATATTTTTTCGTTACTGCCAAAATTATTTATTTTTTATTAACATATATATATATTATATATATAGTACATCATAATTAATATCCACTTCTTTTGTTAAACCAAATCTAAAGTGGAAAAAGAATTTGTGACCACTTCCTTTCCTTATGCCATATGGTCTTATCCTTTCCCATCATCTTTTCCATTTCACTTTTGGAAAAGGTTTATTTTCTTCTATATAAATCACCTTGCATGCCATATTTCAATTCATAAACCAAAAATCTCTCTCTTTCAACGTGAAGACTCCCTTTAGCAATTTTAGTTCCCCTTTATTCATCAACCATGACCGAGCACCATTTAAAGAAAATAAAAATTCTATTTAAGAATATGGATGCCAACCATTGGAAGCAAATTTTATGGTCAAAGCTTGATGTTTTAAAATGCTTTCAAAATGTCAAATTGGACCACTCCTTCTTACATGTCGTGGCTTCCCTGTGGGATACGGATTCTAGGGTATTTAGAATTAATGGCTTTGAAATGTGTCCCTTGATTGAAGAATTTGAGGCCATCCTTGGACATCCTAATAATCAACAAATGGCATTACCCACATTGATTTCCAAAACTCAACAGAAAATGCAAATGTTATTTCAAATTCCAAAACTCGAAGTTCTTCAGTTGATGAGAGGTGAAAAAATTCTACTTGCTCCTTTGATTGACTTTTGTTTCTCTTATTTGGCTCCTACTAAGGCTTGGGGACGCATGCTTTGTCTTTGCTTGCTCGGCCAATTCTTGCTTGTTTCTTCTGACGGCGACATTGATCCACGAGTATTGGATATTGTGGATCAAATGGAAGGAGGCTTGTCGCCGGTACCTATGATTTTAGCCAAGACCTTAGTTGGATTAAACTGATTTAAATCAGGATTGTCAAAGAGACTGACTGGGAGTTCATTGCTGCTTCAGGTAATTATCTAAACTACCCTTTCGGGTTTTCATTTTAGGCTCTTTTTTTTTCTCTAACTTTTGCCTAGTCCGCCCATGCGGGTTTTCGAAACTAGCGAGTTGTCCTAATTTTTGTCTAAGCTGCCCTTGCAGGTTTTTAACTCAATGGACTTCTCTCTCTTTTTTTTAACTTAATTCTTTCTTCACAGATTTGGCTTCAGGAGCGTCTTTGTTTACTTGATACTCCCTCCATGGATTTTGCCAGATATCTACCACATCATCATTCTGCTAGGAAGCTACTCCATCCTGCTTCTTCATATGCTGACTGGGTTAACTGGATCCACTCATGCTCTGAAGTCAATATCCGTTGGTTGGTACCTTGGTGGAAGATTTCTCATATCACCATGCGGACATACTTGATGTACGTTCCCCTTGCTGCTCTTCATCAAGGTACATGCTATGATCCTCGCCGACTTGGGTGTCAGTATGGAGCTGAGCCTTGTGATTCTGACTTTGTTCCCGACTTAGACATGCCTTGCTTAATTGAAGCCTACTTGGATTTGCTGAGGCAAAGCTGGCCTGCGCGTTACACTTATCGGCTGCCATAGCTTTTACATTTGTTAATTCAGAAAATGTTTTGTTAGGATGAAAAATAACTAAAGTAATAAAAGATGCTTCTTTTCCATTTATAAGTTGTCATCACCTTTTGCAATTATGATTATTATTTCATCCATATCTGGTTGAATACTTATAACAGTGCACATAGAATAATTTTAACATTAATTCTATTTTATTAAATTGGGGAACAACCAAACATAAAGCAAGCATACACAAGATTACTCCTGTTGCCAATTAGCCCTTTCGGGTTTTCTAATTGATGATTTTCTCTCATTTAGCCCTAATTGTTGCCTAGCCCGCCCTTTTGGGTTTCAGAACTAGCGGATTGCTCTAACTTTTTCCTAGGCTGCCCTTTTTGGTTTTTCAATTTAGCGAGCTCTTTTTCTTTTATTTTGATTTTTATCATACATAAAACCTCTTCAACCTGTCAATGTTTACTGGTTCACTAAATTCATTCCCATCCATGTCTGATAACTTCACCGCACCTTTGCTCATGACTTGCTTCACGACATATGGCCCTTCCCAGCTAGGTCTGAACTTCCCTCTTGGATCAGATACATTAGGCTTACATTGCTTCAATATTAAATCCCCAACTCTGAATTTTCTGATTTTAACCCTTCTATTGTAGGCCTGAGCTATCTTCTTTTGATACAGTTGGTGATGATATAGTGCCTTTAACCTTCTCTCTTCTAATAGAGCTAATTGTGTGTATCTGCTCGCTACCCATTCCATTTCGGGCAGTTCAGCTTCCAAGACTACTCTCAGTGATTTTATCTCAATTTCAATTAGCAATACCGCTTCCATCCTATAAACCAAAGAGAACGGTGTCATCCCAGTAGGTGTTCGCACACTCGTCCTATATCCCCATAAAGCAAAGGGAAGCATTTCCGACCAGTCCCTGTAAGTCTTAGTCATCTTGGACAGAATTTGCTTAATTGTCTTGTTCGTGGCTTCTACTGCACCATTAGCCTTTGGTCTATAAGGAAAGGATCAATGATGATGGATTTGGTACTTGGAGAATAAATCCTTAACTACTCCTTGAAACTGTACTCCGTTGCCTGATATCACACTGTGCGGGACACCATATCTGCAGATGAGATTCTTTTCAATAAACCTAGCCATTTGACTTGCACCCAACTTGATGAAGGATTCGGCTTTTACCCATTTTGAAAAATAATCAACTGCTACTACAATGAAACGGTGACCGTTTGAGGCTGTCGGATGTATTTCTCCTATAATTTCGATACTGTTTAGATCATTTTTGTACTTGTTTTTAGTATGAATTTATGTGTGTTTTAGTTAATGTTTTGATTAATTTTTTTTTAAGTGTGTTTAAATTGTTTGTTTTAGGTTTATGTGCAAAAAGACCCTTGGAAGATCAAAACAGTGCAAGAAAAGCATGAACCAAGCAAGACATGGCCAAGCCAAATCAGGCTTGGCCGTGTCCCTCAAAGATTAAAGAGGGCAGAGAGAGACACACCTAGAGACACGACCAAGCCTCTGGCTGTGTCTCACCCAAGGAGCAAACCAAAGAATAAGAGAGCAAGCAAAGAAGGAAAGAAAAGAAGCAGAGACTGACACCATCAAGGGACACGGCCAAGCCACTGGCCGTGTCACATGACACGGCCGTGTCTCACCTTGGAGAAAACAAACAGTGAGGGACACGGCCAGGAGCTTGGCCGTGTCCCAAGAAAGAAAAACAAGAGACACGGCCAAGCTCCACACTTGGCCGTGTCACCTAATGGAAAGCAAGGAAAAGACCAAGAGACACGGCCAAGCCAAATCAAGATTGGCCGTGTCACCCTTAATATCTATTTAAGTTCTATCACAAGATAGAAAAGAGGAGAACAGCTAGGGTTTTCAAAGGGAGAAAAGAAAAGAGAAGGAGAGAGCAAACACATTTGGGATGAGGAGAGAGTGACACTCTCCTTGTCCCTTCATCTTCATCCTCCATCTTCATCTTCTCCATCTTTCATTGATAAGATCTTTGAGATTCTTTGGGATAAGTTGGGTTAACAAGCTCTTGAAGGTTGAAGAAGCTTCATTGAAAGGTTTGGTGACTTGAGAAAGCTCCATTCCATCTTCCAAAGGCACAATCAATTGAAGGGTTGGTGACTTGAAAAAGCTCCATTCCATATTGCAAAAGGGGAATCAACCATTGAAGAAGGCTTGAGTTCTTCATCAAACATCAAAGTGGAGCTAGGAGGAAGACTAGCAATCCTACTTTTAGCATCTTCACAAGGGGTTTTTCTATTCTCTCTTTTAATTCATTTCTATTGTCGTTGATGTATTAAGAGATTGATATTGCAATTGACAATTTGTATTTGATTTATATTGAGTTGATTGAATGTTTTAAATTGATGATGTTGAGCTAAAAACCCATGCTTAGGGTTTGTAGTATATTTGATTGAATGATTTGATTTGATATTTCCATTGATGTACCTTGTTGTTGGTTGATTGCATTGGATTGTATGCTAGGTTAATAGATTAGCTACCTATTGATCTCTACATATTGAATGAAGGACCGAGAGGTGAAATTTGATATCGGAATTATGCAATCGACTACCCTATGAATGAATTAGAAATATAAGTTCTAGGATTTTGTTAATTTGGTGATGTAATATTATTGGCTATTGCTAATTCATGAATTTGATAACTAATGGATAGGTAATTGACTAATTAAACTTAAGAAACAAATTAATTTACAAGGTTATGTTAATGGATAATTGAGAATTGAACTTTGATTGAATGGACCTATAACCCTAGGCATATTCCCAAGAATCGATTTGATCTTGTACAACCTTCACACACATCAACCCTGCGCACGTTAATCTTAGGTTTAAATTGTTCTTTTACAATTCCAAACAACAAACTCTCACTTTTAAATTACTTGCTAATCAAGCTACTACGAACCACACCTTCTTGGGGAAACGACCTTGGGGCGATCACCTTTGCTACAGCTACCTCGTATACTTGCGAGTGACGCTTTGTAGTAGTACTTAATTCGAGCGCAACAAGTTTTTGGCACCGCTGCCGGGGAATGTTGTTAAGTAGTGATAGTTTGATTTTTCTTTACAATTTAATTGTTTGTTTGTTTTCTTTTAATTGTTTGTTTTTTTTATTTTCTTTTAATTTAATTATTTGTTTATTTTTCTTTAAGTTGCTAAGTGCCTTTTGTAAAGATGCAGTTTTCAAGGCACGAGGAAGTTTATGATAGGAACGATGATTCTGAAATGGCATGGCAATTAGCAGAATTGATTAATCAACTTAATGTGCTAAATGCAAGAGGAAGAGCACCTATGTCACGCCAAGAGATATGTGCAGCATGTGGCAATGTAGGGCATAGTGCAAATACATGCTCATTCGATTTCGCATGATACCAAGAATGGAAAGAGGAAGAATATGCCTATGAAAGTTTCCAGGAAATGGGTGGAAATGACCCATATCCCAGACCTTATAATTCAAGCTGGGGAAGCCACCCAAATTTTTCTTGGGAAAATCAACAGCAAATTCACCTCAAAATTTTTTTCAACCTTACCAAAGAAATCCTTACTCTCAAGAACAATATTCAAATCAAGATCACCTTAAGAAACCCACATTGGAGGATAGTTTGAATGCCTTCATTCAAACTACCGCACAAAATCAATATCACCTTAAGAAACCCACATTCGAGGATAGTTTGAATGCCTTCATTCAAACTAGCTCACAAAATCATGATCGACTTAAGGAACCCACTTTGGAAGATAGTTTGAATGCCTTCATTCGAATTAGTGCACAAAATCAAGATCAATGCAAGAAATCCACAGTGGAAGATGATTTGAATGCTTACATTCAAATTAGCACACAAAATCAGGAAGGGATCAATGAGAGGTTTGAATCTTTGGAGGAATCATTGAAGAGGGTGGAAATTCAAGTTAGGCAACTGGTACATCAACTCCAAGCACACCAAAAGGAGGAATATCCTAGCCAATTGGAGCAAGTCAAGGTAATCACAAATTTAAAGTGTGAACAGGTAATGTATAACAAATTTTGTGATTCTTTGGATGCAGGCACTAATCAAGAAGATAATGGCGAGGAGATACAAATTAACATTGAGGAGTTGAGCCAATCAAACAAGAAGGAGAATTCAGAGGCATTAACCTCACCAAAGTTGCATGAATTTTCCAATCCTGATAGGCCACCAAATCCATTTCCATGTAGCTTGAAAGATGAGGAGCAAGATGCTGAGGTTGTTGAAATGGGACTTGACAATGTTAAAGTGGATGAAGAAGTGATTCAACCAAACTTGGTTGAACTTAAAGAGTCCCCAAAAGTCATCTCTACTACTCTTGGTGGTAAGGAAGAGCAGAAATTTGATATGTCCATGTTGCACAAAGACCAAGATTATCACCACGTTCCTATTGCACTGGAGGATCACCCCGAGGCGACTTTCACATGTCCCTTTGAGACATGTTCTCTTCAAGGAATACTATTTAGGGGTTGCTGTACATTGGGTACATTTCAAGGTTACATGTTGTTCATCCTCTCAGTCATGGGCTCCAATTGCATTATGGGTGGAAGGAGCCCTACACATCGTATATGGGAACGATGGAAATCAGGTTTCATCTAAACCCCCTCTATAGTATGCATACTCACATTGAGGACAATGTGAAACTTTAAGTGTGGGGTTCATTTTATGTTTTGTGTTTTTACTTTTAATTGCATTTTGAGTTTTTGTGTTTTTACTTTTAACTTGTTTTTGTTTAAGTTTTAGTTAATGTTTTTAATGTTTTTCTTTGAATAAATGAATTTTAGAAAGTTCAATTGTTATAAAATTGTTGATAGATGACCTTTGAATTTTTGAAGCATGAATTTGAGAATTGAGTAGAATTGGTGCTTATTGTAAATTTTGTTGGTTTTTTTCCCTTGCATTGCCATTAACCTAGTGAGGAATTGAGCCATCAACTTATCATTCTTCTTGTGGATGAACATCTTTGATTGATGAATTACTAGAACTTTCTTTGAAATGCATTTTAAGATTACATAAAAATTTTAATTTGGCATCAAGATGATTAAGGCAATTAGGTGAACCACTTTGGCTTAAAAAGACCAACCCTATATTCAACCTTAGTTAGCCAATTTTGAGCTTATTTTATTTTTCCTTTTCTTTCTTTTTCACAACACCATTAGCTTGAACCTTGTTGTTTAACTCTTACCCTTTCATTAGGTCAAGAGCATTTTAAGAGCGTTTATAACTGAGTGTTGTGTTGAATTAAGTGTGGGGTTAAATTTAGTAGGTTTAAGATTGCAAAGCAAAATAAAAAAATAAAAAAAAAAGAAAAAAAGAAAAAGAAAAAGGAAATATATATATAATAATAATAATAAGAATAATTGTTGTTCTTGTTGAAAGTGTTGGAATGTATCATTGCAAGATTTAATAAGTGAGTTCCCTTGAAAAGCTCTTTAATGTCAAGGGGTAGATGAGAGGAAGGTGTTTTGGGATTGTTGGGTTATGTATGTGATCGGGTACTTCATTCTTAAAGTGCTCTTATGTATGTGATCGGGTACTTCATTCTTAAAGTGCTCTTGAACTTAATGATTAAGCTCACATTTCCTAAATGCCATCCTTTACCTTAGCCCCATTACGACCCAATAAAGACCTTTTGATTGATGCTTGATTGTTATTTGTGGTGGAGATTTGATTGATAAGCAATCCTATGGTAATAATCTTTCATTCATTGTTATGAGTGTAAACACCACCATGATCAAACACTTGTAAGAGTTGGTGAGGGAGCGACAACAAAGGTTATGTATGGAAAACCACTTAATTGCATGGGTGTCAATTTTGTTTGATTCAATATTGACTGTGGATTTAGGGATAGGGGAGTCTTGATGCATCTTTATAACTCTTGAACTTAACAAAATTTATCTTGTTAGTGTGTTTTGATTTTAGCCTTGCTTGGGGACAAGCAAGGAGTTAAGTGTGGGGTAGTTGTTTAGATCATTTTTGTACTGGTTTTTAGTATGATTTTACATGTGTTTTAGTTAATGTTTTGATTAATTTTTGTCTTAAGTGTGTTTAAAGTGTTTGTTTTAGGTTTAGGTGCAAAAAGACCCTTGGAAGATCAAAACAGTGCAAGAAAAGCATGAACCAAGCAAGACATGGCCAAGCCAAATCAGGCTTGGCTGTGTCCCTCAAAGATTGAAGAGGGCAGAGAGACACACCCAGAGACACGGCCAAGCCTCTGGCCGTTTCTCACCCAAGGAGCAAACCAAAGAACAAGAGAGCGAGCAAAGAAGGAAAGAAAAGAAGCAGAGACTGACACCATCAAGGGACACGGCCAAGCCACTGGCCGTGTCACATTACATGGCCGTGTCTTTGGTAGTGTCTCACCTTAGAGAAAACAAACAATGAGGGACACGGCTAGGAGCTTGGCCGTGTCCCAAGAAAGAAAAACAAGAGACATGGCCAAGCTCCACATGGCTTGGCCGTGTCACCTCTCACCACTAAAGAAAAGAAAGAAAAGAAAGAAAGAAAGCAAGAGCCAGTGAGGGACACGGGCAAGTGGCTTGGGCATGTCCCATGGAAATCAAGAGACACGGCCAAGCCAACCTTGGCTTGGCCGTGTCACCTAATGGAAAGCAAGGAAAAGACCAAGAGACACAGCCAAGCCAAATCAAGCTTGGCCGTGTCACCCTTAATATCTATTTAAGTTCTTTCGCACGACAGAAAAGAGGAGAACGACTAGGGTTTTGAAAGGGAGAAAAGAAAAGAGAAGGAGCGAGTAAACACATTTGGGATGAGGAGAGAGTGACACTCTCCTTGTCCCTTCATCTTCATCCTCCATCTTCATCTTCTCCATCTTTTATTGATAAGATCTTTGAGATTCTTTGGGATAAGTTAGGTTAACAAGCTCTTGAAGGTTGAAGAAGCTTCATTGAAAGGTTTGGTGACTTGAGAAAGCTCCATTCCATCTTCCAAAGGCACAATCAATTGAAGGGTTGGTTACTTGAAAAAGCTCCATTCCATATTGCAAAAGGGGAATCAACCATTGAAGAAGGCTTGAGTTCTTCATCAAACATCAAAGTGGAGCTAGGAGGAAGACTAGCAATCCTACTCTTGGCATCCTCACAAGGGGTTTTTCTATTCTCTCTTTTAATTCATTTCTATTGTCGTTAATGTATTAAGAGATTGATATTGCAATTGACAATTTGTATTTGATTTATATCGAGTTGAATGAATGTTTTAAATTGATGATGTTGATCTAAAAACCCATGCTTAGGGTTTGTAGTATATTTGATTGAATGCTTTGATTTGATATTTCCATTGATGTACCTTATTGTTGGTTGATTGCATTGGATTGTATGATAGGATAATAGATTAGCTACCTATTGATCTCTAGATATTGAATTAAGGACCGAGAGGTGAAATTTGATATCGGAATTATGCAATCGACTACCCTATGAATGAATTAGAAATATAAGTTCTAGGGTTTTGTTAATTTGGTGATGTAATATAATTGGCTATTGCTAATTCATGAATGTGAGAACTAATGGATTGGTAATTGACTAATTAAACTTATGAAACAAATTAATTTACAAGGTTATGTTAATGGATAATTGAGAATTGAGCTTTGATTGAATGGACCTATAACCCTAGGCATATTCCCAAGAATCGATTTGATCTTGTACAACCTTCACACACATCAACCCTACACACGTTAATCTTAGGTTTAAATTGTTCTTTTACAATTCCAAACAACAAACTCTCACTTTTAAATTACTTGCTAATCAAGCTATTACGAACCACACCTTCTTGGGGAAACGACCTTGGGGTGATCACCTTTGCTACAGCTACCTCGTATACTTGCGAGTGACGCTTTGTAGTAGTACTTAATTCGAGCGCAACAGATACCCCAGGTGGCAAATAGCCAGGGTGAAGAAATTGAATGCAGTTCTTCAGGAGGCATGTGATTCAAGTTACCATACATCTGACATTGCTGGCACTTCTTGACAAACTCAATACAGTCTCTCTCCATGGTCAACCAATAGTAACCTTATCGAATAATCTTCTTAACTAGGGCCAAACCACTCATGTGCGGACCGCAACTTCCCGCATGTATTTCAGACAAGATGTGCTCCACTTCAGGCTTTCTTAAACATCTCAAATGCACTCCATCAGGCCATCTTCGGTATAACTCTCCATGGAAGGTGATGTATTGCAATGACCACCTCCTTATGGCTCTTCTCTCTTTCTTTCTTGCCCCCGGCGGGTATTCTCTTTCCTCCAAAAATTGCCTTATAGTATCATACCATGCATCATGGTCCATATCAACTTCCATGATTGTCTCATATTCATAGCAAGGAGTTGATGAACTGGTCAAGATTAGAGGCTTAAGGAATAGGCTGGCAGGATTTTCCCATACCGAAGCCAATGTGGCCAAGGCATCAGCCATCTGATTTTCTTCTCTTGACAGGTGTATAAACCTACACTCCTTAAAATTCTTCATTATCATGGTCAAATAACGGTGGTATGGTTTTAATTTTTCCTCTTTCAACTCCCATTCTCCATTTACTTGGGATACTACTAGCAATGAATCGCCATAAACTTCCACCTTATCCACCTTCATAATCATTAGGGTTTCCAAACTAAAAATACAAGCTTCGTACCCCACCATATTATTGGTTGCCCTAAATTTCAACTTCTTGGCTAAAGGGATAAGTTCCCCTTCGGTCAATTCTAGTATAACTCCTAAACCTGCTCCTTTCCTATTTACCACTCCATCAAAATACATTTTCCACCCTTGTACTTCAATTACTTCTAAATGTTCATCTGGAAATTCCAAGATTACCTCTTCACTTTCTGGAAATGGTTGTTGAGCCAGGAATTCTGCCACCGTTCTACCCTTTATTATTTTCCTGGTTACATACTCGATCTCAAATTCTTCTAATATTATCAACCATCGACCGTATTTCCCAATTAAAGAGGGTGTCTCTCTTAAGTACTCCATTGGATCCAACCTGGAAATCGCTTGCACACTATACGATTGAAAGTAATGCTGTAACTTCTTAGAAGACCGAACCACGGCTATACATGTCTTTTCGATGATACTATACTTAATTTCATAAGGTAGGAGCTTTCTACTCAAATAGTAAACGGCATGCTCAATCCCCGACTCATCTTCTTAGGCTAGCATGGCTCCTATCGACTCTTCTTCAACTGCTAAGTATAGTAATAGAGGTTTTCTAAGTTTAGGTGGTTTCAAAATAAGTGGATTCAATAAATACTCTTTTATTCGGTCAAAGGCCTTTTGACATTCTTCATTCCATACGACCGGCTGATTCTTTCTAAGCAACTTGAAGATAGGCTCACAGATTGTTGTGAGCTTTGCTATAAATCTTCTAATGTACTGCAGTTTACCAATGCATCCCCGAACTTCTCTCTCCGTCTTTGGGGCTGGCATAACCCTAATTGCTTTAACTTTTTCAGGATCTATCTCAATGCCATTCGGACCAATTACATGTCCCAACAATTTACTTGAGGTAACACCGAATACACACTTCTTCGGATTTAATCTTAGCTTATACCTCAAAGCTCTATCGAAGAATAATTCCAAGTTCTGGAAGTGTTGCTCCCTTGTATCCGACTTCACCATCATATCATCAACATATACTTCAACTTCTTTGTGCATCATGTCATGAAATAGTGTGGTGGCCATCCTTTGGTAGGTTGCTTCAGCATTCTTTAAACCGAAAGGCATCACCCAATAACAAAATATACCCCATGTAGTAATGAAGGTAGTTTTGGTTTTATCCTCTTGGGCCATTAACACTTGATTGTATCCGAAAAATCCATCTACAAATGAGTGTAGCACGCTAGAGGCTGCACTATCAATGAGAACATCTATATGAGGTAAAGGAAAATCATCCTTAGGGGAAGCCTTATTTAGATCTCTATAGTCCACGCAGACCCTTATCCTTCCATCTTTCTTTGGCACGGGTACTATGTTGGCTAACCAATCTGGATATTCTATTACTTCAAGGAACTTCACTTGTATTTGCTTAGTGACCTCTTCTTTAACCAATTCAGCCCACTCAGGTCTTAATCGCATAAGCTTTTGTTTGACAGGTTTAATGTGAGTGTAAGTAGGAATATGATGCTCAGCTATGTCTCGATCTATCCCAGGCATATCCTCATAAGACCAAGCAAACACTTCTTCATATTTTTTGAATATTTTTTCAAATCTCTCTCTCTCATCAGGAGTAAGGTCGGATGCTATGCTAATGTTTTTAGGATTTTCAGTTGTTCCCAAATTTAATGATTTTGTGTTAACAGAATTAATATTAAAGATGAACATGTAACTGCTACTTGAATGTATGCAACCATCAGGAGAAACATCACACAAGTAAGCAAAATCAGACTTTATTGCATTCATTTTGGAAAATAAAACATCATCATCCTCATACAAAGTAGACAAATTAAAATCAAAATCATTGTTCTCAGAATCATAAAGCAGGATGTCTTCAAACTTTTCTTCAACCAGGGCAGCAATCTCTTCTGGAGTCCTATCGGTTTTCAGGGCAGCTTCATTCTTCTCTTCTGGATTGAATTCTTTGTTGGTTGACAAGGTGAGCTCTTTCTTGACTTGCTCCACTAGCTCAGCAACATCTGCAAAAATTTTAAAACCTGGAATTAACTTACCCATGAACATGATCGGCTCGGGTTTTCCTTGGAGTGGTCCCATATCTGGGGCTTTGACAAAAATCTCTTCGAGTGGTGGGAAGCTCATCTTCTCACTCTTCTTTGGTTGTACATCGTTGTCTTCATCATATCCTAACCCCTTCTTGGAAGTTTGAGTCCTAAAATCTGGCAACTTTGTCAAACCAGCCTTTCCCTTTCCAAGACCAGCTCCGGGAAGGTAGTTCATGTTCTTCATCATATTCAAAACTTTGGAGTCCACTACTTCATCATCAGAAATTGTAGCCACTTGAAAACTATTGAGAGGCCTCTCAACCATTAGAGCGTTAACAATCTCATTATCTTCAGCTTCAATGACCACTGTCTCATTTTCGTTGGGAAATTTGATCTTTTGATGAAGGGTGGAAGGAATTGCACCAAGAGGGTGAAACCATGGTTGCCCCAAGAGTAAGGCAAAGGTAACTGGTATGTCTAAAACAACAAACTCAATAATAGATTTAATTGGACCAACCTTGACAGCCGCTTTGAAAGTCCCTTAGGCATGCCTCTTAGTGTTGTCATAAGCACGAATTGTCACCTCGGTTGGGTTTAGATCTCTTGTTGACATGGCTAGCTTTGGCAATATCTTAAGTGGACAAACATTTATGGAAGACCCATCATCGACCATGACACATGGAGTCCTTTTCCCCTTGACTTCTATTTTGATAAAGAGAGGGCGGATGTGGTCTCTCCCCTCCTCTGGTAAGTCCGTATCTGAAAAAGAAAATGCTCCCATATTAACTTCACTCTTTTCTTGGACCTCCTCAATTTTCATTACTTCCCCAATTTTTATGAAGTTGATCAACTCCTCCAGTGTTGCGGAGGTAGAAATTGGCATGCTAGCCAAGGTTTTGGCCATAGTTTCTCGGTGCTTTTTAGAAGTAGCTAACAAGTCCCAAATGCTAACACTTGCTTGGGTTCTTTTCAATTGCTTGAGCACAGCATCATCTTCTTCCACTTCAACTTCCTTTCCCTTATTCATTTCTATCTCCTTAGGTGGTGGCCTTGCGTAAGGCTTAACGGATCTAGTATTCATCACCTCATCTTCTTCGGGCTCGGACCAAGTCCACTCCTCCTTCTTGGGTATGATATCATCATCACTATCACTTGAATCCCAAAACCCGTTGACAACACAAATTGCTACTTCTTCACCCATCATAGCTTGTTCAATTTTGACAAATGCCTCTTCTTCTTTGATTGTTTTTTCATCCACATCTTGAAAAGAAGACATGACAAAGTCCTCATGCAAACCTCCTCCAATCATAAAGGTTGCCGGTGGTGGTACTCTATTGAATTTTGGTAACGGGTTGTCTTTGGTGTTTGGCTTATTAGGCTCAGGTAGCTTCCCATTATCAATTAGGTTTTGGATCTCATGTCTCAACCTCACACATCTATCCGTGTCATGTCCTTGCATTTGGTGAAATTGACAAAATGCTTTGGTGTCAAAGTTAGGTGGGAGAGGGTTAGGCAAAGGATGAGGATTTAAGAGTTGTAGTAATCCTTTTCTTTGAAGCTTATTGAGAACCCAAGACATCGGCTTTCCCAATTTCAAAAATTGTCTCCTTGTCCCTTGGTTAGTAACATTAACACCGACGGCCTTTTGCATGCTTTGGCTACCAGGTTGATAGCTCCCTTTCTCATTCCTTTTTGTTGCAAAGCGGCTCTTCTCCCTTTCCCATTCTTCAATTTGCAAACCAGCTTGGAGAAGGTCTTTGAAATCACAGATGAGTGTATGAGACATCCTCTCACGAAGACTAGGCAACACCCCTCTCACAATCATCCTTATTTAATTGGATTCATTGGCCTCTTCTTAAGTAAAGCGGCCTTGTTTCTCCATCGCTTCACATAGTCCACAAAATTCTCATTTGTCCTTTGCCTTATGGACTCCACTTCCATTTAAGTAACTTCTAACTCAACATTATATCCATATTGTTGGATGAAGGCTTTGTAAAGTAGATCCCAACTCTTTTGTGTTCTATCATCTAAGGTATTGAACCAATTTTGGACAACAGGGTCCAATGAGAGCATAAAGTACCTTAGGTTTTGAGCCTTAGAAGCTGGGGCAAATTGCATGGCAGTGATATACTGCTTCACATGAAGATGGGGATTTCCAGTGCCATTGTACTTAGCAAAGGAAGGCATCTTGAACTTATAAGGGACCTCATCATCTTGTTCAAATAGTTTATCGATCTCAGACATCTCTTCGGTTTTCAGCTTCTTCTCAAATTTCTTTTCTAAATCAGCAATCATCTTTTCAACATCGGATGTCTCGGTGTTTTTAATAGTTGCCTTCTCAACAACCTTTGGTTCTTTCTTCTTTTCTTGAACCTCTTGGTAGTATTGAGCCCAATCATCATCATCATCAATGATCACCTTTTCATCATCAAAAACCACTTCACTAACTTTAGTCTTCCCTTTGTCCTTTGGTTTCTTAGTGCTAGCAGATACCTCGGCATGGTTTTCTAAGATTGCAGTCAATTGGTTCTTTATGGTCTCAGCTAGGGCCTCTTTGATTTCTTCCATCTTGGCATTGAGGGCCTCATCCACCATCCTTTGAATTTGTTCGGGCTCCATTGCTTTAGGTGAGTAAGTGATTGAGTCGTTGCTAGATACTTCATCTCCGGCGTAGGTTGGATTGTTGTAAGCTTTAGAACTCTCATATTCCAGGGCTGTGAGCCAGAGAGGATCAATGATATGAGATGCAAATGTATGCATGTATGCACAAACAATCAACAAATAAGAATAAATAGGACGTTCCTTCTAACCTTATAACATCCACACATGAATTGTGAGTCTCTTTTCCTAGGTATATGATTAACAAAATACCAACATGGGGCATCTTGTTTTCGAATAATTCCCTCGGACGTTTCAACCAATAGTTATATTTTCGAAAATGGAAGTCAATCAGTGATAATTCCCATTAATTAGGTTTTAATCCATTCAACCAACTAAATTAGCTTTTTGGATTAAAACGAAATTAAGAGGCTTATTATAAATAGATTTCTCACTTGCAAAAGGTAACTAATGATTCATGCCAAAAACAAGCCCATGGTTAATTTACTCTTAATGTAAACTAGGCCCACAATTGATTTTTAGTATTTCATAATTGACCTAAATATTTTTGCAAGCTCTTTGTAAGAGAAGGTTGGGTGAAAATAGTTTTGTTTCTAAGCCCATTGTAAAAATATTTTTAAAAAAATGGATTTTGGGCTTAGTATTTGAGCCATGGGCCAAAGAATTTTTTATTTGAAACGTTTTATGTCCGAAGACCATCTTGAAAAATTTTTGAAAATAGCTTTGGTCTTTTGGACTTTAAAGAAAAGTTTATTTTGAGCTTACAATATCCTTAGGTCATTTTAGAAAAAAAAAAAAACAAATAAGCCATGATTTAGACTAAGATAAACTAACCATAGTCAAACAACATGCATTTGGGGTAAAACATAAGGAAAGTAACTAGGCCAATTACATGAGCTTTAGTCTTTGGGTTAAAAAGGCTTAGGTTCCCATAGCAAGTATATACCAAAAGGTACGAGGCTATGAGTGGTTATGCCATGCTCGATCTCCATACCTTGAGTGAAAGTATGGTATCCCTTACATAACATAACACGGGTAATACGGGCGTCCTAACTTACGCACACGATGCAATCTAAGATGATGCAATGGATAATATCATTATAAGAAAGAATAGAATAATATAAAGACCAACGGAATCAACTTCTCTTATTCCCAGTGGAGTTGCCACTGTGAGCGGGAATTTTTGCCCCCACTCCCGGTGGAATGGTTCTTGCGACTTCGGCACTGTTTAGGCTCGGGGCCTTAGAGAACACGGACCTAAGTCCGGAGAAAATGGAGTCACCACCCCGACGGGCCGGGAAAAAAGTAAGGGGTGGATGACTCAATTCCTAAGGAATCCCCAACCCCCTAATGGGTTCGAAAAGTTGGGTACGTGTGGGGAAGGTGAGAAATGGCCCAGCACACCCACAATGCCCAGTTCATTGGAACCGGCCTCCTTTACAAGTCTTAATATTATAAAATTCTTAAATATAATAACATTATCCATATTACACACAATAAATAAAAGAAAGCATCATTACATTAAAATCAAAGCAACGTCCAAACAAAGCAAATAAATGGACACCCATCCAAGGATGGAAACATGTCCTTACATCATATGCCTAGATAGGACACCCACCAAAAGGTAGAAACATGCCCTTTACATAGGTTCTAAAATTAAAAAAAAAAGTAAATTAAATTACATGATATTTAACTAATGAGGTACCCACCAAGTGGAAACATACCTCTTACAACATTTGGAAGTCTAAATAAATTGATAAAAGTAAATAACTATAAATAAATCATTCATCAAAGGTATTAATCAAAATATAAAATAAACATCCATCCATGATAAATTAAATAAATCAAGTATTGAAATTAAATAAATTAAATCATAAGAAATAAATCAAAGCATAATCAAATATGGAATTGAATAAAGCAAATAAAAGTTCAATTATAGCTACTGTGACTTTTTATGGAATTAAAATATATTAGGGTTTTATGTTTTAAAGGGTTGGTAAGACACTTTGATTAATCAAATTAAGGTTTGAATGATGAAATCATTAAACTAGAGTTTTAGACACTTTAAAATTGTTTTGATTTGTGTTTTTAAATGGTGATTTCAAGCTACTGTGTAATTTTAGAACATTTGTGTTATTATGGTTTTTAATGTTTTAAAGGATTAGAGCTTAGAGAAAATTAGGGTTTAAGGTTTTAAATGGGTTAGGGTTTACTATTTTAGGTTTAAAAGTTGAATTAGGGTTTTAGTGTTTTAGAATTAGGGTCTCGGGTAAAAGATTTGAATTAGGGTTTTAGAAATCAATTTGATAATTTTATGAAGTTTTATGAATTTAAACAAACGGATTGAAGTTTTTATAAGTAGAAAAGATGTTTTTTAAGGCTTTTTGAATGAAATAGAACCTAGTTTAAAATTTTGAAATAAACAGAATCAAATTTTAATTTTGTTGAAAAATATGTTCAATTAGAGTTTTAAGGTTTTTAAGAAGAAAAAAATAGCAATTTTAAGCCTTTTGGAAGATAAACTAACGAAATAAGGTTTTTCGGCTTTAGAAAATCTAAATTAAAGTTTTAAGATTTTAACTTTTGAAAAACACAAAAATCCTAGTTTTTAGCTACTGTGTAAAAACAATTAAAGAAAACCAATTAACACATACCTTCTTTTGATGATTCTTCCAAAAACAATTCTTCTTGGATGAACTAGCTCCAAAGACAAGCCTTTTTTTCCTTTGAATTGTTTAAATTGTGATGCTGCTCCTTTAAAAATCAATTGAATTGAATTTTTGCTTTTCCACTTCACCTTCGGATTCAATTTTCCAAACTCACTGTGAAATTTTTCCTCCTCTAATTTGGTTGCCTTTGATCCTTATTTATAGAGGTCTGAGGTTGTTTATTCCTAATTAGTTAAGGTAAGTAATATTAATAAAAAAAGAAACCAAAACCTAATTGGATTAGGTTTCAAAAAATTTGCGTCGGAAAATTTGTGCTGTCGAAAAAAATTGCCGCAGGAAAAAATTCGCTGGAAAAAAAACTGCCGCAGAAAACTGCTGCAGTGGGCTGGCTGGGGCGTCGCCCGCAGGAAATTCCTGCGGGTGAGCTATTTCACCCGCAGGAAAATCACACAGTGATTTCGCCAGCAGGAATTTCCTGCGGGCGAAATATTTCATGGGCTCGTGCGACTGTTTTTTTGCTGTCGATTTTTTCGACTCTGATTTTTATTTTTATTTTATTTTATTTTTTGATTTTGATTTTTGATTTTTATTTTTTATTAATAAAAATTAGATACTATAGTAAAAATTATTTAACAAAAATTATTTTGGACCAATTAGACAACAAAAATTATTTTGGACTAAATAAAACATATTGGACCAGATTGGGTCAAAAATTAAAGGTCTACACTACCTTTGACTTAGAAGAAGATGATGCAATATGGGTGATTGTTGATTGAATGATGAGTTCAGACGGACTATTCCCTTGAGAGATTGGTTGAGTAGTATATCAGTGAGATAGTGAGGTTGCATGGAGTCCCAGTTTCTTTGGTGTCAAACTGAGATCCCCCATTTACATCAAGAATTTAGAGGTGTTTGAAGGATGCATTGGGTTCTCAGTTGTATTTTAGTGCTGCTTTCCATCCTCAGACATATGGGTGATTAGAGAGAGTGATACAGATTCTAGAGGATGTGTTGAGGAGTTGTATCATTAATTTCACTGGGAGCTGGGACAAATTCTTGCCACTGATTGAGTTTACTTATAACAATAGTCATCAGTCCAGTATTGGGATGGCACCTTATGAGGTCTTGTATGGCAGGAAGTGCAGGACACCTTTATATTGGGATGAAGTTGGAGAAGGTAAGTTGGTCGGTCCCGATTTGATTAAGGAAACAAAAGAGAAAGTGAAGGTGATTCAAGATCGTCTGAAAGCAGCTTAAGACCGATAGAATCCTATACAGATTTAAAGAAGAAAGATATAGAGTTCAGTGTGGGAGATAAAGTATTCCTGAAGGTGTCTCCATGTAAGAGAATTCTAAGACTCGGCCGCAAAGGGAAGTTGAGTCCTCATGTCATATGACCATATGAGATATTGGAGAGAGTTAGTCCAGTGGCTTACAGATTGGCTCTGCCGTCCGAGTTGGACTGGATACATAATGTCTTTCATGTATCTATGCTTCAGAGATATAGATCAGACTTATCTCATATTTTGTCAGTAAAGTCCATTGAGGTGAGTCCGAATCTGACTTACGAGGAAGAACCAGTGGCGATCTTGGCACGAGAGAAAAAGAGTTGAGGAACAAGAAGGTGCCACTTGTGAAAGTTCTTTGGAAGAATCATGCTATGCTACTGAAGAGGTGACATGGGAGAGTAAGCAGACGATGCAGAGCTAGTATCCTCAGTTGTTCCAGAGTTAATAGCAGGTAATTTCGAGAACGAAATTTTCTTTAAGGAGAGAGAATTGTAACATCCAAATATTTGAAAATTAAATTAAATAAATTAAAATTAAATTAAATAAATTATTTAAAAAAAATGAAAGGATTTTAAGTGAAAAAGTGGAATGTTATGTGAAATATACATAATATATACAAAGTCAACTCTTTTAAAAGAAAAGTCAAAGGTCAAATGGTATTTTTGTAATTATATTTTCGAAATTAAAATTATTTATATAATTTAAAAATAAATTAATTTGAATGGAAGATGTAATTTTGGAGTTTTTATTAATTAATTAATTAATTAATTAAAAATATAATAAAATATTATATATATATATATAAAGTCTTAAATGAAAGTGGATGGAAAGAGAAAACAACTTTGATCTTCTTTTTCTTCTTCTTCCCTTGAAGGTCAAACTCCACAAATGTCCAAAGACAAGGTTTTGCTTCTTCCAAGCTCATTTAATTGAAGGATTTCAAGGTTTCAAGTGGAATTTTTAGTGATTTCCTCCTTAAATAGTAAGTTTTCTAACTTTTTCCTTGAAATTTCATGGATAAATGATTGTGTTGATTTTGGAGTTTTGAAGTAGTATATTTTAATTGCTTAATTGGAGATGAATGAAGTTGTTTTGAGCAGTTATTAATGATTTTAAGGTTGGATTGAAGAAATGATTGAATTTAAGTTGAATTTGGTAAAGAGTGAGAATTTAGGGTTATGAAAAATTTGGATTTTTGAAATCATGTTATTTAATTATGCAATTTGATTATAAATGTGCTTTTTTGATGCATAAACAAGGATTTTAAAGTCAAATGATGGATTGGTTAGAGTTTGGAAATGGTAGTGTTGATTTAGGGATTTGGAAAAATGAATTTTCAAATTTTAGTAAGTTGTTTGATTTTAATCCTTAAAGCATGTTATTTGATGACATTAATGATGGAAATAAGCTTATATTAATAATTGGATTGAGTTGAAATGGAGAACCTTCAATGGTGAAGGTTATGCCATTTTAGGGTTTTGAACAAAAGTGTTGTAGACCCTTAATTTTGGCCTTAAGCTAGTCCAATCCCAATTAAAGAAAGCCAAGCCAAATTCAGTCCAATTTTAAAAGCTTAAATCTAGTTTATAGCTTTGATTTAGGTTGGTCTGATTTTAAAAGGACTAAAATAAGCTGGTTGAATTTTTAAAAGACTAAAATGGGTTCGATTCAATCTTAAAATCCCAAAGATAAGTTGGTACAAACCCAAAAACATATATTTTGTCAAAATGACATGCCAAATTCGCCACAAGCTTTGCCTGTAGTGAATTGGGCATGCCAACTCGCCAAGCCTAAATGTTTAGGTTAATTGCATCCAGATTCAATTTTTATCCACTTCTAACTCTAATTCTAATTTGAGTAAGCCTCGGGAGATTTTAAAATCAAGGAAAACCTAATGGTTATATATAAATACATCATTAGAGGCAACAAGCAAGGGTGGAAATTAATAAAAAAAAACAACCCTGGCAGCAATGATTATCAAAGAAGCATAAAGTTAGCAATAATTAATTGAAAAACCCTAGTAGCAAGATTCATCAAGCAAACAAGGAGGCAGGAACGATTGCCTCAAAATTTTCTTCGTTCGTCCAAGATCAAAGTTGGTTAGGCAGTAGCATAGATTCAATTCAACATATTGATATTGGAGGAGCCAACAATACAAGTTCAATTTCTATAGCCAATTTTGATTTATCATCTTCATTCATTAGTTTTTGTATTTGTTTATTTAATTATTTTAAAATTGTTTTCTGATATCAATTTATTTAGTTTGATTGTCTCAATGGCTAGTTCACTGTATTATTAATTTACAAATTTGATTATCTACAGTAAGGTATAGAAAATAAATTGCATAGCACGGCAATAATATAACTTACTCATTTTAACACCAATTTGTTTTCTCAAAACCATAATCAATTCTATTTGGCCCGAGTCTGCACCTCTCAATATAATATTTAGTGCTAGATTTACATTATAAAACCCTAGTTTGACATATTTAAACTTAATCTAATAATGAAACCCTAATTTTTATCTTAAAACTCTAGTTTAGGAAAAATCCTAAACTATATTTAATTTATGTAATTGGTTTAAACATGTTAAAATATGTTTGTAATGATATAAATAAACTTAAAACACCAATTTAAATGACTTAATATCATTTTTCAAAGTTAAAGTGAGGTAAGACTTAATTGTGGGGTTTTGTTTTGAATGATATTTAATTAAGGTTTGATGTTAAGGATGTCTTAAAATGTGATATTAAATGATTGTATTTAATCACATTGTGTATAGGTATTGAGAGACAGTAGTTTACCCAACCCTAGTGTTGAAGGGCAACTTGGAAGTGAAGGTTGGAGGGAGTTTTATAGCTTGCTTTTGATTGCTTCCCAAGGTAAGTACAAACTTTTGATGAATTAGTTATGTTGTCATAAATTTGGGCTTAACACATTTTCAAGCTACTTGATGCATTAAACATTCATGAACATCAAGCTATGACATGTGATTTGTCATGTATGCATCATATGCATTGTGAAAAGCCATTGTTAAGGGCTAAATTGCAAAAAGTGTGAAATATGTGAATTATGTGAAAATAACCCAAAATATTTGGGTAATGTGTTTTAATGTAAAATGCGATACATTGTGATTATATATTGAGATATGATGAAATGAAATAAATTGACATTGATATGAATGAAAAAAATTGAGAAAAATGAGAAAAATGAGAAAATGAGAAAGAAATTGATGTTGGAAAATATGAAATAATTGTGTACCTAGTATGTTATTCAATTTTCAGAGTTCTGTGTTTGGTAGCATGCATATGATGTTATCCTCATTATATACCTTCGGGGCTAGTTTTTGAGCATTACTTTGATTTGCCTTCAGGGCTAGACGCTTGGTGTCACTGTGATATGATTTGCCTTCGAGGCTAGATGCTTGGCGTCATTGTGATATGATTTCCCTTCGGGGCTAGACACTTGGTGTCAATTTAGACCAAAACAGTAACTCTGGGATTAGAATGGCATATTAGATCCTTTGGACCCATACTTGTATTTGTTCTTATGTGAATTATTGAATGATGTAAGAATATGTTTAAAAGTGAGCTTGGATGCCACATTGTGACATAGCATAAAAGCATTAAGCATTGGCATTGTATTTAAGTTTATTTGTTATCAATGTTTAAACCACTAGGCTTTTAGCTTAGCGCGATTGTAATTCATCACACAGCTGACAGAGGTGATCCGATTGAGCCAGAGAGTTCCTCTAGAGCGGGTCAGGTCTAGATTTGAGTTGATTGTAGAGTTGATTTTGGTGCATCAAGAACGGAGACACTGCCAGCATGTATATATTTTATATTATAGTACATTTTGATGTTATGTATATTATATTATGTTTTGATGTATATATTATAAATTATAAATGATGTTTTGGATAAATTTTATAATATGGGTTTTATATGTGTTTTGATATATATATATATATATATATATTTTGATAAAAGGTTATCTTTTATTATTGAAAGCATATATTGGGAAGTCCCATACAATCGGTCAAAATAATTCCTTTAATGAAATGAGGAAGTGAAATAAAGGAATCAAAAAAATTTTCTACATTGTTTAATCTACTGTAGTGAGCCAAAAAATGAGCTGCTTTGTTTCCCTCTCTGAAAATGTGATTAAAAGTGAAAGCTCCTTGAACTGAAGATAACCATTTAAGACAGCTTGGCCAAGTGATACTCTGTTGGGAAAAGATTGTAATCACAGAAGAAGCATCAATCTCCACTTGAATTCGTTGATAGCCTAGAGAGTAACACCATTTGAGACTAGAATTCACTGCTAATAGTTCGGCTTCAAAAGGACTGGAAGCTTGTATAATAAAAGCATAAGCATTGATAAAGTTTCCATTCTCATCCCTAATAATTGCCCCCCCCCCCCCCCCCCCCCGCGGTTGCAAGCTTAGTCGTATAAGAAGCGTCAATATTTAGCTTGACAAAACCATGCTTCGGACACAACCAGTAGATAAGTCGAGGTTTAAGTTTTCCAAGACCAAAATTGGATGGCAAGAATTTAGCAAAAGCTGGAAGGTGTGTAGCAAATTTTGCTTCAGAAAAAGAAACTCCCCAATGCAAGATGAATTTGGAAATCTGTATATCCATTTTAAAGCCAACAAATTTGCCACCACCCCAATAGCATCTACAGTATTCAGTCCAAATAACAAATAAAATGATTTAAGGGATCATTAGACAGAGTTTACCGTGAATGGAGGATCATTTCGCGTGAATCCACCATGACATTAACTCATGGTGAAGAGTCAAGTGATAGCCCCTGTCTTTAGGAAGCAGATAGGATCTATACAATGTCCATATATGCTTTATGTATTCACACTGCTGAAAAATGATCAAAACTAGCCGAAGCTTTAAGGCAAAAGGGGCAGCAGGATGCAAGGGTGACACCAATCTGTTGCAGCTGTTCTTGAAGAGGAAGAGCTCTATTTAAAATCTTCCATGACAGAACTGAAAACTTCTTCGGTATTGAGCTATCCCACAAAGATTTGAAAACTAAGGAGCTGCCGCGTCTAGGGCGGACACGATCATAGGCAATGGATAGCTTAAAAGAATTCATGGTTTCTCCAACCCAAGAGATCGAACCTTCATCAATATTAAAGAAATCAAGGTATTGATTATAGGTCTTGCACAATCTCTTCCAATTACACGAGTCAGTTTGCAAGTAGCTCATAGTTCCCTTGCGATAGTATTTTTTTTCTTCATATATTCAGACCATAGAGAGACCCCAGAGAAAAACATCCATAGCATTTTCAAGGAATATGCTTCTTGAATTGCAAGTAAAGAACGAATTCCAAGGCCACCCTCCTCAACCGGATACATCAACTTTGAATATCTAGCCCAGTGATGTCTTTTGGATATATCATCCCCCCAGAAGAAGTTGGCAAATTTCCTCTCAAGGGCTCTAATTACCGACATTGGAAGAAGCATAGCACCCATCGTATGGATGGGTATGGAACTCAATACATGCTTGATGAGAATCAATCTTCCCCCTGGAGATAAAAATCTCTTTAACCATCCTTGTAATTTGATATCAATCTTTTTTACAAGGTCTTTGCAGTAAATCTCTCTGTTAATGCCCTGGTAGATGGGAGCTCCCAAATAGCTGAACGGTAAAGAACTTTGCCGAACATTTAAGAGGTCTTCAAATTTTTTAATTGTTACATGTGGGGCTTTTCGGGAGCAGAAAAATGCACTCTTCTCAAAGTTTATTAGTTGACCTAATGATGCTTGATAATCTGTCAAGAATTTTTTGAAGCGCTTGATCAATTTAACATCACCATTAAAGAAGATTAGCAAATCATCCGCAAATGCAAGGTGGGAGATAATAGGGCTGTGTCTGTGGAGCTTGTAAGGAGCAATCATACCATTGAGAAGGAGTCTGTTGAATCCTCTTGAGAAAGCCTCAGAAGCCAGAATAAACAGTAATGGAGATAAGGGGTCTCCCTGTTTAACCCCATGACCAGGTTTAAAGAAACTGTAACTGATTCCATTTACTAGAATGGACAAACTTGTAGAGGAGAGATGGTACATAATAAGGTCCACAATCTGATTTGAGAAACCAAATCTGAGTAGAAGTTTTTTCAGAAAGCTCCATGAGACTCTATCAAACGCTTTTGCCATGTCTAACTTTACTGCTAAATTGGGCCCTCTTGTTTTTTTGTCTAGCTCATGAATCATCTCATTTGCAAGCATAATCTGAGCATGTATCGACCTGTCCTTCATAAATCCCACTTGTTCTTTGGAAATTAGACTATCCATGATTGGAGCAAGATGATTTGTCAAGATCCGAGTACAAACTTTGCTAATGAAGGTGGATAGACAGATAGGTCTATAATGATTGTATGTTGATGGATTCTCAACTTTAGGGATGAGAATTATTTGAGCACTACTGAAGCTACTTGGGATTGGGACTCCAAGAAATAATTCTTTGATTGCACTACATACATCCCATGCAACAATATCCCAGCATTTTCTGAAAAAGAGACCATCAAAGCCATCTGGACCTGGGGCACTATCTGGATTAAGTTGCCAAACTGCTTCCTTAATCTCTACATCATCAGGAATTTGTTCCAAATTGACATTATCTGAGTTGGAAACAATAGAAGGAATATAGTCTAGGATATCTGAATGAGAACCATTCCAATAATCTTCACCAAAAAAGTTGTTTGAAGTGTCTAACCGCTACATCTCCCAAGGTCTCTTGATCTAAAATTCTATTGCCCTCTGAATCCACTATAGAAACAATACGGTGGAGCTTATGGCGCATTTTCACAAAATTATGAAAATATTTAGTGTTTTGATCACCATCTTGTATCCATGAGATGTGAGCCTTTTGCCGCCAAAAAATTTCCTCTAGTTTCATTTTTTTAAGAAGCTCTGACTGTTTGTCTTGCCAAATTGTGTAATTATCAGGAGTGGGACTTTGCAAATATCTTGCTTCGGCCTCCTCTGTAGTAGACTTAGCCTTAGCAATATCATTAAACAAATGTCCAAAATGGGTTTTGTTCCATTCTCAAAGCCCATTCTTAAGATCTTTCAGCTTAGCAAACAATCGTCTCATACCTCCGCCAAAAAAATTTGAAGACCAACGTTGTCGCACAAAAGGCAAAAAAGAATCATTTGCAAGCCACATATGCTGAAATTTAAATTGCTTTGGAATTTTCTGAGATATATTTTTACAAGAAAGGAGCATAGGAGAATGATCAGATGAAGTTTTCCCCAAATGATGGTTGCTTACCACTTCAAAAGCATTAAAAAAAGAGATATTGGCAACTATACGGTCAATTCTTTCCCAAACCCGGCCATTTGAACGGACCCCCATCCATGTATACTCCGACCCTTGAAAAGGAATATCAATAAGGCAGCAGTCATTGAGGCAGTCCATAAAATCCTGCATTTCAAGCAAATCTGAAGATCCATTTCCACAATATTCTGAGGGGTATTTAACAACATTAAAATCTCCTCCCACCACCCAAGAAGATGAATGTGAGTTGGCAAAATCACACAAACAATCCCAGAGTGCCGACCGAGTAGTTCTAGAATGATGACCATATATTGCTGATAAATAGAATTTAAAAGCAGTAGGCTGATAGGTCACTTCACAAAATAAGACTTGAGTTCTGTCACAGAAACCCTGCAGAGAATAAAGGTGATCATGCCACAAGATCCAAATTTTATTATCTGTAGAAGAAAAAGCACTGCGAAAGCCTAACTTAGCAGCCATGAAATTCAGTTTATTCGAAGAGACCATGGGTTCAATACAAATGAATAAGCCAATATGATGAAGAGCAAGAAGTTTGTGTAAATGATTTAAAGAAGAAGAGATACCACAGACATTCCAGAAAAGCACATTCATTTTAAAGATGTATGATGATCCACTAAAGAGTTAGTGATGATTTGGCTTTTTGTTTCTTTTTGGTTTTTTCGTTTTCTACCCTTGCCTTTGGTGACTTTTTTGAATTCACCATCAGCTAAATTTTCGAATTGCACAGTTTGAGGCATAACTCCAAGTTGGGAAACTGCTAGATTGTCCTCAGATAGGATAGTATCACTTTCAGAAACATTATCAATTTTTTCAGCATCACTTGCAACAAGCAAGGACAGATCATTAGAAGCAGAGTCATTGGGAATAGGAATAGGTAGAGTAGAAATATGAGATTGAGAATCATGTATATGATCTGTAACAGCTGAAGAGTCAACAATATTGTTCAAATCTTCGGCAGAAGGGAGGAGTGTATCATATTCCATTGGAGACTTCCCAGGAATTGTTACATCAGTTGTAGTATTTTCAAGGGGTTTAAATAGAGGTTGTTCTGTTTCTGGTGTAGTTTTCAAGTCATGCGTGTTAGATTCAACAGTATTGGCCTCGTTGAGCTTGGGTATCCCTATATCAGTTGCAGTATTGTTAAGGGCATTAGATGGGGGTAGTGTAGGCGCAGGAGTAGTTCTCTCTTCTTGAGCAGAAACATGCACAGTAGAGTCATCAGCATTAGCCAAGTTAAGCTTAGGAACCCATATCTTCCCAACATTCTTAGTAATATCAGATTGAGTGTTTTTATCTTTGCCAGTCAAATCACTTAGAGGACAAGAAGTAAAAGGATGGCCCAATTTACAACAGGAGCTACAATATTGTGGTATATTCTCATAACGCACATATTGGAAAAAGCCATTTTTACCATTTTTGATCCAAATACGGTCAGGTAGTTCCTGAGAAAGGTCCACTTCAACACATAGTCTTACAGCAGAGGGATGAATTAATGACATAGTAGCTGAGTCCATCTTTAGAGGCTTTCCAATTAATTGAGCAATCTGAAATAGAGGCTTTTTATCAAACAAATGTATCGGCAAATTATCAAAATTCAACCAGATTGGGAATAACGGGCTGTCTAACCCAGATTGGAAATCGGGTGTCCAACGAAAGACCCGCATAGCAAAGCCGCTAAAATACCAAAGCTGCCGGAGCCAGAAACGTAGAAAATCCTCTTCAAGTGAAAAATTGATTAGCACATGGTGATCATCCAAGAGACCCAAGAGAAAATCTCCTTTAAATCCAATTGAATCCATAGATTTCTTCAATCCTTTCATACTTGGTCTTCCATTCGCAAAGTTACCCACTAGAGCATACCTGAACGGTTGGGCAAATTGTAGAATTTCATCATCAGAAAAGGAAATGTCGGAGCACCCTTATACTTAAAAGAATGCTTAGGCAGGATGGAATCCGTATTATCAGAAGGAGAAGAGGAATCTTTGAGCAAATCAGAAGCAGAGGTGAAAGAATCAACTCCTTTTCGTAGAACCTCAGCAAAGGAACAGCCGGCCGACAGGCCCCAAAGGGACCGCCGACGATGAAGGACGCAGTTCCGTGACTAGAAAAGTATAAACCCTAGCAGAGCAGATTTATATATATATATATATATATGTATGTATATGTATAAATGTTTTGGGAAAATGTGGAGAAATTGAGGGGTATGGGTGAAATGTAAGTTTGGTTTATTTGGGAGTATTTTTATGTAGGTTGTGGTTTGTTGAAAACTTAGGGATGTCCAAATTACAGATAAAACTCTGGCAAATTTTTCTTAGATATTTTATAAAAAAATTATATTTTGGAACCTATTTTTAATAATAAATATTTTATTTATTAATTAAATCTACATTTAAAAGTATTTTGAAATTTTAAAGTTGAAATGTGAAAATTTTTATTAAATTGGATTGTGATATTTTTATACTATATACGCATATTTTACATATAGTGGATATATGTATTATATATATAGGGTATAAGAGTATTATAAAAAATAACTTTTAATGTGATTCATATGAGAAATCTGTAGTTTCATGTTGTTCCGGCTAGAAATGGCGAATGATCATCAAATTCGACATTCAAATTAATATTGAATTTGATACTTTGATTCAAAGCTCAATATATGTTGTCTTCTATTAATCCTTTTCTGCAAGTTGTTGTTCTATAATTATTGGAATAAATTATCATATGCTTGTCTGCCATTATTTATGTATTTATGATCCAATCACATGCATGGATACAAGATATGGACCAAATCTACAGATGCAAGTCATTTCTGTAAGAATTGGTAGATGATTGTCAAACTCGATATTCCTACAAGTATCAACTTCGATATTTTGAATCAAATCTCAATATATATATATATATATATTGTGTTATTATCAACTAATCTTTTCCGCAAGGTATTTGAATTTGTTAATACAATAATTATTGAATTTGAACATAAATGCTCCTATATATATCTGCTACTAATTTCTTAATAATTCAGCCTTGTGAATATTGTCGCATTTGACATTTATTCAATATCGAATTTGACATCCCCATCCAACAATGTATATATCCATTTTATTAAGCTAAAAAATGTTGCAGGGTGTCCATGACTGAGAATATTATCGAATTTGACAATCTAACAAATATCTAATTCGACATTCTCTCTCAATTCTGTACATATTGGTGAATATATATATACGTAATATATATATATACATATATCTATGATACAAAGGTACTATGATACTTATATAAAAATATCCTTATTTAACATTACAAATAGTATATAAGATTTTAATTAGTAAAAAATGAATAACTTTTCAGGCCAACATTAAAAATAATTATAAATTACATTTGAAAAATCTCTAGGAAAAATTTTGTCAGAGTTTGGTATGTAATTTCATTAAATTCCAAATTATCAAATGTCACAACCTACACATAAAAATTTAACACTCCCAAAATATAATTTACACAAAATCTACCAATCAACAAAAATTCTCCCATTTATCACTTACAACATTATTTATTATAATTAAGTTCTTATATAAATATATTTATACAATCATTTCAAGTCTTTAAAATAGAACCAAGTATTATGATTTAATTTACATAAACCAAAATGCATAATACAAGACACAAATATACATGAATGCAGTTGGCCCAGTTGGTATCGTGGCACCCTTGAACTCCAAAGAATCACCGACAATCAGGATCTCTTGAATCAACAATCCTTTTACATGTGTGATTTAAAGAACCGCGCTAAGCTATGCAGCTTAGTGGTACACAACCTCAAATACAATATATATATATATATATATAACATTCAATTATGCTTTCCCATAGCAGTATTCATGCAACATATTTACTTTCAATTTATAATTCACAGACATAGAATATTTCCACACACATACACTTTGAGCCAAACACACCTATACAATAACCAAGTCCGGTTGTCACAAGATCAGTTTTATGGCCCAGCTCTACTCGGTTCTATTCTCTATCTCAATCTCATCATATGACCTAGCTCTACTCAGGTCAAGACCTAGTCTCGCTTAGGTCTATCAATGCATGCAATATTATTCTCAATATCACTTGACAAGTAATTGTATAGGGTAATAAACATATAATAATACTTTTTCATTAACTCAGTTCTTGATCACATTCACATTACATCACAATGTCACAATTTCCAAGTGATCAACCTTATCATGATCACCTTCACCTAAAATTTTCATATTAGTTCACATTTTTAACATTTTCCATATTTTTAAATCATCCACATACACTTTTGTAAGTCACATTCACGGCGTGACTTACTTTTCATATTTTCTCACAAATCACAATCATATATATGTATACACACGATGACACAATTATACTCAATTCTTTATTTACACACAATCTATATAAATTTAACATTTATCACATTTCATGGAATACTATAATTTCTCATTCCTATGACATTACTTAGGTCATTTCCTAATGTCCCCATCTTATAAAACATATTATATAAATCATCCTCATTTTTTATCTATCTATCACACTTCACATAATTCTTAGTCACATTTTCAAAGTGGCATGTCTCTTATACTATCTATGCATCGACCATACTCTTCATATCTACTTTCATCTTTTCAAATCAAATTACCTAAAGTAGCTCATTTTCACTTCCTTAATTATTTCTCTTTATTTCATAACCAATTTTTATATTATCAACCACATTACATGGTAATTTCATAAGCAATATTATTCATTCAAAATCACTCACATGCTCAATACACATTAAATTATCAATATATAAGCAATCCTCAACAAAATTTCATTAAAACTCCAAGTTTCCAACTTACTACTTTACTTAAACTTTATTTTACTAATCTCATTTTCAACATTTAAAGTTTAAAAACATCACATATACATTAATATAACATCAAAAAAAATTCACTTTCACAATTATGGAAGCCTTTTTCAAAAATCCAAATTCCACATAATACAGCCAACAATATGAACCTCACCAAATCATATCCATATCACATTTCTAACCTTAAAATCATAACATTTACACTGAAAATAACACTAATTCATTTCATTATACTAATTAATATTATCCATTTTAGAAACCCTACTTAAACCCTAAATCCAATATTCATCCTAACTTGCTCATATTCAATTTTTAACTATGCAATCATTACATACATATATAAATAATACTAATTTCATGCATTCTAATAATATTAACATCATACCCAAAACACTAAATCTTGCATCATGTTTCCATAATCCTACATTTTCACCACTTATACATATCAACCAACCAACCAACATTCCATCATATTTTCCTTATTTTAATATAAATTTTACTTATTTAAACAATTAACCATCACTTTCTCTCTCTTGCAAACCATACATAATCATCCAATAAAAGAAAACAAAGCTTTAAAGAAGAGGTACTTGCATTCTTAGTAAATCTTCAAAATCAACTTAATTCCTATGGATTTCTTATAAAATTTTGAGTATTTGAACGAAGCTTTCTCTCTCTCTCTCTCTCTCTCTCTCTCTTCAAATTTTGGCTCACTATGGAAAGAAGAAGAAGATGGTGTTTTCTTTTTATTTCCTCTTAATTACTATCCATATACATTTAATTAATTAATTTATTTATTTATTTTAATTCTCCACCAAGCAATCCATCTTTGAATTTCTTTTTCTTTTTCTTTTTTATTTATTTATTAATTTTCCATCTTCCCACCCTTAAATATCTATATACATAAATATTTATATACCATTTATATGTTGTATATACTTTATGTATATGTATATGTCATATATATGTTATTTATATTTTACATATATCTTTATTTACATAATTATGTAATATATATCTAATATATATATATATATATTTGCACATATAATATGTATCCTATACACATATCAAACATGCCTTATAAGTATTTTATACTTATATCAAGTATATAATATATATCCAACATACAACAAATATAATTAATAAATAACATGTATATACTATGTATACACTAGGTTTAAACTAGATATATACAACTACTATACCTTCAAATACTTATTTAATTTATCCAAAATCATGGATATTATAATTATCTCCCACTTAAATAATTTCATCCTCAAAATTAACTACTACTATGGCTAAATCCCAATAACACAAATATTAGTCTCAACTCTCCCCCTTAAAGAATCTTCTTAATTATCCACACAAGTTTCTAAATTAACACCAAAAATTCACAATTAATCACAACATGAAATCTACTTAATCAATCAATATATTAATAACATCAAGTAATAAAAATTTACCTTTATTCCCTTCTGGAGCATCCTATCTCCTCTACATTCCATAAACTCTCTATGATTATCCCTCAGGTCTATCCACAATAACAGACTCCTCTGCCTACCCTGTCTCTACTACTCCTACCCCCTCTAGCAGTGGATCTAAATCCAATTGTCTCCATTAGCCTATCCTATGGTGGCTCTGGGCAATCCCTAATATAGTAGTCCAAACACCCACATCTATAACAGCCTCGAGAATTAGCTCCCCAACATAGAACTCTATATGCTCTACCACACTGAGTGCATGTGGGTAGAACATGTCTTTGAAAAATAGGGTGGGAGTACTAGCCACATATACCACGGGCCTTTGTCTCTGCTAGACAGCTCTACTAGACTTCTCCCGACTCTATCCTACATCTTGCTAATTATCCTCTCGCCCCCTCTTGAGAGATAATGACTCTACCTCAACCTGAGGTCTCTTAGCTCTACTATCCTCTACTCTAGTTGCAGCTACAATCCCCTGAGCCTTCTCCACACTACGTGCGGATGACACCAACTTATAAAAATTCTCATACTGCACTACAGCTACCTTACACATAATGGATGGCTTTAACCCCTCCTCAAACCTCCGACATCAATATATCACATTAGATATAATGCCACCTGCATATTTACTCATAATCTGTAACTGTTTTCACACCTTATTTCAAGTCTAAAAATTTCTTCTTCTTTGCATCCTTATAATCTCTAGGTATATATTTCTTCCCAAACTCCAATAAAAAAAATCATCATAAGACAATATCGATAAATCAGCCAACCTATGAGAAACTATCTTCCACCAATCATGTGCATCTCCCTGCAAAAGAGAAAGAGCATAATCAAATTTCTATTTTGTAGTAGCCTGCAACTGGATAAACACCCTCTCCACCCTATCTAGCCACTGCTCTACCTCGACTGGGTCCACAGTATCAAAGAAATTTATAGCCCCAAATTTTCTCAACTTGTCATACTTCCTAGTGTGTAGCTGCTGTTGTTGCACTGGGATTGGGCCGAGGCCAGACAGAGCAACTTTTCCATCTCTTGAAACCGTGCAGGAGGATCCTACACCTCAAGTCTGGCTACCCTCGAAGCCTCTCTAGCATCAACTCTACCTTCTACTCCTCCCTCACTTGCAGCCATACTCCCCACACTATCCTCTGAACACTACAAAAAAACACGCTATCTGCGACGGACAGAATCCGTCGCAGATCCATCGCAAATCAAGTCTTGCGACCGATCTGCGACGGATACGATCCGTTAATAAAAAAGGAGTCGTAATTTTCAATTTGCGACAGGCCATCGCAGATTTCGTCGCAGATTTTCGTCGCAGATTTTCGTCGCAGATTCCGTCACAGATTTTCGTCGCAAATTCGTCACAGATTCCGTCGCAGATTGCCGTCACAGATTCCGTCGCAGATTGCCGTCACAGATTCCGTCGCAGATTCCGTCATAGATTTCAAATATCCGTCGCAGATTCGTAGCAAATCCGTAGTAATTTAATATTAATTTTTATTGGAACTATTTGTATTATCAATTAATTTTATGAGAACTTTATAAATACATTTGGAACATTTAAACACAATCTAAAAAAATACTAATTACATTGATAAAAATAATTCTTTTATTAATCTTCAATAGAATAAAATATTTTACAATTTAACTATACAAGTGTTAAGAACACTACTATAAATAATCTATCTTGAAAATAACAATATAGATCTTCAATTATCATTTTCCATTGAATCATGACTTGCATCATCATTATTAATCTGCAAATAATATTAAAAAGAGTAAATGAAAAGAATAATATGATACACGTTTTCTCAACCATTGAAGTGTGTTTAGAGCTTGGATGTATTAGAGAGACAAATTATAGTTTCTGTGATTGATCTTTGTGTACATTTGGATGTTCCTTCAAGCTGTCAATGCCCGTAATTTCTCCCGATAGATGGAGATTCTGATGCATTCAGATTATAGTAATGAATGAATCTCATTGCACATTCACAAAAAACAAGAGTTTAATGCCACTAGAAGATTCTTTGTTGTGCTATTATCCCTTTCTAAACAACTAACAATTGTAATATAACACCCACTGAACCTACCTTCTTTGTCAATGATATGCAACTAGAGAAATAAAACTTCATTTAAAATGTAACAATAACCTGAGATATTGTACTTAAAAAATGAATCATGGAGAACCTAAAAAGAAAAATAGACCCATTGTGCTAATAGGATAACAGAAATGGAAGAAAAAATTGCCACATCATCTTAAAACAATTCAAGGAAACTGACAAACCTGATAGTCGATATCCATTTTTCCCATCTTTGGCTGCATACGTTCACGTTGCTTCTGTTTTAACTTTTTACTGTCCTCTTTTTCAATGTAAGCCTACATAAGAAGATAATGCAGTAAATTATCAAGCCATAAGTAATAACAAGATCTTTTAGTTTGATCTCCAGTAGATCCAACTGAACAAATGCCACATAAAGAGTATGGCAAGTACACTGGCTATCAAAAAAACTTTTTTAATGGATGATTGTTCCAAAATCCTAAACTAGAAAGGCATGACAAAAAGTTACCAAGGGAAATCAAAGAATAATTATATTTGCTAAAGGATCTGCTCATTTCAACAAGAAAATTATATGCATGTGTGTGTTTGAGAAAGAAAAAGTGTCCAAGCAATGGTAAGATCTTTTTTTATGGAGAAGCACAAACATGTAAAAGATTAATCGCATAATAACCACCTGTCTAATTTTCTCAATGCCAGTGGCTGCAATGAAATCAGGAAGCTGAAAAGGTTGCTTCTCAATACCACGCTTTCCCTACAAAATAAAATGAAGATCTGATGAGAGACACGTTCTCACAAGATAATAGAATATATAGTAGCTGTATGATTTAGCAACCAGCCCAAATACTTGGGATTCAAAACTATAATTAATATTAAATTTAGACGAATCTAGCCCGAGCATTTAGCACAATGTAAAGGCATCTGAAAATTCAAAGCAGATAAATTAGCACTTCAACAATGAAAAATCCCCAATATGTAACATGCAAATATAAGTCATAATTCAAATGGAGAAATAAAGTAAAATAAATCATTCAATATCTAGATCCCCAACCACTAGCAAATTATATTATATTAAAAGAGAAATCATTCAAGGGTCCCTATTCTTATGCAGTTCATATGCCCCTACCTTTTTCTTCTTGTTTGATACAACTTTCTCCTTCTGTTGATTATCTTGTTCTTCCTCTTCTGAGTCAGAGTCTGCCTTTTTCTTTGAGTCGGCATTCTGGGCAGACTCATCTTTTTTATCGCTCTCCTGGTTTAAATACAATAGAACCAAGTTTCAAAAAACTCATTAACAGAACAATCATTATAAGTAACATGTAATGCTTAATTATCAAAGAAAATAACAATCATACCTCAGAACCGGCTTCTTGAAAACTAAATTTCTCAAATATCTTCCTGAATTCCTCATTCATCCCGTCATCCAACTCTGCCTTTTCTGGAACATACTCAACTACAACTTGTTCCGCGACCTATAAGATTGTAAACAACAATTAAAGTAAGGCCAACTTACTTCTCATGAACCAAAATTATTTCATTTAAAATAATATAAAATATCATAAATGCAAGTACAATGCAGGCCAATTATTTGCCAATATTGACCTAAGTGTTACAAAATTAATTAAATGTTGTTATAAATGTTATCATATAAAATAACATTGGAGAAACGGAAATATATATATATATAATGTACTCATATCCACCAAAATTACATTGTTTGCTACAATAAAATGTACACAATCTCTTTTCTTTTTCTAGTTGACACATCATGTACAATTTCAGCACAGTACGTCCTGAACAGCAGGAGGTAGAACACTAGTATTGGTAACAGTAACCATATGGGAAACGCAAAATTACTCTCTCAATACCAAATCTAGAGTCAATCACTCACCTGTTATGCATCATCAACAGCTCCAGTTCTTTGACATTGTGTACCACAAACTTTTTGAACCCATTTGGCATGAAATGGCGAGTCTTTTTATCAGAGCCATAACCTATATTAGGCATAAGGGTACAGCTTTCCTTCACACCCTAGAATCGATGCCTTTAGGGCGGCGCCAGTTTTCCTGCAATTGGAGTTACAAAATGCACTTACTAACAACTGTTTCACAACATTATGATATAAAAGAAAATTGTGGGTAAATTCCAAGAATATGTTCTCTAAATGAAGATTACAATAATCTTGCATAAAATAAGAACCTAACAAGGACATAGAAAAGCTCAATCAATACGAAATGTAAGCATGGTTAACGTAACAGAAAGCTCATTGAAGACAGTCAACCGTGTCGCAAGTTCTGTTAACATTTGTTTTCTGCCCTTCACAACGAAATGCCCAGCTACAAAAAATAAGACTGGACATCAGATACCATGGGCAATTTAGTTCAAACAAATGTGGGGAAATAAAGAAAAAATGACTAATGATCAAACTGACTGAGCAAGAAACAGATGTTAATCATAATTTGCAATCTCAGCCGAAAGATGGTGATTTTGTAATGATCAACATTGTAATTCAGAACCAATAAATAATTTGCATCATAGATTGCAGTATAGAGATTGAAAATCAACTAAAAAATCTAAGAAATAAAATCGATATTTGAAAAACAAGCTCTTTTGAGTAATCAAACAAGCTTTTATTAAGTATATATGCAACTGAAATCAGTTGGTAGCGCATGTATAAAATTCATCATCTAATAACAGAACTAGTGGAACAGTAACGTAACACCTCATTGCATACATCCATTTTTCATTTAACAAAAAAGGTTTAAAAATAAACAAATCATTTAACAGAACAAATGCAACGACACAGTAATAAGCACATTTAATTGAAATTCTTCAACTACCATTTTAGAAAAGAAATGTATAGAATATATAATAAAACATAAAATAGGAATATGTAAACTACACCTCTACTTCCTGCACTAGTCTTCTAATTTCCAGAATGCTATAAACTCAGCCAAGATCAAGTGACACGAAAAAGAAAGAAAAAATTATACGGCATTAAACTCAGCCAAATTCAATTTTTCACTACAAAAATATTCGGCATTTGCGACGGAAATCTGCGACGGACATGTTTCCGTCCCAAATTTGCTACGGATCTGCGACGGATTTGCGACGTAACATTTTCCGCAAAAATTCTCAGCGGGAGTAATCCCGCCAACTTTTGCGACGATTATTTGCGACGCACTGATTTTCGTCGCAGATCTGCGACGGATTTGCAACGGATTTGCGACCAATTTCTCAAAATTCCTCTGACTCGTCCTTCCGTCGCAAATTCGTCGCAGATCCGTAGCAAATTTGCGACGGAAAACACGTCCGTCGCAGATTTCCGTCGCAAAATTCCGAATATTTTTATAGTGAAATTTGCGACGGCAATAGATGGTAGCAGATCTCCGTTGCAAATTGATTTTTTTAGTGTTTTCTCTCTCGCGCCAAGTTTCCGCGCCAACTTTTGCGACGATTATTGCGACGAAATGATTTTTGTCGCAGATCTGCGACGAATTTGCAACGGATTTGCGATCAATTTCTCAAAATTCCTCTGACTTGTCCTTCCGTCGCAAATCTGTCGCAGATCCGTAGCAAATTTGCGACGAAAACATGTCCGTCGCAGATTTTCGTCGCAAATGCCGAATATTTTTGTAGTGGAACAGCATCCTCTAGACGCCATTACAACCTATATATGTCACCATAAAATAATAATACCACATCAGAGACTAACTCAAATGCCAATGCATATGCATGTATAAAAACATCACATCACCATTTTAAAATTCCTTTTTTTCTATTTTCAAAACCCACCTAGGTTGAGAATCTCAAACCTAGGCTTTGATACCAAAATAGATGTAACACTCTTATACCCAAATACGTATAGTACATATACCTTGTATAGGTAATATACATATCTATGATACAAAGGTACTATGATACTTATATAAAAATATCCTTATTTAACATTACAAATAGTATATAATATTTTAATTAGTCAAAAATAAATAACTTTTCAAGCCAACATTAAAATTAATTATAGATTATATCTAAAAATCTTTGAAAAAAATTTTGCTAGAGTTTTGTCTGTAATTTTATTAAATTTCAAATTATCAAATGTCACAACCTGCACATAAAAATTTAACACTCCCAAAAATATAATTTACATAAAATCCACCAATCACCAAAAATTCACCTATTTACCACTTGCAACATTATTTATCATAATTAAGTTCTTATAAAATATATTTATACAATCATGTCAAGACCTTAAAACAAAACCAAGCATTATGATTTAGTTTACATAAACCAAAATTCATAATACAAGACACAAATATACATGAATGTAGTTGGCCAGTTGGTCTCGTGGCACCCTTGAACTCCAAAGAATCACTGACAATCAGGATCTCTCATATCAACAATCCTCTTACATGTGCTATTCAAACAACCGCATTAAGCTATATAGCTTAGTGGTACACAACCTCAAATACAATATATATATATATATATCACATTCAATTATGCTTTCCCATAATAGTATTCATGTAACATATTTACTTTCAATTTATAACTCATATATATAGAATACTTCCACATACATACACTTTAGGCCCAACACACCTATACAATTATCAAGTCAAGTTATCATAATAACAGTTTTATAGCCCAACTCTGCTCGGGTCCATTCTCAATCTCAATCCCATCATATGACCTGGCTCTACTCAGGTCAAGACCTAGTCTCGCTTAGGTCTATCAATACATGCAATATCATTCTCAATATCACTGGACAAGTAATTGTATAGGTAACAAACACACAATAACACTTTTTTCTTATTTTTAAGTGATCAACTCAATTCTTGATCTCTTTCACATTACATCACATTGTCACAATTTCAAAGTGATGAACCTTATCATGATCACCTTCACCTCACATTTTCATATTAGTTCACATTCTTTATATTTTTCATATTTTTAAATCATTCACATGCACTTCCGTAAGTCACATTCACGTGACTTACTTTTCATATTTTCTCACAAATCACAATTGTGTCCATATCGGATAACTTACCACACATATCATATATATATACACATAATCATACAATTATACTCAATTCTTTATTTACACACAATCTATATAAATTTAACATTTATCACATTTCATGAAATACTATCATTTCTCATTCCCATGATATTACTTAAGTCATTTCCCAATGTTCCCATTTTATAAAACATATTATATAAATCATCCTCATTTTTTATCTCTCTATCACACTTCACATAATTCTTAATCACATTTTTAATGTGACATCTTTCATACTATCTATGCATTTATCATACTCTACATATCCATTTTCATAGTTTCCAATCAAATTACCTAAAGTAGTTCATTTTCACTTCCTTAATCATTTCTCTTTATTTCATAACCAATTTTTATATTATCAACCACATTACACATTACATGGTACTTTCATAAGCAATATTATTCATTCAAAATCACTCACATGCTCAAAACACATTAAACTATCAATATCTTAGCAATCCTCATCAAAATTCCATTAAAACTCTAAATTTCCAACTTACTACTTCACTTAAACTTCATTTTACTAATCTCATTTTCAATATTTAACTTTAAAAATACCACTTATACATTAATATAACATCAAAACAATTCACTTTCACAATTATTGAAGCCTTTTTCAAAAATCCAAATTCCACATAATGCAACCAATAATATGAACCTCGCCAAATCATATCCATATCACATTTCTAACATTAAAATCTTAACATTTACATTTAAAATAACACTAATTCATTTCATTACACTAATTAATATTATCCATTTTAGAAACCGTAATTTTACATACTCAAACCCTAAATCCAATATTCATCCAAACTTGCTCATATTCAATTTCCAACCATGGAATCATTACATACATATATAAATAATACTAATTTCATGCATTCCGATAATTTTAAGATCATACCCAAAACCCTAAATCTTGCATCATGTTTCCATAATCCTACATTTTCACCACTTATACATATCAACCAACCAACCAACATTCCATCATATTTTCCTTATTTTAATAACAATTTTACTTATTTAAACAATTAACCATCACTTTCTCTCTCTAGCAAACCATACATAATCATCCAATAAAAGAAAATAAAGCCTTAGAGAAGAGGTACTTACTTGAATTCTTAGTAAATCCTAAAAATCACCTTAATTCCTATGGATTTATTATAAAATTTTGAGTATTTGAAAGAAGTTTTCTCTCTCTCTCTCTCTCTCTCTCTCTCTCTCTCTCTCTTTCTCTCTCTCCCTCTCTCTCTCTTCAAATTTTGGCTCACTATGGAAAGAAGAAGAAGATGTTGTTTTCTTTTTATTTCCTCTTAATTACTATCCATGTACATTTAATTAATTAATTATTTAATTTATTTTAATTCTCCACCAAGCATTCCATCTTTGAATTTTCTTTTTCTTTTTCTTTTTCTTATTTATTTATTTATTTTCCATCTTCTCACCAATAAATATCTATATATATATACCATTTATATGTTGTATATACTTTATGTATATGTATATGTCATATATATGTTATTTATATTTTTCATATATCTTTATGTACATACATATGTAATGTATATCTAATATATATATTTATGCACATATAATATGTATCCTATATGCACATCAAACATACCTTATATGTATTTTATACTTATATCAAGTATATAATATATATATATATATCCAACATATACAATTAATAAATAATATGTATATACTATACTATGTATTCACTAGGTTTACACTAGATACATACAACAACTATGCCACCAAATACTTATTTAATTTCTCCAAAATCATGGATATTACACTTCTCTTCCTCTATTGCCTTATTATAGGCTGAGCCGTCCTAACTTGAAAATTTTCTAATTGACACTTTCCTTCATATTAGAAAGACCAAAGCAAGATCGATTCTCCTTTAATCTCAAATCATACAAATTGCCAAGTATGTGAGTGTATTAACTCCTACAAATAGGGCCACTCTTTCCAACCCTCTTTACCTAACAACTGATGTAAAAAACATGACTATCTCAAGCATGCTAAGTGCATTAGGGATTATGATGGCACATATGTATACCTCTTAGATGTTCAAGGGGCTAGGGCTCAACAAAGGAAAAAGCCTAGAATTTTAGATGAAACCGAAAAGTCTTTTCAAATGGAGGTCCCTGGAACATAATCCTCTAGAGCTCAAGCCTCAACCCTCCAACTTCTTCAAGATATTCATGGTCAAGTAACCTCCCAAGGCACAAAGATTGATAGCCTCACTTCCCAAGTTTCTCATCTTCATATTGACATCCAACAAGTTCAAGGAACTTTGGGACTCTTTCAATGTTTTGTGATCAATGAGGATGAACCAAGCCTCTGTCCTTCTATTCATGGTTCCTATCCACATGAAGAACAAAGTGAAGAAGCTGAATCTCAGCTTGGAGAAAAGGGACATAATGAAGAAGAAGAAGATGAGGAGAGTGAAGAGGAAGATGATGAAGATTAGGATGAGGATTGAATAGGATAGTCTATTTAATTTATTTATGTGTTTATCAAGTATTTTTCAATATATTTATTTCATTCTACTTTAATCAAATGCTATCTTATTCAATACTTGTTTTTTACTTTGTTAAAGGGGGATAGATTATTAAAAAAGAAAAGATAGATTAATTGATTAATTGAATGATTGAACTTAATCACATATTAAGGGGAAGCAAAACAAGTTAATCAAGCAAACTTACATTTACACTTGATTGATTCAAACTTTTGCATTTCAAATCAATTTAATTGCCAAAGTCAACAAGGGGGAGATTGTTAGACAAAACTCTTTGAACTAATTCAATGTATTTTGATCTTAGGCAATTAAATTGAATGGTACTAATGTTTGTACCAAGTTATACTTTGTAGGAACTTAATTTTTGAAGAAAACTCAAGGACCATTTAACATTCCAACCAGACCATTGAAGATAAAACACAGAGAAAGATTCACGGTCCAAGGTACTCTCAGATTCTCACCATACCAGAGAAAGTTTGACCGGACCCTTCTTGGTACAACCAGACTTTAGGGTGAAGTTTGAATAATAAATTCTAGAGATTTTCATTACAAAAAGTACTCTCACTTTTTCACTGGTCCTCAAGAAGTCCGACTAGACCATGTGTAGTCCAATCAGACCCTTACAGGGAACAAATGCACAAAACTTCTAGAGAGTTTCACGATGAAGGGCATACCCAATTTTTTGGCATACAACAAATATCTCGACCGGACCATATAATGTACCTACCGAACCTTTCAAAATTATATTTGTTGTACTTCCACTCAATTGGTGGAAGCAACATGGACCAACCATTAGAGGAGCGTCTATCAAAAATTTAAATAGTACTATCAGACCATCTATATTCCGACCAAACCTCTTGTTGTACGACCGGACCTAAGCCATTCTGACCATGAAATTGCTCTGCCTAATAATTTAAGTGGCAAACAAGAATCAAACATGTTGGCAACCACTTTAAATGGCTAGTTGAATCCTTGGAAGCTATAAAAACCCTAAGAAACTTCATATTTCTGTAACTTTTTTATTGTAATAGCCAAAGCAAACAATTTTCATTTCATTACATCAAAAATTTCTATTATAATCTTCAAGTGTTGTGTGTGAGCATTAAACATTATTGTAAGTTTGAGTGTAAACTTTGAAACACTTAAGTTTTAGAGTGAGCTTGGAAGCACTCTTGTTTGGATTGTGAGAAAATTCTCAAATCATGTAAAAGTTCAGTGTGAGCTTGTAAAAATACCAAGCTAAAGTTGAGTTTGTAAAAAACTCAAGATTAGTGGAACCTTAACAAGTTGTTAAGGAAATGGACATAGGATTGACGTAATTTGAACCACTATAAACTTTTTGTGTTTGTTCTTTCCTACACTACTATTCTTTTACTTAGATTTTGCTTTTAATTTTTAATTTGCCATCACATCTTCAAAACAATCAATTCATCCCCCTCCCGCTTGTTTGCCATCTTAGGACAACACATTGGTTTGTAAAAAAAATTAAAAATAATTAAATTAATAAAAATGATAAAATAATTAAATTAAATTAAATTATAAAAAATAAAAAAAATTTAAATAAAAATAAAAAAAATTTCTTCTTCTTAGTTGCTTGCTCCTTTGAAATGATTATTTCAACATCCAGCTTTGGAATTCTTCTTATATCAATTCAAATAGAATTTATTTTCTTTTTGTGACCACACATATTTGCAGTTATTTCAAGTGCTTATTGAGCTGCCTTATCATCAGCAAGAACCATGAACAAATTAAAAGAAATGAAATCCTAAAATCTCAGCACTTTGTCCCCTCGCTCCCTATCCCAGTCTTAGTCTCTCTTTCATTTACTTCTCCTTCTCCGCTTTATATCAGTGCCACCTAAAAAACACTAGCCAATAATAGAATGTTGATTCAATTCATAAATTTCTTCTTCTTCCTCCTCAGTGTTACCTCTTTTCCTATCAAATATATCATCTTGATGCATGAAAATTTTCAAAATTATGTTTCATTACAAAATTATTTTTCAATTTTTTGAATTTAACAACTGCAAAAAAATCTCAATTTTGAGTTCCATCCCCTTACTATAAACTTAAAAATGAAAATTAGAGAAATTAGAAAAAATATTTTAGTTAAGAAGTCTTTAAACTCAGGTCTTTAACTGATTTGAAACCCAACCCAAATATCATTTTCTTAAAAAAAAAAAAAGATAGAGATGTAAGATTAGCGATGAAGGCTCTGATCGGTATGCCTTGAATCAGACAAGAAAGAAACATCATGGCGTCATGGCTATAATAGTAAGCTTGTAGGAAGCATCCAAAGGCATGCATGAAGGATGGGTGTGTATGAGCCTACCCACCAGATTGGCATGTGGGGAGAAAACAAATGAAAATGGAATTCCAAATGCAACTGCATCGACAATCCAAATACATCTCACTCGGTTTTTTTTCAATTTTTATTATTTTATTATTTAATTTAATTTAATTATTTAATTAGTTTTAATTGAATTTAATTATTTTTATTTTTTTACAATGACATTGAGGCATGTGTAAAAAAAAATGGGACCACAGTACTGAAGTTAACAAAAATTAAATTTTCGTCACGGTAAAGGTTCAATTTAATTATTTTGACAAAAAAAGAGTTTAATTGGACTAAAAAATACTTTAAGTGTTTAAGTGAGATTTTTGTTATACTTTAGGGGTGTAATTGAACCTTATCTCTAAAATAAAAGGGCATAATTTCCAAATACATGCTTACCAAACTAAGTAGAGACTGTATGTGGCAATTTTATATGAGTTCAAACTGAAATGAGCATTTTGGATCCATTTTAGCAGGCCTGATCAGTGCTCGGGCAAAGCTTCACAGCTGGTGATTGCTTGGCCTTACTTGATGGTTCTTCTCATACTATAATTTGGAAGGCCAACAGTGTAGAGGAACCATTGATGTTTCAGAAGTTACAACTAACTTTATCCCAACTAACGCTTCCTTAGTATGACATTCCTTTTTCTTTCTTTTAAATTTCCTTTTACTTCTCTTTATCATATCTCTTAACTATCTCTATGGTACAGTGCACTTGATCTTCCTTAGAGTATTCTAACTAGCTCATTACAGGCTTGAAGAACCAGTTGACCCTCCACAGTCAATAAATATAGGTATGTAAACACATGTATACATGCCCTAAAGATTTCTAAATACAAATGCAAGGGCTTAATCATAGATCCATCTCTTTAACAGGTCACCCATGAGTAGTGTGCAGGTCAATATGAGTGGAGCATACTGTGAACAAGGCCCTCTGTGATACATTAAAGAGAAGGGGTGTTAATGTAGATGTCGTCATTGAAGAGGTTTAAGAATGGACTGAGTCTAAAGGTCAAGCTACCGGGAATGGACTTGGTATATAAGTGTAGTAGAGGTGGGACTAAGAGAAGATTGAGGACTCAAGGAATGATGAATAGCCTTAAGTTTTTGTCTTTATTTGATTTACTTATACCTTTCACTTTTTCATTATAACATGAAGGGTTTTTGAATTTTCATGGATAGTAAATCGACTTTCCTTCTGTGAGTGGGCCGAACAAAAATAACTGCCACTGGGTGCAAACTGAGAATACATATCTCAAAATGTAGGCTCACTTAATAGATGAAGCTCAGTGAAGAGGGTCTGCTTGATTCTTTATACTGAGTTAATGGCACACCACTAGTGACTAGATTGAGTAGATCAATATGGACCGCTCATATTACATTTTCCTAAAAGCCTTTAATAGTGTAGTTTCTAAAGAAAGTTTATACAAACAATATAAATAAACAAATAAGTATGTATGGCATAATCAAAAAATGACATCATATTATGATTAACAAACATTAACAAACTTTGAAGAGTACATCCATGGTTTCCATAAAAATTACATCCATTATCTTTATTTAATAACATGAAACATATAAAAGGGAAAATATTAAGATTTATCATGAGGAAACCTATCTACCATATTTCAATCACACTTTAAAGCTAAAAACTATCAAGAATCATGGAAAAATATGCATAAGGAAGCATATTATTAATATCTCAACCTATCAAGCAAAATTTAAGTTATTTCATCATTCCAGGTGAACAACATTATGAAAAATCATGTTATGGAAGATTTGGAAAATTAATTTAAATTGGATATTGTGTGGCCCTACTCGAGCATCGAGTTTGGGCCGGCCAAAGAATTTGAGCTAAAATGCTAAAAATTTGGGCTAAGTCTCACATGAAAGTGTCGAGACAACTCTGCCGCTCAAAAGCTATGCTCAGTTCAAGTAAAAATGGTAGAGTTTCCACTTAAATTTAATTTTTTTAAAAAGGTGAAAATTTAAAAGAAAAATTCCATAAAGCTGACTCCAATTATATCCTAAGGATAAAATCACTAGCCTCGAACCAAACGATGGATTCGAGGGCTAGGTTTTGGCTTATTTTAAGTAAAAATGGCTAGGTCTTTGATTAAATAAAAACTTACAAAATATATTTCATGAAATGACAATTATAAGTATGATATGACAATTATTATATCCATACACCCATTCATAAGCAAATAAAAGTTAAATTAAACTTTACATCTCAAAAAGCCAAAATAGGGATCTCAACTCTAGCCTTATGGATTCTAGGTTAAACACACATTTCCCAAAATAATTATGTAAATAAACAAAGCATAGGCAAAGTACATATTTAAAGAAGGAAAGCAAGAGAGGGTAAGTTTTAAAATTAAGTGGACTTAGTACTTGGAGTGAAATTCCAAGTAGGTCGGCATATCTTGTTGAATGAGAATCAAAACCTATGCAGTTCTAACCATTTTTCCATGTTGGGTTTGACTTAAAATTGTTGTTTTCCTAGGCTAACCTAAGTCTAAGTTCAATTTTAGGTTTTAACACTTTAAAACCTAAGTCTCGGGTCAAAATTTTAGATTCTTTAGCCTAAACTAGGTATGTTTAAGTATAAGCTAAATTTTAATTTCTTAAGCCAAGTAGCTTTATGTTTAAGTTTAAAAAGGATTTGCAAGCCAAGTTGCTCTAGGCTTGAAAATTTAGAAAAGATTGACTTTTAAACTAGGTAGCTTAAGGTTTAAAAAAGGATTTGTAAGTTAGGTAGCTTTAGGCTTAAAACTTTAGAAAATGATAGATTTCTTAAACCAGATAGCTTCAAGTTTAAAAAGGATTTGTAAGCCAGGTAGCTTTATGCTTAAAACTTTAGAAAAAGATTGATTTCATAAACCAAGTAGCTTTAGGTTTAAGTTTTGAAAAATGATTTTTAAACCAGGTGGATTTATGTTTAAAAAAGGATTTGTAAGCCAAGTAGCTTTCGGCTTAAGACTTGAAAAAGATTAATTTTTAAACAAGGTATCTTTAGGTTTAAAAACTTGAAGAGGATTAATGACTAAGCCAGGTAGATTTAGGTTTAAATTTGAAAAAGGTTTATTAAGCCATGTAGCTTTAGGCTTAAAACTTGAAAAATATTATTTTTTTTAAACTAGGTTGTAATGTTTTAAATTCTTAAGCAGTATTTTTTGAATTATATAGATATCGGACTGTGCATAATATTGAGAGTGACCTGAGTATTTGAAATACATAGAAAATGGAGGTTGGTTAAGCCTTAAAAAGTTGAAAGTTAAATTCATGTATGGATAAAATCGGTATTTTAAAAAAGAATCTTTAAGCGGTAAAATTTTACAAAAATCACATATGTCCCTAAAATTGGATTTTATTGAAATTGAAATGAGAGATATGGAAAGTAATTAAATTAATTATTTTTATGGTTAAAAGTCAGATTTAGAAATAATTTAAGAAATTAGGTATACCGAAATTTTGGTCTAAGCACCTTATAGGATCAAAACCCTAAATAATATATATACATGTAAAATGAAATTTTTCTTCTTCTTCCCATTCCAAAACCGACATAGCTCTTCACCATAGCCAAAATTTCATTTCTTTCATCTTCTTCCATCACCATACTTAGAAATTAAAGAAACCTTGCATACAACTCAAAATTTTTAGGAGAATTCATTAGATTAAGTAAAAAACACTAAAACCATCACCAAATAATCAAAACAAAATTGAGAAAGAGAGAGAAAGTGCTACTTTGTAAAGAGGTTTGTGCTTGTATATTTATAACTTGCTATTCTTTTGATTTTCATGGATAATGTAAGTTACTTTCACTACTTTAATTGAATTTTTGTGATGAAATTAGTTAACTGAATTTGTTAAGAGGGAAAATTTTCAATAAGGAATTAAATGAAGAGAAAATTAATTAGAATTCATTTTTGAATAATTTTAAGTGTGTTTATTAGGGGTGTACACGGGCTGACCCGGCCCGAAGCCCAGCTCGACTTTTCTTCGGGTTGCACTTTGCAGCCCGTGGCCCGGCCGGAAGCCCGAGTTTGGGCCGGCCCGATTTTTTTGAAATTAAAAAAATAATGATTTTTTTTAAATTTTAATAAAATTTACCTATAAATATTGCTTTAAAAATTTATTATACTAAATTATATCTAATAATATATAAATTATTATATCAATATTTATATATAATATTTTAAATTTTTTAAAAAAAATAAATTACCAAAATATAAATTTAAAAAAATAAAAAATTAATATCTCGTGCCGGGTAGGGCCTGCCCGAGAATTTTTATCTCAACCCGAGGCCCGACCCGAGCATAGCTCGGGTTGGACTTTGAAACCCGTGGCCTGACCCTAGTATGTGTTCGGGCCAAGCCGGGTTTTTTAAGCCACGGGCTTCGTGTACAGCCCTAGTGTTATATAATTTTTAGCTTAAAATTAAATTTAAAACAATTTTTGATCCATTAAAGAATTAATTTATAGTTTTGGCAAAATTATGGTTTATATGTATGTATGGAATTAATTCATGAAATAATTGGTTGTGAACTCATAATTGATTAAGAATAAATACATTAATGCAGTTTTTAAACAAAAACTAGGCTTAAAGAAATTTTTAAATTTACAAGATGTTGAATTTAGGGTTATGTAAAATTTAGGGTTTAGAGAAAGTTTAAAGTTTTGGAATTTAAGTGATGGTTTATAAAATGTTTGATAAATATGTTATAAATAAAAGTGTTTGATTTTGGTTTAAGAAGTCTTTCTTTATATGTATAGTTAAAGTAATGACAAATGAATGATAAAGAACGAAAATGCTTTCTTTTCAAAAAATTGTTAATGTTTTTAACAAAGTGATATTATATGTGTATGTTTGATTGAAAATGAGAGAGAATTAAATTGGCTAAACCATACTAAGAATAAACATAAGGTGTTTATGAAGGATTTCACTACAAGAAAAATACAAAATCAACTACAAATCATAAGGTGTTTATGAAGGATTTCACTAAAAGAAAAATACAAATTAGCGACGAAAAATCTGTTGTTAAATAGCGACAAATTAGAGATGAAATATTATTAGTGATAGCTTAAAGATAGATTAGCGATGGATTTAGCGACAAAATCAATTCATTGCTAAATCGGTCGCTAAATCTAGCAACAACTATTAGCACCTTGCATTTAGCAACGGTGTTAAATATTTGTTGCTAAATCTCGTCGCTAATAAAAAAAATAGCAACAAAATTTATTTTCATTGCTGATTAGAGACGAAATTAATTTTCATCTCTAATTAGCGACAGAACCCACTAGCTGTTGCTAATTTCATCTGAATTAGCTATGAAACTATTTTGTCGTTAATTTTTACTTATTAAAAAATACAAGTAAAATTTTTTGCAAAATTTTGTTGCTAATTAGTGAAGAAATTATTTTTTTGTTGCTAATTTTAAATATTTTAAAGAATATGAGGAATTTTTGTGTGAAACTTTAGTGACATAACGTATTTTCTTCGCTAAGTTTGTCACTAATTAGCAACGAAATTATCTTTCGTCGCTAATTTTAAATATTTTAAAGATTAGGCGGGATTTTTATCCCGAATTTTAGCAACGAAACTAATTTTGTCTCTAATAATTAATTTTTAAATATATGCCGCTTATTTTTAGCAATAAAACTTAATTTCGTCGCTAATTCCATCGCTAAAACTTAAATATTTATTCTTTCTAACTTTTTTTCTTCATTTTTTCTTCTTCTTTCTTTCTTTCTTTATCTCTTTCTTCTTTATGTTCATCTCCTTCTTCTTTCTTCTTTTCTTTCTTTCTTCTTTTTTTTGGTTCTTCCTCTTCCTCCTCTTTCTCCCTTGTTCTCTTGCATTTTGATTAAAGGTTTTATAATTTTGCAAATTGATTGAAGGTATGTATTTTTTAGATTATTTATTTATTTATATTTTATAATTAGTAATAATTTTTAAATAAGTATTATATTTTGTTAAATAAATAATATTTAGAAAAAAAATTAGAAATTATTTGGTAAAAAAAGTTTTAGAAATTATTAAGTTGAATAATTTATTTTTAAATTGAATTAATTATTTGATTGAATAAATAATTTTTAGAATAAATTTTTTCAAATTAATTAATATATTGATTTATGCTTTAGATAAATGTTAGAATAATTTTTTTTAGAAATTTATTTAGTGAAATAATTTATTTTTATGTTTTAGATAAATGTTACAATAAATTATTTTTTAGACAAATTAGTTAAAATTATTTTCTAGATATTATTTGGTAAATAATTTAATTTTTAGGTAAATAAATTATTTATTAGAATAAATAGTTTTTAGAATAAATTATTTAATAGAATAAATATTTTTGAAAATAAATTACTGTAGAAATTAAAAAAAATAAATTATTTTTTAAAAAAATAAAATAAATCACTTCGAAGTTGGAACTGTTGGAGGAAGAATTACTTCGAAACAGTCCCAAAATCAATGTCACGGTCGTGGCAATTGAGTGCCACGACCATGGATTGAAAGTGATGCTATTTTTTCAAAAATTTTGATAAAACAGAGCTTTTCCAAATGCCACGGCCGTGGCCCTGGAAGGCCAAGAGCGTGAGGGTCTCCAAAGTCATTTGACAGCTTCATTTGGTATCCCATGGGCATGGGGCGACCATGGGGTACCTAAATAATGTTTTTGGCTTGTATTTTATGATATACAGGCCTAGTATGAAGCTAATATGTTTATATTTCTTACTTTTGTATTTAAAATTCATGTGTATATGTTAAAAGTATGAAAAAGAGTAATAAACTTTAGATATGTGACAAATATATATATCATACTAAATGTTGATAAAAGTATTGTACCAATGAAATGATACAAACCATTCAATGCTAATCAAAATTAATGAATTGCCCAAATCATACTGATTTAAATCTAGCTTTGGATTGAATGGCTAACTAGAGGAAGGATAGCTATAGTGTTAGTGGGCACCTCATGCCATTAATGGACACATTGTGTTATCAGTGATAGTGGGCATAATTGCCATTATACATTCTTGAGATTTGGCATTAAATTGTTACACTAACATGTTATCCAAACCTGTGATCTAAGTTCTGTATGTATGGGCATATTTAATGAAGATATCTAAATTGAAAATATATGTGAATATGATAGTTGTGAATAATGGAAGAAATGCAAAATAATAATGTAAGTCAATTACTTGAAATTGACTTACTGTGTTACAATGTGAAAGTGATTGTTAATATATATATTAATGTTTACAAGTGAAAGTTCTAATGCACGCAGTGGAAATGTTATGCTCAAGTTATTGAATTAATCAATAACTTTATAAGTGTTATAATGATTGAAAGTGTATATAATGATATAAGATACAAAGTGCTCCAAAGTATAGTACTAAATTTAAGTGCTAAAAATTATAGATTGAATGAAATTATCCTATATGTGAAATTGAAAAGTAAGATTTATTGAAAAACAAAATAAGTGTATTGTGAACAATGTTATCAAATTAGAAAGCAAGTCTTAAATAAAATGATTCATAAAGAGAAAAGTTGCAGTACCGAAAGTATAGTATAGCATGATGACTTTTATAAAGTTAAAGCTATTATTTTGTGTAATCAGAATATTATATTGGTTTGTTACTGAAATTAGTTAATATATTGAAATATTTCTTAAAACTAAGGGTTATTACTATATTTTCATAAGTATGTTTCTTTAATATTAAGTGACAAAATATGTTTATACATGCACTACTAAGCTTTGCTTAGAGTGTTAGAATTATTTTCTGGCACGCAAGTATCAGGACATCAGAGCAAGTTAAGAAGTGGAATTAAGAATCTCAGGAAATTACCTATAGTAAATATAAAGATCTTTTGTATATTGTACTCATAAGTTATAATATATATATATAATTTAGTTTGGCTATTTGAGAGATTGTACAAATTTGTAAACATGAAAGAAATATATGTATTTAAAGGATGAAGTTTGAGAATTCTAGTGAATGATTATTAAAGAAAGGAATGTATTATATAATCATTTGATTTGACAAACTTATGATAGTTATCTGGTTTGTAACTAGTATTTGGATTATTGGAGATTGGTCTAAATGTTGGACCTATAAGTGTTGTATTATATAGATTGTATTATTATTTAAAAATTTTATTAATTGAAAGAGTAATTTTCTATGAATTGATTGGAGCACGGATAGTATATTGAATAACATTCTCTGATAGTTTTTATGTAAGAATTGTCAGGGGATGTTATAGTCCTAATCAAAATAGGATTCCTAATATCATTCTAATTGCCAATATGATTGGAAATCTATTGGCTCACACACATAGAAGAATAAAGAAGAATGTAAAATGGGCTTATGAATCTGATTCATATTAAGAGTGAGAAAATTAACTAAGTCCATGATGGTTATAGATTTGGGTTAATTAATTAAAAGCCCAATAATTAATAATGATTAATACATGCGTTGAAAATTTAATTAATTAAATTAATGGGAATGAAAATTATTAATCACTTAGGAGAAAGAATTAGAATAATTATTCCATAAGGATTACTCGATCCTTTTTAGAAAATGAACAGTAGCATTATTTAATTAAGATAATGTACCCTTTTTGAAGAATGATTAATGTAATTATAAAATTAAATAAAGCCCTACTCCTCTAAGGATAAGGTTTGGAGGGTCACTATATAAGCATCCTTACAAAGAAAAATAAAGAGATAGCACATTGAAAATTTTGGCTACCTCCCCTTCCACCTTCTCTCTTGCCACCAACTACCTAGCCTAGCACATTAGGAGATTTTGGCACCTCATTACTCAAAGAGTTGAGTTGCTTATGTTTGTTCTTCATATGGACTATTAGTAGAGCCAATCCTACTTTGGATTATTGTTGTTTGCTACAACCCAACAAGAAGGAATAGGAGGCACAACTTGAAGTCCACATCATTGAACTTTTCAATTTTCACCTTTCCTTCTTCTACAACTATTACTCCCACTTAAATATGATTTTCTTTGGATCATTGTAGATTACTCCAATGAACTAGCATGCACTAAAGCACCATTATCAATGAGCTAGAGTGACAAGAGTTCTAACTAAAAAATTGACAAAATTCACAACCAGGGCTATAATACCAATTGTTAAGAAAATTTGTGCAATTTTGTTGTTTCAAAAAATCATATTAGTAAGAGTGTGAAATAAGAGTGAAAAATATAAACATATAAATTTACCATTGTTCAACATAATATCACCTATGTCCTCAAAGTGTTGTAGATTTTTCAATTATAAAGAAAAATTATATAAAGTGTTTAACACATTTAAACTCATAACCCAAAACTTAAATTTTTTTTTTACCAAAATTCTTTCTCAAAAGCTTTTGATCTTTTTCTATCAAATATAAAAAATGCTTTTGATGGATTTTCAAAACATAAGGGGGAAGGGTATTTATACTTTTTCAATATAGTTTTCTAGCTAGAATATTAGAGGTATTAAATCATTAAGAATTGTTACCATTCAAAAGCTCTTACTATTTAGATCTATCAATTAAATATATATATAGCTTTTTTTATTTTTTTAATTTAAAATGTTTCTTTAATAACAAATTTAAACATATTATTAGACTCTTCTATTTCAAATTGCACAAAAAATAGTCAATCTAACTCTAATACTAGTTATTGAGAAAATTAGAGTGGCAAGCCTAATAAACAAATTATCAAACACAAGTTGCGATAACAAATCAGAGTTAAATTATTTTTCCCCTAGTGTAATATTTAAAATGGATAATAGTAAAATATCAAATTAATCACATCCACAAGAATACCAAATATTTTTATACGTAGAAAACTCTTCAATGCAAAGATAAAAACCATGATACCTAGTTCATTAAAAAAATTCCCCTAATAAATAAATGGGTACGAAGGTTCATCTCTAACACCACTAGAGGTAATCTCAATCAACAACAATCTAAACAATAATTTTAAGAAACCATCACCTAAAAGGTGGTATTCAATAAAAAGCAAGATAAAATTTGAAAGATCTTGCTAAGATGGGTATGTAAGAAAGGCACAAAATAAAAAGCCTTTTAATGGTCCACATAATCCAGAAATTGTAGAGCTCAATAAAGTAGGGTTGAGCACGGTCCGGTCCAGTCCAGTCCAGAGATTTACAAATCTCCAAGGCCGAATCAAAAATTATATATTTCAAAATCACTGGATCCGAAACCGAAGCATAGACATAAAATATTCGTATTGTATTGTTCCAAAAAATTCAAAACAATACGATATGGATATTAGGTTCCAATGAAGCGATTCCGGATCAAAACGGTTCCGGAGATTTGGAATTGTTTTTTTTTTTTCACATTCAAGCAATAAAATAATATGTAATTTTTTTGCAATATAAAAACATGCAAAGTTAAATATGTAGTCTAAATTTCAACATCCACATTACAAACCATGCAAAATAAAATTAAAATATCGGCATCAAGTAATTATAAAATTTCAAATAAGTTATTACAAATTTCAAATAAAATAGTTTCAATGTATAAGAAAAAACTTAAGGACAAGTAAAAATATGCCAAACTTCATATGTCTCTCTTGAACTTGAACTCCCTGTAATTTAACATGGAAAATTACATAAGAAAAAAGTGTAATAATTGACTCAATTATTTAAATGCAATCAAACACAAACTCCAATTAAGTAAAAATAATTAGGAATACAAAGAATAAAACTACTAAATAACAATTAAATTGCTATCTATATTTTTTTTCTCAAATCCAATAAATAATAGTAAACATCATTTAACATCAAAATAAATATAAATTTCCTCGCAATCAACGAATCCAAGTAATATGCAATATAATCTCGTCCAATCCAAAAAAAAATGAAAAATAATTTAGTAATCAACATCAATAATAGCAATAGCATTATTTTGCCTCAAATCTAACAAATATCAAAATAAATATAAATTTTTAGCAATCAACAAATCTAAATAATATGCAATATAAGCCCATTCAATCCAAAAAGATTTTTAAAAGTAATTTAGCAATTAAAATCAATAAACACCACTTACATAGAATCTCAAATCTCTACATTAGCCATTGGCATAATATTTTCTATAATTTTAGATTCTTGAGTAATATCTGAAAATTAAGAAATATTAAAAATTGATAGCTTATTAGAATTAATGAAATTTGAAGAATAAAAATCAACTAAAATTATGATAATTTTATACATGATTCGAAGCTTTTGAGTTCCTCAATTGTTTCTTCAACTTGGATAGGTTTATTAGAAGTTCTCGACCAATCTTGACAGAAAATTAACACCTCAGCTATAGTAGGAGTTAAAGAACTCCTAAATTTATGCAAAGTCTAACCACCAGTGATAAAGGCAGATTCAAAAGTGACTGTTGAAGATTGCATAGCCAAAACATCCCTAGCAACTTTATATAAAGTTGGATATCTAACTATATTAATCTTTCACCAACCCAAAACATTAAAATCAACAATAAACTTTTCAGCATATTCCTCTAAATACCTATCCAGCTCTCCTTTGGAGACCAATTGATTCTCATTCTCTGGTTCTAAGAAATAATCATCAATATCATCTTCTTTCCATATATTTATCATTATTAACCTGAGATTTATTCAAAATATTCATTTCACCCATCATTCCCTCACCTTCCACTTTCCCATACTCCTCTATCAAGACATTTAAACTGTTGGTTACCCTAGCTACCAAATCAACTGCATCTTTTTCATTATAAAATGTAATATATTTTACTCTCAAGTAACTCATTTTGTACCTAGGGTCTAATACTACTACTATGAAAAGCATCACATTCATTTTATTCAGTGAATCCAATACTTGTCAAATTTAGCTCTCATTTGTTTAGCCATTTCAACCATAGAAATATTATTACTATTTTGACAAGTTTGTAATTCCTTCAAAACCTTCATTATTTCAGGAAAATATAAATCGGCAGTACAATACAATGAACCGGATAGTTTACAAGTAAAATCATAAAACCTTTTCAAAAATTGAGTTAAAAGTGCAACATTACCCCAATCATTCTCACATGGTAAATCATCCCCAAACTCACTCACAAACTTACCATCCATGTCTTCTAACCTATCAAAAGCTTTTCTATGTCCCAAGACTGACTCTAACATCAAGTATGTTGAATTCCACCTTGTTGGGCAATCTAATAGCAAAGATACTTTAGACTTGACATTTGTAATCTCACCACATTTTTTAAATAAATCTAACCTTTTTGGACTACTCCTAATATACCTAATCACATCTCTTATTTTTCTAATAGAACCTTGAATCATCTCAATACCATCCCTCACAATAATTAACTAAAGAATATGAGCAAAGCATCTCACATGAAAAGCATCCCCACCCAAACACAAAAGCATTCTTTTTTAACAATTGTTTTTAATTGTTGAATAATAGTATCATTTGATGATGCATTATCAACCGTTATGCACATAACCTTATCTAATCCCCACTCTTCCTTGCAAGCATCAACAACATTCCCTATGTTAATTCCTTTATGGCTCTTAATTACACAGAAGTTCAATATTCTTTTGTGCAAATTAAATCCAGAATCAATAAAGTGTGTAGTTAAATATAAGTAAGACAAATTTTGAATGCTTGTCCAAGTATCTGTAGTTAATGAAACTCTTTGACATTGACAAGAAAGTAAGCCACAAAATTATTTTTCTCTTCAACAAACAAAGAGTAACAATCTCTAGCAATAGTAAACCTATATGGAATCTGAAATCTAGGAATACCAACTCTAACAAATTTTCTAAATTCTTCTCCTTCAACAAACCTAAAGGGAAGTTCGTCCTTGATAATCATTCTAACTAAAACTTCTCTACAAGCTTGTTGATCAAACTCCTAAGAAGTTAATTTAGCATCTTCTGAATCAGTTGCAGGTTCAAAATTCAATAATTTCTATGATTTATCTTTATTCTTATAGGCTGCAACTAAATCTTTTTGAAATTTATATTTTTTGCAAGTCTCCCTTAAATGTTTCCATAACCCAGAAGCGCCTAACTCATTTTTACACTGATAATCTTTTTTACACCACACACATCTAGTCCTCCCATTCTCATTTCCCTCAAAATCTTTTATTCTCTCAAAGTTAACCCAAACTTCTGATCTATGCTTTTTAGTGATATGAGTAGGAGAAGATGGTTAAATAGTACCTTTAGTTACACTGTCAAATGCCGAACACGAACCAATTGTTTGTGTTTGGGATGGAATAGAAGATTGCATTGTAATACAAGCGATAGTTTCATTGTCATTGCTACTGCCAGTGGTACTGAGAGATTATTTCTGCTTATTTTGTAACATATTAATAGGTCAACTCACAACTAACAAAACAAATTAGAAAGTCACAATTATATATAGTAAAACAAATTCACACTCATAGATACATTATATAAAAAAATAAATTAAAGAAAAAATATTATGGTGTAATATTAATTTTTCCTAAAATACTTTTTAACCAATATATAAAACTTCAACTTTATTCCATATTAAAACATATATATTCTAAACCAATTATCAATATTTTTTCAGAACTATCACAAATTTATCAAAAAACTGAAAAAATTTTCTTATCATATGACATTATATATAAATATGATTATATTGCAAAGTGAGAAAAATTCATTCCAAAAGTTGCACCCACAAAACCTGCAAATTCAAAATGTTCTAACAAATCAATTTCCTTTTTTTTTTCATGAATTTGGCACTATACTCAACTTATAAATAATAATTCCATCCATTTTGCTTTTGCAACATTTTTTAAACATTTTCTTGTTATCCTCCTTTTCAGAACACTCATATTTGCATCAACTATAATTTTATTATTACTTAATTTTCCTATCAACAAAGAAAATAAAAAAAATTCATTTATTAATTATTTTAGCAGCTTAGGATTGTTCTCAAAGGAACAATTAATAAAAATTGCTACTAGGTTGGAGATAAGCGGCCAAAGGTTCTAATGGGTGGTGTCTAACCCACCTTCTAATAACCAAAGCTTTGCCATTTCATCAAAACGGGCCGCATATTTGGACTCATTATTCCCACTTCCTAGACGGTTTCTTGGATCGCAACAAAGAAAAAAATTGTTGGTGAACCAAAGTTAATTATATTATCAAAATTTTAAATTAAATAATAAGAAGTAAATATCAATCTTTTAAAAATAGAAAACACATAAAGAATATTTGATTCTCTTTAAAATAAATAGATCTAATTATAAAAGGTTTAAAACTATAAATAGATATAACAATAAAAGGTTTAAAACTAGAATGAAACAAAAGAAAGAGATTGAAATGAACCTTAAAAGCACTTAGATAGTGAGCTTGCTGGTGTCTGGGAGAGGCAACTTGATGTTGTCTTTGAAAGAGGCGGCTAGAAGATGTGAAGTAGAGATTCAAGATTTGATTTTAGGTTTGTTTAGATTTTAGGGTTATATATATAAAATATAAAATATATTATATGATATAACTTAAAACTATGTAGTTTTGTATCAAAACTATGTAGCTTTGATTTAAATGGTTTTTTTAAATCATTTAAATGAAATTTAATATATAAAATTTAAAAATAGTAAGAATATATTATAAAGTAAAACTATACAATTTTAACTTAAAATTAACTATATAATTTTAACTTAAATGGTATTTAATATATAAAAGAATCAAAATAAATTCAAATATTTATAGTATGTATTATAATTATATATATGATGATGATGTGATATATATTAAATAATTACTTAATTATATTTATTTAACTATTTATTATATTTTTATTTATTTTATTTTATAGTTAAATTAAGAAAGGCTGTACTTATTTACATAATTTTAGATTTTACATAATAAATAAATATAATAAGATATGAGACAATAAAATAAAATAACTTTAAATTCAAATATCTTAACAATTTTAACTAATCTATTATAGATATATTTTAACACAATTTGTAAATAAAATCAAATAATTGTTAATATATATTAATTGTCATGTAAATTTTTATTTACTACTAATACATAATAATAATATTGTATATATGCACAAATATATTCATTTTAATTGTATCGTTCATTAACTTCTCAAATTCATTGATAATTATTCATTTATTAATTATTGTTACTCATATTCATAAAAATTATATTAATATTATTTATATTAATAATCATTATTCATTACTATTAATTATTATTAATATTTATACTTATTATTATTCAAAAACTGCAAATATATTATATTGAATTATTTTATTAAGTATAAATTATTATAATTAGGATGAATTACTATCATTAGTATCAGTGAAGTGATAGCAATTACACATATAAATATATTTATAAACTATATTTAGTTAAAAAATTATTTTGGTTAGTGATATATTTTAAAATATCAAATATTAAGTAATAAATCAATAAAATAAAATAAAATCTTATATTACTAATAATAAATCGATTATTATTTCGGTTATTCAGTTCAGTTCAATTCGGTTCAGTACGGTATGGTTCTTGATACGATTATAGACTAATATCCAAAACCATTCCACATTAAAAAAATCGGTCCGGTTCGGTTCGGAGCTAGTCAAAAAGTCAATGGATCTTTTCGCTTGTAACACCCTTATACCCTATATATGTATAATATATATTTTCAGCATATGTAAAATACGCATATACGATACAAAAATATCACAGACCGGTTTAATAAAAAAATTTCACATTTTCAATTTTAAATTTTAAATTCTAAATATATAAAATTAAATAGCATATAAATATTCTTTACTTGTTATAGAAACCCAAAATAAATATTATATATGAAAATCTCTAAAAATAATTCACCAGAGTTTTGTCTATAATTGAGACATTCCAAAATTCAGTAAAACACAACATGCGAAAAGAAAATACTCCCAAATAATTTCAATTCACCATCTCAACCATACTCCTCAATTTTACCAAGTTTCTAAAATACTTATATATAGATATATGTAATTTAAAACACATTTACTCTGCCATTTTAAATACATTGACCCAAAAATTCTTTATAATATATAATACATAAAATTCAAAACATAATATATTATGCATAATACTCAAAATGTACAATAACATAAAAAATATATACATGCTGCTAACAGTGTTTCTGATCTCGATAGCAACTCAACAAGCTCAACTACAAGTCTAGACCCGACCTGGTCTAGAAGAACTCTCTGGCTCAGCTGAGTCTACCCTGTCACTTACGCGATGAAAATAATCATGCTAAGCCGAAGCCTAGTGGTACAAACTTTGATAACAATATAGTCCAAATGTAATGTCAATGCACAACATATATATATATATATATATATCACAACTCATAACATTATATCTCATTATATTACTCAATTGTATCACAATTCATAATTCATATTTAAGCAAAGACAAGCATTGGCCCAAAAAGGATCTAATATGATATTCAAATTTCAGAGTTACTGCTCTGGTCCATAATGACACCATGTGTCTAGCCCCGTAGGCAATATATTCATGGATAATCCAACTAAATTTGAGCTTACGACCCGATCTTTTCTCTCAGTCTAGCTTCAAGGATTTATTTTTTAGGCTTACGACCTGGTCTTTTCACTCTAAAAATATCATATTTATCAGCTGGGCCTGGCTTACGACCCGGTCTTTTCACCAGCCAAGCGTTTAGCCCATAGGCAATAATAGACATGCCGCCAAACACAGAACTCTGAAAATTGAATAACATACTAGACACACAATTTATTCATTTTTCTCATTATTAATCTCTTTCTGATTGTCACATATTTATTCTAGGCACATTGCCTTATTTTCACTTTTTTTTCTCACTTTTCTCATTTTTCATAACTTTCTTATTTTTCTCACTTTTCTCATTTTTATCAATATCAATTCATTTCATTATATCACATATCACATTTTTGCATTCACAACACATTACCCAATTACTGTGGATACTTTCACATAATATGCATATTTCACATTTTACACAATTTAGCCATTATCTATAGCTTTTCACAATGCATTTAACACATATATAACATTACAAATGTCATAACATATTATTCATACACAATCAATGTACCAAGTAGCTTAACATATTTTCCAACCAAAATGCGTTAAGCCCAAATGTCATGCAAATATAAACAATATTTTCAAAGTTTGTACATACCTCCACTAGCAACCCAAAGCAAGCTTAAAATAACCTCCAATCCTATCTTTTCAACTTACCCTTCACCACATGGATGAAGCAAATCAACCTCCCTTAATGCCTAAACCAAATGTGATAGCAAATAATTATTTAGTATCACATTTAATGGAATTTTCAATATTTAACCATAATTAAACATCACTCCTACAAATTTCCAAAAATTTAGCCTTTCCTTACTTTAACATTAGAATTTCATTTTACTACAATTAAATTAGTGTTTTAAGTTTATTTATATTATTAAAAATATATTTTAATACATTTAAATCATTTACATTATAAAAATATACTCTTATACATAAAATCTCAAAAATAGCATAACCTTCCCCCATTGAAGGTTTTCCATTCCAACACAATCCATTACTCATTTCAAGCTTATATTCATTACTTTTAACATTAAAAAACATGCTTAAACAAATAAAATCACACAATTTAACCACTTTGGAAAATCACTTTTCCAAAACCCTAAATCTCCACTTCCAATCTCAAACTCCAACCAAACACAACCAAATCCTAATTTGACTTTAAAATACTTGTTTATGAATCAAACAACACATTTAGAACCAATTTACACAATTAAAGCTCATGTTTCCAAAATTCCAAAAATCCATAACCCTAAATTCTCTCTCTTCGCCATTATTTATCCAAGCTCCATCATCTCTTCAATCTAACTTTGAAATCATTTTTAACTACTCAAAATAACATCATACACACCTATTTCAACAATTATAATATACTACTTCAAAAGTCCAAAACTCACATAAATCAATCTTCCATAGAACTCAAAGAAAAGAGTTGGAAACTTACCAAATTTGGTGGAAATCGCCAAAAATCTACTTAAAACTTGTTAAATCCTTCAATTTATGGAGTATGGAAGAATCAAAATCTTGCTCCAAGCTCCCATAGATATTCGGCCTAGATGAAGAAGAAGAAGAAGATGAAGACTTATTAAATTTTCTTTTTCTTTTCATCTTTATTTTTAAACCATATATATATTAAAATAATTTAATAATTATTTATTAATAAATTAAAAGTCATAATTTCCCTCTTCTATTCAAAAATAATTTATTTTTGAATTATTTTATTAATTTTAAATTTCTAAAAATTTATTTACAAAAATGTCATTGGACTTTGACTTTTCTTTTAAAAATTGTTGACTTTTATATGTTATGTATATTTTGCATATATATCACATATATATTCCACTTTTTCATTTAAAATCCTTCATTTTTCATTTAAAACTATTAATTTAATTTATCCTTTTAAATTATAATTTATTTTATCAAATTTTCCAAAAATTAAAAATTTTCAAAAATTTTGGGATATTACAATTCTCTCCCCCTAAAATAAATTTCGTCGTCGAAATTACCTGTTCTCAAGTCTGGAATAATTGAGGAAACTGACTCTGCATCACCTGCTCACTTTTCCATGTTGCCTCCTCAGTGGCATGATTCCTCCAAAGGACTTTCACAAGTGGCACCCTCTTATTTTTCAATTCTTTAACCTTTCGTGCCAAAATAGCCACTGGTTCTTCCTCGTAAGTCTGATATGGACTCACCTCAATAGACTTCACTGACAAGATATGAGATGGGTCAGACATGTATCTCCGAAGCATCGAGACATGAAAAACATTATGTATTCTATCCAACTCAGGCGGCAAAGCTAGTCTATAAGCCACTGGACCAACTCTCTCCAACACCTCATATGGTCCTATGAAATGAGGACTCAACTTTCCTTTGTAGCCAAACCTCATAATCTTCTTCCATGGAGACACCTTCAAAAATACTTTATCTTCCACACTTAACTCTATGTCTCTTCTCTTTAAATCTGAATAGAATTTGTATCGGTCTGAAGCTGCTTTCAAACGATCCCGAATCACCTTCATGTTCTCCTCTATTTTCTTAATCAAATCGGGACCAACCAGTTTACCTTCTCCGACCTCATCCCAACATAAAGGTGTCCTGCATCTCCTACCATATAAGGCCTCATAAGGAGTCATTCCAATACTGGACTGATGACTATTGTTATAATCAAACTCAATTAATAGTAAAAATCTGTCCCAATTCCTGGTAAAATCAATGATACAGCTCCTCAACATATCCTCCAGAATCTGTGTCACTCTTTTTGACTACCCATCTGTCTGAGGGTGGAAAGCAGTACTAAAATGCAATCGAGAACCCAAAGCATCATGTAAACTCTTCCAAAACCCCAAAGTAAATCGGGGATCTCGATCCGACACCAAAGAAATCGAGACTCCATGCAACCTAACTATCTCATTGATATACAGCTCAGCCAACCTCTCAAGAGAATAATCCATCCAAACTGAAAGAAAATGAGCTGTCTTCATCATCCGATCAACTATCACCCAGATTACATCATGCTTCTTCTAGGTCAAAGGTAGTCCAGTCATAAAATCCATTGTCACTCACTCCCATTTCCACTCTGGCACTGATAAAGGTTGGAGCAACCTTGAAGGAACTTAGTGCTCATCCTTCATTTTCTGGCAAGTGAGATATCTGGATATAAACTCTGCTATGTCCCTCTTCATACCTGACCACCAATAATGTCGCTTCAAGTCTTGATACATCTTGGTACTCCCAGGGTGCATAACAAAAAGTGATTGATGTGCTTCCTCTAATATCATTCTTTTTCAATTCTGCATCATCATGAATACACAATCTATCTCTGTACCATAGACTGCCATCATCCCTCACATAAAAGTCTCAACTCTCCTCCTTCTAACAAACCAATACAATTTTTTGAATTCTCTCATCTGCCAATTAAGCCTTCCTAATATGATCCAATAAGATTGGCCTCAACTGCAACTGAGCCATCAAAGCACCATCATCAGAAGACTCAAATCTAGCATGCAACGCTCTCAACTCAACAAGAAATGAGAGCGAATAAGCAGTCAAACCTATCAAAGACTTCCGACTCAAGGCATCAGCAATAACATTTGCCTTGCCAGGATGACAATCAATTAAACAGTCATAGTCTTTAATCAACTCTAACCATCGTCTCTGCCGAAGATTCAGCTCTCTCTGAACACCCATGTATTTCAAACTCTTATAATCCGTATAAATGAAACACTTTTCCCCATACAAGTAATGCTGCCAAATCTTTAAGGCAAAAACTATTGCTGCGAATTCCAAATCATACGTCGGATAATTCAGCTCATGCGGTTTTAACTGTCGAGAGACATAAGCAATGACTCTATCCTCCTGCATCAGAACACAACCTAAACCACTATGTAAAGCATCACCTTATATCACATATGGTTTGCCTTCTACAGGTAGGGTAAGGATAGGAGACTGAGTCAACATCTCCCTCAGCTGCTCAAAACTCGTGAGACACTGATCTGTCCACACATATCTAACTCCTTTCCAAAGTAATCTAGTGAGTGGTGTAGCTATTATAGAAAAATCCTTCACAAATCAAAGATAATAGCCTGCCAATCCCAAAAAACTTCTAACCTCTGTCATAGTATTCGGTGGACTCCAATTCAAGATAGCCTCAACTTTACTCAGATTAACTCTAATACCCTCTGCTGAAACCACATGACCGAGAAAAGCTACCTGATCAAGCTAGAACTCACACTTAGACAGCTTAGCATACAACTACTTCTCTCTTAGAGTCTGCAATACAATCCGCAAATGTCTATCATGATCCTCCTCATTACGCGAATACACCAAATTGTCATCAATGAAGACCACCACAAACTGATCTAAATATGGCATGAACACCCTATTCATCAAATCCATAAAAGCTGTTGGTGCATTCGTCAATCCAAAGGGCATCACCAGAAACTCATAATGCCCATACCTCGTGTGAAAAACTATCTTGGGTACATCCACATCTCTGACTCTTAACTGATGGTACCCTGATCTTAGATTGATCTTAGAGAATACTTCTGCTCCCTTCAACTAATCAAAGAGATCATCTATCCGAGGTAAAGGATACTTGTTCTTGATGGTCACCTTATTCAACTACCTATAATCAATACACAATCTCATGGTGCCATACTTCTTCTTCATAAACAACACAGGCGCTCACCATGGGGACACACTAGGGCGGACAAATCATTTTTCCATCAACTCCTGCAACTGCACCTTCAATTCTCTCAACTCAGTAGGTACCATCCGATAAGGGGTAATAGAGATAGGAGTGGTACCAGGCAACAAATCGATACCAAACTCCACTTCTCTCTAAGGAGGTTCCCCTGACAACTCATTAGAGAAAACATCTGAAAACTCGACAGCTATGGGTATGCTGTCAAGCAAGGACCCCACTAGTCTAGCATCTACAACATGAGCAAGATAAGCCCCACATCCCTTCCAAATCAACCTCCCAGCTGAAATAAACATGGATGAAAGATACCTCTGCTCACTGGATACTATAACATCCCTACCATCACGTGTTCTCAAAGTAACACATTTCTTCTTACAGTCTACCACAGTCCCATGCTTGGATAACCAATCCATGCCTAAAATCAGATCATACTCCTTGAAAGGCATCTCAATCAGGTCACCGAGAAACTCCTCATCCTGAACAACAACTGGACTATCTCGGTGCACCCTGCTCACCACAACACTATGCCCTAAAGGATTTGTGACTAAAACATCAAATCCTAAGGACTTAGAATGCAAATCACTCACAGGCAAGATGGATGCACTGATGTAAGAATGAGTCAATCCAGGGTTTAATAATACAAGAACTGAAGTACCAAATAATATAAAAGTACCAGCAATAACAGCTGAAGCATTTGGCTGCCTCTGCATCACATAAACACGCTGTGATAGTCCCACCTCATCTGGTCGACTACCTCCAGTTGTAGAATCTCCTCTATGACTAGACCTAGATCGACCATCTCTACCAAAACCTCTGCCACCACGACCCCCTCTGACACTGGGTTGAGAAGCTGCAGTATTTGCCTATCTAACCTCTGGTGGCTCGGGACAATCTTTGATAAAATGATCTAACGACCCACATCTAAAACACACTCCCGAAGCACCTCTCCATCAACAGACACCTCCGTGTGCTCTACCACAATGAACACAAGTAGGTGGAGTAGGTCTCTGAACCACTGGGGTCGGAGCACTAGCCATTGAAACTGCAGGTCTCTATCTTTGTCTCTGCTGCCGTACTGACCTGCCAAACTACCCCTGACTCCTACTAAACCTCTAAAAATATCCCCATTGTCCTCTCTTCACTAATGAAGACCCTGCTTCACTTTGGGGTCTCCTAGCTCTGGTCTCCTCAACCCTTTTAGCTGCTGTAAAATCATGTGTTCTCGCTATACTCCTGGCAGCTACAACTAACTGGAAAAAATCCTAATACTGGAAGCCTGCGATAATACACATGATAGAGAGTCTCAGTCCCTCCTCAAACCTCTTGCACTTGTCAAACTCATCATAAATGATCCCACCAGCATAGTGACTCAACCGGATAAACTCGATCTCATACTTTGTCACTGTCCTGGTATCCTGTCTCAAACTCAGGAACTCCATCTTCTTTGCATCTTTACACTCTCTCGGAGTATACTTATGCTCAAATTCCCACAGAAAATCATCATAGGTCAGGACTGGTGGATCATCCAAAGTATGTGGAACTGTCTTCCATCAATCATAAGCATCCCTCTACAGAAGAGATCTGGCATAATCAAACTTCTCTTCCGGATTAGCCTGTAACTGAATGAATACCCTCTGAACCTTGTCTAGCCACTGCTCTGCAACAACAAGGTTTGTAGTACCAACAAAGTCCTTAGCTCCATACTTTCTCAGTTTATCATATTGCCTCACCGGCAACCGCGGCTGCTGCTGTGGCTGTGACTGTGGCTACTGCGGAACTGGAGCCTGCCTCAAAAACTCTACCATATGTCATACCCAGCCAGGCGAAATCTCATCAGCTGCCGGTCTCACAGGCACAGAAATAGATGCCTCACCAGTAGACACAACTCTAGCTCCATCTCTACCCTCATCTGGAGCCACACTCTCTGCACTACCCTCAGCAGCTTGATGCGTCCGAGACGCCATAACTACCTAGATAAAAAAAATGCCAGTGCCAATACAAGTATTACAATTAAAAACTATTTTCAAATTTCCCATTTTCTCTCTCTATCAACCCACCTAGGCCGAGAACCTCAAACCTAGGCTCTGGTACCAAAACAAATGTAACACTCTTATAACATATATACATACAATACATATTTTCAGCATATGTAAAATATGCATATAAGGTACAAAAATGTCACAGACCGATTTAATAAAAAAATTTCATATTTCCAATTTAAAATTTCAAATTCTAAATATATAAAATTAAATAACATATAAATATTCTTTACTTGTTATAGGAATCCAAAATAAATATTATATATGAAAATCTCTGAAAAAAAATTCGCTAGAGTTTTATCTGTAATTGGGACATCCCAAAATTAAGCAAAACACAACCTGTGAAAAGAAAACACTCCCAAATAATTTCAATTCACCATCTCAACCATAATCCTCAATTTTACCAAGTTTCTCAAACATTTATTTATAGATATATGTAATTTAAAACACATTTACTCTCCCATTTCAAATACATTGACCCAAACATTCTTTATAATATACAATACATAAAATTCAAAAAGTAATATATTATGCATAATACTCAAAATGTACAATAATATAAAAAATATATACATGCTGCTGACAGTGTTTCTGATCTCGATAATAACTCAACAAGCTCAACTATGAGTCTAGACCCGACCTGGTCTAGAAGAACTCTCTGGCTCAGCTGAGTCTACCCTGTCACCTGCGCAATGGAAACAATCACGCTAAGCCGAAGTCTAGTGGTAAAAACTTTGATAACAATATAGTCCAAATATAATGTCAATGCACAACACACACACACACACAAATATATATATATATATATATATCACAACTCATAACATTATATCTCATTATATTGCTCAATTGTATCACAATTCATAATTCACATTAAAGCAAAGATAAGCATGGGCCCAAAAAGGATCTAATATGCTATTCAAATTTCAGAGTTACTGCTTTAGTCCATAATGATACCATGTGTCTAGCTCCGTAGGCAATAAATTCATGGATAATCCAACTAGATCTGAGCTTATGACCTGGTCTTTTCATTCAGTCTAGCTTCAAGAATTTATTTTTGAGGCTTACGATCCAGTCTTTTCATCCCAAAAACATCATATTTATCAGCTTGGCCTGGCTTACAGTCCGGTCTTTTCACCAGCCTAGCATTTAGCTCGTAGGAAATCATAGGCATGCCGCCAAGCACAGAACTCTGAAAATTGAATAACATACTAGACACACAATTTATTCATTTTTCTCATTATTAATCTCTTTCTCATTGTCACATATTCAATCTAGGCACATTGCCTTATTTTCAAATTTTTTTTTCTTACTTTTCTCATTTTTCACATCTTTCTTATTTTTCTCACTTTTCTCACTTTTCTCATTTTTATCAATATCAATTCATTTCATTATACCACATATCTCATTTTTGCATTCACAACACATTACCCAATTACTTTGGGTATTTTCACATAATATACATATTTTACATTTTATATGATTTAGCCATTATCAATGGTTTTTCACAATGTATTTAACACATAAATGACATTACAAATGTCATAACACATTATTCATACACAATCAATGTACCAAGTAGCTTAACACATTTTCCAACCAAAATGTGTTAAGCCCAAATATCATGTAAATATAAACAATATATTCAAAGTTTGTACATACCTCCACTAGCAACCCAAAGCAAGCTTAAAATAACCTCCAATCCTATTTTTTCAACTTGCCCTTCACCACATTGAGAAAGCAAATCAACCTCTCTCAATACCTAAACCAAATGTGATAGTAAATAATCCTTTAGTATCACATTTAATGGCATTTTCAATATTTAACCATAATTAAACATCACTCCTATAAATTTTCAAAAATTTAGCCTTTCCTTACTTTAACATTAGAATTTTATTCTACTATAATTAAATTAATATTTTAAATTTATTTATATTATTAAAAAAAATATTTTAATACATTTAAATCATTTATATTATAAAAATACACTCTTATACACAAAATCTCAAAAATGGCATAACCTTCCCCCATTGAAGGTTTTCCATTCCAGCACAATCCATTACTCATTTCAAGCTTATATTCATCACTTTTAACACTAAACAACATGCTTAAACAAATAAAATCACACAATTTAACCACTTTGGAAAATCACTTTTCCAAAACCCTAAATCTCCACTTCCAATCTCAAACTCCAACCAAACACAACCAAATCCTAATTTGACTTTAAAATACTTGTTTATGAATCAAAACAACACTTTTAGAACCAATTTGCACAATTAAAGCTCATGTTTCCTGTTGTCCCAAGATGGCAACCAAGATGCGGAGGGGGGGAGTGAATTGGTTTCCTCAAGGAATAATGGCAAATTAGAAACTCAACAAACAAGAAATGCGGAATAGAGAAATGGATGAGTAGTGAATGAAAGAAAAAACGCACAAGATTTATATTGGTTCAGATTTTCTTCAATCCTACATCCACTTCCTTAACAACTTGTTAAGGTTTCACTAATCTTTGAAGTTTTACAAGCTCACTTCCAACTTTGGTGTTTTCACAAGTTCACACCCAACTTGACAAGTGTTTTACTAAGGCTTACACTCAAAACCTTTACAAGAGTTTTTCTAGGCTTACTCTCACAACCTTTACAAGAGTTTTTCTAGGCTTACTCTCACAACCTTTGCAAGAGTTTTACCAGGCTCACTCTCACAACCTAAGTGTTTTCCAAGCTTACACTCAAACTTATACAATGGTGTTTTCAATGCTTGCACCTAAAATTCATTACAATTCAAATGTAAGTTTAAGTAAAAGAAAATATATTGCTTGGCTATAAGATCTTTGATTCTCTCTTCACATTACTTTGTTTTTCTTAGAGTAGCAATGTATTTATAGCCAATGTGGTCTAACTAGCCGTTATAGATAGTGAGAATGAAGTGTTGGCAGTTTAGACCTTTTTCAGTAACCTGTTCAAAGCATTTCGTGGTCGTCCTTCATGTAAGGATGGTCGCGCTCATGTCTCATGAGGTCATCCTTGGATAAGGTACGGTCGCTGCATTTAAATTTGCTTCAACAGTTGAATTTGAGTGCTCTGCAGCAGGAATCTTGCCCATGCTGTGGTTATCGGGACGGTCGCGCATATGATAGGTGTAGTTGCCCTTTTTGAATGCTGAAGTGGGTTTATAATGGTCATCACACGTGGCATTCTTTGACTGGGCAAAATGAAAGTCCGCCTAAATATGAATTTCTCATGTGTTGAATGTTAATAAATTTGTTATAATGCTCCCCCTAAACATATGCATGAGTCATGTTTTAGTTTGGAGTATAACTTGGTGCATTGGTAAACAATCATTCCTATTTTAATAACATTTATATCATTTGGCTATCTTTCATTAGTAAACAATCATTCCTATATTGACTATCTTTCTCCCCCATTTTCATAGGCAAAATGCATAATATGTAAACAACTTGGTGTATAACAAATAAAATGTTTAATGATAGAGGGCAGTACATGGTTAAAGAAAGATAGGAACAAGATAAAACAAAACAACAAAACATAACCAAAAAAAAATAAGCTAATCAGAATTTTCATCCTCATCTATCTCTTATTCTTCTAAAGGAGCTTTTCCCTTATCAAGAGGAACATTAGAGATAGAGCTAGTGCTGATAGACTCTTCTTCTTCAGGGAGACTTTCTGTATGATCACTTATATCCCAATCCTCAAGATTGCATTGAGGCAAGTCCAGTTTGCCTTGCATGTCATAGAGATCATGATGCATGTGAGATATAAGGTCAATTCTCTTCTTCAAGTGATGGAATCTCTTGGAGACACTTTCCTTGAATCGAGAGAGTTTCCTGGAGAGAGATTTGATAGCTTTGAGAATGAGTTTTGTAGGAGATGAAATAGTTTCCTAGGTAGGTTTAAATGAAGTAGTTTTTGGAGGTAGTTCAACAGCAGCTTCCAAGGAGTCTCCTTCTTCCTCAATCGTGTATCTTGGTCTTTTCTTTTGTCTATCAACAATTTCTCGTTTGCCAAAGTAATACACATATGTACCCTCAATCTTCCTTACACATCCAGTATGTTCTAGATAGTCAATGGTGATGGCACTAGAGGCAAGATTGAAAGGGTTTCTCAAGGTAGCTAAGTTGAGATCATTTAGTAAGTTCAGGTGCCTAGCTATTTGAGTTATTTTTGAGGACAAGTTCCAGTTCTTGTAACATCATGATGATATAGAGTGTCAATCAAGAACTTAGTTGTGTTCATATGGATGTTGTGGGTGAAAGCATATAAGAATATGAGGTCTCTTTTTGTTACCTTTTCATTCCCATCAGCTCTTTGATGAATGGTGTAGGTGATGATCCTATGAGGCATCCAATGGGTGAGGGATTTGATGTGTCTAGCTTTTGACTCTTTTTCAAATGAGGTTTCCACAGAAATTTCTTGCCAAAAGGTAGAGAGTGTTTGGTTGGAGAAGGTTAAATCATTGTAGGAGGTTATTCCATTAACATGAAAGTTCCAGAGTTTGCCAAAGTCTTCTAAAGTTAAGGCTTGGTATTGGTCAAATAACTTAAATCTAACCCCATACCACCCTAGTGCAAAATTTGCACTCTTTTCAATCTGAAAAGACATGAGAAATTCCTTACTTAAACTAGAATATCCTACCCCCTCAGGAAATACGAATTTCCTCCAGCCAAGAACATCAAGTAAACTTTCAATCTTGTCTTTGATGTTGAGGGCAGAGAGCATCCCACCAAATGGAGATTTGGTTCCCTCAACTTTCTTTCTCTTCAGCATGGCATATCTCACATCTTCCTCAGAGGTTTGGTGGTGAGGTTTGTGAATTTTCTCACCTCTTCTAGACTGTGGAGGAGATGGAGGAACATCTGTTGGTTCTCTTATGATGATTCCTGAAGGTTTCTATCCCTTCCCTTTTCCTGTGGAGGTTATTTTCTTTTCGGGAGCCATTAGGGTTGAAGAACAGGAAGAAAACTGGAAAACAGAGAGTGTTTTGAGAAGGAGATGATCTTGAGAGAATTTTAGAGATTTGAAGGGAAGTTTGTATGTTATAAGAAGTAAAATATCCAAGAAACTGATGTATAATGCTCTTAAATAGAAGAAATTAAGAAAATAGCCTTTTATGACTGTTGAAAGTTAAGAAACGCGACCTGTCATACAGCCAACGGTTACAAAATTTTGAGCAGAGTGTATAAAGTGCGGTCGCCTATTTGTATAGGTGCGATCGCGAAATACACTGTAACGACCATTAGCAAGATTAGTGCACTCGCGGGTGCAGAGAAAATCTGTAACGGTCGAAACTGTTCAAATTATTGAGACCGCGCACAAGGTTTCTCGACCGCGCATAGAGATATTAATTTAGATGAATCTGGCTAGCAAGATAGCGATCGCTAGAGGCATTGGAGCGAACGCGAGTGACTCAAAAAATGAAAGAGACAAAAAAAAAAGATGAAGGATTTTTATAATTTTAGGCAAAAAGTTTATACATTGTGATGTTTAAAAAATTTATTGATAGGCAATCTTTTATCAATTCAGAGTAGTTCCGTCAATCATTCCTAAATTAAGTTTAATGAAGTTGAGCCTATCTTCATTCAAAGGTTTTGTAAAGATATCAGCAAGTTGATTATGTGTATCTATAAACTCTAGGACTATATTCTGATTTTGTACATTTTCTCTCAAAAAATGATGTCTAATATCTATATGTTTGGATCTAGAGTGTTGGATAGGATTTTTAGACAAATTGATAGCACTAGTGTTGTCACATTAATGGAGATGTTGTTAAATACTTTGCCATAGTCAAGCAATTGTTGTTTCATCCATAATACTTGTGTGCAACAAAAACATGCTGCAACATATTTGACTTCCGTTGTGGATAAAGCAACATATGCTTGTTTCTTACTATGCCAAGAAACTAGACAATTACCTAGAAAGTGACATGCTCCTGTTGTGCTCTTCCTATCTAAGATACTACCAGCATAATCTGCATCTGAAAAACTTGTGATATGAAATGATGTGTTTTTAGGATACCAAAGTCCTAAATGCATTGTACCACTTAAATATTTCAAAATTCTCTTAGTAGCATTCAAATGTGATTCTTTAGGACAAGTTTGAAATCTAGCACAAAGACATACACCATACATTATATCAAGTCTAGAAGCGGTTAAGTAAAGTAGTGATCCGATAATACCTCAATATTTCTTTTCATCTACTACTTTACCATTTTCATCTTTACCCAATTTCAAGGATGTGCTCATAGGAGTTTTGCTAGTTTTGCAGCCATCCATTCCAAATTTCTTGATGAGTTCTTTTGTATATTTGGATTGGTTGATGAAGATCCCATCTTCACATTGCTTGATTTATAGTCCAAGGAAGAACTTGAGTTCACCCATCATGTTCATTTCAAATTCCCTAGTCATACAACAAGCAAATTCTTTGCACAAGGCTTCATTAGTAGCTCCAAATATTATGTCATCCACATAAATTTGTACAATTAAAATGTTATGCTTGTCCTTTTTAACAAAGAGAGTTGTATCTACTTTTCCTTTTGAAAAACCATTTTCAAGCAAATATGCACTTAGTTTATCATACCAAGCTCTTGGTGCTTGTTTCAATCCATATAAAGCTTTGGTAAGTTTGAAAACATGATCAAGAAATTTGTAGTTTTCAAAACCAGGAGGTTGTTCTACATAAACTTCTTCGCTTATAAGTCCATTTAGAAATGCACTTTTAACATCCATTTGAAAGAGTTTAAAGTTCATGTGACATGCAAAAGCAAGTAATATTCTAATAGCTTCTAATCTGGCTACAGGGGCAAAAGTTTCATCATAGTCAATACCTTCTTCTTGATTATAGCCTTTGGCTACCAACCTTGCTTTATTCCTAACAATGTGACCATTTTCATCCTATGATTGAGTGATCTGTAGGTCTAGGAGTGAGTTTCCAAACATTATTTCTTTCAAATTGATTAAGTTCATCTTGCATTGCAGTTATCCAACTTTCATCATTTAAAGCCTCCTCAATGGTCTTTGGCTCAATTTGAGAAAAAAAAGGCAAAATTAACATCTATATGATTAATTTTAGATCTAGTAATTACTCCCTTAGATGTTTCACCAATGATGAGTTCCTTAGGATGATCTTTCTTGTATTGCCAATCCTTTGGTAGATCTTAAGTCTTTTCTTCAAGTTCATGCTGATTGATCTTTGGAGCATCAATAGTTTCATGAGGTTCAAGAGTACCTGCAAGGTCATTGAAAGTACTACCTTTCTTTTGATCAAGTTTAGATGATTCATCAAATACAACATGCATTGTTTCTTCAACAACTAGAGTTTTCATGTTAAATACTCTATATGCTTTGCTATATGATGAGTATCCTAGGAATATGCCTTGAGCACCCACTATCCACAAGCCATGTGCTTTCGTTGATAGTAGATTTTAGGCATACCTACAAGGCAATAGTGGTCATCTTCTCTTAGGTACCCATATGAAGTTGGGTCCTTGATGGTTAGTAATAAAGGTGTCTTCTAACTTGAGATGAGCCTTTCTTATATGACAGAAAAAAACTTTTATGTCCAAATTTCATGCAATATGTGCATTGCCATGGTATTTTATATATTTGCAATTTTTCTTTTTGTATTCCAAGTATTATGCATACAACTACAAATATGTGATTGCTTTTGTGCAAGTTTAGTGTACATAAATGCATGATTACTTTTTACTTTATTTCCTAGTGAACCATAGGTAGTTCTTTTGGTACTTTTTGACTTGGTGCGAGCATCTTTGTTCTTTACGATATTAACATTAGAAATTTTGGTTGTAGATGCTTTTACAAATGTTGGTTTGCTTGGTGTAATGTTGGTTGATCCATTGAATCCTAATCCATATTTTAAGGATGGCGATCTTTGGTTATCGATTAATGTATCTAAGGCTTCCTTTCCTTTATGAAATCTTGAAATTGATTCTTTTAGTTCTTTTAGTTCATGCTTCAAAATTTCATTCTCTTTAATAATTTTTTCTAAGTCATGTGAGTTTTTATTTAACTCTTCTATTGAATTCATCAAGTGTTCATTTGAGGTTTTCAATTCTAAGGTAGAGTTTTTAAGCATATAAAATCCTTTTCTAACTTAGAGTTTTTTTCTTTATAGAGCATCATTTTAGAAAAATATTTTTCTATTTTAAAGTTCATGTGCTCAATCAAATCACTATCATCTAGATCATCAATATCATTATGTGCTACTAGATCAAAGGATTGAGTACTTACCTCATTGGAGTCATCTTCAATAGTCATGAGACATAGGTTTGGAATTCCTTCTTCTTCTTCTTCTTCACTTGAAGAGGAGTCATCCCATGTGGCTTTGAGAGACTTCTTCTTTTCTTTATCCCATTTCATTTTATTCTTTACTTTAAAGCAATCCTATTTAATGTGACCAGTTTTTCCACATTCATAGCACTTTACCTCATTTTTTTTTTCTTTATCTTTGAAGGAGAATTTAGGAAGTGTAATTTTATTTGCTTGTAATCTTTTCTTCCTTTTCCATTCATTGATTCTTTTTTAGAACATTGCCATTTCATCTTCATCATCAGTACCCTCGTTGCTTGAGCTCTCAACTTCTTTGATTGCTTTGAGAGCAATTGGTTTTCTCTTTTCTTTCTCACCTTGATCTTCTTCTTTTTCATTGTGTAGCTTAAATGTGAGTAGTTTTCCAACAAGCTCGTCGGTTCTCAATGTGCTAAGATCATGAGCTTCTTCGATGGATGATACTTTTGATTCAAAGTTCTTTCTAGCTCTTAGGGCTCTTAAGATTTTACTGTTTACATCACCTTGATCATATACCTTATCATACTTCTTTAGTTCATTGACAATAGCAAGCAAGCGATTGGTCATGTCGGTGACGTTTTCATTTGATTTCATCTTGAATAGCTCATACTCATGAACATGCATTTGTTTCTTAGTGAATCTTACTTGATTCATACCTTCATGGTAGTTTTCGAGTGTTTTCCAAATGCAATGTGCACAAGTTAAATGTTGAACTCTTCCACCTTCTTCTCTTGAAATGGAATTCATCAAGATGGAAGCAGCTCTATTATTCTTGAATCGATCTTTGACATTGATAGTTGAGCATTGTGCTTTGGGAAGAGGAACTTGAATACCATCAACTTCATAAGTGGGAGGTTTCCACTCACTTTCCACAAAATCCCATAGTTCAATCCCTTCACTGTCTAGAAACAAATACATTTTGTGTTTCCAGTATGAATAATCAGTTCCATCAAAGTAGGGTCTAAGAATAGTGTTAAGATTTCCATGAGAGATAGAGTTTGATGAAGAAGAAGTTGCCATAGTGGATCAAATTTCACAATTAAGTTTAAGAAATTTCAAGCTCTGATACCAATTGTTGTCCTAAGATGGCAACCAAGAGGGGGGGAGGGTGAATTGGTTTCCTCAAGGAATAATGGCAAATTAGAAACTCAACAAACAAGAAATGCGGAATAGAGAAATGGTTGAGTAGTGAATGAAAGAAAGAACGCACAATATTTATAGTGGTTCGGATTTTCTTCAATCCTACATCCACTTCCTTAACAACTTGTTAAGGTTTCACTAATCTTTGAAGTTTTACAAGCTCACTTCCAACTTTGGTGTTTTCACAGGTTCACACCCAACTTGACAAGTGTTTTACTAAGGCTTACACTGAAAACCTTTACAAGAGTTTTTCTAGGCTTACTCTCACAACCTTTACAAGAGTTTTTCTAGGCTTACTCTCACAACCTTTACAAGAGTTTTACCAGACTCACTCTCACAACCTAATTATTTTCCAAGCTTACACTCAAACTTATACAATGGTGTTTTCAATGCTTACACCTAACATTCATTACAATTCAAATGTAAGTTTAAGTAAAAGAAAATATATTGTTTGGCTATAAGATCTTTGATTCTCTCTTCACATTACTTTGTTTTTCTTAGAGTAGCAATGTATTTATAGCCAATGTGGTCTAACTAGCCGTTATAGATAGTAAGAATAAAGTCTTGGCAGTTTAGACATTTTTCAGTAACCTGTTCGAAGCATTTCGCGGTCGTCCTTCATGTAAGGATGGTCGCGCTCATGTCTCAAGCGGTCGTCCTTGGACAAGGTACGGTCGGTGCATTTAAATTTGCTTCAACGGTCAAATTTGAGTGCTCTGCAGTAGGAGTCTTGCCCATGCTGTGGTTATCGGGACGGTTGCGCATATGATAGGTGCGGTTGCCCTTTTTGAATGCTGAAGTGGGTTTATAACGGTCATCACACGTGGCATTCTTTGACTGGGCAAAATGAAAGTCCGCCTAAATATGAATTTCGCGGTCGCCCTAGATGATATCTTGCAGTCTAGTTGAGACACTCGCATCGAGCTTCTGGTCGCACCTTAGGATGCGAACACTACTGTCAGTTAAGCAGATTTCTCCTGAATTATCAGAGCAGTCGCGGATATCAAAGGGCGGTCGCTAAAGTGATAAGCAAGACCGTATCCTTCACCGTTTTTGGCACCGCGAACCTTACTGTAATTTGGATGATTTGGGTTTCTTGTGTTGCGGTGGTCCATGAATGTAGGGCGGTCGCTCTTGTGTAAGTGCGGTCGCGACTGAGGTCGGGTTTCTGACCACGAAACCTACTGTGATATAGTTTCATCCTTCAATTGAATGGGGCGGTCGTTTCCAAGCCTTGTGCGACCACTAAACATGCTCTGTTCAGCTTTATTTGAAACAACCTAATCCTGCAACAAGGTTCTTCAAACACATATTAAATAAGTCATTCAATTTGAGTTGTCAAGGATCAAAATTGAGATCATTTGTCTAACATTTCCAAAACCCTAAAAATCCATAACCCTAAATTCTCTCTCTTCACCATTCTTTATCCAAACTCCATCATCTCTTCAATCTAACCTTAAAATCATTGTTAACTATCCAAAATAACATAATACACACCAATTCCAACAATTATAACATACTACTTCAAAAGTCCAAAACTCACGTAAATCAATCTTCCATGGAATTCAAAGAAAAGAGTTGGAAACTTATCAAATTTGGTGGAAATCACCAAAAATCCACTTAAAACTTGTTAAATCCTTCAATTTATGGAGTATGGAAGAATCAAAATCTTGCTCCAAGCTCCCATGGATATTCGGCCTAGATGAAGAAGAAGAAGAAGATGAAGAATTATTAAATTTTCTTTTTCTTTTCATTTTTATTTTTAAACCATATATATATATATTAAAATAATTTAATAATTAATTATTTAATTATTTATTTAATAAATTAAAAGTCCTAATTTTCCTCTTCCATTAAATATAATTTATTTTTAAATTATTTTATCAATTTTAAATTTTTAAAATTTATTTATAAAAATACCATTGGACTTTGACTTTTCTTTTAAAAAGTGTTGACTTTTATATGTTATGCATATTTTGCATATATATTACATATATATTTCATTTTTTTTTTATCTAAAATCCCTTTATTTTTTTAAAACCATTAATTTAATTTATCCTTTTAAATTATAATTTATTTTATCAAAATTTTTAAAAATTAGAAATTTTTAAAAATTTTGGGATATTACATCGGTTCTCGATATTTTGGTCCGGATATTCAAATCGGTCCGGATATTCAAATCGGTATTCAGTCCTACAGTAAAATGAATAGCATATTAAAATTTAATCAAAATCGAGAAATAAATAATCATCCAATTTTAGTAGATAATTTTCTCCAAAACCCACTCACTTTTTCTTTTCCCTCTTTTCTTTTGCTTTTCTTTTCTCCTAAGACTTAGTTCGGAAGCTCTTTTTTGAAAAGCAAAGCTTGTCACCTTTTTTTTTTAACTTTCCATCTTCTTTTTGTTATTTTATTTATTATTGTTGGTGAGAAATAATCTATAGTAATTTACTTGAGCATTTTACCAAATTTATTTGTGCTTTTTTTTTCTCTCTCAAGCTATCTCTAGCAATTCTACTAGGCTTGCTTAGAGACGATATTGCTAAGAACGGTGCAAATTAGCTAGTGAAAACTCTAACTCAAGTAACAATATGCTCCCCTTCCCATAAAAGAAATTGAAACAAAATTAATAAAATGAAAATTTTTTAACAAAACTTAAAAATGCACCATAGATAAGTATTAAGCAGGAAAATTTCGTCTCAAATGGATTTAGCTGGTAATATGTTATATACCTTTTCCTCTTCGACGGCACTGCCCAAAGGCGGGAGTCAGACTCAATCTTCATTATGCAACGAACTCGCATTTGCTTATGCTCAAGTCAAATTGATCAGTCAGTTCCATTCTCAAAGGCTAAAGCCAATCATCAACTGTGCCTTTAAACCCAAAGCCCTCGAAGAAGTTGAGCAGAATGAACGATGCCACCATGTGTTTGTTTGAATTTTCAATGCCGTGGGAAAATTGGCTTGCATTCTACGTGGTCAATAATGAAGTCTATCTCTCTGCAAAAAGATCAGTATAAATTATTGAGACTAATTAAAAATGTTTGTTGAATAATTAAACCTTAATTTAATTTTATTTTGAATATGTTTGATTAGCTTATTTTTGTCGGGTTTCAACATATGCTTTTAGGCTTAATTATTCTCTCACGTATATCATCCATTACACTATTGTTAAACTGTGACTTGTATTAGTAAATTACTTAATTTTAATCCTTGTTTTTATTTAATTAGACCTTACTATTAATCTTTTTAAAATTTTTAATCTTGTATATGTATGTTTGGCTGTTTGATTATTTACTTATGAAGTATCTTAGTATTTCCTAATGAATTATTAGGGGGCATATAACCAATGCGGCTACTGGAGCTGTTCAAGAGGTCTTCTTCAGTGGAAACAATGGGTGAGCAACTTGAATTTTGTTCTCTAATATATTCAGCAACTCTTTGATCATTCATATACCATAGACTGTCTCCATATCCATTAGATAGCAAAATTATTTTTTATATATATCCTTTCAATTGAAACAGAGCTAAAGGACATGGAACAAGATGTGTTCATCGCAAAGCTCTATTAGAGGCTCTGGCACAAGAATTGCCTGCTGATTCAATTCGATTTTCTTACAAGTTCACTTCCATTGAAGAGCAAAAACAAGAAGGTACATCCAGTGGCCTAACTAGTGGATATGTTGAGTGGGGTCAAAATTAGTACTATAAAAAATAATTTATTCAGGATAAAATAATAGAAATTTATCTTAATTTTTGACTATAATTTATAAAAAAAATTACTTCCAAATAAAAAAATAAATTGTGCATTTTTTATCTAGTCAAAGTAAAAAATTTACAATAAATATCTCATTTTACAGTTTAAGATGTTAATTATTGATAAAAGCCAATTATTTCCCTTTTCCATTTCATTTTTAGTAGAGTTTTTTTTTTCAATAGTCAATTAATTTATTTAAATAATGGTCTCATAATGAAATAGAAAATGGGGCATATATAAACTTATTTTATTATAAACTCATAATAAATCTATTATAAACAATATAAAATTAATAAACTCATTATAAATTTATAATAAACATATTATAAATTAATAAAAATTTAATATTTTGATAAATAATTTATAAATTCGGATATTTTGATAAATAATTTATAAATATAATAAATTTAAAATTTTTTAAATTTTTTTATATTTTTGTCAAAATTTTTATATATAACTCAATTTTTGGGTTATAAATTATTTTTTTAGCTGTAAATTATTGGTTAATTTTAGACTTATTTTTATTTAATAAATTTGAGATTTAAATTTTAAATTATTGACTAAAAGTTGGACTATATTTTTAATGCGTAAATTTAAATATTTTAGTTGTCTCAAATTTAAAAATATATATATATATATAATTTAAAAGTATATATATATTTTTTATAAATTCAGACACCACTCATTATGTGTTGGGTACGCCCTGGGTGCGTCCATTGTCGTTTTGCATTTGGAAGATGGAACTACCATCAAATCAAAGGTATATAATATATATTGCAAGAAACAGTATTTCACGATTAGCACATGTACAACTTATAATGAACAAATTAAAGTAGCGGCTAAGCCTTTTGGCATTTCTCAGCTTTTACAAGAACAATAATTTTGAAAGTTTCTGACTATCATATTTATTTAATTAAAATATTTATATGTGAACTATAATGAAATACATATGCAATAAATAAAAGTTTAAAAAATTTGAAGATTATATATTTATATATATATTTGTCTGTTCCATGCGCAGATGTGGTTTTTTATCTCATCATAAGCATGACTAGTTTTTGAGCACTAATAAGTTTTTTCTCATAAATTAATCAATAAATTAAATTAATAAATTAAAAAATTAAATAAAAAATTATTTTATCATCTGTTCCTTAATAAATTCATCAAATATTAGATATAATATATTAAACCATAAAAAAAATAATTATTTACTATAACATAATATATACAGAAATCTCTAATGATACTGATAAATAGTACTAAATTAATTTTTATTATTTATTTATTATATATAAATCTTTTATTTATCCCATAAAAAAGAGTCTATATATATCACTTTAGTAATAACAGAATAAATAGTTGCTGCCATAAAAAAAGAGTAAAAAAAATTCTTTTAATCTTAAGTAACTGCTATCGTATATATAATTTTTTTCAATTGAAAAATTTCAGTTTAGGTGTCGATTATTAATGTTGAAAAATTCTTAAAATTCTCACCCCTTAATAATTAATTTTTAATTAATAATATTTTTAAAAGATAATCAATAATATTTAATTTTTTATTATTTTTTAATTACTGACTTTTTGAATTCTAGTTTTATCTTTTTGAATTCTTGACTTCTTGAATAAAATTCATCATTTTTCTCCTGATTTTGTATAAATAATATCACGTTAAAAAAATGGAATTTTCAAAAATTTGACCAACATATACAATTTACATAAAATGCATAGAGGAAAAGTCAAATTAAAAGAGCTTGAAACATGTAGTTCCGCCCATAGTTCTTGGAACAAGACTATAAGTAAGTTGTACTTTTCATTTCCTTTATTGGTTTTTTTGACCACATATATTTTTTTTATTTTAATTAATAAATATTTAAGATATTTTAATTAAGTATTTAGTTTAATTATTTTTTAATTTAATTATAAATTGTGTATCTAAGATTTTATAATTAGGTATTTAGATTACTACTATAATTTTATAATTTAATTATAAAAATAATATTTTCATTTAAAATAATATTTTTATAAAATTTATTTTAATAAAATCACTTAAATAAATTAATACACTTAAAAATTAAAACGAGAAGATATATAATAAATTTAATAAATTTTTAGCATTTAATAAATTTTAATAAAAAAAAATTTTATAAAAAATTTATAGTAAAAATTTAAATTTTACTATAATATTAAATATTTAATTTTATTTTTAAATTTTTGCTTGAAAAATTTAGTAAAGCATATATATTCTTTTGTTGAAGGTTTTGATAGGATGTGATGGGGTACACTCGAAGGTAGCAAACTTGCTGGGACTTTCGGTAGCAATCCACGCAGGTAGATCAGCGCGTGGATTGGCAGTTTTCCCACAAGGCCATGGGTTCGAGCAAGAAGTCAATCAGTTTGTGGATGTAGGCAAAAGGGTTGCTTTTATCCCTTTAAATGACAAGGAGCTATATTGGTTCTTTGGTTACCGTGAAGGTTTGCACATTTCACACTTTTCATATGCCAGTCCCCCTTTAAAAACAAATAAATATTTGAAATTTATTTGATCCGAAATTAAATTTCATAAAAATAATTACATTAAAAATAATTTATTTAAACTTATTGGTTTACTGAAAATTCATTTATAAGTTTTATCGGGTTAGGAAATTCAGTGATTGAGTTAAGATGGATTAAGAATTTCAACAAAATTTTTTTACTATTATTACTAACAAATTAAATTTTTGAAACAGTTGGTTTCTGTAAAATAATTTTGTATTTTGAGAATTACTTTTTAGAAAAAAAGAAAGTTTTGAGCGAACAAGAAAAGTGGGGTCAAACTTGAAATGACATATATAGGGAAATTAATGATAAGATATTTAAAAACTCTACATTTGTCCTTTTTTTTTTCTACTACATAGAATTTTTTGACTGTGAGAGTGGATGCTGAAATCTGTTTTTTATCTCAAGCCATACTGCTACTCACTGAAAGAACACAATTCTAATCTCTTGTTTAAGTATAATATTAATCTTCTAAAACATGTAAAATGAAAGAAAATAATTTATACAACTATCAAAATAGTTTTAAATTAAAATATACTGGATTTGATTTTTTTTTTTTATGTATAAACACAATTAATACAATAGATGAAATTTTCCTTTTTCTCCATTCACATTATGTTACTGAAAACTCCTAACGTTAAAGTAGTAGGCTAGCAGATGGTAAAAGACTCGAGAACACAAAAAATGCTCCACTAGCCATAACAAATATTTACTTAGAAACATTTAATTATTATTTTTCAAATATTTACATAAAGAGCAATAATTTTATTTTTCAGGAGGAAACATGCCACGAGACCCACAATAAATACAAAAAGAAGTGATTAACAAATATGCAGAAAATTTTCCCTCAACATACCTAGATGTGGTCCACCACCATGCTGATTTGTCAACATAAACATGGGCACCAGAGATGTTTAGACAACCATGGAATGTGTTATTTGGAAATCTAAGCAAAGGAAATATAACTGTAGCTGGTGATGCTATGCACCCAATGACTCCTGATCTTGGCCAAGGTGGTTGTGCAGCTTTAGAAGGCGCTGTCGTTTTAGGCAGACATATTAGAAATTCTTTTATAAAAAATAACGGTCGAATTGTTTCAGAGGAGATAGCTAAAGCAATTGATGGGTATGTTAAAGAAAGAAGATGGCGAGCTACTGCTTTGATCATTGGTTCTTACCTTTCTGGTTGGGTTCAACAAGATGGCTCCCAAGGGTTGATGAAATTTTTAAGGGATGTTTTCTATGGCTTACTCTTCACTAAGGTCTTTAATGGTTTTTCCAGTTATGATTGTGGGACAATGCCCAATTTCTCTGCCTTTAAAATAGACTAGATTCAATTTGAGTACTGTTTATATGAGATTTGAGTTACTCCATTGTTTTTCTTTTTTAAAAAAAATTATGTTTTGTAATGATATTATATTCTTGCTTTTCTATTTTTTTTTTTTTTGGATTCTAATTCAGAATATACTGCTAAATTTGTGTATTCATTGTATTATTCTTCCTACATCAATAAAATATAAGTTTCTGCTTTATTTTTTTTTTTGAGTAATGTTAAAATTTACTTATTTTTGTTGTTTGGTATCTTAAAAAAGAAAAATGTATTGTCATAATTATTGATATATGCATTTTAGGAGTAAAATTTTATAGAATCAAACGGAGTTATTGTTTTTTTTAAAACTTTACTATCAAATAAATGTATTCATTTGCTTATCCAACATGCGGTAAATAAAGCCTTTATTCAAAAAATAAATAAATAAATAAACTGCCGCCTTCAAATGTATTTGCAATTGGACCAGTTCATGCTGAAATTCATAGGGAAATCCCCATTTAGATCCTTCCAAATAAATAAATTACATATACATTGTTACAATTGTGAGATTTGAAAGGAGACCTCTTTGCTATTTAGCGTGTGAGAAATATTTTTAAGTCAAGTGGAGTATTATTTCTACATAATGTAGAATTTTTAGGCCTTGTTCATTTTGTGTTATAAGTTTTTAATTTTTTTAAAATCAAAACTATTTTTACTTTTTGTTTTATATTTTTTAAAAACTACATCATAATTGTTTTATTATACATACACAAACACATATTTTATTCACCTATTAGAAAAATTATATTATTTATTCTAATAATACATCATAATATTAATTAGATATTTGAGATAATTATTAAAATAAAATAAAATTATTAAAAAAAATAAAAATTTAAAAGAAAAAAATACAAACATCTCATTTTATAATTAGATTTATAAAAAAAATAAAAAAAGAGCAAAAAAATATATGTAGAAAATGAAAAAAAAATAGTAGAGAGAGAAAAAATTATTAATATAAATCTCATCTCAAAACCAAAACCATAAAAACCATGTTTTGAGGTCTTCATATTTATCCAAAACTATTTTTTATCTAATTAAAAAAATGTAAATCCGATGAAATTATCAAACATGTTTTTATTTTTTCTTTAAAGAAAAAGCTAAAATAAAAAAATAAAAATTATCCCAAACGCATCATTATTTTAATGTTATTCCTAAATTGAGCAATGATGCTTATTGAATTATGAATATGATTATTAGTGGGTTTGAAAAAAAGTTTCATTTTCAAAAATATTATATTTAAAAAAAAGTTTCAAAAATACTTCAACCAATAATTTTTTTTTCAAAAATACTTCATTCCTCACTGTATATATTGTCCAGCCAACCATTTCGGATCATGTCAGACACAACCCTAGTGTTAAGCACAACCCATCTTACTTGGCATGTTGAAATGCCCAAGGTCAAGCTGAGTTAAGGTATTTGGCCTTTTGGACCGGCCTAGCATCGCATAACAAATGGCTCAGGCTGACACGACTTATCAGATCAAACAAATATATTATATATTTATTGCACATATAATTTTTTGTAATTAACAATAAAGGACTAATAAAATAATAGATTCAGTGTGTATGATTTTTTCAATAAATAAATAATATTATAATCAATTTTAAAATTAAAAAATTATTTAAAAATACCCATTATTAAACTAATAATTTTTTGCCATATTTTAAATTATGATATTCTAAATAAAATTACATTTTTAAGTTTTTTTAATTAAATTTATCTTAATGTTTGAGAATTGAAAATTTTTAAATAATTTAATCTCTTAAAATTCTTCAAAATTTTTATATTTTTAATTGATGTTATATATGTAAATTAAATTTTTTATATGACTTTAGATAGATCAGACCTAAAATTAATAGTAAAATTTATTAGAAATAATTGAGCTTCTCATATATTGACACGATATAACAAGATTTAGTATGATATGATACGATAAAGGCCAATGGATCATTTTGGACTGTTACTTTTTAAGTTTCAACATGACGCAGCACAATAAGACTAATTTTTTAGACCAGTACTATATGACAGAAAAAGTCATAAGCACAGTGGACGAGGACTAAGCCAGCACGATACAAACCAATTGCCATGTATACTCTTCAACAAAACAAAGTTTTTTTTTTAAAAAAAAATTCCCCTTTCTCATTTCAAGTAATATTTTACTATAATTTTTATCTTTTTTTTTCAAACTTTACTATTAAATAAATATATTCTAATAAAGTAATAAAAAAATAATAATTTCAATCATATATTCAACATAGAAACTGTATTAATTTTTATAAAGAAAAAATTTTAATTTTGATTATAAATAAAAATTAATACTCATAAAAATATAAAAAGGTAAAATATATAAAATATATTAATAAAAATTATTAAATTTATCTTAAATAAATTTAAAATTTTATACACAGAAAATAAAGTTTAGAAAATATTAATTTTATTGCATAGATGTTGCGTGTTATATAGATTCTATGTTTGTTGTGTAGATGTGATGTATATATTATGTATTTATTATATATGTTGTGTGTTTGTTGTGTATATGTTGTATGTATGATCTTTGTATATCGTGCGTATATAAAATTTAAAAAATAAAGTTTAAAATATTGAGTATATTGTGTAGATATTGTATGTATATTGTATGTATATCTATATTTGTTGTATGTTTATATATATATATATATGTTTGTACCTCATGAATTTGAGAAAAATAGAATTATTTGTGAATAAAAAATATATAAATAGAAATAAATTGCATAAAAAATACCACCATTTTGGCCTAAAAAGAAAAAAATGTTAAAATTCGTGGTTTTGAAAAAAAAAAAAGGCCCATTGAAAAAAGAGAATTGTTTTTTTTTTGGTATATTGTATGGTTATGCCAATATTACAAATAAGTGTATTATAGGATTTTTTTTGAAAGGAGCTTTTATTCAATTATGTAAAAACGTTTCCAATATTTGAATTGGGAGCTTTTGCTTAAGTGCATTATTGTGTATATGGGAGTTAGTTGATAGTGCTATAATTCCAATATTTGAAAGCGGTGAGTGGATTGGGTAAATTTGGGATAAGAATAGTATTATTTTCTAAATTTGATTAGTAAGTTTTTTCTTTTCTTCATTTGTTGACATAGACTTATGATGAACCACAAAAAATCTATTATATATATATATTATAGGACAATGGCGGCCAATATGATGATTTATAAAAATAAAAAATTAATAATAAAAAATGACAAAATGAGACAGCTTGCAAATTGAAAGGAGTCTCACTGCCTAGCTGGTGGAGAGGAAAGATGGGAAAGCTATACATAGGTCTTTCCCCTTGAAATTGAAAGAATGAGGTGTGATAGAAATGGTGTGTGATGGTGCCATCTGAGAGAGAGAAAAATTGCTGTGATATTTGTTTTTTCTTGAGTGACAAAATAGTAAGGATTTGTTTGAGGTGTTTGGAAAACACTTGTCACTATATTGAGTTTATCTCAATTGTTAGTGTTTTACTTTTAAAATATATTTTTTTAAAAAGTCTTTCTTGTAAGCTTACTATTTATTAGTGAAATAAATTATTTCGAAGTTTGGTTTGTAGATGTAGCCCAAATAAAAGTGTGAACCATATTAAATATTAATGTTCTTTTGTTGATTTTTTCTTATTTTGCTTAATGTGTTATATAGAGAAAAATATTTTTATAAAAATTATAAATAAAGTTATTATACAATATTTTCAAAAAATGCAAACTCGTAAAATATAATTACCATCTCTTAAATCTAATAGTACAAAGTAATTGTTGAACTATTGTAATATTAACTATTCAATTTTTTTTGTGAATTCATATGCAATTTTCTTTTTTTGAAAAATTTTCCCCCCTCCCCCTCCCTCTCTCGGTGAATTTTTTATTCCAACACTAATTTATATTGCAACAAAAATTAACAAATTTGAGACATTGTTTCAAGAACACTATATGTTTTTTAGTAACAAAGAAGACACAAGCCTTGGAACTAGGAAGTAACCATTTTTTAGTGTGCCACTCCTACAAGGTCTTCATGTAGGAATTTTAGTAGCCCAATTAGAGTTTGAAAGAGATTGTGAACTCCCAAAGAAAAGCTTAGAGCAAAAGATGAAAGTCGGTCTGTAGAAGCATTAGCTTCTTGGTTACGTCTCCCAATATAACTGAAGAAGGCCTTTAATTTTATTGAGTAAAGTAGTATTTCTTGAGCTTAGACACTCCAATCCCTTTAATGTCTTTACTACACTTTCATTATCGACCTCGACAATTAGCTTACTTTATGCTCAAGAACACTAGATTTTGTTCAAAGATATAATAAATGCCAAAAGGATCATGCACTAATCATGAAATACTTTTTAACATGATATACCTGTGATTTGATGGTAGTTCCATCTTCCAAATTTAAAACGACAATGGATGTACCTCCCTATTTTTTCTCTTTAATGGAAGTGAACTTGGATGAAAAAAAAATTTGTTGTCCCAACATGGCAACCAAGAGGGGGGGGGGGGGGGGGGGGGTGAATTGGTTGATTTGAGGAATAAATGGCAAATTGAAAATTAAAAACAAAGTCAAAGCTAGAGAAGGCTTAGAGAAGAATGAACACAAGAGAATTTATAGTGGTTCGGATTACCTCAATCCTATATCCACTTATTTAATAACTTGTTGAGGTTCCACTAATCTCGAGTTTTTACAAGCTCAACTCTAACTTGGTATTTTCACAAGCTCACACCAAACTTTTACAAGGTTTAAGTAACTTCCTCACAACTCCAACAAGAGTTTTCCCAGGCTCACTCTAAAACAAAAGTGTTTCCAAGCTCATACTCAAACTTACAATGGTGTTTAATGCTCACACCTAACACTCAATGAATACAAGTATAAATTTTGATGCAAGGAAATGATAGATGTTAAACTTGGCTATTACAATCACAATCTTTTTCAAAATGAGGTTTCTTGTGGTATTTATAGCCTTTAAGTCTTCAACTAGTTATTTGGAGTAGGAGCCAACGTGTTTGATTATTGTCTCTCACTTTTCCACTTTTCTGAGCAGTTTCACAGTCGGACTGCCTTTGGTCTAATCAATTCAGGCTCGGTATGGTCGGGCTACAGTTGGTCAGGTTAGCTCGAGCTTAACATGGCTGTATTAGGCTTGGTCCTATTGCGCTCTTCATATTTGCTGACAAAAGTTCTTCAACGGCTAGTACACATGGCATTCACTAATTGAGTGGATAAATAATGGCTATAATTTTTAAACTCCGTACCAGTGGTATGCTCGAGACAAGTTAGGTCTGATCGATCTTTTTATAGTATGATGAGATTTTAGGAGTACCAGTGACCGTGATTACTATTGGAACTTTGTTGGATTTTTATCTATAGCTCTATTTAGTCAAAATGCATCAGGTCCGACCGGTCTAAGAATAGTATGCTAAAACTTTCAGAGTACCAGGGACTGTGAGCTCTACTGGATATTTTGAGAATTTATCATTGAGCTCGATATGCTCAAACTTCACACTAGTCCGGTCAGAACATATAGTCCGTTAACAAGGTGAGAGTGATGTTGAGCATGAGTTCTTCTGAATACTTTGGTTTGAGTCAAGTCTGATATGCTCATCCTTGATTCTATTAGCTTAAGGCTTAGTATGCTCAATTCGTTGCTTAGCTCATGCTCTGTTTGGTCTTAAGACTAGTCAGCCCGATTTTGAAATGTTCATGTTGGAAAAATCTTGTTGGAGTTGTGAGGAAGTTACTCAAACCTTGTAAAAGTTTGGTGTGAGCTTATGAAAACAACAAGTTGTTGTCCCAAGATGGCAACCAAGAGGGGGGGGGGGGTGAATTGGTTTCGTCAAGAAATAATGACAATTTAAAAAACTCAACAAACAAGAAATGCGGAATAGAGAGTTGGTTGAGTAATGGAGGAAGGTAAGAACACACAAGATTTATAGTGGTTCGGATTTACTTCAATCCTACATCCACTTCCTTAACAACTTGTTAAGGTTCCACTAGTCTTTGAAGTTTTTACAAGCTCACTTCCAACTTTGGTGTTTTCACAAGTTTACACCTAACTTCACAAGTGTTTTTCTAAGGCTCACACTTACAACCCAAACAAGAGTTTTACAAGGCTCACTCTCTCAACCTAAGTGTTTCCCAAGCTTACACTCAAACTTATACAATGGTGTTTTCAATGCTAACACCTAACATTCATAACAATTCAAATACAAGTTTAAGCAAAAGGAAATTTGTTGCTTGGCTATGAAAATCTTTTCTTAATAATGTTATATATTTTTTTGTTTTCTCATGGAAACATTGTATTTATAGCCAATGTGGTCTTACTAGCCGTTATTACTGTTTAGAATAAAGTCTTGGCAGATTAGACCTTCTTTACTTAAACTGTCCGAAGCACTTCGCGGTCGCCCTTCATGCAAGGATGGTCGCGCTCATGCTTCTCGCGGTCGTCCTTTTAACCTGGGATGGTCGCTACTTTTGAAAAAGCTACAACGGTCGAATTTTAGTGCTCTGCAGCTGGAATCTTGTCCATGCTGTGTTTGTCGGACCGTTTCTTGCCCATGCTTTGTTTGTCGGGACGGTCGCGCCAAGCATAGGTGCGGTCGCCCTTTTTGAATATTGAAGTGGGTTTACAACGGTCATGTCACGTGTCACTTTCTGACAGAGCAAAAGAGATGTCCGCCATAATTTGAATCTTCGCGGTCGCCCTTGGTAGGTTTTCGCGGTCGAACTCAAATTCTCACGTCGAACTTCTGGACGCACCTGAGGACGCGAACACTACTGTCTCTTTGAGCAATTTCTTCTTGAATTGTTGGGCGGTCGCGACTCTGAATGGGGCGGTCGCTAAAGTGGTAAGCGAGGTCGAATCATTCACCGTTCTTGTCACCGCGAACCTTACTGTGATTGTAATGATTTAAGTTCCTTGAGTAGCGGTCGGGCAAATATTAGGACGGTCGCTATTATGTATGAGCGGTCGCGACTATGGTCGAACTTCTGACCGCGAAACCTACTGTGACAAGGTTTCATTCTGTAATTGCATGGAGCGGTCGTATTCAGTTGAGGTGCGACCGCTATACTTGTTCTGTTCACCTTTAATTGAAGCAACCTAATCCTGCAACAAGCTTTCTCAAACACAAGTTAAAATAGATCATCCATTTGAGTTGTCAAGGATCAAAATTAAGATCATTTGTCTAACAATCTCCCCCATTTTGACTTTGACAATTCAAATGGAATGATGCTCCCCCTTAACATATGCAACAATCATGGTTAAGAGCATTGTGAATGTATTATGAGATGTATCTTTCAACATATGTTATTGTTTGATGCAAACATTCCCCCATAAACATTTTTTCACTTTATTTGCAAATGTTCAACAAATTTTCATAGTTGTTCAAATGTTCAACAAATTGTAACAAATTGTTCTTGTTTGTTCTTGTTTTCCCATTATTGTATTTTCATTCCATTTTGATATTTTCTCCCCCATTGTCAGAGGCAAAATGAAACAAATGTTAAAAACAAATGAAACAATGAAAGGGAATATAAACATTATATATATTAAAGTGAAGGAAAGTACAAGACATGAAACATAAGCAGTAAACATATGAAAGTGCAAACAAAAACAAATTAAAGCTAAGCTTATTCTGAGTCATCATCTATGTCTAACTCTTCTTCAACTAAAGGAGTTTTCCCTTTATCTTGAGGTGCAACAGAGGCAGAGCTAGTGCTAATGGACTCTTCTTCTTCAGCAACGCTTTGGGTGTGATCACTTATATCCCAATCTTCAAGATTGCATTGAGGCAAGTCCAATTTGCCTTGCATGTCATAAAGATCATGGTGCATGTGGGATATAAGGTCTATCCTCTTGTTTAAGTGCTGGAATCTCTTGGAAACACTTTTCTTGAACTTAGTGAGTTTCCTGGAGAGAGTTTTGATAGCTTGGAGGATGAGTTGTGTGGAGGATGAAGCAGTTTCATGAGCAGCTTTTGATGAAGCAGCTTTTGAAGGTAGTTCTACTGCAACTTCTACAGAATCTCCCTCTTCCTCAATTGTATACCTTGGCCTTTTCTTTTGTTTATCCATAACTCCTTTCTTGCCATAGCAGTATACATATGACCCTTCTATCTTCCTTACACAACCCGCATGCTCTAAGTAATCCATTGTGATAGCATTGGAGGCTAGAGTGAAAGGGTTCCTCAAAGTGGCTAAGTTCAAATCATTCAGAAGGTTTAGGTGCCTAGCTATTTGAGTAACTTGAGAGGATAGGAAGAAGGTACCAGTTCTTGTAACAGCATGATGATAAAAGGTATCAATCAAGAACTTGGTTGTGTTCATTTTGATGTTGTGGGTGAAAGCATAGAGAAAGATAAGGTCTCTCTTGGTTACTTTCTCATTCCCATCTGCTCTTTGGTGAATGGTATAGGTGATAATCCTATGGAGCATCCAGTGGGTGAGAGATTTGATGTGCCTGGCTTTAGATTCCTTTTCAAAGGAAGTTTCAATGGAAATTTCTCGCCAGAAATCAGAAAGGGTTGGGTTTGAGAGGATTTGGTCATTGTAGGAGGTTATACCTTCAGAAGGGAAGTTCCAAATTCTGCCAAAATCTTCAAGGGTTAAGAATTGATACTGATCAAAGAGTTTGAACCTAACCCCATACCACCCTAGTGCAGAGTTTGCACTCTTCTCTATCTGGAATGACATTAGAAACTCCTTACTTAGACTAGAGTAACCTACCTCTTCTGGAAAGACAAAATTTCTCCATCCAAGGACATCCAACAATCCTTCAATTTCGTCCTTGATGCCCAAGGCAGACAGCATCCCACCAAAAGGTGATTTGGTGCCTTCAACCTTCTTCTTCTTTAGCATGGCATACCTAATGTCTTCCTCAGTGGTTTGGTGATGAGGTTTGTGAATTTTCTCACCCCTTTTTGATTGTGGAGGAGATGGAGGTTCAACAACAGGTTCTCTAATGGTGATTCCTGGAACTCTCTTAGCTTGACCCTTAATTTTGGAAGTGGTTTTTCTTTTGGGAGCCATTAGATTAGAAAGAGTAGAAGTAAATTGGAAAACAGAGGGTGATTGAGATGTAGAAGTTTTTTAGGGTTTCAGAAGTAAGTTTGTGTGCTTTGATAGGCAAAATATCAGATAAACTGTTGCAAAACACTTTTAAATAGATGAAGTAAAGAAAATAGTCGTTTATGACTGTTGAGAGTTAAGAGTTGCGACCTGTCACACAGTCAACGGTTATAAATTTTCGAGCAGAGTGTACAGGGTGCGGTCGCAGATTTAACAAGGTGCGATCGCGAAATGGTGTACAGCGACCATTATTATGATCAGTACGCTCGCGAGTGAAGAAAACATCTGTAACGGTCGAAACTATTCAAATTGGTGCGATCGCGCACAAATTTTCTCGACCGCGCTCAGAGAATTTTATTGAATGAAACTAGCAGACGAAGTAGCGAGCGCGAAAGAACACTGGAGTGACCGCTACATACTCAAAAATAAAAGATTCAAGGAAAGATGGAAGATATTCTAAGTGTGTTAAGAAAAATTAATTTCATGCACATAGAAACTTTATTTTAAGGCAAAAAAATTCTAATTAACTCAAAGTGATTCCATCAATTATTCCTAAATTGAGTTTGATGAAGTTAAGTCTATCTTCATTCAAGGGTTTTGTAAAGACATCAGCAAGTTGATTTTCTGTATCTATGAATTCTAAGGTTATATTCTGATTTTGTACATTTTCTCTTAAGAAATGATGTCTAATATCTATGTGTTTGGATCTAGAATGTTGGATAGGATTCTTAGACAAATTGATAGCACTAGTGTTGTCACATTTAATGGAGATATTGTTAAACATTTTACCATAGTCAAGCAATTGTTGTTTCATCCATAATACTTGTGTGCAACAAAAACATGCTGCAACATATTCAGCTTCCGTTGTGGATAAAGCAACTGATGCTTGTTTCTTACTATGCCAAGAAACTAGACAATTACCAAGAAAGTGACATGCTCCTGTTGTGCTTTTCCTATCTAATATACTACCAGCATAATCTGCATCTGAAAATCCTATAATATGAAATGATGTGTTTTTAGGATACCAAAGTCCTAAATGTATTGTACCGCTCAAATATTTCAAGATTCTCTTAGTGGCATTCAAGTGTGATTCTTTAGGACTAGTTTGAAATCTAGCACAAAGACATACACTATACATTATATCAGGCCTAGAAGCAGTTAAGTAAAGTAGTGATCCGATGATACCTCGATATTTCTTCTCATCTACTGCTTTACCATTATCATCTTTACCTAATTTCAATGATGTGCTCATAGGAGTTTTGCTAGTTTTGCAGCCATCCATTCCAAATTTCTTGATGAGTTCTTTTGTATATTTGGATTGGTTGATGAAGATCCCATCTTTACATTGCTTGACTTGCAGTCCAAGGAAAAACTTGAGTTCACCCATCATGCTCATTTCAAATTCCCTAGTCATACAAGAAGCAAATTCTTTGCACAGGGCTTCATTAGTAGCTCCAAATATTATGTCATCCACATAAATTTGTACAATCAAAATGTTGTGCTTATTCTTTTTAACAAAAAGAGTTGTGTCTACTTTTCCTTTTGAAAAACCATTTTCAAGCAAATATGCACTAAGTTTATCATACCAAGCTCTAGGTGCTTGCTTTAATCCATATAAAGCTTTGGTAAGTTTGAAAACATGATCAGGAAATTTGTAGTTTTCAAAACCAGGAGGTTGTTCAACATAAACTTCTTCATTTATGAGTCCGTTTAGAAATGCACTTTTAACATCCATTTGATAAAGCTTAAAATTCATATGACATGCAAAAGCAAGTAATATTCTAATAGCTTCCAATCTAGCTACGGGGGCAAAGGTTTCATCATAGTCAATACCTTCTTCTTGATTATAACCTTTGGCTACCAATCTTGCTTTATTTCTAATGATGTGACCATTTTCATCAAGCTTATTCCTATAAACCCATTTGTATCCTATTATAGAATGATCTATAGGTCTAGGAGTAAGTTGCCAAACATTATTTCTTTCAAATTGATTAAGTTCATCTTGCATTGCAATTATCCAATTTTCATCATTTAAAGCTTCCTCAATAGTTTTTGGTTCAATTTGAGAAACAAAAGCAACATTAACATCAACATGATTAATTTTAGATCTAGTAGTTACTCCCTTTGATGTTTCTCCAATGATGAGTTCCTTTGGATGATCTTTCTTGTATTGCCAATCCTTAGGTAGATCTTGAGCCTTTTCTTCAAGTTGATTGATCTTTGGAGCATCAATAGATTCAAGAGGTTCAAGAGTGCCTGCAGGGTCATTGAAAGTAATACCTTTCTTTTGATCAAGTTTAGATGATTCATCAAATACAACATGCATTGATTCTTCTATAACTAGAATTTTCATATTAAATACTCTATATGCTTTGCTATATGATGAATATCCTAAGAATATGCCTTCATCTGATTTGGATGAGAATTTTCCAAGATTATCCTTGGTATTCAATATGAAGCATTTGCATCCAAATACTCTAAAATATCCAATTCTGGGTATTCTTCCATTCCATAGCTCATAAGAAGTTTTATTAGTTAAATGCCTTTTATAAACACGATTTGCAATGTAACAAGCTGTATTAACGGCTTCCGCCCAAAAATAAGATGGTAAATCATATTCATTGAGCATTGTTCTAGCCATTTCAATTAAAGTTCTATTTTTCCTTTCAACTACACCATTTTGCTGTGGAGTTCTAGGAGCAGAAAAATTGTGTGAAATGCCAATTTCATTGCAAAAGTTTTCAAAGTTTTCATTTTCAAATTCTTTGCCATGATCACTTCTAATAGATGTGATCACATATCCTTTTTCATTTTGAACTCTTTTTGCAAAGGTTTTGAAGTAATTAAAGGCTTCATTCTTTTGAGCTAAGAAATTAACCCATGTGAATCTAGAGTAGTCATCAACAAGAACAAATGCATATGATTTGCCTCCTAAGCTTGTAACTCTATTTGGTCCAAACAAGTCTAAATGAATGAGCTCTAAAGGTCTAGAGGTGCTTATAACATTCTTTGTTTTAAATGAGCTTTTATGTTGCTTACCATGTTGACAAGGTTCACAAATCCTATCTTTATCATATTTTATCTTAGGTAAGCCATCAACTAAATTCTCATTACAAATATATTTCAATTGATCCATACCAGCATGTCCTAGTCTTCTATGCCATAACCATGCATCATTATTAGTGGACATTAAACATGTATGATCAGAATGTATGCTTACATTGTAAGTGTTGTTTGTTCTAGTACCCTTAAATATGATAACATCATTTGAATTTGTGATTTTGCATTCCTTGGAATCAAACTTAACAAAGTATGCTTTATCACAAAGTTGACTAACACTTAGCAAGTTATGTTTCAAACCATCAACAAGCCATACATCTTCAATTAAATCCTTACCAATAGAACCAATGGAGCCAACACCAAGAATTTTACCTTTAGCATTGTTTCCAAAAGTTACGTTACCTCCATGTTTATAGGTAATACTTGTAAAGAGCTTTGCATTTCCAGTCATATGCCTTGAGCATCCACTATCCACAAGCCATGTGCTTTCATTGGTAGTAGATTTTAGGCATACCTGCAAGCCAATTGTGGTCATCCTTTTTTAGGTACCCACATATAGTTGGGTCCTTGATGGTTAGTAGAAAGAGTGCCTTCTAAATTTAGATGAGCTTTTCTTATATAACAATAGAAATTTTTGTGACCAAATTTCATGCAATATGTGCATTGCCATGGTATTCTATGCTTCTGCATTTTTCTTTTTGCATTATACATACAACTACAAGTATGTGATTTCTTTTGTACAAGTTTAGTAAACAACAATGCATAATTGTTTTTGGCTTTATCTCCTAGTGAACCGTAAGAAGTTCTTTTAGACTTGGTGCAAGCATCTTTGATATGAACATCAGAAATTTTAGTTGTAGATGCTTTCACAAAAGTTGGTTTACTAGGTGCAATGTTGGTTGAGCCATTGAATCCTAATCCATATTTCAAGGAAGGTGATCTTTGATTATTAATTAATGTGTTCAATGCTTCCTTTCCTTTATGAAATCTGGAAATTGATTCTTTTAGTTCTTTTAGTTCATGCTTCAATGTCTCATTTTCTTTAATCACCTTTTCTAAGTCATGTGAGCTTTTATTTAATTCTCCTATTGTATTCATTAAGTGTTCATTTGAGGTTTTCAATTCTAAGGTAGAGTTCTTTAAGCATATAAAATCCTTTTCTAACTTAGAGTTTTTCTCTTTATAGAGCATCATTTTAGAGAAATATTTTTCTATTTTAGAATTCATGTGCTCAATCAAATCACTATCATTTATATCACTTATATCATCATGTGCTACAAGATCAAAGGATTGAGTACTTACCTCATTGGAGTCATCTTCAATAGCCATGAAACAAAGATTTGCAATTCCTTCCTCTTCTTCTTCTTCACTTGAGGAAGAGTCATCCCATGTGGCTTTGAGAGACTTTTTCTTTTCTTTATCCCATTTCCTTTTGTTCTTTAATTTGTAGCAATCCGACTTGATGTGACCGGTTTTTCCACATTCATAGCATTTTACCTCATTTTTCTTTTCTTTATCTTTGAAGGAGAATTTAGGAGGTGTACCTTTGTTTGCTTGTAGTCTTTTCTTCCTTTTCCATTCATTCATTCTTTTTGAGAACATTGCCATTTCATCTTCATCATCAGTACCTTCATTGCTTGAGCTCTCAACTTCTTTGATTGCTTTGAGTGCAATTGGTTTTCTCTTTTCTTTCTCACCTTGATCTTCTTCTTTTTCACTGTGCAGCTCAAAAGTGAGTAATTTACCAACTAGCTCGTCGGTTCTTAATGTGCTGAGATCATGAGCTTCTTCTATGGATGATACTTTGGATTCAAAGTTCTTTCTAGCTCTTAGGGCTCTCAAGATTTTACTGTTTACATCACCTTGATCATATACCTTGCCATACTTCTTCAGTTCATTGACAATAGCAAGCAAGCGATTTGTCATGTCGGTGACATTTTCATTTGGTTTCATCTTGAATAGCTCATACTCATGAACATGCATTTGTTTCTTGGTAAATCTTACTTGAGTTGTACCTTCATGGTAGTTTTCAAGTGTTTTCCAAATACAATGTGCACAAGTTAAATGTTGAACTCTTCCACCTTCTTCTCTTGAAATGGAGTTCATCAAGATGGAAGCAACTCTATTGTTCTTGAATCGATCTCTGATATTGCTAGTTGACCATTGAGCTTTGGGAAGTGGAACTTGAATACCGTCAACCTCATGAGTAGGAGATTTCCACTCATTTTCCACGAAATCCCATAGTTCAATCCCTTCACTGTCTAGAAACAAATACATTTTGTGTTTCCAGTATGAGTAATCCGTTCCATCAAAGTAGGGTCTAAGAATAGAGTTAAGATTTCCATGAGAGCTTGATGAAGAAGAAGTTGCCATTGTGGATCAGATTTCACAATTAAGTTTAAGAAATCTCAGGGCTCTGATACCAATTGTTGTCCCAAGATGGCAACCAAGAGGGGGGGGGTGAATTGGTTTCGTCAAGAAATAATGACAATTTAAAAAACTCAACAAACAAGAAATGCGGAATAGAGAGTTGGTTGAGTAATGGAGGAAGGTAAGAACACACAAGATTTATAGTGGTTCGGATTTACTTCAATCCTACATCCACTTCCTTAACAACTTGTTAAGGTTCCACTAGTCTTTGAAGTTTTTACAAGCTCACTTCCAACTTTGGTGTTTTCACAAGTTTACACCTAACTTCACAAGTGTTTTTCTAAGGCTCACACTTACAACCCAAACAAGAGTTTTACAAGGCTCACTCTCTCAACCTAAGTGTTTCCCAAGCTTACACTCAAACTTATACAATGGTGTTTTCAATGCTAACACCTAACATTCATAACAATTCAAATACAAGTTTAAGCAAAAGGAAATTTGTTGCTTGGCTATGAAAATCTTTTCTTAATAATGTTATATATTTTTTTGTTTTCTCATGGAAACATTGTATTTATAGCCAATGTGGTCTTACTAGCCGTTATTGCTGTTTAGAATAAAGTCTTGGCAGATTAGACCTTCTTTACTTAAACTGTCCGAAGCACTTCGCGGTCGCCCTTCATGCAAGGATGGTCGCGCTCATGCTTCTCGCGGTCGTCCTTTTAACCTGGGACGGTCGCTACTTTTGAAAAAGCTACAACGGTCGAATTTTAGTGCTCTGCAGCTGGAATCTTGTCCATGCTGTGTTTGTCGGACCGTTTCTTGCCCATGCTTTGTTTGTCGGGACGGTCGCGCCAAGCATAGGTGCGGTCGCCCTTTTTGAATATTGAAGTGGGTTTACAACGGTCATGTCACGTGTCACTTTCTGACAGAGCAAAAGAGATGTCCGCCATAATTTGAATCTTCGCGGTCGCCCTTGGTAGGTTTTCGCGGTCGAACTCACATTCTCACGTCGAACTTCTGGACGCACCTGAGGACGCGAACACTACTGTCTCTTTGAGCAATTTCTTCTTGAATTGTTGGGCGGTCGCGACTCTGAATGGGGCGGTCGCTAAAGTGGTAAGCGAGGTCGAATCATTCACCGTTCTTGTCACCGCGAACCTTACTGTGATTGTAATGATTTAAGTTCCTTGAGTAGCGGTCGGGCAAATATTAGGACGGTCGCTATTATGTATGAGCGGTCGCGACTATGGTCGAACTTCTGACCGCGAAACCTACTGTGACAAGGTTTCATTCTGTAATTGCATGGAGCGGTCGTATTCAGTTGAGGTGCGACCGCTATACTTGTTCTGTTCACCTTTAATTGAAGCAACCTAATCCTGCAACAAGCTTTCTCAAACACAAGTTAAAATAGATCATCCATTTGAGTTGTCAAGGATCAAAATTAAGATCATTTGTCTAACACAAGTTAAAGTTGAGCTTGTAAAAACTAAAGATTAGTGGAACCTTAATAAGTTGTTAAGGAAGTGGATGTAGGATTGAATTAATCCGAACCGCTATAAATTCTCTTGTGTTCATTCTTCTCCGAGCCTTCTCTTGCTTTGATTTAATTTTTAATTTTTAATTTACCATTTATTCCTCAAATCAAATAATTCACCCCCCTCATAGTTTCCATCTTAGGACAACAATTAGTATCAGAGCCTCAAAATTTTAAAAAGCTTAATTGTGAAATTTGATCCACCATGGTAACCACCTCTAACACTTCAACCTCTTCTTCACATGGAAATCTCTATCCCCACCTTAACCTTACTTTGATGGAACAGATTACTCTTATTGGAAACATAAGATGTACTTGTTCCTCATAGTGGGGGGATTAATCTTTGGAATATATGGAAAAAAAAGTGGAAGCCTCCTACTCATGAAGTTGACGATATTCAAGTGCTTCTCTCGAGAGAAAAGTGGATCGATGCTCAATAAAGGGTTTTCTACAAGAATAATAGGGCAACCTCCATCTTAATGAATTCCTTATCTAGATAAGAAGGTGAAAGAGTCCAAAATCATATATGTGCACATAATATTTGGAAAACTCTTGAGAATTATCATAAGGGTACCATCCAAATAAGGTTCACTAAGACCTAAATGCTTGTATATGAGTATGAACTCTTTAAGATGAAGTTCAATGAAAATGTCACCGAAATGACAAATCGGTTACATACTATTGTCAATAACTTGAGGAAATATGAAAAATTCTATGATTAAGGAGATGTCAATAGCAAAATATTGAGGGCATTTAGAGCCAAGAAGAACTTTGAATCAAAAGTCTCCTCAATTGAAGAAGCTCATGAGCTTAGCACACTAAGGACCGATTAGTTAGTTGGAAAACTTCTCACATTCGAATTGCACACTGAAAAAGAAGATGAAAAAAGTGAAAAGGATAAGAGAAAAGCTGTAACACCCTTATATCCTATATACGTACAATATATATTTTCAGCATATTTAAAATACGCATATACGGTATAAAAATATCACAAACCGATTTAATAAAAATTTTCATATTTTTGCTTTAGGATTTTAAATACTAATATATAAAATAAATAGTATATAAATATTCTTTGCTTGTTATAGGAATCCAAACAAAATATTTTATATGAAAATCTCTGAAAAAAATTTACCAGAGTTTTGTTTGTAATTTGGACGTTTCTAAAATTCAGCCAAACACAACCTGCATAAAGCAAACACTCCCAATAAAAATCAATTCACCATTTCACCAATACTTCTCAATTTCTCCATATTTTCTCAAAATACTTATATATAAATATATAAATTAACAACACATATAAAATCCCATCTGAATAAATTATTCAAAATATTCTTTACAATTTACATTATATACTTCCAAAAACACATCATAACATATATAATATCAAAATACATTGTAATATCAAATATCTACATGCTGGCAACAGGCTTTGATCTTGATGTACCTAAAAACAACTCTTCAAACTCAATAAATACAAATCTAGACCCGACCAGGTCTATTAGAACTCTTCGGCTCTATCAAATCATCCATGACACCTGCGCGACGAATTACAAACGCGCTAAGCCGAAGCCTAGTGGTACAAACTTTGATAATAACAATAAAACTCAATGCAATGCCAATGCACAATGTATATAGATGTCACATCATTCTACTTTCTTATATTTTTCAAATATATCATAATCATAACTTATAGCATTATATTGCTCAATTGTATCACAATTCATAATTCACATTAAAGCAAAGACAAGCATGGGCCCAAAAAGGATCTAATATGCTATTCAAATTTCAAAGTTACTGCTTTGGTCCATAATGAGACCATGTGCCTAGCCCCATATGCAATATATCCATGGATAATGTAACAGCCCCAGTCTCTTGGATCTCAACCCGGCTAGACCCTTAGGCCTAATATCTTGGTCCTTAACCCGGCTAGACTGCTACAGTTTTTAAGGCTCACGACCAAGCTTTTTCACCCCAAAAACATCATATTTATCAGTTGGTCTGGCTTACGATCTAGTCTTTTCACCATTCCAGCGTTTAGCTCGTAGGCAATCATAGGCATGCCGCCAAACCCAGAACTCTAAAAATTGAATAACATACTAGGCACACAATTTATTAAAATATTTCTCATTATCAAATTCTTTCATAATTCCTTTATCAAAACTTTTCTCATTTTCACATGATCAAACTAGGCACATTGCCTTATTATATCATCTTTTTCTCACTTTTTTTAATTATTCATTTTTCTCATTATTAATCTCTTTCTCATTGTCACATATTCAATCTAGGCACATTGCCTTATTTTCACTTTTTTTTTTCTCATTTTTCTCATCTTTCTCATCTTTCTCATTTTTCTCATTTTTCTCATTTTTATCAATATCAATTCATTTCATTATTCCACATATCTCATTTTTGCATTCACAACACATTACCCAATTACTTTGGGTATTTTCACATAATATACATATTTCACATTCTACACAATTTAGCCGTTATCAATGGCTTTTCATAATACATTTAACACATATATGACATTACACATGTCATAGCACATTATTCATACTCAATCAATGAACCAAGTAACTTAACACATTTTCCAACCAAAATATGTTAAGCCCAAATGCCATGCAAATATGAACAATATATTCAAAGTTTGTACATACCTCCACTAGCAACCCAAAACAAGCTTAACACAACCTCTAATCCTATCCTTCCAACTTGCCCTTCACCACTTGGATAAAGCAAATCAACCTCCCTCAATGCCTATACCAAATGTGATCATACATAATCATTTACTATCACATTCTAAGGTATTCTCAACATCAAACCATAATTAAACATTACTCTAAACCAAATCCCAAAATTAAGCTTCACCTCACTTTAACTTTAAAAAACCATATCAAACCATTTAAATTAGTGTTTTAAGTTTTTTAATATCATTAGAAACATGTTTTAGCATGTTTAAACCAATTACATTAATTAACCACATGCTTATGCTCAAAATCTTAAAATGGCATAACCTTCACCATTGAAGGATCTCCATTCCAGCTCAATTCAATTATCATTTCAATCTAATTTCCACCACTTATATCATTAAATAACATGATTTAAGCATTAAAATCAAATAATTAATCATTCTTTGAAAATTCACTTTTCCAAAACCCTAAATCAATACTACCATCTTCAAACTCTATCCAAACTTAACTAAATCCATCATTTAATTTTAAAATCCTTGTTTATGCATCAAAAAAACACATTTGGAACAAATTTATACAATTAAAACTCATAATTTCAAAAATTCAAATGTTCCATAACCCTAAATTCTCTCTCTTCAACCAACTTAACTCAAACTTAGCCATTTTTTCAATCCAACTTAAGAATCATTAATAATTAAACAAAATAGCATATTTCTTATGCATTTAACCAATTAAAACACACTCCATTAAAATCTCAAATTATACATAATCATATATTTAGATGAAACTTCAAAATTGTAAAGGAAAACTTACTAATTTATCAAGAAATCACCAAAACCCACTTGGTTCTTGAAAAATCATTGGAAATTGGTTGTTTAAATGAAGCAAAAACCAATCTTCCTCATCCATGGAGATAACATCAAAGAGAGGAAGAGGAAGAAGAAGAAGAAAAAAATTCTTTTTAAATTTTTGATTTTTTTTCTCTTTCCTTCATTTAAGACCACATATATATATTTTTATATTATTTTAATTAATTAATTATTTATTTATTTTAAAAATACCAATTTTCATCTTCCATTCAAAAATATTTTCTTTTTAAATTATTTTATTAAGTTTTCAATTTTATAAAGTATATTTACTAATTTACTCATCCTTTACTATTTATGTTTTTGCCTTTTTAATTTCTTTCTTCTTTAATTTATAGCCTTATATATATAAATATTTATTTATTTATTTAATTATTAATAAATATATTTAATCTTCTACCACCCAAAAATAAATTAATATTGAATTATTTTTATTTACTTATTATTAATTAATTAATAATTACAAAATATCACACTTTTTCATCATCTTCCACTATCTAATATTATTTTATTATTATTATTTTCATCATTCACTTTTCCAACACCAAATTATATCCCACATATATATATATATTATATATTTTATGTATATATATATCTTATATATGTTACTTATATTTCACGTATATCATTATGTACATATTTATGTAATGTATATACTATGTCTATGTAATGTATATTTAATGAATATAAATATCCATATGCACAAATAATATTTCTATATACACATCAAATTTACCTTATATGTGTATTAAATATATTAAGTATGTAATATATATATATCCAACATATACAATTAATATACCATATGTATATGTTATATATACACTAGGTATATATATTTGTTATGTACAACTTTTATATCTCCAAATACTTATTTAATTTCTCCAAAATTACGGATATGATAATTTTCTCCTCCTTAAATAATTTCGTCCTTGAAATTATCCATTACGGTAATAAATCATCCAAATCAAAACATAATCTTAAAATCTTATATTAAATTATTCATCTCATCAATCGAATTGTCATTAGAAAAAATTAGTTCATCTCCTTAATATATATACATCACACGCCTATTGCACTCAAAATATTTGATCACTTCATTATCTTAAAAATATACTCTCATAACCTTAAATTCAAATATTAATAACTTTTATCTTAATATAATAATTTTACACATCTTCACTTTGATCCTACTCTTTGTACAATTACCACATATTAATTTAATATCACCATTATACAACAACAAAATCTTATTTCCTTAGTAAGATTCATTCCAATTATAATATAACTAACATTTTTCTCTTATAATTATTTGAAATTAACATAACTTAGCTCCTTTCATGTGCATATACATATCAGAATGTTGTACTATGCACATTATCATATAGTTTGCATATTCTTAATACAACTACACACATTGAATTTCAATAAATATTTATAAACTTATTACGTTTCATATCAATTGATCTAACTATCACAATATGACCATATTCTGACCAACCTTTAGTCTATTTTAAATTCATGAATCTGTTTTCAATTCATGACCTAATTCTATTAGTTCAAATTTATTCTCAAATTTTAATTCTCTTCGAATTCATCATTACAGATAATATTCATTTCCCCTAGCCTCATTCACTTTAAACGTCATTTTCATCAACTTATTCATTTTATACCACTTTCAAAAACATTCAATATAGCTCTTATGCACATTTCACAATTCCTTTCATTTACCCATTTTCTCATATTTTCTATAGTTACCATATTTACAAAAATCACTGTTCTTACACATCATTTATAGCTTATCATATTTTTACAATTCTCTTTTGTTTTCACACTATTTATGGTCATAAATAAATTTCTACATAAGGTTATGAGTCCAACTATACCAGCCATAAATCTTGCTGTATCTCATGAAACAAAAACTATCAATTTTACTCAATATATCTCACAATTGTATCATCTTAAGTCCACGTCTGTAGATTACAAATAAACACCGCCTTCACTATAATTCTTTCTAAATAGCTCTTATCTCGAAACTACGCCCATGTCATAAAGGTCACACATCCGTGGCATTTTAAAATCACATATAAGTTCTTTAAACTCTTACTACATGAAGAGTTAACACATTTCAGCTCTGATTCAAAGCAATTTACTTTTGATTAGTTGATCATCATTAGCCTAACTCATGTTTCAACAATATTATCATTATCATCTCTTACATATACACATTTGTTCATATGCTAATTTTACACAATTTCCATTTATTACTCCATTTCTAATCTACCTCTTATAAAAATTTTCATTTTTTTTCACTTCTATACTTTCTTCATTATACTTTCCTTTTCCTTACAATCTCTTATTTATACGCATATACTTTGGGCCCAAACACTACACAATCATCAAGTTTACTTGTTACAATAACAATTTCACCGTCCAACGCTACTCGGGTCCAATCTCAATCTCAATTTCATTACATGACCTATCTCTACGCAGGTCAAGACCTAATCTCTTTTAGGTCTATTAATACATGCAATATCATTCTCAATATCACTAGACAAGTAATTGTATAACGTAACAAACACTCAATAACATTTTTTTTAATCATCCACATACACCTTCGTAAGTCATATTCACAATGTGACTTACTTTTCACATTTTCTTACATATTACAATAGCATTCATATTGAAAAATCTCATCACACATATCATACAATTATACTCAATTCCTCTTTTACATACAACCTATACAAAGTTAACATTTATCACCTTTCAGAGAGCATTATCATTTCTCATTCTTTTGACATTACTTAGGTTATTCATCAATTCAACATATATATACACTCTGACCACAACATAATTAACATCTTCCTTATTTTAATTGCTCATCTCTTAAATAAGTTTCTTATTATATATATATATTTATATTTATTTTTTATGCATTTATCATACCCTTCATATCCCTTTTCATCATTTCCAATTCAATTACCTAAAGTAACTCATTTTTACTTAATCATTTCCCTTTTATTTTATAACAAATTTCTATATTATCAACCACATCACACGTTACATGATATTTTCACAAATAATATTACTCATTCAAAATTACTCCTATGCTTATTAAACATTAAACTATCAACATCTAAACAATCTTCCTCAAAATTCTCTTACAACTCTAAATTTTCAACTTACTACTTTACTTAAACTTCATTCTATTAATCTCATTTTCAAGAGCTAACTTTATAAACTTTATTTTTATATTAATATAACATCAAAACACATCACCTTCACAATTATGGAAACCCATTTCAAAAATTCAAATTTCATATATTGCAACCAACAACATAAACCTCACCAAATCTCATCCAACATTTCTAGATTTGTCCAAAAGTTCAGACAATATCACTTTGCAGTACACCTATAAAATTTTCTGTAACTATCATGCTCATTTCTCAAATTTTTTATTTTTATATCTTAAATCATTTTCTAGATTGTTTTTCTAATTTCACTTATTCATTAATTGAATCAGCTATGAATTTTAAATTTTAAATAAAAGTTTCAAAAATTCTTAATCCATAATCTCTAGAATGACGCTTCCACTGCGCCACTATCATCTATGCAACCCAGATGCCATCTCAACTCATATCCATTATATCAAATGGACATTGATACATCAGGGATCAGATAAATTGTGATCTAGGAGGATCTTAAAATAAATAATATTAATATTAATATAATAATATTTATTATTATTATTATTATTATAACCATATAAAAATTAATGGTTTAGAAAAGGTTTTGTTATAACCTTTAATTACTTATGGTTTAAAACTAATTTGATTATAAACCATTAAACATTTATGGTTTATAATCATTTGTCATATTTAGTTTTGTTATTTTAGGATTTGAAACTTGTATATATATCTGAATTCTTTAATCAATTAATAAAAAAGCAATTTAGAAATAAATTCTATTCTTATTTTCTATTTCTTATTCTCTCATATAACTTCTCCTCTCATTTAAACAAGTTGACTTCTAAAGAGAAGCAACGATTCTTATTCTTATTCTTATTCTTATTCATTAAAAGGTTCTATTGCCTAAAAGTTTTGGATCAAGTGGTATCAGAGCAACAGATCTAATAAGGAGATTGTGGTTTATGGTCCTAACTTGCGACCAACGCAAAACTTTTGGAGAAGAACTTGTAGGTCCTTTACTTGTACATCGAAGGCCAAAATCCAAGAGAGGAAAAATGAGTGACGAGAATAAAATAGAAACACCAAATGGTGATGGTGACAAAATCACCAAACTTGAACAACAAGTTGAAAGCTTAGTAGCTTCAATTGCTAAACTCACTGAGAGTTTAAATCCTACAAACAACCTAAATGTATCCTCTTCTAAAAGAAAAGAGAAACTTTTCAAGGGTAAAATTACTAAGCAGAGTGAAGAAGAAGACAACTCTAACTCAGATGTAGAACTTGAAGAAGCTGAGTATACAAATTCGATGGCTACCTTAAAAGTTGATTTTAAGATAGACATTCCTATTTACAAAGGTGATGTTAATGCTGAAATGTTGGACAACTGGATTGACACATTAGAAACTTATTACACTATGTATAAGTATTCTAATGCAGAAAAGATAAAATTTGCAAGTCTGAAACTTTCAAGTCATGCTCTTACCTGGTGGAAGTCCTATCGGAAGAGGCATGATACATCAATAGTAACTTGGAAGAAATTCAAGACATTACTTAGAAAGCAATTTTATCCAGTTGGATATGAAGAAGAAAAATGGTATAGGTGGCAGCATTTTAAACAAAAATTTGGGCAGACAGTTCAGGAATATACTACTGAATTTCATAACCAAGCCTTGGTGTTAGATATTGATGTTGAGGACTATGATGTGTTCATGAAGTATACTGGGGGTCTAGCCGAATATATTCGAAGAGAATTAAAATTATTCATGGTAGAAACTATTGAGGATGCTACTGTGAAAGCAATCGCTATTGAGGCGAAAAATAAGAGAATGGACAATAAGGATTCCAATAGGAAATTCAATAATAAAACTGACTGGAAAGGTAAAGGAAAAGACATCAAGAGCAGTTCAAAGAAGAAAAATTATTGCAATCATTGTGAAATTAGTGGGCATACAAAAGATAAATGTTGGATACTACATCCTGAGCTACAACCAAAACATAATAAAGCCAATCAAATTAGAAATGAAAAGAAATCTACCTTGATTTCACAAGAAGTAGAAGAGCTTTCAGATGTGAAACAACCTGATACTACACTTGCCCTAATGACAGGATCAGCAGAAGACATGGAAGCTGACATTCGAGAAAGATTGTTTCACGTGAATATCCAAGTGAAACAAAGTGTTGTTCAAGCTATTATTGATCCCGGAAGTCAGAAGAATCTTATTTCAGAAGCTCAAGTGAGAAAAGTGGGTCTAGAGACTACACCACATCCTAAACCTTATCCTCTAGGCTGGATTCAGAAAGATGAAGAAATGAAGATCACAAAACAGTGTACCTTCAAATTTGCTATCACTAATCGATTTATAGACGAGGTAACCTGTGAAGTAGTTCCTTTAGATGTATGCCAAGTTATATTGGGCAGTCCATATTTATGGGATAGAGATGGCATTCATTATAGACGACTTGAAAAATATCGTCTTGTGAAAGATGGAAAAGAGTTCCACATTAATGCTTCTAAACCTCAGAACCCACATAGTCTGTTAACAGCTACCCAAGCTAAAAGGTTAGTTAATTCAAGTGGATGGTTTGTCTTACTGATGATTCGGCCTGAAGAAAATATATCGAGAGCAGTTACACTGTCAACAATTTCTTTGTCACCACCACAGCTCTCAGATGTTGAAAAATTACAACAAGAGTTTAAAGACTTATTTGAGACTGTGCAAGGGTTACCACAACATAGAACTGTGGAGCATGAGATCCATTTGGTAGGGGATTCACCATTGCCAAATTTAGGTTTGTATCGCACCTCTTTGATAGAATCATCAGAGATCAAGAAGCAAGTCCAAGAACTTCTTGAACAGGAAGTTATTAAACCTAGCAGTTCACCATGTGGTTCACCTGTATTGCTAGTGCCTAAGAAAGATGGAGGTTGGCGAATGTGTGTTGACTATAGAGCGCTTAATAAGATCACTATTAAGAATCGTTATCCTTTACCAAGGATTGATTATTTACTAGATCAATTACATGGTGCTCATTACTTTACGAAACTTGACCTAAATTCTGGCTATCACCAAGTTCGGATCCGTGAAGAAGACACTTGGAAGACAGCATTCAAGACAAAATAAGGTTTGTTTGAGTGGTTAGTTATGCCATTTGGCCTATGCAATGCTCCAACCACCTTTATGAGGTTAATGAATAATATTCTCCGACCTTTTATTGATGAATTCGTCATTGTGTACTTGGATGATATTTTAATATTCAGTATCACATGGGAGGATCACTTACAACATATTACTCAAGTTTTGGAAGTTCTAAGAGTAAATCAACTTCACCTTAATGGTAAGAAGTGTGAATTTGGGAAGCAAAATCTTACCTACTTGGGTTTTATAGTTGGTGCAGGAGAATTGAAAGTAGATCCAGAAAAGGTAAAAGTAATTTCACAATGGCCAACACCCAAAACTGTAACTGAAGTTCGAAGTTTCATCGGTGCATGTCAATATCTGCGAAAGTTTATTCGACAATTTTCACAGATTACAGCACCATTACACTCTCTTACTAAGAGTAATCAAAAGTTTGAATAGTCAAACAAGCATGAAGATTCTTTTCAATTGTTGAAAAGAAAGATTACAGAAGCCCCAGTACTTGCACTACCAAATCTACAAAAAGCATTTGAAGTGGAAGCAGATGCATCTAATTATGCAATGGGAGCAGTCCTATTTCAAAATGGAAAACCAGTTGAGTACCATTCTGAAATGTTTAGTGGGCCAGTATTGAATTATCCAACTTATGACAAAGAGTTATATGCCTTACATCAAGCAGTGAAACATTGGAGATGTTACTTATTAGGTAAAGAAGTTATAGTTCATTCTGATCATAAACCTCTTCAATTTTTAACTACATAGTCAAAGTTGCAGCAATCTCGTCATATGAAATGGATGTCCTATTTGCGACAATTTAATATTGTCATTAAATATAAAAAAAGAGTGACTAATAAGTTGGCTGATATGTTGTCCCGACCACCGCCAACAATAAATTCTACATTACTTGTAGCGATGCAGATCCAACCTATAGTTCCTTCTGAATATACCAAATGGTATGACACAGATGCTGACTTTAGCTCAGCTTATGTGAAACTACAACAGGGAAAGACTTGTGAATTCCAATTGAAGGATGGTCTAATGTATAAAGGAACACAATTATGCATACCAAAAGACGGTGACAGATTACAGTGGATACGTGAAGCTTATACTTCCAAAGTAGCGGGACATTTTGGAGTAGAGAAGACTTTATCTAATCTGCGTCGATTTGTTTTTTGGCCTAAAATGCATCTGGATGTCTCTCGATATATCCGAGGATGTGTTTTATGCAACACTTCAAAACCTTCAAATAGAAAACTAGGACTGTATATTCCTTTACCAGTACCTAGCCGACCATGGGAAAGTATATCCATAGATTTTCTTGGAGGGTTGCCTAAAAGTAAAAGTGGAAATGATTACTTATTTGTAATCGTGGACCGATTTAGTAAGATGATCATTCTTATCCCGTGTAAAAAGACTCTAACTGGAGAAGGAGCTGCTAAACTTTTCTTTCAACATGTTTGGAAAAATTTTGGCTTGCCTTCATCGATTGTTTCAGATAGAGATAGTCGATTTTTAGGACATTTTTGGAGGTCATTATGGGGAATGATGGATACTAAATTAAAAAGAAGCACTGCTTTTCATCCACAAACAGATGGGCAGACAGAAGTTGTCAATCGGACTATGGTGCATTTGTTGCGAGGTTATAACTCGAACCATCCAAAGACATGGGATGATAGTCTACCTTACTTACAATTTGCTTTCAACCATGCAATTCATGGTTCTACTCTCAAATCTCCATTTGAGGTTTGTTTAGGTTACCTACCTCAAAGTCCATTTGATATGGCATTTACAATGGGTGATACACCATCAAATGGGATAGAAGAAGAAACCAATGTTCGAGCTCAAAAATTTCTCGAACAAATTAGAAAGATACATACAGAAGTGGAGGCACAATTACAACGTTCTCAATAGAAGTATAAAGCTCGCCATGATAAACATCGTGTGCCATCTAACTTCAAAGAAGGTGACTTAGTATGGCTACATCTTGGTAAAGAACGATTATCTGGTGAAGGAAAGAAACTCAAACCTATTCGTTATGGTCCTTTTAAGATAATTAAACAAATTGGTGAAAATGCTTTTCAACTTGACTTACCACCATACATGCATATGTACTCGGTAATTAATGCTGAGAAGTTGAAGCTTTTTGAACCATCTTTACTTGATGATGACTGTAATGAAGAAACTAATCTTCCATCAGTTGAAGACCTATGGTATGACCATGAAGATCCTTTGACAGAAGATTGCATCTTGGAACATAAGATTCGTGAAACTAGGCACGGAAAGTGTGAAAACTTTCGCATTGGCAAGAAGGGTCAACTTCCTAGTAAATCGAAGTGGTATAACCGAGATAAAGCAACTAAAGAATTTCCTCATCTCACATTATAACTTGAACAGGAGTTCAAGACTCATAAATGGGGGAGCCATGATCCAGGAGGATCTTACAATAAATAATAATAATAATATAATAATATTTATTATTATTATTATTATTATTATTATTATTATTATTATTATTATAGCCGTATAAAAATTAATGGTTTAGAAAAGGTTTTGTTATAACCTTTAATTACTTATGGTTTAAAACTAATTTGATTATAAACCATTAAACATTTATGGTTTATAATCATTTGTCATATTTAGTTTTGTTATTTTAGGATTTGAAACTTGTATATATATCTGAATTCTTTAATCAATTAATAAAAAAGCAGTTTAGAAATAAATTCTATTCTTATTTTCTATTTCTTATTCTCTCATATAACTTCTCCTCTCATTTAAACAAGTTGACTTCCAAAGAGAAGCAACGATTCTTATTCTTATTCTTATTCATTAAAAGGTTCTATCGCCTAAAAGTTTTGGATCAAATTGCCAGTGCCAATGCATGTATCACAATTGAAAATTATTTTTTTAAAATTTCAATTTTCTCTCTCTAACAACCCACCTAGGTCGAGAACCTCAAACCTAGGCTCTGATACCAAAATAAATGTAACACTCATATACCCTATATACATACAATACATATTTTCAACATATGTAAAATACGCATATACGGTATAAAAATATCATAGACCGATTTAATAAAAATTTTCACATTTCTGTTTTAAGATTTTAAATACTAATATATAAAATAAATAGTATATAAATATTCTTTACTTGTTATAGGAATCCAAACTAAATATTTTATATAAAAATCTCTAGAAAAAAATTTGCCAGAGTTTTATTTATAATTTGGACGTTCCCAAAATTCAGCAAAACACAACCTGCATAAAGCAAACACTCCCAATAAAAATCAATTCGCCATTTCACCAATACTTCTCAATTTCTCCATATTTTCTCAAAATACTTATATATAGATATATAAATTAACAACACATATAAAATCCCATCTGAATAAATTATTCAAAACATTCTTTATAATTTACATTATATACTTCCAAAAACATATCATAACATATATAATATCAAAATACATTGTAATATCAAATATCTACATGCTAGCAACTGGCTCTGATCTTGATGTACCCAAAAACAACTCTTCAAGATCAATAAATATAAATCTAGACCCGACCAGGTCTAGTAGAACTCTCCAGCTCTACCAAATCATCCATGACACCAGCGCGACGAATTACAATCACGCTAAGTCGAAGCCTAGTGGTACAAACATTGATAATAACAATAAAACTCAATGCAATGTCAATGCAAAATGCATATAGATGTCACATCATTCTACTTTCTTATATTTTTCAAATATTTCATAATCACAACTTATAGCATTATATTGCTCAATTGTATCACAATTCATAATTCACATTAAAGCAAAGACAAGCATGAGCCCAAAAAGGATCTAATATGCTATTCAAATTTTAGAGTTACTGCTTTGGTCCATAATGACACCATGTGTCTAGCCCCGTAGGCAATATATCCATGGATAATGTAACAGCCCCAGTCTCTTAGACCTCAACCTGGCTAGTTAGGCCCTAGTATCTTGGTCCTCAACCCGGCTAGACTGCTACAGTTTTTGAGGCTTACGACCCAGTCTTTTCACCCCAAAAATACCATATTTATCAGCTGGCCTGTTTTATGACCTAGTCTTTTCACCATTCCAGTGTTTTGCTCGTAGGCAATCATAGGCATGCCATCAAACCCAAAACTCAAAATTGAATAACATACTAGGCACACAATTTATTAAAATATTTCTCATTATCAAAATCTTTCATAATTCCTTTATCAAAACTTTTCTCATTTTCTCATGATCAAACTAGGCACATTGCCTTATTATATCATCTTTTTCTCACTTTTTTTTATTTATTCATTTTTCTCATTATTAATCTCATTCTCATTGTCACATATTCAATCTAGGCACATTGCCTTATTTTCACTTTTTTTTTTCTCATTTTTCTCATTTTTCACATCTTTCTCATTTTTCTCACTTTTCTCACTTTTCTCATTTTTATCAATATCAATTCATTTCATTATTCCACATATCTTATTTTTGCATTCACAATATATTATCCAATTACTTTGGGTATTTTCACATAATATACATATTTCACATTCTACACAATTTAGCCATTATCAATGGCTTTTCACAATACATTTAACACATATATGACATTACAAATGTCATAGCACATTATTCATACTCAATCAATGAACCAAGTAACTTAACACATTTTCCAACCAAAATATGTTAAGCCCAAATGGTATGCAAATATAAATAATATATTCAAAGTTTGTACATACCTCCACTAGCAACCCAAAGCAAGCTTAACACAACCTCCAATCCTATCCTTTCAACTTGCCCTTCACCACTTGGATGAAGCAAATCAACCTCCCTCAATGTCTATACCAAATGTGATCATACATAATCATTTACTATCACATTCTAAGGTATTCTCAACATCAAACCATAATTAAACATCACTCCAAACCAAATCCCAAATTAAGCTTCACCTCACTTTAACTTTGAAAAACCATATCAATCCTTTTAAATTAGTGTTTTATGTTTATTAATATCATTAGAAACATGTTTTAGCATGTTTAACCAATTACATTAATTAACCACATGCTTATGCTGAAAATCTTAAAATGACATAACCTTCACCATTGAATGATCTCCAACTCAATTCAATTATCATTTCAATCTTATTTCCACCACTTATATCATTAAATAACATGATTTAAGCATTAAAATCAAACAATCAATCATTCTTTGAAAATTCACTTTTTCAAAACCCTAAATCAATACTACCACCTTCAAACTCTATCCAAACTTAACTAAATCTATCATTTGATTTTAAAATCCTTATTTATGCATCAAAACAACACATTTGGAACCAAATTGAACAATTAAAACTCATAATTTCAAAAATCCAAATGTTCCATAACCCTAAATTCTCTCTCTTCAACCAACTTAACTCAAACTTAACCTTTTCTTCAATCCAACTTAAGAATCATTAATAATTAAACAAAATAGCATCTTTCATATGCATTTAACCAATTAAAACACACTCCATTAAAATCTCAAATTATACATAATCATATATTTAGATGGAACTTCAAAATTGTAAAGGAAAACTTTCTAATTTATGAAGAAATCACCAAAACCCACTTGGTTCTTGTAAAATCCTTGGAAATTGGTTGTTTAAATAAAGCAAAAACCAATCTTCGTCATCCATGGAGAAAACATCAAAGAGAGAAAGAAGAAGAAGAAAAAAATTCTTTTAAAATTTTTGATTTTTTTTCTCTTTCCTTCATTTAAGACCACACATATATATATTTTTATATTATTTTAATTAATTAATTATTTATTTATTTTAAAAATACCAATTTTCATCTTCCATTCAAAAATATTTTCTTTTTAAATTATTTTATTAAGTTTTAAATTTTATAAAGTATATTTACTAATTTACCCCTCCTTTACTATTTATGTTTTTGTCTTTTTAATTTCTTTCTTCTTTAATTTCTAGCCTTATATATATAAATATTTATTTATTTATTTAATTATTAATAAATATGTTTAATCTTCTACCACCCAAAAATAAATTAATATTGAATTATTTTTATTTACTTATTATTAATTAATTAATAATTACAAAATATCACACTTTTTCATCATCTTCTGCTATCTAATATTATTTTATTATTATTATTTTCATCATTCACTTTTCCAACACCAAATTATATCCCACATATATGTATTGTATATTTTATGTATATGTATATATCTTATATATGTTACTTATATTTCATGTATATCATTCTGTATATATTTATGTAATGTATATATTATGTCTATGTAATGTATATTTAATGAATATAAATATCCATATGCACAAATAATATTTCTATATACACATCAAATTTACCTCAAATGTGTATTAAATATATTAAGTATGTAATATATATATCCAACATATACAATTAATATACCATATGTATATGTTATATATACACTAGGTATATATATTAGTTATGTACAACTTTTATATCTCCAAATACTTATTTAATTTCTCCAAAATTACAGATATGACAAAAGCAATTGCTCTCAAAATCATCAAGGAAGATGAGAGCTCAAGTGAAGAAGATAGTGATGATGATGAAGAGATGGCCATGCTCTCCAAAATAGTAAGTGAATGGAAAAGAAAGAGGAGTTGGCAAACTAACAAAGGTAATTTATCAAAATCTTCTTTCAAAGATAAGGAGAAAAAGAATGAAGTAAAATGTTATGAATGTGGCAAATCGGGTCACATCAAAATGAATTTCTTCAAAATGAAGAATAAGAAGAAATAGGACAAAGAGAAGAAAAATCTCTCAAGGCCACACAGGTTGATGACTTCTTAAGTTATGAAGAAGAAGAGGAGGAGCAATGAATTACAAATTTATGTCTCATGGCTATTGGAGATGATGATCACATTAATTAGGTAAGTAATCAATCTCTAAGTCTTAATGCTCATAGTGATGATATTGATGATGCTTTGGATGATAATGATTTAGTTGAGCATATGAACTTGAGAGTCCAAAAATACTTTTCTAAAAAGAAGTTTTATAAAGAAAAATATTCTAGGCTAGAAAAAGATTTTATCTCTTTGAAAAATTCTACATTATAATTAAAGATATCAAATGAACAATTATCAAAATCTATTATTGAAATGTCTAAAAATTTATCTAGCATAGAGAAAATTTCTAAAGAAAATGACATTTTGAAAGAAGAAATAAATGAATTAAAGAACTCTATTTCTAAGTTTCATAAGGGTAAGGAAGCCTTATATACATTGATTAGTATTCAAAGGTCACCTTCATCCAAGTATGACTTAGGGTTTGATGGCTCTACTACTACCTCATTCAATGCACCAACATTTGTTAAAGCCTCTACAACTCCAACCTCTGGTGTTGATGTTGTAAAGAATACACATGCACACACTAAGCCTAAAAGTCCTAAAAAGGAAACACTAGGCTCATTAAGCTTTAGAACTAAGTTTTCAAGAGAAAATTATGCATATATCTACATAAGGCATTAACACAATTACAAGTATGCATATAAGCAATCCTATCCCATACACACTTGTGGTTGTCAATTTAATTATTCAAGATTTAATAGAAAAAGAATGCAAAAACATAAAACCTTGGATCAATATCAATATTGCAAGAAATTTGGTCACACAAGTACATATTGCTACATTAGGAAGGCTCATCTCAAATTGAAGGATCCTCCTACTACTAACCCTCAAGGACCCAAGTACATTTGGATACCTAAATGAAAGTAAATTTTATTATCTTGTAGGTATGCCTAAAATCTACTATAAATAAAAGTATTTGGATTGTAGATAATGGATGCTCAAGGCATATGACCGATAATGATAAACTTCTCACAACTCTTACTTACAAACAAGGAGGTAATATAACTTTTGGAAATAATGCTAAAGAAAAAATTATAGGCATTAGTTCTATTGGTATGCTTGGTAAGAACATGATTGATGATGTATGACTGGTTGATGGTTTGAAACATAACTTGCTTAGTATTAGTCAATTGTGTGACAAAGGATATAATGTCAATTTTAATTCTAAAGGATGAAAAATTATTTCCTCTAGCGGTGAACTTGCATTCAATGGAACTAGAATTAGCAATACTTGTAAAATTGACCTACACTCTAATAATGCTTTTGAATGTTTAGTCACTATTAGCAATGATGCTTGCCTTTGCCATAGAAGATTAGAAAATACAAATATGGACCAACTCCAATGCTTATGCAAAGAAGAATTTGTGGATGGTCTTCCTAAAATAAAATTTCACAAAGACAAAATTTGTGAACTTTGTCAACTTGGGAAACAACACAAGAGCTCTTTCAAATCTAAGAATGTAGTAAGTACTTATAGACATTTAGAATTGATTCATTTAGATTTGTTTGGTCCTAATAGAGTTGCTAGTCTAGGAGGTAAGTTGTATGCATTTGTGTTATTGATGATTACTCAAGATTCATATGAATTAATTTCTTAGCTCAAAAGAGTGAAGCTTTTAATTATTTTAAAATTTTTGCAAAAGGAGTTCAAAATGAAAAAGGCTATGTAATTACATCTATTAGAAGTGATCAGTGCAAAGAATATGAAAATGATAACTTTGAAAATTGTTGCAATGAACTTGGAATATCACATAATTTTTCAGCTCCTAGAACACCACAACAAAATGGTATGGTTGAAAGGAAAAATAGAACTTTGGTAGAGATAGCTAGAATAATGCTCAATGAGTATAAATTACTTTCTTACTTTTGGACGAAAGCAGTTAATACCACTTATTATATTGCAAATCGTGTATTCAAATGACCCTTAATAAACAAAACTTCCTATGAGCTATGGAATGGAAGAAAACCTAAAATTTCATATCTTAGAGTATTTGGATGCAAATGCTTCATATTAAACACTAAGGACCTTCAAAAATTCTTATCCAAATCGAATGAAGGCATATTCCTAGGGTCTTCATCTTCTAGTAAAGCAAATAGAGTGTTTAATAGGTGAACTCTAGTTGTTGAAGAATCAATGCATGTTATCTTTGATGAATCATTTAAGCTTGATCATGGGAAATGTATTATTCTTGATGATGTTATGGGTACATTTAAAGATCTTGAGATAAACAATGATCAAAAGGAGAAGAATAATGAGTTAGAACATATTGTGGAACATGAAGAGATTTAAGAACTACCCAAAGAGTGTCATTATCAAAAGGATCATCCCAAAGAACTCATCATTGGTGACACTTCAAAGGGAGTATCTACTAGATCCAAACTTAAATATTTAGACTCTAATATTGCTTTTGTTTCTCAAATTGAGCTAAGGAACATTAAGGATGCTCTTAGTGATGAATGTTAGGTAATTGCCATGTAAGATGAACTCAACTAATTTGAGAGAAATAAAGTATGGGAACTTGTTCCTAGACCTAAGGACCACCCTATTATTGGTTGTAAATGGGTATATAGGAATAAGCTTGATGAGAATGGTCTCATTACTAGAAACACAGCTAGATTGACATCCAAAGGCTATAACCAAGAGGAAGGCATTGATTATGATGAGACATTTGCCCCTGTACCAAGATTAGAAGCAATTAGAATTTTGCTTGCATTTGCATGCCATATGAATTTTAAACTTTTTCAAATGGATATCAAAAGTGCTTTCTTGAATGGTTTTATTAATAAGGAAGTTTATGTTGAACAACCTCCTAATTTTGAAGATTATCAATTTCCAAATCATGTCTCTAAATTAACCAAGGCATTGTATGGTCTAAAACAAGCTCCATGAGCTTGGTATGATAGGCTTAGTGCTTACTTGTTAGAAAATGGTTTTACCAAAGGCAAAGTTGACACTACACTTTTTGTTAAAAAAAATTGCATAACATTTTAATTGTGCAAATCTATATTGATGACATTATATTTGGTGCTACTAATGAATCTTTGTGCCAAGAGTTTGCTTCTTGCATGATTAGGGAATTTGAAATAAGCATGATAGGTGAACTTAAGTTCTTCCTAGGTCTACAAATAAAGCAAAACAAAGATAAAATTTTCATCAACCAATCTAAATATGCAAAGAAACTTCTCAAGAAATTTGGGATGGATTGTTGCACAACAAGCAAAACTCTAATAAGCACATTCTTTAAAATTGGACAAAGATGAAAGTGGTAAGAAAGTTGATGAGAAGAAATATTGAGGTATTATAGAATCACTTCTTTACTTAACTGCTTATAGGCCTGATATTATGTATAGTATTTGTTTGTGTGCTAGATTTCAATTATGTCCTAGAAAATCACATTTAACTGCTACTAGGACAATTCTAAAATATTTGAGTGGAACATTACATTTAGGTCTATGGTATCCTAGAAATACATCATTTGACATTTTAGAAATATGTAGGACCGGTGCATGCCATTTTCTTAGTGATTTTCTAGTTTCTTGATTTTGCAAGAAACAAGTATCGGCAGCTCTTTCTACATTGAAAACTGAATATATTGCTACATATTTTTGTTGTGCACAAGTTATATGGATGAAGCAACAATTGCTAGATTATGGTAGGAATTTTAGTCACATTCCAATTAAATGTGATAACACAAGTGCCATTAATCTGTTAATAAATCCAATCCAACATTTTAGGTCAAAACATATAAACATTAGGCATAATTTCTTGAGAGATAATATTCAAAATTAAAATGTTGTTTTAGAATTTATAAACAATTAAAATCAACTTGCTAAAATTTTTACAAAACCCATGAATGAAAAAAGATTGTATTTTATAAAACAACACATAGGTATGATAGATGGTAGCACTTTTAATTAGTATTTGTGTGCATATTAATGATGGAATTAGAATTTCTTACAAATATATATATATATATATTGCAAGACCTAATTCCTCATTTACTTCTATTTTGATCATGCATTGAAGGCCACAAATTGAGATTCATTGTTTTTGTTTCTTTTAAAAATTGCACTAGCTTGCCCAGACTGTGTCTCAGTACGACTGGACTACTGTTTTATTAGTTTTTGTTATAGTTTTGTGTCTTGTTTATTATGATAATTATTGTCTTTTTGAGGTATTTTGTTAGTTTTAATCGGTTTGTTTGGTGTTTTCATTAATTTTGGTAGTTTTAGTTTATTTCAATGTTTATGTCGTTATTGATCTAGTCTTTAGTATTGTGTTTATGTTGTGTTGGTTATTTTCTATTTACTTGTTGTTTAGAGTTTGTTTTGAGTTTTGTGTTAGGTTAAAAAAAGTCAAGGAAGCAAATTGAAGGAGGAAAAAAGGAAGTAGCTGACACAGGCAGAGGACACGGCCAAGTCACTGGCTGTGTCCCATACCAAGCTAAAGAGGAAGAGCAAGTCACAGTTGAAGACACAAGCAAGGGACACGGCCAAGTCAGTGGCCGTGTCCCTCCAAAGAAGCCCAGACACGGCCAAGTCACTCCAACTTGGCCATGTCTCACCTGCATCCAAAGCAAAGAAGACTTAAAATTCACAGAGGCAGACACAGGCAAGGGACACGGCCAAGTCTTGTGGCCGTGTCCCTCCAAAATGGTGCAACACGGCCAAGTCACCTCTGACTTGGCCGTGTCACTCAACTAAAGAAGAAAAAGAAGAGAAGCAAGCAGAAGCGAACACAGGCAAGGGACACGGCCAAGTCAGTGGCCGTGTCCCTCCAAAGAGCACTCACACGGCCAAGTCACATGCAACTTGGCCGTGTCCCTCATGAACCAAACACGCAGCGGATTTTAAACGGACGATTCATATAAAAGGAAAAAGAAGCTAGGGTTTGAGGGACTGTTGACGATTTTGAGAGAGAATAGAGCCGTCAAAGAGATTAGGGTTTTGTTAACTTTGTTTTTCTTTGATTTCAATTACACTTTGGATTAAAAACTAGCTAGATTAGATGGTTCATGCCATTGATATATCCTTCTTGCAAGATTTGAACAAGAGATTCTTCAGAAGCTTCAAGGAGTTGTAACTTGGTTTTGTTCTCGAACTTATTCTCTTTAATTTCATTGAATGGATATTATCATGTCTATTTTGATTTATTTGAACATTAATGAGATGAATATGTTTGATTGCATTATGAACTAATTTGATCTAGTCTAGGGTTTGTATGGATCTGCTATGATTGTATGAATTGGTTATTCTCTTAGCTAATAATTTCTTTAGCCTTTATTGAATGAAATATTGTTAACATATAATTGATTGGCCACCAGTTGTGTGTTTTAGGTATTAGATGATGGATTGAGAGATGAAGTCTAATGCTGGAACAATTCAATTAAGGACTTAGGTGAATTAGAGTTATAACCTATTAAAAAGATTGTTTCAATTATAACAAGATTAGTTGTAAGAGGTTTGAATGCGAGAGCTTATTTCCTTGACTCAATTAATTAAGTTGTTTGAGATTTAATCTTTGAAATTAAATTAGTTAAGTGGAATAACCGTTCATACATATAAGTAGCAGAGAAGTGTAAACCCTAGACCTTTCTATCAAGTGAATCAAAACATCAGTTCTAGTTTACTTTTATTCGTTTTAAACTTTAATCAATCTTCTTCATTATTTAGCAATTTAAATTTCTTTATTACTTTTTATTTATAATCTGATAATCAATTAGCCACTTTAGCTTCCTTGTGAGACGACCTTGGGGTGATCACCTTTGCTACAGCTACCTCGTATACTTGCGAGTGACGCTTTGTGGTAGAGTTAATTTGAGCGTAACAACTACCACTGGTCCGACTAAACCATAGATTATCTAGCTCAATCGAGCATACTGAGATATAGTCCGATCGAGCTCTTTTAAAATTTTCTTGACCATTATTATGTTGTCTGCTCGGTCCAACCAAACTATCTCGTACATGATCGAGCACTCTAAAATTTTATTAAAGACAACTCAGTTTTGCTCGGACTTCTCTATGCACGTACTACATGTGGTCCGCCCGGACAGACTTAAATTTTCAAAATTTCTAGCAGTTGGAAACATTTTCAAAATGTTTTGGAAACATTTTCAAAACATGCATAACTTCTCTCTAATAGTTATAAACGGATAGTTTGACCTTCAAACTCTATATAAACCCCCTTATACTTAATGTTTATGATATTTAACACTTACTTTCACTTATAAACACTTAAAACGTCTATTTCTCAAAACTTCCAAGAAGAAAGCTTCAAAATTTGAGAAGGGCAAGGGAATTTCCACTTCTTCCTCTCCTATGGAAGAGCCCAAGTCAAGAACCCACAAACCTAGGCCCTTGAGTGAAGAAGAAAAACAAAGGTATGCTATTATCCAAAATAAGAAGTGTGAACCAAAGAAAATCCCTTCTTCTTTCACTCTAGAAGCCCTAGGTATTGAATCCTATGTTCATGAAGCCTTGTCATATCTTGGGTGGGAAAAATTTGTGTTCTTAGAAAAGGATGATATTGGATGGGAATTTCTAACCAAAGAATTTCTAACTACCTTGGTTATTGAGAAGAGAGACTTGGAACCTCTAGGACCCTATTCCATCACATTCAAACTTTTCAATGTGTCCTATCAACTTTCTTTCCAAGAATTTTCATCCATTTGGGGATTCAACATGGAAGGTATTTATTATCTATTTGATCCTTCCATTTTCAATAATATCCTGCTTGATTTTTGGAAAGAAATTTCTTTAGAAATCGATTTTCACAAGCTATCCAATGTTAAACACCTTAGAACCTTATCTCTTTGGATTCTTCATAGAATCATCACCTATACCATTAATGCAAGATGTGAAAGCAATAAGAAAGTAACTCACAAAGATCTTTTGTTTCTCTATTGCTTGGAGAAAAAGGTGAAAATTCAAACCGATAAGTTTTTAATTGACCAATTTCTCATCCTCCGAAACAAATCTACAACACATCCTTCATCACCCCAAATAGGCAAATATGTGAATGCTCTTACCCCTATCAATTTAGCCACTCTATCTAATCCCTTTGATCCGACCAAGAATCCAATCAACATTAAATACTTGAAACATTCCAAATGCATATTTGAAGAAAATGGAACATACCATTATGCCTTTGGTGCTCAAGGCCAAGAATTATTGATAAGAGTCAAAAGTCTTTTCAAATGGAGTTTCTAAGACCTCAACCTTCTAGAGCCCAAGGTTCAATCCTTGAGATCCTCCATCAAATTCAAGATCAAATCTTCTCACAAACCTCAAACATTGATGATCTTACTAAGAGAGTATCTCACGTTCATATAGGCTTTAGAGATATGCAAGAGTTCATGGGCATCCCCAAATGTTCACCATCAGATGAAGAAGGAGAAGAAGGAATACCAACTAGAACATTTGATGAAGGTTTAAGAAAGGAAGAAGAGGAAGAGGAAAATGGAAATAGTGATGATGATTTTGATTATCCGCCTTATACGCCACTACCTTAACTTTATCTTTTTGTATGATCTCTATATATTTATTGGCTCTTAAATGAAAATGATCATGCATAGTTTAATTAATGTTTTAACTTTATTAATTAATGTTTACATTCTTTTCGTCATTATCAAAGGGGGAAAGATTAGTTGAATTGATGGTAATATTTGTCAAAGGAAGAGAGATTATATTGTTGAGGGAGAGCTTGCAAAGAGAGATTATAGTGTGCTTAGAAAAATACTTAATTCAATATCAATTCAATTTAATTACCAAAGTTAAAAATGGGGAGATTGTTGGCCAAACAAGTTGATCTCTATTTTGATCTTAGGTACTCGAATTGAATATGATTATAATATTTGCATCTAGCTACATTTTTGCAGGACTTAAATTGTTGAAGATTTCTCCAGAGCCTGATCGAACCACTAGCCAGGCCAATCGGACTCAGAGAGTAGTTTTCCATACTGAGCTAAGGAATGATGATATCGAGCATAGCTGTTATTCCTTATCGAACCCACTGAAAGTCAATCGAACTAATGAGCAACAAAGTAATGAACATGAACATTTTAAAATAGAGTTGACCGGTCTGAAGACCAAAAAGACCAAACAGAGCATGAGCTAAGCAATGAACTGAGCATACCGAGCCTTCAATGATAAATTTTTAAAACATCCAGTAGAGCTCACGATCCCTGTTACTCTGAAAGTTTTAGTATACTATGCTTCGACCGACCAGACTTGATGCATTCCTACCGTACCGAGCTGTAAACAAAAATTCAACAAAGTTCTAGCAGTAATCACGGTTACTAGTACTCCTAAAATCTCAATATACTATAAGAAGACCAACCAGACCTAACTTGTCTCGAGCATACCATTGGTATGGATTTTAAATATTATAGCTGTTATTTATCCACTCAATTAGTGGATACCACACGTACTAGCTGTTGAAGAACTTTTATGAGAAAATATGAAGAGCACAACCGAACTGAGCCTAATCTAACCATGCTAAGCTCGAGCTGACATGACCAAGTGTAGCCCGACCATGCATAGCTCGAGCCGACTGGACCAAAGTGGGAGACAATAATCAAACATGTTGTCTCCCACTCCAAATGGCTAGTTGAAGACTTGAAGACTATAAGTACCTCAAAAAACCTCATTTTTTAAAAAATTATGATTGTAATAGCCAAGTTTAACATCTTTAATTTCCTTGCATCAAAATTTATTCTTATATTCATTGAGTGTTGGGTGTGAGCATTAAACACCATTTTAAGTTTGAGTGTAAGCTTGGAAACACTTAGATTTTAGAGTGAGCCTGGGAAAACTCTTGTTGGGTTGTGAGGAAGTTATTCAAACCTTGTAAAAGTTTGGTGTGAACTTGTGAAAACAACAAGTTAGAGTTGAACTTGTAAAAACTCAAGATTAGTGGAACCTTAATGTTGCGATCGACTAATTACTACTACAAGCGACACTCGCAAGTATACAAGGTAGTTATAGCAAAGGTGATTGCCCCAAGGTCGTCTCACAAGGAAGGAATTATTTTGCAATAGTTTGATTGATAAGTAAATTTAAAAGCAAGAGTGTGATATGTTAGAATGGTGAAAAGCAATTTTAATTTAAAAGAATATGTGTAATGGTTGTTCAAGATCAATTCAATTCTAGGAATGGTGCCTAGGGTTATAGATCAATTTAATCAAAGCATAATTCTCAAATTATCTATTAATATGACCTTGTATTTTAATTTGTTTCTTGAGTTTAATTAGTAATTACCAATTCATTAGTTTTCACATTCATGAATTAACAACAACCAATTGTTTTGAAATTGCAAATTAATAAAACCCTAGAACTTATATTTCTCATTCATTCTTAGGGTAGTTGATTTCATAATTCCAATATCAAATTTCACCTCTCGGTCCTTCATTGAATATCTAAAGATCAATAGGTAGCAAATCTATCAACCTAACATTCAATCCAATGTAATTAACCTATAACAAGGTATATTAATGGACATATCAAATCAAGTTATTCAACCAAATCTACTACAAACCCTAGGCATGAGTAATTTAACTCATCATCATCAATTTAAAATAAATATTTATATCAATATAAATCAAATCACAATTGTACATTGAAATATTAATGTTCTTAACAAACATTAACAATCTAGAAATGAATTAAAAGAGAGAATATAAAAACCCCTTTGAAGATGCAAAGAGTTGAACTTCTAGTCTTCCTCCTAGCTCCACCATGAATATGATGAAGAACTAACAAGCCTTCTTCAATCAATGGCTCTCCTCTTAAAAGATGGAATGGTCACACTCTCAAGCCCCCAACTCCTCAATCAAGCTTTCTTCAAACCTTAACCCTCACAAGAGCCTGCTCACCCAATTTTATACCTAAAAATGTTAAGAATCTTGTTTATGGAAGATGAAGATGAAGGTGTTGTTCATGGTCTCTCTCAAGACCAAGAACAAGAAGATGAACCATGAGAGAACTCCCCTCTCAAGATGCTCCCAACGTGTATATGTATATCTCTTCCTTCCATTCTTTTTAATTTCTTAAGACACAAAGCATGCTTTCCATGTAACACCCTTATACCCAATACATACACTATATATACCCATTATATGCAATATATGTATAGAGGATACAAGAATGTCACAGCCTTTTTAAACAATCAAATATATAATTAGTCAAAATCTGTATAATCTTAAAATATTTAACTTATATTATATAAATAATAGAGGAAACATTTCTTGTTACAACACATATGTATCTTACTTCATTACCCAAAAGTTTATCCAAAAAATTTTAAATAAGCAGCGGAATATTCATATACATATACATCAAAACAAATATGTACAAAAATATGAAATATATACATGCTGGTAGTTTGTCTCTGACCTTGATGTTCCACTAACAACTCTGATCTCAAAGTCTCAAGCCTAGACTTGACTCGGTCTAACTGAACTCTCCAGCTCAACCGGATCTACCCTGTCACCTGCGCGATGAACCACAATTGCACTAAACTAAAAGCTTAGTGGCACAAACTTTGATAACCATATAGTTCAAATGTAATGCCAATGTCAAACTTTCAAGAACTAGAAACAATACAAGAGGATTTCATATTTCATAACATTAAATCTCATTATATTGTTCAATTGTTCTACCATTCATAATTCACATTAAAGCAAAGACAAGCATGGGCCCAAAAGGATCTAATATGCCATTCAAATTCCAGAGTTACTACTTTGGTCCAATATAATAATATTTGTCTGGCCCGAAGGCGAATCATAATCACAATGAGGATTACCTCACATGTAACATCCCAACTAGACTTCATGGACTAGGTCCAACCCAGCTTCAAGGTTCTGCTACATCATGTAACACCCAACTAGGCTTCAAGGACCAAGCCCAACCCGGCTTCAAGGGATTGTTACTTTTTAGGCATGCCACCAATAACAAAACTCTAAAAAATTGAATAACATACTAGGCACACAATTCTTTCATAATTTCATTTCCAAATCCTTTCTTATTTTCTCATGATCAACTAGGCACAATGCCTCAAATATCTCATTTATATCAGTTTAGCCATCACCAATGGCTTTACATACCATCATTAATGTATACATAATAAATTGCATTATCCATACATTTTGAATCATCATTATATATTTTACATAGATCACATTATGCAAATCATAGCATTATTCTCATGCATCAACAATGTAGTAAGTAACTTAACACATTTTCCAACCAAATGTGCTAAGTCCCAATGTCAGATAAATATAAAAAAATATTCAAAGTTTGTACTTACCTCTAAGAGCAACAAACACCAATTCCAATCTCCTTTTCCAAGATATCCCTCAACACTTGGATTAGGATAGCTCAAATCTCCTCAAAGCCTAAACCAAAGGTGATTATACATACTCACTTAGTGATACACATAGGAAAATAAGGAAAAGCACTATCTAGGACAACTCTACACTTAACACGCTCAACAACACAGGAATCTCCATGACTGTACCCTAAACCTACCACACAGAAGCTATGACACGTGCAGACATGGGCATGTCAGTGCACATGTCAAAACTCCTCCAATACAGTAGCTATGACACGCTCAGTGACATGGGCGTGTCACTGGACATGTCAATACCCCAAAAACACAGTAGCTATGACACGCTCAGTGACATGGGTGTGTCATTGGACGTGTTAATACTACTACTACACAGAAGTTGTGACACGCTCAGTGACATGGGCGTGTCACTGATCGTGTCACCAACACTGAAAATAGAACTATCGACACGCCTAAAGGCATGGCCGTGCTACTCGGCATGTCAGGCCAAAAATCTGATACCGCCACAAAAATGCCACATCCAACTACCATCTTTCAATAACCTTATCAACTCATCACAAACTCAACCAAATCCATCAATATACCATACTATACTTGTATAAACATCTACACAACTCAAAACAAGCAAAAATACACAATCACAACCAAGACTTCTCAACCCAAAAGTTACACACTCCACCACTCTTATTTTCTTCACCAAATTAACCCTTTTCTTCAATCCAACCCTAAATTTCAAAGTTAACTAAACAAAAAAAATCTCAAACATACCAAAATCAACCATAAACACAACTACATCAACATCCAACAAACTCATAAACACACTCTCAAAGGAAATCAAAGAAATAAGTTGGAAACTTACCAAATATGAAGAAAAATCCTTAAAACTCCAACTTGATCATTTGAAATCCTTCAATTGCTTGAGTTAGGAAGAAACAAAATCTCTTTTTCTTTGGATGAAAATGGTGACCGACTCTCTTAGAGAAGAAAGAAGAAGATGAAGATGCAAATAGTCAACCACACTCACCAAACACTTCTCTTTTAACCAAACACATTTCCTTAAATCACTCTCCACCAAGCAAATATATTAATATAATATACTTAAAACCAAATATCCTCTTCCACTAACAATAATTAATATCTAATTAAATAATTAAATATCATTTGACCATAATAAAAGGTTAACTTGTATATATTGTATATATCTTCATAGACATAACATATACACATCTTCCTTTTCTCTTTTCTTTTTCACTTAATCAAATATATACACTAATCATTTAATTAATTTTCAACAATTAGTATTTCCAAAATTTTAGGGTATTATTTGGGATATTATAATTCTCCCCCTCTCCAAATAAATTTCATCCTTGAAATTACCTGTTCTCAAGTCTGGAACAACTGAGGATACTGATCCTGAATCATCTGCTCACTCTCCCATGTTACTTCTTCCCTAGCATGATTCTTCCGAAGAACCTTCACAAGTGGCACTTTCTTATTTCTTAACTCTTTCTCTTCACGTGCCAAAATAATCATTGTTTCTTCCTCATTCCTCATAAGTTAGATCTAGACTCACCTCAATGGTCCCCACTGACAAAATATGAGATGGGTTTGATCTGTACCTTCGAAGCATAGAAACATGGAAGACATTGTGAATTCGATCCAACTTAGGAGGTAAACCTAGTCGATAGGCAACTAGTCCAACTCTTTCCAGTACCTCATAAGGTCCAATGAAACGAGGACTCAACTTCCCTCTGCGGCCAAATCTCAAAATTCTTTTCCAAGGAGACACTTTCAAAAATACTTTATCTCCAACACTGAACTGAATGTCTCTTCTCTTTAAATCTGAATATGATTTCTGTCGGTCTGAGGCTGCTTTCAAACGATCCCAACTCACCTTCACTTTTTGACAAGTGAGACATATGGATACAAACTCTACTATGTCCCTTTTCATTCCTGACCACCAATAATATTGTTTCAAATTCCGATACATCTTGGTACTCCCAGGGTGTATAGCATAAGTTGACTGATGTGCTTCCTCCAAAATCACTCTTTTCAATTCTACATCATTAGGAATACACATCCTATCTCTGTACCATAAACTGCCATCACTTTTCACATGAAAGTCTCGACTCTCCCCCTTTTGGCAATCCGACACAACTTTCTGAATTTTCTCATATGCCAACTGAATCTCTCTAATCTGGTCCAATAACACTAGCCTCAATTGCAACTGAGCCATCAAAGCACCATCATCACAAGACTCAAATCTGGCATTCAACAATCTCAATTCAACAAGCAACAAGAGCGAATAAGCAATCAAACCTACTAAAGACTTCCGACTCAAGGCATCAGCAACTACATTTGCCTTACCAGGATGATAATCAATTAAATAATCATAGTCTTTAATCAACTCTAACCATCATCTCTGCCAAAGATTCAACTCTTTTTGAACACCCATGTATTTCAAACTCTTGTGATCCGTATAAATGAAACACTTCTCCCCATACATGTAATGTCGCCAAATCTTCAAAGCAAAAACTATGGCTGCTAACTCCAAATCATGCGTCGGGTAATTAAGCTAATGCGGCTTCAATTGCCGAGAGGCATAAGCAATGACTCTACCCTCCTGCATCAACACACAACCTAAACTACTATGTGAAGCATCACTGTAAATCACATATGGTTTACCTTCTACAGGCAGGGTAAGAATAGGAGCTTGAGTCAACATCTCCTTCAGCTGCTCAAAGCTCGCCTGACACTGACCTGTCCACACAAATCTATCTCCCTTCCAAAGTAATCTGGTGAGTGGAGTAGCTATCATAGAAAAACCTTTCACAAAATGCCGATAATAGCTTGCCAAACTTAGAAAACTTCAAACCTCTGTTACAGTCTTCGGTGGACTCCAATTCAAAATAGCCTCAACTTTACTCGGATCCACTCTAATACCTTCTGCTGAAACCACAAAACCAAGAAAAGTCACTTGATCAAGCCAAAACTCACACTTAGACAGCTTAGCATACAACTGCTTCTCTCTCAAAGTCTGCAATATAATCCACAAATGCTTGTCATGATCCTCCTCATTATGCGAATACACCAAAATATCATCAATAAAAACCACTAAAAATTGATCTAGATAGGATCTAAATACTCTGTTCATCAAATCCATAAATATTGTTGGTGCATTCGTCAACCCAAAAGGCATCACCAAGAACTCATAATGCCCATACCTTGTATGAAAAGCTATCTTAGGTACATCTGCATCTCTGACTCTCAATTGGTGGTACCCTGATCTCATATCAATCTTAGAGAAAACTGCTGCTCCTTTCAACTGATCAAAGAGATCATCTATCCAGGGCAAAGGATACTTATTCTTTATGGTCATCTTATTCAACTGCCAGCAATCAATACACAATCTTAAGATACCATCCTTCTTTTTTTACAAATAAAATGGGCGCTCCCTATAGTGACACACTAGGGTGAACAAACTCTTTATCCAACAACTCCAAAACTGCACCTTCAGCTCTCTCAACTCAGTAGGTGCCATTCGATAAGGAGTAATAGAGATGGGGGTGGTACCAGGCAACAAATCGATACCAAACTCAACCTCTCTCTCAGGGGGTATCCCTGACAACTCCTTAGGAAAAAACATCTGAAAACTTAGCAATTGTGGGTATACTGTCAAGCTGAGAATCCACTACTCTGGTATCTACAACATGAGAAAGATAAGCATCACACCCTTTTCGAATCATCCTTCTTGCTGATACAGCTAAAACAAACATGGATGCAAGATGTCTCTGCTCACTAGATACCATAACACTTCTACCATTATCGGTTCTCAAAGTAACACACTTCTGCTGATAGTCTACAATATCCCCATGCTTAGATAACCAATCCATGCCTAAAATTAAATCATACTCCTTGAAAGGCGTCTCAATTAAGTAGCCAAGGAACTCCTCATTCTGAACCACAACTGGACTATTACGGTGCACCTTGCTAACTACAACACTATGCCCTAAAGGATTTGTCACCAAAACATCAAATCCTAGGGACTCAAAATGCAATTCAGTCATAGGCAAGATGGATGCACTAATGTATGAATGAGTAGATCCAGGGTCAATCAAAGCAAGAACTGAAGTACCAAATAAAGAAAATGTACCAATAATGATGGCTGAAGCATCCAGCTGCCTCTGCATCACATAAACCCATTGTGATGGCCCAGCCTCATCTGGCCTACTGCCTCTGGATGTAGAGCCTCCTCTCTGATTAGACCATGGCCAACCTCCTCTATTAAAACCTCTGCCACCTCGACCCCCTCTAACACTGGATCGAGAAGCTGCAGTATCAATTTGTCTATCTTTCGGTGGCTCAGGGCAATCTTTAATGAAGTGATCTGGTGACCCACATCTATGACACACTCCTGGTCCACCTATCTTCCAATGAGCACCCCCATGTGCCCTACCACAATGGACACATGTATAAGAAACTGGCCTTTGAACTACTGGAGTTGGAGCACTAGCCACTGACACTGTAGGTCTTGATCTCTGCCTCTGCTGCTGCTGAACTAACCTACCAAACTGCCGTTGACTCCTACTAAACCTCTGAAAATGACCTCCTCAGACTCTCTTCACAGATGAAGACCCTGCCTCAAACTGGGGTCTCCTAACTATAGTCTCCTCATCCCTAGCAGCTGCTGTAAGATCCTGTGCTCTCTCAACACTTGTGGCAGCTGCAACTAACTGGAAAAAATCTTGATACCAGGAGCATGCGATAATACACATGATAGAGGGTCTCAACCCCTCCTCAAATCTCTGACACCGGTATATCTCATCTGAAATAATTCCACCGGCATAATGACTCAACCGGATAAACTTGATCTCATACTCTGTCACTGTCTGGTTATCCTGTCTCAAATTCAGAAACTCCATCTTCTTTGCATCTTTATACTCTCTCGGAGTATACTTCTGCTCAAACTCTTGCAAGAAATTATCATAAGTCAAGGTTGGTAGATCATCCAAGGTATGTGGAACCATCTTCCACCAATCATATGCATCCCTTTGCAGAAGGGATCTAGCATAATCAAAATTTTCTTCCGGAGTAGCTTGCAACTGGATGAATACTCTCTGGACTCTATCAAGCCACTGCTTAGCTACAGCAGGGTCTATAGTACCCACAAAGTCCTCCGCTCTAAACTTCCTTAACTTATCATATTGCCTCATCGGTACTTGCGGCTGCGGTTGCGGTGGCAGCGGCTGCTGAACTGGAGCCTGCCTCAATAACTCCACCATATGTCGTACCCAAACCGGCATAATCTTGTCAACTGCTGGTCTCTCTGGCACAGGACCGGGTGCCTCTCCATCTATCTCAACTCTAGCTCCATCTCTACCCTCAATAGGAGCTACACTCTCAGCACTACCCTCAACAGACTGACGTTTCTGAGATGTCATCACTACTTATATCTATAAACATAACAGAATTTACTACTTCAAAGATCAAAAACTGTCAGTGCCAATGCATGTATCTTATTTAAAAACTATATTTAAAAATCAAAATTTTCTCTTTTTTTTTTACAATCCACCTAGGTTGAGAACCTCAAACCTAGGCTCTGATACCAAAACAAAAGTAACACCCTTATACCCAATATACGTACACTACATATACCCGCTGTAACACCCTTATACCCTATATACGTACAATACATATTTTCAGCATATGTAAAATATGTATATATGGTATAAAAATGTCACAGACTGATTTAATAAAAATTTTCACATTTCTGTTTTAAGATTTCAAATACTAATATATAAAATAAATAGTATATAAATATTCTTTGCTTGTTATAGGAATCCAAAATAAATATTTTATATGAAAATCTCTGGAAAAAATTTGTCAGAGTTTTATTTGTAATTTGAATGTTCCCAAAATTCAGCAAAACACAACCTACACAAAGTAAACACTCTCAATAAAAAATCAATTCACCATTTCATCAATACTTCTCAACGTCTCCATATTTTCTCAAAATACTTATATATAGATATATAAATTAACAACACATATAAAATCCCATCTGAACAAATTATTCAAAACATTCTTTACAATTTACATTATATACTTCCAAAAACATATCATAACATATATAATATCAATATACAATATAATATCAAATATCTACATGCTGGCAATTGGCTCTAATCTTGATATACCAAAAAATAACTCTTCAAGCTCAATAAATACAAACCTATACCCGACCAGGTCTAGTAGAACTCTCTAGCTCTACCAAATCATCCATGACACCTGCACGACGAATCACAATCGCTCTAAGCTGAAGCCTAGTGGTACAAACTTTGATAATAACAATAAAACTCAATGTAATGCCAATGCACAATGCATATAGATGTCACATCACTCTACTTTCTTATATTTTTCAAATATTTCATAATCACAACTCGTAGCATTATATTGCTCAATTGTATCACAATTCATAATTCACATTAAAGCAAAGACAAGCATTGGCCCAAAAAGGATCTAATATGCTATTCAAATTTCAGAGTTACTGCTTTGGTCCATAATGACACCATATGTCTAGCCCCGTAGGCAATATATCCATGGATAATGTAACAGCCCCAGTCTCTTGGACCTCAACTTGGCTAGACCCTTAGGCCCCAGTATCTTGGTCCTCAACCCGGCTAGACTGCTACAGTTTTTGAGGCTTACGACCCAGTCTTTTCACCCCAAAAACATCATATTTATCAGCTGGCCTGGCTTACGACCTAGTCTTTTTACCATTCCAGCATTTAGCCCATAGGCAATCATAGGCATGCCGCCAAACCCAGAACTCTGAAAATTGAATAACATACTAGGCACTCAATTTATTTATATTTCTCATTATCAATCTCTTTCTCATTGTCACATATTCAATCTAGGCACATTGCCTTATTTTCACATTTTTTTTCTCATTTTTCATATCTTTTTCATTTTTTTCTCATTTTTATCAATATCAATTCATTTTATTATGCCACATATCTCATTTTTTCATTCACAACACATTACCCAATTACTTTGAATATCTTTACATAATATACATATTTCATATTTTATATAATTTAGCCATTATCAATGGCTTTTCACAATACAATTAACACATATATGACATTACAAATGCCATAGCATATTATTCATATGCAATCAATGAACCAAGTAGCTTAACACATTTTTCAACTAAAATGTGTTAAGTCTAAATGTCATGCAAATATAAACAATATATTCAAAATTTGTACATACCTCTACTAGCAACCCAAAGCAAGCTTAACACAACCTCCAATCCTATCCTTCCAACTTGCCCTTCACCATTTTGATGAAGCAAATCAACTTCCCTCAATGCCTATACCAAATGTGATCATACATAATCATTTAATATCACATTCTAAGGTATTCTCAACATCAAACCATAATTAAACATCACTCTAAACCAAATCCCAAAATTGAGCTTCACCTCCCTTTAACTTTGAAAAATCATATCAAGCCATTTAAATTAGTGTTTTAAGTTTATTAATATTATTAAAAACATATTTTAATACATTTAAATCATTTACATTATAACAATACACTCTTATACACAAAATCTCAAAAATAGCATAACCTTCCCCTATTGAAGGTTTTCCATTCCAACACAATCCATTACTCATTCCAAGCTTATATTTATCACTTTTAACACTAAATAACATGCTTAAACAAATAAAATCACACAATTCAACAACTTTGGAAAATCACTTTTCCAAAACCCTAAATCTCCACTTCCATTCTCAAACTCCAGCCCAACACCACCAAATCCAATATTTGACTTTAAAATACTTGTTTATGAATCAAAACAACGTATTTAGAACCAATTTGCACAATTAAAGCTCATATTTTCAAAACCCCAAAAATTCATAACCCTAAATTCTCTCTCTTCACCATTCTTTATCCAAACTCCATCATCTCTTCAATCTAACCTTAGATTTATTATTAGATACGTAAAATAACATCATACACACCAATTCCAACAATTATAACATACTACATCAAAATCCAAATTCTCACATAATACAATCTTCTATGGAATTCAAAGAAAATAGATGGAAACTTACTAATTTTGGTGGAAATCACCAAAAATCCACTTGAAACTTGTTAAATCCTTCAATTTAAGGAGTATGGAAGAATCAAAATCTTGGTCTAGCTCCCATGGAAAATTCAGCCAAAAGGAAGAAGAAGAAGAAGAAGAAGAAGAAGAAGACTTTTTAATATTTTCTTTTTTTTCATCTTTATTTTTAAGCCATATATATATATTAAAATAATTTAATATTTAATTATTTAATTATTTTTTTAATAAATTAAAAGTCCTAATTTCCCTCTTCCATTCAAAAATAATTTATTTTTGAATTATTTTATTAATTTTGAATTTTTAAGATTTAATTACCAAAATACCCTTTTCTTTTAAAAAGTGTTGACTTTTATATTTTATGTATATTTTACATATATATCACATATATATTCCACTTTTTCATTTAAAACCACTTCATTTTTCATTTAAAACTATTAATTTAATTTATCCATTTAAATTATAATTTATTTTATCAAATTTCCAAAAATTAGAACTTTTCAAAAAATTTGGGATATTACACATATGCATAAGTAATGTGTATCTTATATACACATCAAATTTACCTTATATGTGTATTAAATATTAAGTATATAATTATTAATCCAACATATATAATTAATATACCATATGTATATGTTATATATACTCTAGATATATATATTGAGTATATACAATTTATATCTCCAAATACTTATTTAATTTCTCCAAAATCACGGATGTTATAATTTTCTCCCCCTTAAATAATACAGTCCTCGAAATTATCCAGTATAGTAATAAATCATCCAAATCATTATTTTACCAAATTACATAATTTCTATTCTCCCCCTTAGGTTCATTCTTAATTTTCTTTTTTCCATTCCCTAACACATCATTATACTGTCTCAAACAATCACAACAAATTATCATATCATCAATCGAATTGTCATTAGACAAAAATTAGTTCTTCTCTTTAATATATATACCCACACACCTATTGCACTCAAGATATTTGATCACTTCATTATCTTAAAAATATACTCTCATTACCTTAAATTCAAATGTTGATAATATTTATCTTAACACAATAATTTTACACATCTTCACTTTGATCCTACTCTTTATACAATTACCACATAATTAATTTGACATCACCATTATACAACAACAAAATCTTATTTCCTTAATAAGATTCATTCCCATTATACTATAACTAACATTTTTCTCTTATAATTATTTGAAACTAATATAACTTAGCTCCTTTCATATGCATATACATATCAGAATGTTGTATTAAGCATATTATCATATAGCTTATATATTCTTAATACAACTACACACATTGAATTTCAATAAATACTTGTAAACTTATTACATTTCGGATCAATTGATCTAATTATCACAATATGACCATCACAATCTTATTCTATCTGACTAACATTTAGTCTATTTTAAATTCATCAATAAGTTTTCAATTCATGATCTAATTCTATTAGGTCAAATTTATTCTCAAATTTTAATTCTCTTTGAATTCATCATTACAGATAATATTCACTTCCCCTAGTCTCATTTACTTTACACATCATTTTCATCAACTTATTCATTTTATACCACTTTCAAACACATTCATTATAACGCTTACTCACATTTCATAATTCCTTTCATTTACCATTTTCTCACATTTCTTATAGTTACCCTATTTACACAAATCACTTTTCTTTCACATCATTTAAAGCTCATCATATTTTCACAATTCTCTTATGTTTCCACACTTTCTATAATTATAAACAAATTTCTAGTATAAAATTATAAGATACAACTATGCAAACCATAAGTCTTGACCATGTTTCTTGAGGTATAACTATCAATCTCACCAAAACTATCCAACGATCATGCTATAATAATGGTCACGCCTGTGCCTTATAAATAAATACTACTTCTCTATCATTCTTCTTCAAATATTTCCAATCACAATGTTAAGTTCGTATCGCAAAAATCACATATTCATTTTCTAGTATTTTGCTACACAAAAAATTAACACGTTTCAACTTTGTTTCAAAGTAATTTACTTTGATCACTTCTGTTTCAAAATAATTTACTCTTAATCACTTGATCATCATTAGCCTAACTCAAGTTTCAACAATATTATCATTAACATCTCTTACATATACACATTCGTTCATATGCTAATTTTACACAATTTCCATTTATTACTCCATTTCTAATCTATTTCTTATAAAAAAATTTCATTCATTCATTTTTTTTTTCACTTCCATACTTTCTTCATTATACTTTCCTTTTCCTTACAATCTCTTATTTATACGCATATACTTTGGGCCCAAAACACTATACAATCATCAAGTTCAGTTTTTATAATAATAATTTCACCGTCCAATGCTGCTCGGGTTCATCCTCAATCTCAATTTCATTACATGACCTAACTCTATGCAGGTCAAGACCTAATCTCTCTTAAGTATATTAATACTGGCAATATCATTCTCAATATCACTAGACAAGTAATTGTAAAAGGTAGCAAACACTCGATAATATTTTTTTAATCATCCACATACACATTCGTAAGTCATATTCACAATGTGACTTACTTTTCACATTTTCCTATATATCACAATTGTGTTTATATTGAAAAATCTCATCACACATATCATACAATTATACGCAATTCCTCTTTTACATACAACCTATACAAAGTTAACATTTATCACCTTTCAGAGAATATTATCACTTATCATTCTTTTGACATTACTTAGGTTATTCATCAATTCAACATATATATACACTCTGACCACAACATAATTAACTTCTTCCTTATTTAATCGCTCATCCCTTAAATAAGTTTCTTATTATATATATATATATATATATATATATTAACACCTCACATAAATCTTAGTCACATTTTCAATGTGACATCTCTCTCACATTATTTTTATGCATTTATCATACCCTTCATATCCCTTTTCATAATTTCCAATGCAATTACCTAAAGTAACTCATTTTTACTTAATCATTTCCCTTTTATTTCATAACAAATTTTTATATTATCAACCACATTACACTTTACATGATATTTTCATAAATAATATTACTCATTCAAAATTACTCCCACGCTTATTAAATATTAAACTATCAATATCTAAACAATCTTCATCAAAATTCTCTTATAACTCTAAATTTCCAACTTACTACTTTACTTAAACTTCATTCTTAATCTCAGTTTCAAGAGCTAACTTTATAAACTTTATTTTTATATTAATATAACATCAAAACACATCACTCTCACAATTATGGAAACCCATTTCAAAAATTCAAATTTCATATATTGCAACCAACAACATGAACCTTACCAAATCTCATCCATGTCACATTTCCAATCTTAAAATCATAACATTTATATTTAAACAACACTAATTCATTTTATTACACTAATTAACATCATCCATTTAGATACTTTAATTTTACACACTCAACCCTAAATCATGCATCATTATTTGATAATAAATAATTCACTATCATATATGATTTCACTCTTTGATTTTAATTATGAACTCTTTGTTGTAAATTATTAAAAACTCCATATTCCTTCTATACTTATACCCATATGAATATAAATTTTTATAATTTTCTTCATTCATTTGTCTCATAAAATTAATTTATTACTTACTTACACAAAACTGCATGACTTCCTTAGTTTCATGTCAATCTCACTTTCAATTTTTATATTCCTTACCAATTCTTTATAAAAGCTTATAAAATTTTATCCATACGCACTTGACACATAGATGGACTTATATTTAAAGTTTTAGATTTTTTTTCCAAGCTGATTTAATATATTTAAAAATTAAATGTTCCAAAATCAGAGAATCTGTCTCTTTAATAATTTCTCTGGCAGCACCCGGTTGTCTATTTTTTCCAGGTATCAAACCTTAATAAAAATTCATGAAATTTTAACCATATGTTATAGGAATACATATAATATTGTGCATAAATGTTTAGATTTTTCTGGGTTGGTTTACCATAGTTTCTAAATTTATGTTTTTTCTAATTTCTACAGACTCTGAGTTGCTGGAATTACTCCAACAATATGTGTTCTTCTATTTTTCTTAATTAGAGATCCATCTTTAAAATTTATAAATTTTATACATTGGATTATAACATATAGAAAAAATTTATATTAAATGTTTAAACTCATTCAACATTTCTAGATTTGTCCAAAAATTCAAATAATATCACTTTGCAGTACACCTATAAAATTTTCTGTAACTATCATGCCCCTTTCTCAAACTTTTTATTTCATATCTTAAATCATTTCATAAATTATTTTTCTTAATTTCACTTATTCATCAATTGAATCTACTATGAATTTTAAATTTCAAATAAAAGTTTCAAAATTCTTAATCCATAATCTCTAGAATGACGCTTTCACTGCGCCACTCTGATCTATGCAACCCAGACGCCATCTCAACTCATATCCATTATATCAAATGGACATTGCCACATCAGGGATCAGTTAAATTGCCAGTGCCAATCAATGCATCACAATTGAAAATCATTTTTTTAAATTCTAATTTTCTCTCTCTATCATCCCACCTAGGTCGAGAACCTCAAACCTAGGCTCTGATACCAAAATAAATGTAACACTCTTATACCCTATATACGTACAATACATATTTTCAGCATATGTAAAATACGCATATACGGTATAAAAATGTCACAGACCGATTTAATAAAAATTTTCACATTTCTCTTTTAAGATTTCAAATACTAATATATAAAATAAATAGTATATAAATATTCTTTGCTTGTTATAGGAATTCAAAATAAATATTTTATATGAAAATCTCTGGAAAAATTCGCCAAAGTTTTGTTTGTAATTTGGATGTTCCCAAAATTCATCAAAACACAACCTACACAAAGCAAACACTCTCAATAAAAAATCAATTCACCATTTCACCAATACTTCTCAATGTCTCCATATTTTCTTAAAATACTTATATATAGATATATAAATTAACAACATATATAAAATCCCATCTGAACAAATTATTCAAAATATTCTTTACAATTTACATTATATATTTCCAAAAATATATCATAACATATATAATATGAAAATACATTGTAATATCAAATATCTACATGCTGGCAACTAGCTCTGATCTTGATGTACCCAAAAAATAACTCTTCAAGCACAATAAATATAAACCTAGACCCGACCAGGTCTAGTAGAACTCTCCATCTCTACCAAATCATCCATGACACCTGCACGACGAATGACAATCGCGCTAAGCTGAAGCCTAGTGGTACAAACTTTGATAATAATAATAAAACTAAATGCAATGCCAATGCACAATGCATATAGATGTCATATAGATGTCACATCACTCTACTTTCTTATATTTTTTAAATATTTTATAATCACAAATTATAGCATTATATTTCTCAATTGTATCACAATTCATAATTCGCATTAAAGCAAAGACAAGCATTTGCCCAAAAAGGATCTAATATGCTATTCAAATTTCAGAATTACTGCTTTGATCCATAATGACACCATGTGTCTAGCCCCATAGGCAATATATCCATGGATAATGTAACAGCCCCAATCTCTTGGACCTCAACCCGGCTAGACCCTTAGACCCCAGTATCTTGGTTCTCAACCCGGCTAGACTGCTACAGTTTTTGAGGCTTACGACCCAGTCTTTTCACCCTAAAAACATCATATTTATCAGCTGGCCTGGCTTACGACCCAATCTTTTCACCATTCCAGCGTTTAGCCCGTAGGCAATCATAGGCACGCCGCCAAACCCAGAACTCTGAAAATTGAATAACTTACTAGGCACACAATTTATTTATATTTCTCATTATCAATCTCTTTCTCATTGTCACATATTCAATCTAGGCACATTGCCTTATTTTCACTTTTTTTTTCTCATTTTTATCATTTTTCTCATTTTTATCAATATCAATTCATTTCATTATACCACATATCTCATTTTTGCATTCACAACACATTACCCAATTACTTTGGGTATTTTTACATAATATACATATTTCATATTTTACATAATTTAGCCATTATCAATGGCTTTTCACAATACATTTAACACATATATGACATTACAAATGCCATAACATATTATTCATACACAATCAATGAACCAAGTAGCTTAACACACTTTCAACCAAAATGTGTTAAGTCCAAATATCATGCAAATATAAACAATATATTCAAAATTTGTATATACATCCACTAGCAACCCAAAGCAAGCTTAAGACAACCTCCAATCCTATCCTTCCAACTTGCCCATCACCACTTGGATGAAGCAAAATACCAAATGTGATCATACATAATCATTTAATATCACATTCTAAGGTATTCTCAACATCAAACCATAATTAAACATCACTCTAAACCAAATCCCAAAATTAAGCTTCACCGCACTTTAACTTTGAAAAACCATATCAAGCCATTTAAATTAGTGTTTTATTAATATTATTAAAAACATATTTTAATACATTTAAATTATTTACATTATAACAATACACTATTATACACAAAATCTCAAAAATGGCATAACCTTCCCCCATTGAAGGTTTTCCATTCCAAAACACTCCATTACTCATTCCAAGCTTATATTTATCACTTTTAACACTAAACAACATGCTTAAACAAATAAAATCACACAATTCAACAACTTTGGAAAATCACATTTCCAAAACCCTAAATCTCCACTTCCATTCTCAAACTCAAACCCAACACCACTAAATCCAATATTTGACTTTAAAATACTTGTTTATGAGTCAAAATAACATATTTAGAACCAATTTGCACAATTAAAGCTCATGTTTTCAAAACCCCAAAAATTCATAACTCTAAATTCTCTCTCTTCATCATTCTTTATCCAAACTCCATCATCTCTTCAATCTAACCTTAGAATCATTGTTAACTACCTAAAATAACATCATACACACCAATTCAAACAATTATAACATACTACATCAAAATCCAACTTCTCACATAATACAATCTTCTATGGAATTCAAAGAAAATAGATGGAAACTTACTAATTTTGGTGGAAATCACCAAAAATCTACTTAAAACTTGTTAAATCCTTCAATTTATGGAGTGTGGAAGAATCAAAATCTTGGTCTAGCTCCCATGGAAAATTCAAACAAAAGGAAGAAGAAGAAGAAGAAGATGAAGACTTTTTAATATTTTCTTTTTCTTTTCATCTTTATTTTTAAGCCATATATATATATTAAAATAATTTAATATTTAATATTTAATTATTTTTTTAATAAATTAAAAGTCCTAATTTCCCTCTTCCATTCAAAAATAATTTATTTTTGCATTATTTTATTAATTTTGAATTTATAAGATTTAATTACCAAAATACCCTTTTCTTTTAAAAAGTGTTGACTTTTATATGTTATGTATATTTTACATATATACCACATATATATTCCACTTTTTCATTTAAAACCACTTCATTTTTCATTTAAAACCATTAATTTAATTTATCCATTTAAATTATAATTTATTTTATCAAATTTCCAAAAATTAGAACTTTTCAAAAATTTGGAAAATTACACATATGCTCAAGTAATGTGTATCTTATATACACATCAAATGTACCTTATATGTGTATTAAATATTAAGTATGTAATGTATTAATCCAACATATACAATTAATATGCCAATGTATATGTTATATATACTCTAGATATATATATTGAGTATATACAATTTATATCTCCAAATACTTATTTAATTTCTCCAAAATCACGGATGTTACACCCGCTATATGTAATATATGTATAGAGGATACAAGAATGTCACAGCCTTTTTAAATAATCAAATATATAATAAGTCAAAATCTGTATAATCTTAAAACATTTAACTTATATTATATAAATAATAGAGGAAACATTTCTTGTTACAACACATATGTATCTTACTTCATTACCCAAAAGTTTATCCAAAACATTTTAAATAAGCAGCGGAATATACATACACATATACATCAAAATTAATATGTACAAAAATATGAAATATATACATGCTGGCAGTTTGTCTCTGATCTTGATGTTCCACTAACAACTCTAATCTCAAAATCTTAAGTCTAGACTTGACTCGGTCTAGCTGAACTCTCCGGCTCAACCGGATCTACCCTATCACCTGTGCTATGAACCACAATCGCGCTAAGCCAAAAGCTTAGTGGTACAAACTTTGATAACCATATAGTTCAAATGTAATACCAATGTCAAACTTTCAAGAACTAGAAACAATATACAAGGATATCATATTTCATAACATTAAATCTCATTATATTGTTCAATTGTTCCACCATTCATAATTCACATTAAAGCAAAGACAAGCATGGGCCCAAAAGGATCTAATATGTTATTCAAATTCCAGAGTTACTGCTTTGGTCTAATATAACAACATTTGTCTAGCCCGAAGGTGAATCATAATCACAATGAGGATTACCTTATATGTAACATCCCAACTAGACTTCAAGGACTAGGCCTAACCCAGCTTCAAGGGTCTGCTACATCATGTAACACCTAACTAGGCTACAAGGACCAAGCCCAACCCAGCTTCAAGGGATTGTTACTTTTTAGGCATGCCACCAACAACAAAACTCTGAAAATTGAATAACATACTAGGCACACAATTCTTTAATAATTTCATTTCCAAATCCTTTCTCATTTTCTCATGATCAACTAGGCACAATGCCTCAAATATCTCATTTATATCAGTTTAGCCATCACCAATGGCTTTACATACCATCATTAGTGCACACATAACAAATTGCATTATCCATACATTTTGAATCATCATCATATATTTCACATAGATCACATTATGCAAATCATAGCATTATTCTCATGCATCAACAATGTAGTAAGTAACTTAACACATTTTTCAACCAAATGTGTCAAGTCCCAATGTCATGTAAATATAAACAATTATTCAAAGTTTGTACTTACCTCTAAGAGCAACAAACACCAATTCCAATCTCCTCTTCCAAGATATCCCTCAACACTTAGATTAGGATAGCTCAAATCTCCTCAAAGCCTAAACCAAAGGTGATTATACATACTCACTTAGTGATACACATAAGAAAATAAGGAAAAGCACTATCTAGGGAAACTTTACACTTGACACGCTCAACAACACGGGCGTGTCCATAACTGTGCCCTAAACCCACCACACAGAAGCTACGACACGCTCAGTGACATGGGCGTGTCACTACACATGTGAAAACTCCTCCAATACAGTAGCTATGACACGCTCAGTGACATGGGCGTGTCAATGGACGTGTCAATACCCCAACAACACAGTAGCTATGACACGCTCAGTGACATGGGCGTATCACTGGATGTGTCAATACTACTACTACACAGAAGCTGTGACACGCTCAGTGACATGGGCATGTCACTGATCATGTCACCAATACTGAAAACAGAACCATCGACACTCCCAAAGGCATGGCCGTGCTACTGGGTGTGTCAGGCTAAAAACCTGATACCGCCACAAAAATGCCACATACAACTATCATCTTTCAATAACCTTATCAACTCATCACAAACTCAACCAAATCCATCAATATACCATACTATACTTGTATAAACATCAACACAACTCAAAACAAGCAAAAATACACAATCACAACCAAGACTTCTCAACCCCAAAGTTACACAATCCACCACTCTTATTTTCTTCACCAAATTAACCCTTTTCTTTAATCCAACCCCAAATTTCAAAGTTAACTACACAAAACAATATCAAACATACCAAAATCAACCATAAACACAACTACATCAACATCCAACAAACTCATAAACACACTCTCAAAGGAAATCAAAGAAACAAGTTGGAAACTTACCAAATATGAAGAAAAATCCTTAAAACTCCAACTTGATCATTTGGAATCCTTCAATTGCTTGAGTTAGTAAGAAACAAAATCTCTTTTCCTTTGGATGAAAATGGTGGCCAGCTCTCTTGGAGAAGAAAGAAGAAGATGAAGATGCAAATAGTTAACCACACTCACCAAACACTTCTCTTTTAACCAAACACATTTCCTTAAATCACTCTCCACCAAGCAAATATATTAATATAATATACTTAAAACTAAATATCCTCTTCCACTAACAATAATTAATATCTAATTAAATAATTAAATATCATTTGACCATAATAAAAGGTTAACTTGTATATATTGTATATATCTTCATATGCATAACATATACACATATTCCTTTTCTCTTTTCTTTTTCACTTAATCAAATATATACACTAATCATTTAATTAATTTTCAACAATTAGTATTTTCAAAATTTTAGGGTATTATTTGGGATATTACATTCCAACTCACACCACTCCACATTGTCTCCCACTTTCTCATTATTTAAGTCTTCATCCCATAAATTAGGCAACCCTTTTTCTTCTTTTAATAATTCGTTTTAAAAGATGGCACTTGTTGTCTCCCACTTTATCCCCCATTTCATGTAAATAATTGAAAGAATTCTCACAAGACATGGCCAAGTCATGAGTGACTTGGTCGTGTCACTCAATTTTCTTATGGACACGGCCAAGCCATGTGACCATGTCCATGGCTGTCTCAATACCATCTTCAATTTCCAAGTGTCACACGGCCAAGGCCTTGGCCATGTATGTAATATCCCTAATTATGCCCTAGTAGTTTTGGTGTTATTGTTGTTGCACTTGAACTAAGTATATATATGATAAGTTGATAAGAAATTGGAAGAGAATGTGTTTGTGTTGTTAGAAAGATATATGTGTGTAGAGAAAGGTGTATATGTTATGTATATGGTAATATATATAGCATATAAGTTGGTCAAAGAGTGAGTCAAGGTGTTGGAGATAGTGGAAGAAGATATTTCTTTTGATATTGTGAATTACATAATTGGGCATATAAGAGACAAAAGGTTAGTTTTATAATTAACGGTGTTTTGGTAATTTTTCTTGTGGAATTGCATGGTGGAGATTAAAAGAAGAAATGAAGGGTTGACTTATCATTTTTCTTCTCTTTTCTATCTTGTGTGGCCGGCTCAACAAAGGAACAAGAGAGCAAGAGAACAATTGAGAGTTTTGATGATTTCAAGCTCAAAGTGAAGGAAGTTTTCAAAGTTGCAAGTTGGATTTTCAAAGAATTCCATTATTTGGTAAGTTTTCTCTTGTTTGCCTTTGTTAATTTTTAAGTTTGGTTTGAGTTGAGTTGTATTTTGATGATGGTGTGATTAAATGGGTTGTGGTGTGAAATTAAGTATTGATTTTGCTTGATAGATGAGAAGTTGAGTTGGTGAAGGTGTTGGAAGTGATTGTGTTGAGTTTGAGTTAGGGTTTTGAGTTGGTAAGTGATGTTTTTGTTATGTTTGATTGGTTATTCTTGTTAATCTTTGAGTTGTTAGTGTTTATTGGTTTTAGAATTGAAGAACACATAATTTTGGAAAGGGGCAGTAGCGTTTGGGATCCCACGCCCGTGGCCTTTTGGTAGCCATGGCCGTGGGGGAGGTGACCATTTTTGGACAGTTTGCTTCCTAAAGCCACGACCGTGGGGAGGTTGAGGTGGCCACGGCCGTGGGCTTTGCTTAGGGTTGTTGAGTTTTGTTTAGTGCTCTAAAGGTCTAAGATAAGGTTAATAAGTGAATAATGTTATAGAAAATGATGTGATGCATCATTGTTTTGGGTTAGGTTTTTGGAAGAAGTGAATTGCCCTAATTGTGAAGTGAAGAATCTTTGGAAGAAAGGATTGCTTAGAGTTGTGTGAGTGTTTATAAGGTAAGTACAAACTACATTGTTGCATAAATACATATGACATTGAGACTTGATGCATATTTGGTTGTAAATGTGTTATGGAATGTAATGCATTACTAGTGCATATTATAAATGTTATATTGGCATATAATGAATGTGGTGATAAGCATGTAAAGTATATGTTAAGACTATTGATTGTGTACATTTGAGTAATGAAATGTGAAACCATTATGATTAATTATTAATGATATAAATAGAATGGTTAAAGTATGTTATTGATATGACAGTGAAATGTAAAATGATATGTAAAAGTGAATGATGTAATATGATATGTGAAAGTGGTGATAAGTTGCTTTAATGTGGTTATGATGATCAAAAAGAAATGTGAGGCCAACATGATGGGCCAAGATAATTCAATTGAAATTGTGAGGCATGATTGCCTAATGTATTGTGAATTGTGGAATGAGAAATAAAAGGAAATAATGTGTACTTAATATGTTGATTCAACTTTCAGAGTTCTGTATTTGGCGGCATGCCTTAAAATATTGCCTACGGGGCTAGACACTTGGTGTCATTTGATTAAAATATTGCCTACGGGGCTAGACACTTGGTGTCATTTGATTAAAATATTGCCTACGGGGCTAGACACTTGGTGTCATTTGATTAAAATATTGCCTACGGGGCTAGACACTTGGTGTCATTTGATATATATTGCCTACGGGGCTAGACACATGGTGTCACTATTGACCAAAACAGTAACTCTGAACTTTGAATAACATATTAGGGTGTCTTGGGCCCAGGTCTGTCTTGGTTTTAATGTGATTTATGAAATGATTATAACACTTAAGCAAAGATACGAAGTATATTTATGGTATGAGAAACTATAAGGAGTAAGGTGAGAATAGAAATGTATTAGTTTATTGGATTGTGCACAAAACTTGATTGTATGACATGGACATTGCATCAAAGCATATTGATATTACAGTTTGTATTACTGAGCTAGTGGCTCAGCGCGAGTGTGATTTATCGCGCAGGTAACAGAGAGGATCCTGAGAGTTCCACTAGACCGAGTGAGTCTAGACATTGAAGATTTGAGTGGGACTTAAAGATCAGAGAAGAACTGCCAATAATGTATATATTTTGTATTTTGTATATTTCAATTTTGGTATATAAATATTTGTAAATATTTGATCTACTTTCCGCTGTGTTTTAAATAAACTTTGTACCTATTTTGTTTTATGAACTACTTTAAAAGTTTTAAATTTATTCATGGTTTTGAGAATGAATATTTTGAATATTTTATCAATAGTGACAACCTATACTCAGTATACGTATATTACGATCGTTTTAGCATGCTATGTACGTATACGGAATATAGGGGTGTTACAATGTATCTTGAGTGTGCTCTCCACTGCATTTCCTCCTTGCTTCTTCTTTGCTTTGGTCAATTAGTGAGACACGACCAAGGCCTTGGCTGTGTCATGTGACAAGGCCAGTGGCTTGGCCTTGTCTCTTGGGTGTGTCAACTTCTGCCTTTGCTTCTTTCTATTTTGTTCTTTGGCTTCATTTGGTGAGACACGGCCAAGGCCTTGGCCATGTCTCTTGAGTATGTCTGTCTCTGCTAAATTTTCCTGCCTCTTTCCTTGGATGAGGGACACGGCCAAGCCATGAAGTGTCTTGGCCGTGTCTCATATTTTTCCACCTTAATAATCCATCAATTTGAATTAAAGCTCCATCATTTTGTTCTTTATCCTAGATCAAATACTTTAAACACAATATAAACACAAATTAAAAGAAAAATTAATCAAAAGCCAATAAAATTACACTAAAAACAAAAACACAAATGATCAAAACAATTGCCCCACACTTAATTCATTGTTTGTCCCCAAGCAAAGTCAAAATCAAAACAAACTAAACAAGATAAATTTAGTTATGTTCAAGAGTTATAAGGATATATCAAGACTCCCATTTTATTAAAACTACAATCATTATCAAATCAAGAACAATCAGTACTCAAACTATTTAATGGTCAATCCATGCATACAAAAAATTGTCACTCCCTCACAAAACCTCTTAAGTGTTTAATCAGGTAGTGTTTAAGCTCTCAACATTCAATGAAAGATTATCTCTATAGGCTTGCTTATCAATCAAATCTCCAATACCTAATTACAATCAAGCATCAATCATAAGGTCTTTCATTAGGTTGTAATGGGGTTAAGGTAAAGGCATGACATTTAGGAAATGTGAGCTTATTTATTAAGTTTAAGAGCACTTCGAGAATGAACTAACCGATCATATGTATAGCCCAACAATCCCGAAACACCTTCCACTCACCTACCACTTGACATTAAAGAGCTTTTCAGGGGAACTCACTTATTAAATTTTGCAATGATCATTCCCAAACTTATTTCAACCCTACGAAAAAGAACAACAACTTCTATTATTTTGATTTTTCTCTTTTTTTATTTTTTTTATTTTTATTTTTTTAGGGTTTGCAACTAAAGAAGACAATAATTTGTAATTTTGAACCCACTAAATTTAACCCCACACTTTATTTAACACAACACTCAATTAAAAATTGCTCTTAAAATACTCTTGACCTAATACAAGGATAATAGTTAAAACAATAAGGTTCAAGCTAATGGTGTTATGAAAAAGAAAGAAAAGGAAAAATGAAATAAGCTCAAAATTGGCTAACTAAGGTCAGATATAAGGTTGGTCTTTTTAAGCCAAAATGGGTTCACCTAATTGCCTTAATCATATTGATGCCTAATTAAAATTTTTATGTAGTCTCAAAATGCATGTCAAAGAAAGTTCTAGCAATTCATCAATCAAAGATGTTTACATACAATAAAGAATAATAAGTTGATGGCTCAATTCCTCACTAGTTTAAAGGTGATGCAAAGAATAACCATTAAAATTGACAATAAGTACTGATTCTAATCAATTCTCAAATTCATGCTTCAAAAATTCAAAGGTCATCTATCAACAATCTTATAACAATTGAACGTTTCAAATTTCATTTATTCAAAGAAAAATATTAACTAAACTTAAACAAAGATAAATTAAAAGTAAAAAATACAAACTGCACCCCACACTTAAAGATTCACATTGTCCCCAATGTGAGCATGCATAAATTAAAAAAAAATCAGATGAAACCTAATTTCCATCGTTCCCATATGCGATATGAAGTGCTCCTTCCATCCTTAATTAATTTGTCACCCATGTTTGAAAAGATGAATAGTATGCAACTCTGAAAGGCATCCAATGTATTGCAAGCCGAAATAGCATCCTTGGAAGAGCAAATGTCCAAAGGGAACATGTGAAGGTTGTCATGCGGTGATCCTCCAATGCTATAAAAACTTGGTAAAAACCTTTTTCAGTTTGCAACATGGTTATATCTATTTTTTGCTCCTCCTCACCATCAAGAGTGGAAGAGATGATCATTGGTTGCATATTGTTCTCCCCAACCAAAACATATGTCAAAATTTTTAGGGTCTTTTTAAGTTCAACCAAGTTTGGTTGAATCTCTTTCCCATCCTCTCTAGCAATCTGAAGTCCCCTCTCAACAACCTCAGTATTTAAGATTAAATTGCACTCCTCAATTTCTGAATTGGAAATATTAGGCTCTACTTCCAAGGTCATGGCCATCTCAAGCTCATCTGCACTATCTTCACTATCTTCTTTGGAGGGCATGTCGTAGATTTCAGAAAGTGGCATACCTTGCTTCTCATCCTTTAATCTACTTGGGAATGGAAGTGGTGGCATATAAGGATTTGGAGGTTCATGCAATTTTGATGAAGTTGGTGATTCCAAAGTCTCCTCCTCCTTTGCTTGACTTGGGTCCTCTATATTGGGTTGTATCTCCTTGCCATTTTCTTCTTGATTAGTACCTGCATCAAGGGAATCACAAAATTTGTTATATATCACCTGTTCACTCCTTAAAATTGTGATTGCATTGGCTTGCTCTATTTGGCTAGGAGATTCCACTTTTTGGTGTGCTTGGAGTTAAATTTCTAGTTGCCCAACTTGAGTTTCCACCTTCTTCAATGATACCTCCAAAGAATCAAACCTCTTATTTCTCCCTTCCCGATTTTGTGTGCTAATTTGAAGAAAAAACATTCAAATTATCTTCCATTGTGGGTTTCTTGAATTGATCTCGATTTTGTGCGCTAATTTGAATAAAGGCATTCAAATTATCTTCCAAAGTGGGTTTCTTGAATTGATCATGATTTGAAAATTCTCCTTGAAAGTAAGAACTTCTTTAATAAGGTTGAAAAAATTGTTGAGGTGGAATTTCTTGCTGATTTTCCCAAGAAAAATTTGGGTAGTTTCTCTAATTTGGATTATAAGGATCAAAATATGGGTCATTTCTACCCTTGGCTAAAAATTTTCAAAGGCATATTCTTCCTCTTGCCTCTCTTGGTATTGTTCAAAATCAAATGAACACATGTTTGCACTATGTCCTGCAATGCCACATGCTGGACATACTTCACGAGTAGGCATAGGTTCTCTTCCTCTTGCATTTAGCATCTTAAGTTGATTTGTTAATTATGCTAATTGCCATGCCATTTCAGAATTAGCATTCGCATCATAAACTCCCTCGTGCATTGAAAACTGCATTCTTTACAATAAACACGTAGTAATTAAAAATGAAACACTTAAAATAATTAAACAATTTAAATAAATAAAAAATTAAACTACTAACAACAATTTTCTTCTTCGGCAACGGCACCAAAAACTTGTTGCGCTCAACTAATTACTACTATAAGCAACACTCGCAAGTATACGAGGCAGTTGTAGCAACGGTGATTGCCTCAAGGTCGTCTACAAGGAAGAAATTATTTTGTAATAGTTTGATTGACAAGTAAATTTAAAAGCAAGAGTGTGATATGTTGGAATGGTGAAAAGCAATTTTAATTTAAAAGAAATGTGTGTAATGGTTGTTCAAGATCAAATGGTTGTTCAAGATCAATTCAATTCTAGGAATGGTGCCTAGAGTTATAGATCAATTTAATTAAAGCATAATTCTCAAATTATCCATTAATATGACCTTGTATTTTAATTTATTCCTTAAGTTTAACTAGTAATTGCCAATTCATTAGTTTTCATATTCATGAATTAACAACAACCAATTGTTTTGAAATTGCAAATTAATAAAACCCTATAACTTATATTTCTAATTCATACTTAGGGTAGTTGATTGCATAATTTCAATATCAAAATTTGCCTCTCGGTCCTTCATTCAATATCTAGAGATCAATAGGTAGCTAATCTATCAACCTAACATTCAATCTCATGCAATCAACTAATAACAAGGTATATTAATGGACATATCAAATCAAGTCATTCAACCAAATCTACTACAAATCCTAGGCATGAGTAAATTAGGTCATCATCATCAATTTAAAATAAATATTTGTCTCAATATAAATCAAATCTCAATTGTACATTGAAATATTAATGTTCTTAACAAATAATAACAATCTAGAAATGAATTAAAAGAGAGAATATAAAAACCCCTTTGAAGATGTTAAGAGTTGAACTTCTAGTCTTCCTCCTAGCTCCATCATGAATATGATGAAGAACTAACAAGCCTTCTTTAATCAATGGCTCTCCTCTTAAAAGATGGAATGGTCTCCCTCTCAATCCTCCAACTCCTCAATCAAGCTTTCTTCACCCTAACCTTCACAAGAGCTTGCTCACCCAACTTTATCACTAAAAATGTTAAGAATCTTGTTTATGGAAGATGAAGATGAAGGTGATGTTCATGGTCTCTCTTAAGACCAAGAACAAGAAGATGAACCAAGAGAGAACTCCCCTCTCAAGATGCTCCCAACGTGTATATGTATATCTCTTCCTTCCATTCTTTTTAATTTCTTAAGACAAAAAGCATGCTTTCCAACTCACACCACTCCACTTTGTCTCCCACTTTCTCATTATTTAAGTCTTCATCCCATGAATTAGGCAACCCTTTTTCTTCTTTTAATATTTCTTTTTAAAAGATGGCACTTGTTGTCTCCCACTTTGTCCCCCATTTAATGTAAATAATTTAAAAAAAATTTCACAAGACACGACCAAGTCATGAGTGACTTGGCCGTGTCACTCACTTTTCTTATGGACACGGCCAAGCCATGTGACCGTGTCCATGGCTGTCTCAATACCATCTTTAATTTCCAAGTGGGACACGGCCAAGGCTTTGGCCGTGTCTCTTGAGTGTGTTCTCAACTGCATTACCTCCTTGCTTCTTCTTTGCTTTGGTCAATTGGTGAGACACGGCCAAGGCCTTGGCCGTGTCATGTGACACAGCCAGTGGCTTGGCCGTGTCTCTTGGGTGTGTCCACTTCTGCCTTTGCTTCTTCTTGTTTTGTTCTTTGGCTTCATTTGGTGAGACACGGCCAAGGCCTTGGTCATGTCTTGTGACACGGCCAGTGACTTGGTCGTGTCTCTTGAGTGTGTCTATCTCTGTCAAATTTTTCTGCCTCTTTCCTTGGATGAGGGACACGGCCAAGCCATGAAGTGTCTTGGCCGTGTCTCATGTTTTTCCACCTTAATAATTCATCAATTTGAATTAAAGCTCCATCGTTTTGTTCTTCATCCTGGATCAAATACTTTAAACACAGTTTAAACACAAATTAAAAGAAAAATCAATCAAAAGCCAATAAAATTACACTAAAAACAAATACACAAATGATCAAAACACTTAACAAGTTGTTAAGGAAGTAGATGTAGCATTGAGGTTATCCAAACCACTATAAATTCTCTTATGTTCATTCTTCTCTAAGCCTTCTCTTTCTTTGACTTTGTATTTAATTTTCAATTTGCCATTTATTCCTCGAATCAACTAATTCACCTCCCCTCTTAGTTGCCATCTTGGGACAATAGAATTGATTCAGCTGGCAATTTTTGTGCCAAAAACTCTAATAAAGCTTTGCTATGAACACATCTTGGCCCTAATGGTGGATCTACGAAGGGGCGAGCCCCATATATAGATAAGAAATATTTAGCTCTGATTACTTAATAGCTTAAAGCTATTGACTAATAGCTTTCTTTGATAGCTATAAGCTTTTTTTTAATGAATATTACTAAAAAGCTATTAAGGTCTAATAGCTCTATTATATATAGACTTTTTTTTAAAAAAAAAATTCTCTTTTTTAATATTTTTTTTAGTCAATTTTCCTCTCTTTTATCTTTTTGTTTCTATGTGTATTTTCAAATAGATATAAATGTTTCTCAATTTTATTTTTTTATTTTTTATTTTGAATATTATAAAATTTTATTTTATTTTATTTATTATTTTTTCTATTTATTAACTATCATAAATGTATAGCAAACATGCGGTTGTACCTAAAAAATTACAACATGTGAAATTACAATTGCATTAATTGTATTAAGATAAAATATTTTAAAACATATTATTAAGTGTTAAATTTATTATTTTGAATATATCAAAAAAATTATTATTTTGAAATGAAAAAAATATTTTATAAGAATTATAACTAATAAAAATTTTAAAAATATGAATTTAATAAGAAGTAAGCTCTCACTAACTTTAAATCTTGCATCCGCCCATGTCTCGGTCCATGTCCTTTATCTATGTTTCAATTTGAAGGATACATAAGCAATAATTTTGCTATCTGACGTTCACGTAAAAAGTCTATGTTATATGAACAATCAAAGAATGGCTAAATTAGAGAACAAAATTTAAGTATTTCACCCATTATTTTTAGGCACGATGACTGCTTCAATGACTCTAGTAGCCACATTGATTATGTGTCCTCTAATAATTAATTAGGAAAGAATAAGGCACTGTGAACGTGGATATTTGCCCCCACTCCTATATAGAATGATTCTTGCAACTTAGGTACTGTTAGGATCAGGGCCTTATAAAACATGGGTCTAAATCAGGAGAAAATGGAGTCACCACCTAGACGGACCGAAAAAAAAAGGGTGGATGACTCAATTCCTAAGGAATCCCCAACCCCTTATTGGGTTAGGAAAGTTAGGTATGCATGGGGAAGGTGAGAAGTGGCCGAGCACCCCTATAATACCCGGTTCATTGGAACTGGACTCCTTTCAGGTCTAGATATTATAAAATTCTTAAATATTATGATATTATCCATACTACATGCAATAGAAATAAAGAAATATTCATTAAAATTAAGAAAGTCTAAACCAACAAAATGGGCACCCATATAAAATGAAAACATGCCCTTACAATAATGTTTAATGTCCATAAAAAAAGTAAAATAAATAAAATATGACACCCACCATAGGTGGAAACGTGTCCCTTACAATAGTCCAAAAAAATCTTAAAATAAATTAAATTACATAAACTAAATAAACAAGGCACCCATACTAGATGGAAACATGCCTTTTACAATTTTCTTTAAAAATACATAGAAATCTAAGGAAAAGAATCAAGCATAGAAAAAATAATACAACACATATGAAGATAATTGAATAATTAAAAAGAAAATAAACAAACGCATCTTAATATTATCCCATTAAAGAAATATAGGGCGTAATGATGAGGGTCGCGCCTACGGCGATCCCCTAACCGGTAAGCGGGCGGGGGTCAAGTGGGCACCACCCTCGAAAGGTAAACGATTTATAGGATATGATTTTGTTAGAAAATTAAGGTTTTTCCTAAAGTAGGGTTTTATGTCTGTATAAATTAGTGTTTTTTCTAAACTAGGTTTTAAGATAAAAATTACGGTTTTGAGGTTGGTGTTTGGGAAATTGGGGTTTTGGTATTTGGATTTAAGGTTTTGGATGGAATTAAGGTTTAAGGTTCTAGATTAGGGTTTTAACATTTAAGGTCTAAGGTTTTAAGGTTACTGGATTTGGGATCTTAGAATTTAGGGTTTAAAGTTTTGAATTAGGTTATTGGACATTTGTATTTAGGGTTTGAGTTTTTTGAATCTTGGTTTTATAGTTTGGAACTTTAGGTTTTGAGGATTAGGGTTTGAAAACATGGTTTAAGATTAGGTTTTTTAAACATGAAAAAAATGGTTTTTGAATAATACAATTATAGTTTTGGTAATTAAATTAGAAATCAAGATTCAATCCTATGTTACTGTGAAAACGAAACAAACAATCCTAAGTAAGCTACTGGACGAAATAAAATTCGAATAAATAAATTGATGCGATGATGCTTTAAAAGAAGATTGCAATTACTGGATAAACAAATTGAAATAGAAAACTAAACTTGCGTTTGAAGACTCCAGCAAAGTTGATTGTATTGATCCAAGCTTTTAAATTTCTAGTACCAATTTTGTTTTTGGCGACTGCCTTATTTTAATTACTGCTCTTCTCTTTGTTAATTCTTCTCCGTGCTAATTCTTACTTCTCTCCTCCCTTCTTTTTGAATTAATTGTTGCTATTTATAGGCAAAGAAGGTTTAAACAAAACCCTAATACACTAATCTGATGGTCAAATAAAGTCCAATCTTGATTAGTAAACTTAACAAACCGAATTAAGGATGGATTAAGGGACCATAGTGAATTGGCATTAGCCAATTCGCCATGGTAAGCCATCCATGATGAATTTGGCAATGCCAATTAGCTATGGAGGCTATTCCATGGTGAATTGGCTTCCAATTTTCCATGGAATGGTTTTCACGGAGAATTGGTCCATGGGTCACCCCCTATGGAGAATTGGCTAGTCAATTTGTCATGAAGTTTTTGTCTCAGCTCTGGTTGGCTTGGTTTTGCATTTTAAAATTGAATCAAACATGTTTTGGTCTTTAAATAATAAATTAGACTAGGTTTGAGGCTTTAAAAATTAAACCAATCTAATTTAGGCCTTTCAAAATTGGAGCGACCTATTTCAAAGCTATAAATTAGGTTTAAGCTTTTAAGATCGGGCCAAATTTAGCTTAGCTTTCTTTAATTGAGATCGGATTAGCTTGAGGCCAAATTTAATGGTCTACAGGCACTTCATATGTGAATAATCAAAGAGCTAAATGCATTTTACTAAATTTTTTGTAAAGAGCCACCTAATTAGATGCTAATTATTATATTTAATTACCTAAATAGAGGATTGTAAAGGGGAGTGAGCTTATGAGAAACTCCAAGAACATCAAGGGTGTGCCAAGCATTTGGAAGGAGGGTTAAGCTGCACCTGTGGTTCGTAGCCCTTCAAATTTTTATAATACTAAAGCTCGAACCCCTACTCTCTTCAAGGCTATAGCAGTTGCTAGCCCTGCTATGCCTGCACCAACTATTACCACATCCTGCATAATTTTCGTCTCTTCTTTCTTGAGTACTGTAATTTGTTTTAATTTGTTTATGTGCACAATTACGGAGAAAAGCTTGTAAATCAGGCTTAACAATTTATAATCATCCTTTAGGAGAAAGATTGACTCATTATTGACCACACAGAAATATAAGCCTTTTGTCCCAAGTAATTGGAATATTTCTACGAAGACTCCTTTTTTTTTTGGAAGAGCCAACGAAATCAGCTTAGCTTTTGAAAATTGAGTTGACGGTTCAACTTGTCTTTAGGAAAATGCACACATACTTCCATTATATTATTGAACATTATTTTAGAACATAGAGGTTAGTTCAATTAGTTCGGTCTTTCTCTTTTTTTTTGGTAGAGGAACTTGTAAACTATGCTTAAATTAGGAAAAGAATATTTTTTTTTAATTAAGGACTAAACTTTTACTCATTAAAACAATTAAAATTAGATTTTATTATAATTTTTTGCTTGTAACTCACTACATAATTTTAGTACCTGAGTTTATAATTTTTTCAGTTTAATTAATATTTTTATAAAAATAATTAATTTAATCAATTAATTTTATCATTATACAGGATAATATGTTCAAATTTAAGAAAAATAAAAAAAGAATCAAATTCATATTAGCGTAAAAGAAATCAAAATTACAAACTCAAAACTTGCAAATGCTGCATGACTAGAATTTTCTTCATGGGTAATCATCAATCTAAGACACCGACCGTGAAACATTTTCATAATAGTAACGTAACGTCTCCCTTCATAATAAAACTCAGGATTGACCTTCAAACATCGAGGGCGAGATAATAGAAATGATTCAATGTCAAAAGCCATATACCCATATATGAGGATGAATTAATTTGAAATCGATATTGTTTTAGGTTGAAGATTTGCACAATGAACAATGTAAAAAATTAGAGATTATGGATAATATGTTAAATTAGGGATACTTTTGCATGAGATAATGATTTACAACTTCTAACTCATTTTTTATATAACCTATATTTCACTTATTAAATATGTGTTTTAAAATTATTTTATAAATTAATTTTTTTTTTACAAAAATCATTTATTTGAACATGTGTTGCACGCAAAAAACCAATACAAAATATGATTTTAATTGTCCTAATAAGTAAAAGTTTAGTCCTTAATTGAAAAAAAAAGTTATTTTGTCATAATTTGATCATGGTCAACACGTTTAAAGTTCAAATTAAACATTTATCCTTTTTTTCCCTTTGTAATAATTAAAGTTGCTCATCATATACTTGTTGAATTTAATAGATAATTTTTATAAGGAAATAAATCTTAATTTTCATTTTTATTAATATTTCTTTTAATTTCTTAGAAATATTATTTATATTTTTTAAAAAATATAATACCAAAACTATAAAAAAATAAAAAATATAGTGCTTATTTGTTTATTACATAAATTTAATAAATTTAAGTTTGATTCAGTGATAGAAATAGAATTATCTTTAAAACTATGATAAAGAATATATACTAATATCAAATCAGTTTTAAAAAGAGAGAGAGAGATTTTGAATAGCACAAATTAAAAAAAAAAATAGAACTTTGCTCATATAATATGGAGCACATAAATTTAAATGAATCTTATGAATTTGTGAATAAATGTGTTGTGATTCTCTTAAATATTAATGGTTATTTCAAAAATTTGTTAGTCTCTAATATTTGAGAATACAAGGGATTTCTCATAAGAGATAAAAGAAATTTTATTTTACCTTTCACCATTTATAAAAGATGTTTTTTATGCACTCATTGAAAGTTTCTTCTTCTTCCTTTGTTATTTATTATTGTTTGGTGTACCCGGGGTTGTGCACTTGGCCTAAAGACCCAATCAACCAAGCCCAACTCAAGTAACTTGAGTCGACCTAGGTTTTTTTTTTTTTTGAGAAATTGAGCTGAGTTTTAGATTATAGACCTAAACTTTTTTTATCAAAGAAGAAATTACATAAAATACTACTTTTTTCAAAATTTCATTTTTACTATATTTTTTAGTTCATAAAAAATACTTTTTTTTCTTTTTATATATATATTTTTACGACATATATAAAAAATATACTCAACATATATAACAGATATACCATATTTTATAAATTTTTATATATGCATAATATTTTTGTAAATTTTTTAATTGCATTATATATATATATATTTGCTTTTAAGTTATTTTATAAATTTCCCTAGATGAAATTATGAGTTTAGAAAAAAATAATTAGACCAACCCAATTCGAGTACATATTTTTTTAAAATTACATATGTCCAAAATGGAATTGTTTTGGATAACCTAACTTAGGTTTCATATATTCTTAATTCCTCTATAGATCACCCTATCCATTTTCAATCTCTTTCCCTCAGACCCTTACTCTTCTCCTCTCTCTCTCTCTCTCTCTGTCTCTCTCTCTCTCTCTCTCTTTCTCTCTCTGTCTCTCTCTATGGCATTGTAGAGCCCTAATTAAAAACCTAAATTGCATATTAGTTTCAATATCTTAAAACCCTAAACTTCATATTGGATCTTAGTTTTAGGGTTGAAGCTTAACTTTACATATAAAACCATAGCTTTACATGTTAAACCCTAATTTTAGTATCAAACCATAAAATTGCATGATTAAACCCTAATTTAGGATTAAACCCTAATTTGTATGCTAAAACCCTAATTTATGTGTTTTAACCCTAATTTCATAACTAAACCCTATTGTGTAAATTATTTACCTTTCGGAGGTGATGCCCCTGATTCCCCACAAGGAGCGCTACCCCCCTTGACCCCCTACTGCTAATTGGCTAATGGGACCATCATATGCATGGCGCCCTATATTTTGTTAACGGATAATTATTTATATATTTATGGATTGTAGTTTTTATTATTTGGATTTTAAGGATGTAAAAGTAATATTTTCACTTACAGGTGTCTTATTTGTTTAATTTATTTAGTTTGTATAATTAAATTTATTTAAGAATTTTAGGACAGTTGTAAGGGACACATTTCTACTCCTTGTGGGTCCCATCTTATTTCATTTGTATTATGGACATTGGGACATTATAAGTGCATATTTCCATCTTTGTATGGGTGTCCATTTTTTTTATTTATTGGTTTGATTTATAGCATGATTATTTTCATAGTATTAAATTTCAATTGATTGTAATACGAATAATATTGTAATAATATAAGAATTTAATAATATTTAGACCTGAAAAGGATGCTAGTTCTAATAAACCGGGCATTATAGGGATGCTGAGTCACTTCTTATCTTCTCCATATGTACGCAACTTTCCTAACCCAGTAGAGGTTGGAAATTTCTTAGGAATCGAGTCATCCACCCCTTTCTATCTTCCTGGCCCGCTCGAGTGGCGACTCCTATTCTCCAGGTTTAGGATCGTGTTCTCTAAGGCCTAGAGCCTAATAGTGCTGAAGTCACAAGAATCATTTCACCGGAAGTAGAGGTGAAAATCTCCCCTCACAGTGGCGACTCCACTAGGGATAAGAGAAGTTGATTCCGTTGGTTTTTGTATTATTTTATTATTTATTATTATGGTATTATTCATTGTATCATTTAGAATTGCATTGCATGTCTGATTTAGGATGTCCTGTGAAACATGTGTTATGTTTGTATATGTGATAATATACTTTCTCTCAATGTATGGAGATCGAGTACTGTTTAACTACTCATAGCCTTATACCTTTTGGTATATACTTGCTGTGGGGACCTAATCCTTTTACCATAAAGAATAAAGCCCATGTAGTTGGCCTAGTAATTTTCCTTAGATTTACCCTAAATGCTTGTTGTTTGATTATGATTCACATGTCTTAGTTTGAGTTATGGCTCATTTGATTTATCTTTTCCTAATATGACCTAATTATGGTATAAGATCAAAATTATTTTATGCTCCAAAAGATCTTTTAAGCCCAAAGCCCAAATTATTTTCATAACTTTTCTTGAGATCTTTTCAACAAAGTTGGGTCAACAATTGCTTTCTAATGGCCCAAGTATGAAGCCCAAAATTAATTTTTGAAACAAATTTTTTACGATGGGCTTTGACATATTTTCTAAATCAAGCTTTTTGTTTGGCCTTGAAACTTAAAAACCTTTTTGACAATGGGCTTTTAATTAGTTAGATCAATTATGGAATATTAAAATTAATTGTAGGTCTTATTTATATTATGACTTATTAGTTGTGAACTTGATTGAGGCATGGCTCATTAGTTGCCTTTTCAAGTAAGAAGTCTTTTTAAAATAAACCCATTAATTTAGTTTTAGTCCAAAATATGGTAGAAATGTTGCTTGAATTTTTCAATGGATCCAAAGGATTAAGGATTAATTAATGAAAATTATCATAGACTGACTTTTGTATTTGAAAATACAATTAATGATCAATTCATCTAAGAGTTTCTCGAAAATAAAGTATCCCCTATTGATATCTTTATTGGCCATAACGGAAAAGAGACTCGCCGCTCATGTGTGAAGGATATAAGGTTGGAAAGAATGTCCTAAATTTATTTATTTGTTTGTTACACATACATGCATGTATACATGCATTATATTACAGCACATTATTTCTTTTTGGCTCATAAACCTGGAGTACAGTAGTTCCAAAGCTTACGACAACTTGACTTACATCAGTGACTCAGAATTCAGTAAAAATTCGGTCAACTTTGCACCAAAAGCAATGGATCGTGAGCAAGTTCAGAATTTGGTGAATGAGGCCTTGGCCTTAAAAATTGAAGAACTGAAGGGGACCCTGGCAAAGGTTGTGAGAAGTTAGTTGGTTAAACTATTGGACATGACTGCTGAGGCATCTACTAGTACCAAAAGGCAGAAGGATAAAGGAAAGGCTAAGGTCAGTGAAGTAGCCTTTCATGAAGAAAAGGTGTTGATTGATGATGATGACTGGGATGCATACTTCTAAGACCAACAAGAAGAGAAGAAAGAAAAGAGGGATGTAGAAAAGATTGAATCTGTTGATGTGGAAAAATTGATTACTAACGTGAAGAAGAAGTTTGAAAAGAAGCTAAAGATTGAAGAAGTGTCAAAGATGGACAAGCTGCTTATGTAAGATGAAGGAATTCCCTAGAAGTTCAAGATGCCTCCTTTTGCTAAGTTTGATGGAACTAAAAATCTCCACCTACATGTCAAGTAGTACATTACTGCCGTACAATTTGCCAGAGCTACTAAAGCTCAAACTCTAAGGTATTTCATACTTTCATTGGATTCTGTTGTGTAAAATTGATTCATTACCTTAAAGGAAAGTACTCAAAATGATTGGAATTTACTATACAAAGCCTTCATTTAGTAATATGGGTATAACACTGAGCTAAAAGTGACCCTAATAGAGGTGGAGACTATTAGAAAAAAGCAAAATGAGAATTTTGTTAATTATGTGAAAAGGTGGAGGAACAAGGCTGCTTTTCTCAAAAAGAGGCCCGATGAATTTGACCAGATTAGAATGATAATAAGATGTGTCTTGCCTAATCTTCATGAACGGATGTCTCACACTCTTATTAGAGACTTCAAAGATCTTCTCCAAGCCGGCTTGCAAATAGAAGAGTGGGAAAGGGAGAAGAATTATTTTTCTAGAAGAAGGAATAAAAGGGGGAATCATCAATTTGACAGTCAGGGTATATAGAAAGTAGTGAATGTGTATGTAACAACTGATCAAGCAAATATGAAGATAGTTTTCAGATCTGGGGAGACTTTTGTCTTAGGTTTTTAATATGTTTCAAAAAAAGGGATTGTTACATCCATTGGCTCCTCAACCTTTGTCGTATCCTTCACCAATAAACTTTGACGCCGAGGCATTCTGTCAATTTCATCAAACACATGGTCAAAAAATAGACAAATGTGTTAGGGTAAGGCATGAGATTCAAGATCTAATTGACATTGGTAAGCTACCTGAGGCCAACAAACCTAGAATAAAGAATAACCATTTGCCTAAGTTTGGAAGAGTACCTCCTCTAGCTACTTTCATTATAGGGGGAAGAATTGAAAGAAAAGTCCTTCTTGTCATCTTTTTAAGACATAGATGAAGAACTACAGAAGTAGATGTTCTGCTCGGCAAGATTGAACCAGCTATAGGGGAAAAGGCATTAACCCTTTGTCTTGTGAATAAATTTTGGGACTGGACTGACAGTTATGAGGAATTAGAGTCTAAGGAAGAAGAGTGGGCTTGGTCTGAACCCGAAGAAGAAGTACAAAATATCCATTCTGGCAAACCTTATCATAGGGCTCCTCCAAAAGAAGTACAGGCTGACAAGGGGAAGGGTGTTGAGATGGAATGGAAAGATGAAAAAGATGATGTTATCCTTAAGCAACTGAAAAGGACCCAATCTAGCATCAATATATGGGATTTACTAGCTACATCCAAAAGGCATGAAATACAGAACCTCATCGATGGTGGAAAGATCCTCGTTCCTGACATGTTTAAGTAAATGAAGTATCTTTGACTCTAACACAACAAACTTCCCTTGACTTGGGTATTACTCTTTTTATTTTGCTTTCTTTAGTATTTCATTAGACCAATTGTGTTTTTCAAATTAAAATTACTTTAGTTGAATTTATAATTTTATTGGTTTATGTTCATTGTGGTTCTTGACCGATGATGAATCTAGCTTGATATTCATAAATTAGTGTTTTTATAAATCATGATCCTAATGGCTTTACTAGGTGAGGAAATTATTCTATAGCATTGAGTGTGTATGCTTACTTAGAGAGGGCTCCTACATAATTGCTTATGTCTAGTTGACCTTAGAACATGCTTTGATGGACTTTTGAGGAAAAATTAAACTCTATTTATTTAATAGAGAGATGATCTAGGCATTATTTGGTGAGCCAACAACTAGTTTTCACCCTGTTAATATTAATCTCTAGTTTGTCCCTTTGAGCCTTCTAGATTTTAACTTGCATTTTATTGGCTTGTAAACTCGATAACCTACCCTGAGCTGTTGTGCAATTATGACAAGTCTAATGATCACTGAGTTACCAAGGAGGCAAAAAGGTCAAAGAAAGAGGTACTTAATCAAGACTATAAAGATGGTCAAAGTTTACCTGAGTTAGGTCTGATGTCTCAAAACTATTTCATCTAGAAATGACATCAAGATTACAAAGGATTCATCTTTATTGAAGAAGACTCACACTACTCTACTCATTCATAGTTAGGAAAAGAAGAAATAAAGAAAAAAAGAAAAAAAAAAAAGAGAAAGAATAATAAAAGTTTGAATTGAAAATCCAAAATAGCATATCAGAAAGCCAACAAAGTTCAGAAGGATGCCAACAAATTTTTGCTAGATGGCAAGTTATTTTAAGTATTTTTTATTTTGATATAGAATTTATTAAAGGAGAAAATAATAGTTTATCTGAATTTCTTACTCATGAATTCCTTTTTAGGAATCATGGGGAAAAACAAGAAAAAAGTTGCCAATAAAGCTAAAGAAACCCTAGAGACTAATTCTCCTAAATCCCTATCTGATCATTCAGATAGTATAGCCAATCCTAAACCCATAAAGTCTTGGGTTGATGCGGTCCAAGAAGATGACAAAAAAGCAAAAATGGATCTTTGGATCTCCCAGCTGGCCCAATCTCCAGAAATTCTTAAATCTCTTTCAAATATGGGCTTCCCTCCTCCTTAAGCCCTAGGTAAAAATTCTATAATCCCTTTTAAAGCAGAGATAGGACAATCTTCAAAAACCCTATCTCAAAATATTTCAAAAAATGAGATTGAAGTTTTAAATCCTTTAACTCAAATTATTTCTTCAAATTTTCCTTTAAAGCAAAAAGTATTATGGTTTAATAAAAATTTTTGGTCTATAGAATTGATTATTGAAAATGGGCCTGCACAGCAGAACCCATGGTCTGTTATTGAATCAGTATACCCAAAAAATTAGTTTTTTAAACCCACTGAGTTTTCAAACCCAAGAATATTATCTTAATGTTCTTATGGATTCTGATTCTCTATTCTTAAAGCATAATTATAGTCAACAGGATAAAGCTGTTATAGCCTATTCGCTAGTGTCACCGATGGATGAGATAACCCAAGACAATATTGTTGTAACTAAAATAATATATAAGGACTTTTGGACCCAATGTGTATGGATGATTAATTTGTAAATGAAATAATGCATATGTTGCTTGACATAAAAAGCATAGTACATTTTATGGCATTGCATATAAAATGTGATCTATTTTGTACCAAAGTATGTACTGGTAGGCTTTAGCTTAGTGCGATTGAAATTTATTGCGCAAGTAACATGGTTGATCCGGAGATTCTGGAGAGTTCTGCTAGACCTGGTCAGGTCTAGATTATGGTTAGATTACCTTCAAAGTTTTGTAGGCTGCCACTGACCAGAGCCAATTGCATCCATGTAATTATTTAGTTTTTGTGAAACTTATTTTAAATATGTACATTAGGTTTATATGATTGTAAATGGTGCAAATTATAAAAGTTTTGGGCTAAATGTTATGTATTGGAAAATATGTGTTATGTCGATATATATATATGTGTGTGTGTGTGTTAGAGATTTTGGGAGAATGGATTAAATGAATATATTTTAGGAGTGTTAAATTCTTTTATGTAGGTTGTGTAATTGTTATTTTTTTGGATGTTCGACATACAAACAAAACTCTGATTTATTAAAGTATGTTATGAGTGTTTTTTTTTATTTTGTAAAGACTGAAATTGTGACATTTTTATATTCTTTATATGTATTTTACATACATGGAGGTGTATATATATACATATATAAGACATAAGGATGTTACAATCAATTAATGTGCTAAATCATGGTTTGAAATGGATGTCTCATAAATCTCTGACTATCCTGCTTAGGCCCCCATATCTCCTGATGATCCAATGCAAGACCTAAATGAACATCTCAAAGGTGCCAACGAAAGTCTTATGGCATATCACCTCAGTTCGTGAGTCAATATAATCACTATAAGTATTACCCATACATACACGCATACATAAGCATGTCACATTGTATTTTTGTTGTCTATTCTTTATCAAGGTAAACAACCAATATCCTATGAAGCAAATAGTGAGAAGCAGACATAGCGTCATTGGGCATGAAAGGCCCATTGCTTGAGAAAAATCCAATCACTTCACAAAGATAAGCATGTATGCTTGTGCAAAGAATGAGACAAAGGAAAACATCGGTTGAAGCCTAATGGGCACAAAATCATTGGTTTAAGCCTACATAGGGAGCAAAGCTTTTCCTTTTTCAATCTTTGAGTTTATGTATGTACAAATCATTTTTAGAATCTCTTTCAATGTTCTGCCATGCAAAGGACAAAGAGAGGATATGAGGGCTAAAGGGCTAAAAAATAGCTAAATTTTTTATAAAGCAGAACCCTTTGGGAAAACATCGGTTGAAGCCTAATGGGCACAAAATTATTGGTTTGAGCCTACATAGGGAGCAAAGCTTCCCCTTTTTTAATTTTTGAGTTTATGCATGTACAATTCATTTTTAGAATCTCTTTCAATGTTCTGCCATGCAAGGGACAAAGAGAGGATATGAGGGCTAAAGGGTTAAAAAATAGCTAAATTTTTTACAAAGCAGAATCCTTTAAAGAATAAAACAAGTGGCTAGAAGAAAGTCAGAACTCTCAAATGAATGAAGGATCCATTAAAGAATGGAATGATGGCTAGAAGGAAGCCATAACTCTCAAATGAATGAAGATACAAATGATGGCTAGAAGAAAATCAAAACTCTCAAATGAATGAAGATACAAATGACAAAAGGTCAGTCAAGCTAAAAGAGCTAAAGTCGATGCAGGATAAAGGTCCATTTTCAAGAATAAAGAATCAAGATGAAGACCATTTCTATAAAGGCAGTCAAGCTAGAAGATCTAAAGTCGATGCAGGACAAAGGTTCATTTCCAAGAAATCAAGATGAAGATCCATTTCTGTATAGGCAAGCATTTCTCTGGATTAGTTGAAGTATTCAGAATCAAGTTCTATCCATGTGAACCTCAATGGATTTATTGAGGCATCCACAGCCGAGTCTACTTAGAATTAAAGAATGATGAATAATTTAAATTTGTTGAAGTATCCAAATCTCCAGCCTATATTGGATTTGTTAAAGTATCCTGACGGCACAATTTTGTGGATTTGTTAAAGTATCCAGACAGCGTAGTTTTGCAGATTTGTTGAAGTATCTTGACGGCGCAATTTTGTGGATTTGTTAAAGTATCCAAATTTTCCCATATTAGTTCGGATTTATTTAAAGCATCTGAACTAACTCAAATTTATTAAAGCATCCGGATTTTCTAGATCAGCTCGGGTTTATTTAAAGCACCTGAACCAACTCAAATTTGTTAAAGCATTCAGGTTTTTCGAACTAGCCCAGATTTATCAAAGTATCCAAGATCAACTTAAACCTATCTAGACAAATTATTTTTCACTCTCTAAATAAATTTAAGATCGTTCAAGCAGGAGGTAAGACTGTGGACCCCTAATTTTAGCCCTGAACGAGTGCAGTCCCAATTAAAAGGGCCAAGTCAAATTCAAAAAACTTAAACCTAGTCTGGTCCAATTTTAGAAGCTTAAACCTAGTCTAATCCAATTTTGAAAGCTTAAAATAAGTTCGGTCCAATGTTAAAATTAAACCTGGTCTTATTTTAAAAGTTCAAACCGACTCTAAATTGATTTGGGCACGCCAATTCAATATGAAAACAAATATATGACATTTAGGCCTCCAAATTTAATTTTTTGTCAAACCGCTACATAAAAGTTAGGGCCGTTTATTCCACAATATTTTTCTCATACTATATTTTATACTAGAGACTTTATTAATTAACTTAAGATATATATAAGTAACAATATGCATTACATTAGTGGTGGCCACTATTTTAATAAACTTTAATGATAAAAAGAAGAAAAAAAATTTATCACTAAATCAAACTTAAATTTATAAAAAAAATTATATTTTTATTTTTTATAATTTTTGGATTATTTTTTTAAAAAATAAAAAATATAAATATTATTTTTATGAATTAGAAATAATAAAAAAATGAAAAATTAGGATTTATTTTTATTATTATAATTATCAATTAAATTAAATAAGGATATGATAATCAACTTTAATGATGAAAAAAAAAACAAAAAAGAAGGTGCATGGAATCTATAATATTATTTAAGAATTAGACTTAGGTGACGAAACAAATAATTGCCACAAAATAAATTATTATCTCCATAAAAAAATTTTAAAAAAAAAAATTCAAATGGAACTAGCTTCTGCGAAGGAAAGTATAACCTCTCTTATTCTGATTGTGATAATGTTCAATAATTGAAGTATGCAATGCATCTGAAGTCAAATTGAACCGTCAACTCAATTATTATTAGTCGTCAACTCTTCCGCTTAAAAGGAGCCTTCGCAGAAACGAAAGATGTTCATCATCTGTTTATTTGAATATTCCAATTACTTGGGACAAAGGGCTTTTTTTCGTCAATTATGGAGTCTCCCTTTCTCCCAAAGGATTATATTTATAGTTGAGACTGGTTAAAACTTTTCTTCCATAATTGAACACATAAACAATTTAAGGTACACGAGAAAGAAGAGATGGAAATTATGGAGGATGTGGCGATAGTTGGTGCAGGCATAGCAGGGCTAGCCACTGCCATAGCCTTGAAGAGAGTAGGGGTTCGAGCTTTGGTATTAGAAAAATCAGAAGAGCTACGAACCACAGGTGCAGCCTTAACCCTCTCTCAAAATGCTTGGCGCGCCCTTCATGCACTTGGAGTTTCTCATAAGCTCACTCCACTTTACGATCCTTTGTTAAGGTAAATATAATGATTAGTAGCTAATTTAATTATCGTTTTAATATGTTCAAATTACCTCATTTTTGGAGGGTTTCAACTGATGATTTTATGCTTGATTTCACTCACATGTCGTTGAACTTAATAACCGTCCATTGTAGTACAGCATCATTTAATTCTGATTTGTTTTAACAAAATTTTTAAATTTTAATCAACCTCACTATTATTCGATTTTAGTAGAATTTCAGTCATATCTTTACATGATAGTTAATATAAGAAGTAAAATAAAATTATATATATAAATTTTGGTGGCTTTTTCCAAAATTTAAGCAGTAGCTATCTGTTAAGAACATGAAACCAAGTAATTTGGGTGAAACAGATACAAATTCAATATTCAATGTAAATACATAAAGCTGTTTGATTATTTACTTATGAAGTATCTCATTCGTTCCTAATTAATGATTAGGATGCATATAACCAACGTTGCTACTGGAGCTGCTCAAGACGTCCTCATGCCTGGAAACAATGGGTGAACTACTTAAATTTTTGTTCTCTGATTCAGTAACTTTTTGATTGTTCATATAATATACTGTTTCCATAACGTTAAATAGCAAAATTATTGCTTATATATATCCTTTCAATTGAAACAGAGATGGGCCCAGATGTATTCATCGCAAAGCTCTATTAGAGGCTCTGGCAGAAGAATTGCCTGCAGATTCGATTCGATTTTCTTCCAAGTTCACTTCCATTGAAGAGAAAAAACAAGGAGATGCATCCATTGTCGTTTTGAATTTAGAAGATGGAACTACCATCAAATCAAAGGTACGTATATCATATTAAATAGTATTTCATGATTAGTACATGTATAAATTTGTTAGTGCTTGAGCCTTTTGGCATTTCTTACCTTTTATTAAAATCTGGTGTTCTTAAAACAATATCATAAATAAGTTTCTCTCTCAAATTTACAAATTTTATAGTTGTAATGTCGATAACATATTTTTTTATCAAATATCAAATACATGTTTATATATAGTTCATTTTATTAATTAATTTATATGGATCCAATGTATGTTATAGATTTTGATAGGATGTGATGGAGTACACTCGGTGGTAGCTAATTGGCTAGGACTCTCAACACCAGTGCATTCAGGTAGAGCAGCTGTGCGTGGATTGGCAGTTTTCCCACAAGGTCATGGTTATAAGATAGAAGTCTGGCAGTACGTAGATGTAGGGAAAAGGGCTGGTTTTGTCCCTCTAAATGACAAAGAGATCTACTGGTTCTTAACTTGCTATGAAGGTTAGCACTTTTAACACTTTTCATGTCAGTCCTCATTTTAGTTCTGAATCAATTGATATTGTGTCAGTTCAATAGCCATACCAAATGCTACTAGGGTGATTAACAAGTAATTTGACTGAAGAACAAATTTATTTTTCAGGAGGAAACATGCCACGAGACCCACAAGAAGTACAAAATGAAGTGATTAACAAGTATGCCAAAGATTTTCCCTCAGTATACCTAGATGTGGTCAACCATTCTGATTTGTCAACATTATCATGGGCCCCATTAATGTTAAGACAACCATGGAATGTGTTATTTGGAAATTTAAGCAAAGAAAATATAACAGTAGCTGGTGATGCTATGCACCCAATGACCCCTGATCTTGGCCAAGGTGGTTGTGCAGCTTTGGAAGACGCTGTCGTTTTATGCAGACATATCGGGAATTCTTTTATAAAAAATAATGGTAGACTTGTTTCAGAGGAGACAGCTAAAGCCATTGATGATTATGTTAGAGAAAGGAGATGGCGAATTACTACTTTGATCACTGGTTCTTTCCTTTCTGGTTGGATTCAACAAGATGGCTCCCGCGGGTTGATGAAATTTTTAAGGGATGCTATTTTCTATGGGTTCCTCTTTTCTAAGGTCTTAAATGCCGTTCGTTCTTATGATTGTGGGATACTCCCTTGTTCCTTTGCCTCTTCTAATAAAATAGATTAGATTCAATTTTCATATGATTGTAATCCATTACATAAAATAAATAATAAATTCTTTGTATTTATGATGTGGTAGTATCCTTGTTTTTCCCATTTAATTTCTTCATTCTACTCGAATTGAGTAGTCATTATATTATTTTTCATACATCAATGAAATAATGAAAAGCTTCAGTTTGGTAATGATTATTATTACTTTTATCACTCAAATATAAAATATTTATTTTTATTGATATTTAAAATATATCACACTTTCATTTGCAGCTTCAATTTGGCGGCGAAGAGTTGAAAATGAATATTCAGGCTGCTTTATTATGATTATAACTATAAAAGATATAGGTTTAACATATAAAAGATCGCTTGAATTTGTTCAGAAGGTCCTACTAATCGCCGTATTTTTTTGTACATCTCTTAACACACTCAAAGCTAATTTATAAAAATAGTTAACTTTTTGTTGATTTAATTTCTGCTCAAGATGTTATGCATGTGTTACACGCACAGAGGACTCTTTATGTCAACTATGAGATAACACAACTTCTAAAAATGAATGTTGTAACAGTCAAATACAAGACTTAGTGAATAATAAATTGCCAATTTGTTAATTAAAAGAGCGCGTTAATTTCTTTTTCTTTTCTCTGACATGCCCAATCTCAAAAGCTGAAAAATATATTGTGTTGAAAATTCATTTCAACACAGATGAAAAAAAAAAAAAAAAAAGGAAAGAAACATGTTTTAGCCTTTCATATCCACATGTTCTTGATTTTTATCTTTGTGTAGAGTCCCTAGTCGTGATGGTAAAAAAAAAGATTAATTTGAATTCTCTTGCTTTTTTATCCAAACTCGGCTCATAATTGAAAAAATAGAAACTGGAGGTGGTCTTCAAATGAATAAATACATTAGACTTCACAAATGAGACTCAAATAACGGCTCAAGAATGTTATAAAGTGAAATTAATTATGTAGTGAGATGGGGTGTTAGCACCTGGTCTTTTTACAAGCCATTTTCACAACTTGAAACTGGACGATGAGACCAAGTTACACTTTAAGGTTTAGGTTAATTCTTTTGGATAAGCTTATGAAATTAGAAGAAATGGACTTGAAAGAATGATAAACAGATCCATTAATGATGAAAATAGCTCAAAAATGTAAAAATCCGCTGAAAATTGACTGAAGTTTGTAGAAATTATGTAATATTTCAAATTTATTTTTGAAAAATTTCTAATTTGAAAAATTAAATAAAATAAATTATAATTGAATTGAATAAATTAAATTAAATTAAATGGTGTTAAATAAAAAATGAGAGGTTTTTAAATGAAAAGGTGAAATGTATATGTGTATATATATATAATATATATAACATATAAAAATCAACAAAAAAAAGTTAATATTTTTTAAAAGAAAAGTTAAAAGTCAAAGTAAAATAGTATTTTAGTAATTAAATCTTAGAAATTTAAAATTATTAAATTAATTAAAAATAAATAATTTTTTAGTGGAAGATGTATTTTGAGATTTTAAATAAATAAATAAATTATTAATTATTAAATTATTAATATATATATATATAGAGTTTAAAATAAAAGATGAAAAGAAAGAGAAAATTTATTTTAAACTTCTTTTTCTTCTTCTTCTCTCATGGCCGGCCCCCATGGATGTTCAAGACCAGGAATTTTTACTCTTTCGTACCCAATTAATTGAAGAATTTAACAAATTTAAAGTAAATTTTTGGTGATATATGTAATATCCCAAAATTATTTTTAAAAAATTTCTAATTTTTAGAAAATTTAATAAAATAAATTATAATTTAATTGAATAAATTAAATTAAATAGTTTTAAATAAAAAATGAAGGGTTTTTAAATAAAAAAGTAGAATATATAAGTGATATATGCAAAATATATACAATATATAAAAAGTCAATTAAAAAATCAATACTTTTTAAAGGAAAAGTCAACACTTTTTAAAGGAAAATTCAACCCTTTTTAAATGAAAAGTCAACACTTTTTAAAGGAAAAGTCAATACTTTTTAAAGAAAAAGTCAAAATTCAATGGCATTTTGGTAAATATACTTTAAAAATAAAAATTTTAAAAATAATTCAAAATAATTTATTTTTCAATGGAAGATGAATTTTTTGACTTTTAAATAAATAAATATTAAATTAAATAATATATATATGGTTGAAATTAACAGATAAAAGGAAAGAGAAAATCAAAAGTTTTTTTCATCATCTTCTTCTTCTACCTAGGCTGAAATCTCCATGGATACATAGCCAAGGATTTTTTTTCTCTTTCATACTAAATTTATTGAAGGATTTAACAAGTTTAAAGTTGAATTTTGGTGATTTGTACCAAATTTGATAAGTTTTCAACTCTTTTCTCTTAATTTCATGGAAATTTTGATTATGTGAGTTTTGGATTCTTGATGTAGTGTGATTTAATTATTGGAATTGGTGTGTATGTTGTTATTTTAAGTGATTAGTAATGATTTTAAGGTTGGATTGAAGAGATGATGGAGTTTGGGTATAGATTGGTGAAGGGAGAGAATTTAGAATTATGTAAATTTTGAGGTTTTGAAATCATGGTTTTTAATTATGCAAATTGATTCCAAATGAATTTTTTTGATGCATAAACAAGTATTTTAAAGTCAAATATTAGATTTAATTGGGTTTGATTGGAGTTTGAGAATGGAAGTGTGATTTTGGTTTTTAAAAAAGTGATTTTTCAAAGTTTGTAGAATTGTTTGATTTTATTGTTTAGTGTTAAAAGTGATTAATATAAGCTTGAAATGATAAATGGATTGAGTTAGAATGGAAAACCTTCAATTGCGGAATGATATGCCATTTTAGGATTTTGGTCCTAAGTGAGTATTTTTATAATGTAATTGATTTAATTGTGTAAAAATATGTTTTTAATAATATATATAAACTTAAAATACCAAATTGAATGGCCTAGTATGGAATTTCAAAGTTAAAGTGATGTTAGCCTTAACTTTGGAATTTTTGTTTGGATGATGTTTAATTATGGATTAAGATTGGAAATATCTTAGAATGTGGTACTAAATGATTATTTACAATCATATTTGATTTAGGCATTGAGGAGAGTTGATTTGCCCCATCCAAGTATTGAAGGGCAAGTTGGAAGAGAAGAATTAGAGGGTGTTTAAGCTTGCTTTTGGTTGTCATTTGAGGTATGTACAAACTTTGGATGATTTAGTTATATTTACATTACATTGGGCTTAACATATTTTGGATTGAAAAGTGTGTTAAGCTACTTGATATATGAAACGTGCATGAATAATGTGCTATAACATGTGCAATGTCATATATATATTAAATGCATTGTGGGAAGTCATTGTTAATGGCTAAATTGTGTAAAATATGAAAAATGTGTATTATATGAAAATGATCCAAAGTGTTTGGGTAATGTTATTTGTGGTGTATGCATTTAGGGCATTGTTAAAAAGCCATTGGTAATGGCCAATATGCATAAAATATGAATCATATATGGATTGTGTGAAATTATCCAAAATATTTGGGTAATGAGATTTAACGTAAAATGTAATGCAATATGATGATATGATGAAATGTAATGAATTGATATTGATATTGATATAAATGAGAAAAAGATTAGAAAATGATATGAAATGAGAAAATGAGAAAAATAAGAAAATATGAGAAAATAAGGCAATGTGCCTAATAGATAATAAAAAAAATGAGGCAATGTGCCTAACTTGATTATGAGAAAATGAGAAAAAGATTGATAGTAAGAAATGTGAATTAATTGTGTGCCTTATATGTTATTTAATTTTTAGAGTTCTGCGTTTGGCGGCATGCCTATGAGGTTATCCTCATTATTTGCCTTCAGGCTAGATGTTGGGCATCACTATGATTTGCATCTGGGCTAGACATTGGACGTCACTTGCTTTCTCATATTGCTGGGCATCACTATGATTTACCTTCGAGCTAGACGCTAGGCGTACTTGCCTTTGGACTAGACACTGGGTGTCAATATGGACTAAAATAATAACTCTGAATTTTGAATAGCATATTAGATCCTTTGGGCCCATGCTTGTTTTTACTTTGTATGTGAATTGTGAATTATGAAGTAATCGAAAGATATGTTATAATGAAATGATATGAGATATAATATCCATATCCATTGTGCATTTGCATTGCATTTGAGCTTTATTTCTATCAAAGTTTGTATCGCTAGGCTTTTAGCTTAGCGCGATTAAAATTCATCGCGTAGGTAACAGGGTAGATCCGGCTAAGCCGGAGAGTTTTTCTAGACCAGGTCGAGTCTAGACATGAGGTTTTGCTTGTAGAGTTGACATCAAGATCAGAAAACACTGCCAGCAGCATGTATATATTTTCATTACATTTTGGATATTTCGTATATTATATTATATTTTTCGTGTATATATGTTATAAATTAAAAAGAATGTTTTGAATAAAATTTTATGATATGAGTTTTGCATATGTTTTGATATGTGGATATATGGAAGTGTATAAATATTTTGAGAAAATGTAGAGATGTTGAGGAGGATGGATGAAATGTATTTTTGGGTTATTTGGGAGTGTTTTTATACATATTCTACTCTTTGTTGATTTTGGAAATGTCCAAATTACAGACAAAATTTTGATAATTTTTTTCAGAGATTTTTAAGAAAAATGCTTATATTAGCACCTATGATTTATAATAATAATTTATTTGTTATTAAATGTATATTTTAAAGTATTTATGATTTTAAATTTGAAAAATTGAAAAAAATTTATTAAACCAGTCCGTGACATTTTTGTACCGTATATGTGTATTTTATATATACTGGGTGTATGTACATAGGGTATAAGGATGTTACATTTATTTTGATATTAGAGCCTAGGTTTGATGTTCTCGACCTAGGTGGGTTGTTAGAGAGAGAAAATAGAAATTTTAAATATGATTTTAAATTGTGATACTTACATTGGCACTGGCAGTTTCTGATCTCTGATGTGGCAATTTTCTGATGTGTTTACAGATATAGATAGTTATGGCGTATCGGGTGTGTAACACCCTCATACTCTATATAGGTACTATACATATACCTAGTATACATACAATACGTATATAGAGTGTAAGGATGTTACTTCTAGTTTTAATTTAAAAATCTTATCCAAGTTCAAACAATACTATCTTTAGATTTTAATAACATTTAGTAAATCATTATACATATTAAATCTATAATTGTGAATAATATAACAAAATTAAACTTTACATGTATGCATCACCTTCTAGTTGGTCTCAGAACACTCTTACCCTTCTCGTGGCATAACTGCTTGATTTCCCGATCAACCGCATAATCACCTGCGCGATCACATAACCGCGCTAAGCCCGAGAGCTTAGTAATACAAATAAATCATATACACATATAATAGAGAAAATCATATTTTCATTTTAACTTATTATGTTATTATTTTCTTACCATGTTTTTCCCTTTTTGGCTATACTTTTCATATATATATATACTTCTACTAATGTTTTACCAATATACATATTCATACATTTTATTTCAGTAATTCACAATCCAATGACTTATCAAAGTCTTCATAAAACAATATCCACTATTTCCACATTCATATACATTTCACACATCATATATCATCATATACAATTTACACATCATAAACTCATCATTTCACATAGCTTCTCAAGCTATACTCATCTTCAATAATTCACTTATGTATTGTATGCATCTCATTCCATAGTTATCACTATATATCACACAACATTAATTTCCTTCCATAGTTCACATTAAAACAAGGACAAACATATATCTCATTATTCATTTTCATTATTCAGGAATCACATATATATATATATATACAAACACACACATGGGCCCAAGAACACTAATATGCCATTCCACTTTCAGAGTTAATGTTTTGGTTTAATTATCACATTTATCATTATCCCAACTAGGCTTCAAGGATTAAGGTTCAACCAAGCTTCAAGGGGAACAAAGCATGCTAAGTATCAACCCAACTTGGCTTCAAGAACCAATCCAACCTAGCTTCAAGGGTGGTAACATCTCAATTAGGCTTCAAGGTTTTGACCCAACCAAGCTTCAAGGGGAGTAAAACATGTTAAACTTCAACCCAACTTGGCTTCAAGGATCAAACCAACCTAACTTCAAGAGATTGTTACTATTAGGCATGCCACCAACAACAAAACTCTGAAAATGAATAACATATTAGACACACAATTCATTTATAAGTTCATTATCAATTGAAATCATCATAGCCAATCACAATGGCTTCTCATATCATTTAGATCATCATAGCCAATCACAATGGCTTCTCATATCATTTAAATCATCATATGTCAATTCATATCATAGCTTTTCATCTTTCAAATACACAATCATTTATCTCAAATACTACACATTTCATATAACATCATTATCAATCACAATTACATCACATCTTATTTGGTCTCAATTCACATTAGAATACTTCATTATTTACATATTCATAATCAAACACATTTAACATTCATCAAGAATGATCATCATTGATATACACATATATAATTTACCTTATTCTTAGATTTGGAATCCTCAACATACATTTGTTTCATATATATTTGAAATATAGATTCAACAAAACCCTTGGAGGATCCAACAATACAAGAATAATCAAGAATAAGAATCATTAACTAACCAATTTGAGGGACACGGCCAGCATCATTTGAGGGACACGGCCAAGCTTGTGGCCGTGTCTCTCAACCCTAATTGGCAGTAGTGAACACGGCCAGGCGACACGGCCGTGTCACTCAACACAAATTCAGACAGTAGCAAACACAGGCAATGGACACGGCCGTGTCTCTCCACAAAAAATCAGACAGTAAGAAACACGGGCAGAGGACACGGCTGAGACTGTGACCGTGTCTCTCCCAAAACCAATCCAACACATAATTTTCCTTGACTTGGCCGTGTCTCTCCTTGCTTTTGGCCGTGTCACTCACAAAATTCAACCCAAACCTAACCAAACCTCTTCTTTTCTCATTAATTCACAACACAATACCAATACACACCAACCATGCACTAAATTCATTAACACAAGTACTAATAAATGTGTTTTAAGTTTGAATATCATATCAAAACATTAATTAAGATAGTTTGTTCTTACCTTAAGAATCACTCACAAATCTACACACTTTACCTTCCAAGAACTCTTCACCACTTAGAAATCCACTATCTTCACAACCTAATTCAAATCAAATAATAAAATACATGAATTTCAATACAAATATTTTATGTTTTCAACTCCCTTAAACACAATCATATATCAATTACTCAAATCCCCACTCCTATATTAAATCCTTATTAAACAATTTCAATAATCCTTCATCATCTTCACCAATAACCATTTGAGTCTATACACATCTTTCAATCTTTCACTATCATCATCTTACCATATTAACTACCTCAAAACTCAACTCAATTAATGAAAATCAACTCAAAGAAATGAATACTTACTTGAATATGTTGCCAAATCTTCATCTCTATCTTCAATTCTCTTAGAATCCTTAAGAACTTTGATGTGAAAAGCAACAAAATCACATCTCTCTCTCTTTCTCTCTCTCTCTCTCTCTCTCTCTCTCGTCCAAGCAGCAAGAAGAAGACGAAGAAGAAGGAGCAGAAGAGGAAAGAAGTTTCTACTTCTTCCCTTCGTTCTTATCATATATATATATATATAATAATAATAATAATAATAATAATAATAATAATAATAATAATAATAATAATAACAATAACAATAATAACAACCCAGCTGGGTTGTCCCAGCGGGCTACCTACTGATCCTGTGATGGGAAGGTAGGGGGATCGAACCCCAAAACTGTATTTCCTGGGTTCTTTCCTTTTTTAAAAAAAAAAAAAAAAAACAATAACAATAATAATAATAATAATAATAACACTTTAAATCTCCACCACATAATCTTTCTTTGACTTTCTTCTTCTCTTTTCTTTTTGTCCTTATTATTATTATTATTAATTCATTACACAAATATATATATATATATACCATTCACTTATCCTACACCATTTTATATCCCATGTATATGTCTTATATATATTATCTTTATATTTCCCCTATATACATATAAATTAAATCCAAATACAACAATAATAACTCAAAACTCTTAGGGTCTATTCCAGGATATTACAGGGTGCATCAGTCAACAGAGGGTAGTGCAGAGAGTGTGGCTCTTGATGAGGGTAGAGAGGGAGCTAGAGCTGAGATCGCTAGAGAGGCACCTGCTCTTGTGCCAGAGAGACCAGGAGCCTATGAGATTTCGCCGGGCTGGGTACAACATATGGTTGAGTTGTTGAGATAGGCTCCAGTTCAGCAGTCTCCTCCGCCACTACAGTCACCGCCGCAGCCACAGTTGCTGACGAGAAAATATAATAAGCTGAGAAAGTTTAGAGCTGAGGACTTTGTTGGTACTATAGACCCTGCTGTAGTAGAGCCGTGGCTAGACAAGGTCCAGAGAGTATTTATCCAGCTGCAGGCTACTCCAGAGGAGAAGTTTGATTATGCTAGATCTCTTCTGCAGAGGGATGCATATGAGTGGTGGAAGACTGTTCCACATGCCCTGGATGATCCACCAGTTCTGACCTATAATGATTTTCTGTGGGAATTCGAGTAAAAGTATACTTCAAGGGAGTCTAAGGATGCGAAGAAGATGAAGTTCCTGAGTTTGAGGCAAGACACCAGGACAGTGACAGAGTATGAGATAGAGTTTATCTGATTGAGTTAGTATGCTGGTGGGATCATCTTTTATCATATTGACAGATGCTAAAAGTTTAAGGAGGGACTGAGACCCTCTATTATATGTATTATAATAGACTCTCGGTATCAAGACTTTTCTCAGTTTGTTGCAGCTGTCAGGAGTGTTGAGAGAGTACAGGGTCTTGAAGCAATTGCTAGGGTTGAGGAGACTAGAGCTAGAAGACCCCAGAGTGAGGCATGATCTTCATCAGTGAAAAGAGCCCGGAAGGGATATTTTTAGAGATTCAGTAGGAGCCAGGGGCAGTCGACAGGTCAGTACAGCAGCAGAGATAGAGACAGAGACATGCAGTTTCAGTGGCTAGTGCTCAGAGGCTTCCTCCACCTACCTAAGTACATTGTGGTAAGGTACATAGAGGTGTCTGCTGGAGGAGAGGTGCATCAATAGTGTGTTTTAGATATGAGTCGCTAGACCATTTTATTAGAGATTGCCCATAGCCACCAAAGGGTAGACAGATAGATACTGCAGCTTCTCTATTTAGTGTTAGAGGGGGTCGTAGTGACAGAGGTTTTGGTAGAGATTATTAATCTAGAACTCATTAGAGAGATAGTTTTACAGCTGAGGGTAGACCAAATGAGGCAAGGCCATCACAGAGGGTCTATATGATGCTGAGGTAGCCAGATGCTTCAGCTATTATTGCTGGTATTTTTTCTTTATTCGGTACTTCAGTTCTTGCATTGATAGACTATGGGTTGACTCATTCATACACTAGTACATCCATCTTGCCTGTGAGTGATTTGCATTCTGCGTTCTTAGGATTTGATGTTTTGGTGATAAATTCTTTAGGGCACAATGTTGTGGTTAGCAGGATGCACCGAGATAGCCTAGTTGTTGTTCAAGATGAGGAGTTTCTCGGTAACCTGATTGAGATGCCTTTCAAGGAGTATGATCTAATTCTGGGTGTGTATTATTTATCCAGGCATGGGGTTGTAGTAGACTATCAATAGAAATGTGTTACCTTGAGAATACGTGATTGTAGGGATGTGATGGTATCTACTGAGCAGAGACATCTTTCATTCATATTTGTTTCAACTATTTTAGCTAGGAGGATGATTAGAAATGGATGTGAGGCTTATCTTTCTCATATTATAGATACTAGAGTAGTGGGATCTCAGCTTGACAGTATACCCACAGTTGCCAAGTTTTCAGATATTTTCCCTGATGAGTTGCCAAGAGCACCTCCTGAGAGAGAGGTTGAATTTGGTATTGATTTATTGCCTGGTACCACTTCCATCTCTATTACTCCATATCGGATGGCACTTGCTGAGTTGAGAGAGTTGAAGGTGTAGTTGCAGGAGTTGCTAGATAAAGGGTTTATTTGCCCTAGTATATCTCTGTGGGGAGCGCCTGTTTTATTTGTGAAGAAGAAGGATGGCACTTTAAGATTGTGTATTGATTACAGACAGTTGAATAAGGTGACAATCAAGAATAAATATCCATTACCTCAAATAGATGATCTCTTTGATTAGTTAAAGGGAGCATCAGTGTTCTCTAAGATTGATATGAGATCGGGGTACCATCAGTTGAAATTCGAAAATGTGGATGTACCTAAGACAGCTTTCTGCACGAGGTATGGACATTATGGACATTATGAGTTTCTGGTAATGCCCTTTAGACTAACGAATGCACTAGCAGCTTTTATGGATTTGATGAACAGGGTGTTTAGACCATACTTAGATCAATTTGTGGTGGTCCTCATTGATGATATCCTGGTGTATTCGCGTAATGAGAAGGATCATGACAAGCATTTGCGAATTGTATTGCAGACTCTGAAAGAGAAGCAGTTGTATTCTAAGATGTCTAAATATGAGTTCTGGCTCAATCAGGTGACTTCTCTGTCATGTAGTTTTAGCAGAAGGTATTAGAGTTGATCCGAGTAAAGTCAAGGCTATCTTAGATTGGAATCCACTGAAGATTGTAATAGAAGTTCAAAGTTTTCTGGGTTTAGCAGGCTATTATTGTCAATTTTTGAAGGGTTTTTCTATGATAGCTACACCACTCACCAGATTACTTCGGAAGGGAGTTAGATTTATATGGACAGATCGGTGTCAAGCGAGTTTTGAGCAGTTGAGGGAGATGTTGACTCAGGCTCCTGTACTTACCTTGCCTGTGGAAGGTAAACCTTATGTGATATATAGTGATACTTCACATAGTAGATTTAGTTATGTTCTGATGCAGGAGGGTAGAGTCATTGCTTATGCTTCGCGACAGTTGAAGCCTCATGAGCTAAATTACTCGACTTATGATTTAGAGCTAGCAACCATAGTTTTTACCTTGAAGATTTGACGGCATTATTTATATGGGAAGAAGTGTTTTATTTATATGGATCACAAGAGTTTGAAGCACCTGGGTATTCAGAGAGAGCTGAATCTTCGGCAGAGATGGTGGTTGGAGTTGATTAAAGACTAAGGATATTTGATTGATTATCATCCTAGCAAGGCAAATGTTGTTGCTGATGCCTTGATTCGAAAGTCTTTAGTAGGTTTGATTGCTTATTCACTCTTGCTGCTTGTTGAGTTGAGAGCATTGCATGCCAAATTTGAGTCTTGTGATGATGGTGCTTTGATGGCTCAATTGCAGTTGAGGCCAGTTTTGTTTGATCGGGTTAGGGAGGCCTAGTTGGTAGATGAGAAAATCTAAAAGATTGTGATAGATTGCCAAAAGGGGAAGAGTCCAGAATTTCATATGAGAGATAATGGTAGTCTCTAGTACAAAGATAGGTTGTATATTCCTGATGATACAAGATTGAAGAGGATGAATTTGGAGGAATCACATCAGTCAGTCTATGCTATACACCATGGGAGTACTAAGATGTATCAAGATTTGAAGCAACATTATTGGTGGTCAGGTATGAAGAGGGACATAGCAGAGTTTGTATCCAGATGTCTCACTTGCCAAAGAGTGAAGGCTGAGTACTAAGATTCTTCAGGGTTACTCCAGCCATTATCAATACTAGAGTAAAAATGGGAACGAGTGATGATGAATTTTGTAACTGGACTGACTTTGACCCAAAAGAAGCATGATGCAATCTGGGTAATAGTTGATCGGATGGTGAAGACAGCTCATTTTCTTCTAGTTTAGATGGATTATTCTCTAGAGAGGTTAGTTGAGCTGTATATCAGTGAGATAGTGAGGTTTCATGGAGTCCTAGTTTCTTTGGTGTTGGACTGAGATCCCCGGTTTACTTCGAGGTTTTGGAGAAGTTTACATGATGTTTTAAGTTCTCGGTTGCATTTTAGCACTGCTTTCCATCCTCAGATAGATGGGCAGTCAGAGAGAGTGATACAGATTTTAGAGATTATGTTGAGGAGCTGTATCATTGATTTCACTAGGAGTTGGGACAGATTTTTTCCATTGATTGAGTTCTCTTATAACAACAGTCATCTCTCCAGTTTTAAGATGGCATCTTATGAGGCCTTGTATGGCCAGAAGTGCAGAACACCGTTGTGTTGGGGTGAGTTTGGAGAAGGTAAATTGGTTGGTCCTGATTTGATTAAGGAAATAGAAGAGAAAGATAAGGTGATTCAGGGTCATCTGAAAGTAGCTTCAGATAGACAGAAATCATATACAGATTTAAAGAAAAGAGATATAGAGTTCAGTGTGGGAGATAAAAGTGTTTTTAAAGGTGTCTCCATGGAAGAAGATTTTGAGATTCGGCTGTAAAAGAAAGTAGAGTCCTGGTTTCATAGGACCATATGAGGTGCTGGAGAGAGTTGGTCCAGTGGCTTATAGACTGGCTTTGCCGCCTGAGTTGGATCGGATTCATAATATCTTTCATGTCTCTATGTTTTAAAGGTACAGGTCATACCCATCTCATATCTTGTCAATGGAGTCCATTGAGATGAGTCCGGATCTGACTTATGAAGAAGAACCAGTGGCGATCTTGACACAAAAAGTGAAAGAGTTGAGGAATAAGAAGGTGCCACTTGTAAAGGTCCTTTGGAGGAATCATGCCACTGAGGAGGCGACATGGGAGAGTGAGCAGATGATACGGAGCCAGTATCCCCAGTTATTTTAGAGTTCATATCAGGTAATTTTGAGAAATATTTTTATTTTTAGGGGGAGAGAATTATAATATCCCAAAATTATTTTTGAAAAATTCCTAATTTTTGAAAAATTTAATAAAATAAATTATAATTTAATTGAATAAATTAAATTAAATGGTTTTAAATAAAAAATGAAGGGTTTTTAAATAAAAAAGTGGAATATATATGTGATATATATGCAAAATATATACAACATATAAAAGTCAACAAAAAAGTCAACACTTTTTTAAGGAAAAGTCAAAGTTCAATGGCATTTTGGTAAGTATACTTTAAAAATTAAAAAATTTAAAAATAATTCAAAAATAATTTATTTTTGAATGGAAGATGTATTTTTGGACTTTTAATTAATTAATTAATTATTAAATTAAATAATATATATATATGGTTGAAATTAAAAGATGAAAGGAAAGAGAAAATTAAAAGTTTTTTTTATCTTCTTCTTCTTCCTCGTAGGCTGAAATCTCCATGGATGCATAACCAATGATTTTTGCTCTTCCATACTCAATTTATTGAAGGATTTAAAAGTTTAAAGTTGATTTTTGGTGATTTCCACCAAATTTGATACGTTTCCAACTCTTTTCTTTGAATTCCATGAAAATTTTATTTTGTGAGTTTTGGATTCTTGATGTAGTGTGATTTAATTATTAGAATTGGTGTGTATGGGATTATTTTAAGTGATTAGTAGTGAATTTAAGGTTAGATTGAAGAGATGATAGAGTTTGGGTATAGATTGATGAAGAGAGAGAATTTAGGGTTATGTAATTTTTGGGGTTTTGAAATCATAGTTTTTAATTGTAAAAATTAATTTCAAATGAGTTATTTTGATGCATAAACAAGAATTTTAAAGTCAAATATTGGATTTGGTTAGGTTTAATTAGAGTTTGAGAATGGAAGTGTGATTTAGGGTTTTGGAAAAATGATTTTTCCAAAGTTGTAGAATTTTTTGATTTTATTGGTTCAAGCATGTTGTTTAGTATTAAAAGTGATGAATATAAGCTTGAAATGATAAATGGATTGAGTTAGAATGAAAAACTTTCAATGGGGGAAGGTTATGCCATTTTAGGGTTTTGGTCCTAAGTGAATATTTTTGTAATGTAATTAATTTAAATGTGTTAAAATATATTTTTAATAATATATATAAACTTAAAATACCAAATTGAATGGCCTAGAATGAAATATGTTTTTGTACCGCATATGTATATTTTACATATATTAGGTGTATATATTGTACGTATATATGATATAAGAGTGTTACAATTTTCACTAAATTTGGTAAGTTTCCAACTCTTTTCTTTGAATTCCATGGAAATTTTGAATATACGAGTTTTGGGTTCTTGATGTAGTGTGATTTTATTATTGAAATTGGTGTGTATAATATTATTTTAAGTGATTAACAATGATTTTAAGGTTGAATTAAAGAATTAGTTGAGTTTGATTAAAAATTGGTGAAGAGAGAGAATTTAGGATTATGTAATTTTTGGGATTTTGAAATCATGATTTTAAATTGTGAAAATTGATTCTAAATGAGTTTTTTTGATGCATAAACAAGTATTTTAAAGTCAAATATTGAATTTTGTTGAGTTTGATTGGAGTTTGAGAATGAAAGTTTAATTTAGGATTTTGGAAAAGTGATTTTTCCAAAGTTTTAGAATTGTTTGATTTTATTGGCTTAATTGTGTTGTTTAGTGTTAAAAGTGATGAATATAAGCTTGAAATGATAAATGGATTGAGTTAGAATGGAAAACCCTCAATGGGGGAAGGTTATGCCATTTTAGAGTTTTGGTTCTAAGTGAGTGTTTTTGTAATGTAATTGATTTAAATGTGTTAAAATATATTTTTAATAATATATATAAACTTAAAATATCAAATTGAATGGCCTAGTATGATATTCCAAAGTTAAAGTGAGATTAGCCATAACTTTTGGAATTTTTGCTTGGATGACGTTTAATTATGGATTAAGATTGGAAATACCTTAGAATGCGATACTAAATAATTATTTACGATCACATTTGGTTTAGGCATTAAGGAGAGTTGATTTGTCCCATCCAAGTGTTGAAGGGCAAGTTGGAAGAGAAGGATTAGAGGGTGTTTAAGCTTGCTTTTGGTTGTCATTTGAGGTAAGTATAAACTTTGGATAAATTGGTTATATTTACATTACATTGGACTTAACACATTTTGGATTGAAAAATGTGTTAAGCTACTTGATGCATGGTACATGTATGAATAATGTGCTATGACATGTGTAATGTCATATATGTGTTAAATACATTGTAAAAAGGCATTGTTAATGGCTAAATTGTGTAAAATGTGAAATAGGTGTATTATGTGAAAATGACCTAAAGCGTTTGGGTAATGCCATTTATTATGTATGCATTAAGGGCACTGTTAAAAAGCCATTAGTAATGGCTAAAGTGCATAAAATGTGAATCATATGTGGATTATGTGAAATTATCCAAAATATTTGGATAATGAGTTTTAAGGTAAAATGTGCTGCAATGTGATGAAATGATGAAATGTGATGAATTGATATTGCTATAAATGAGAAAAATGAGAAAAGATGAGAAAATAAGGCAATGTGCCTAATGGATAATGAAAAATGAGGCAATGTACCTAGCTTAATTATGAGAAAATAAGAAAGAGATTGATAATTATAAATTTGAGTTAAATGTGTGCCTAGTATGTTATTCAATTTTTAGAGTTCTGTGTGTTGGTGGCATGCCTATGAGATTATCCTCATTATTTGCCTTTGGGCTAGATGCTGGGCATCATTATGATTTTTTTTTCGGGCTAGACGTTAGACGTCACTTGCCTTCGGGCTAGATGCTGAGCATTACTATGATTTGCCTTCAGGCTAGACGTTGGGCGTTATTTGCCTTCGGGCTAGACACTGGGTGTCAATATGGACCAAAACAATAACTCTAAAATTTAAATAGCATTTTAGATCATTTGGGCCCATGTTTGTGTTTGTTATTATATGAATTGTGAAGTGTGAAACAATTGAGAAATATGTTTAAATGAAATGATATGAGATATGATATCCATATGCATTGTGCATTGGCATTGCATTTAAGCTTTATTGTTATCAAAGTTTTTACAGCTAGGCTTTTGGTTTAGGGCGATTGGAATTAATCACTCAGGTGATAGGGTAGATCCGGTAGAGCCGAAGAGTTCGTCTAGACCAAGTCAGGTCTAGCTTTGAGTTTACTTGAGTTGATTTGGCTGCTTCTTCGAGATCAGTGACGACTGCCAGCATGTATATATTTTTATTACATTTTGATATTACATATATTATATTATGTTTTTGATATATATCATAAATTATAAAGGACGTTTTGGATAAATGTTATATTATGAATTTGATATGTGTTGTAAAATTTGGAGAAATTGAGGAGTATTGGGTGAAATGGTGATTGGGTAATATTTGGGAGTTTTATCTTGTGCAGGTTGTGTTCTTTGTTGAATTTGAGAACGTCCAAATTAAAGATAAAACTCTTGCGAATTTTTCTCAGAAATTTTTATGGAAATTTTTTTTTAGCACTATGATTTATAATAATATTTTATTTGTTATTAAATATACATTTTAAAGTATTTAAGATTTTAAATTTGAAAAGTGAAATTTTTTTATTAAACCGGTCTGTGATATTTTTATATCGTATATGCGTATTTTATATATACTAGGTGTATGTATTGTATGTATATAGGGTATAAGGGTATTATATTTATTTTGGTATCAGAGCCTAGGTTTGAGGTTCTCGACCTAGGTAGGTTGTTAGAGAGAGAAAATGGTGATTTAAATATGGTTTTCAATTCTAATACGTGAATTGACACTAGCAGTTTCTGATATCTGATGTGGCAATTTATGTTGTTTTTGCAGATATAAGTAGTTATGGCATCTTGGATGCATCAGTCTGCAGAGGGTAGTGCAGGGAATGTTGCTTCTGATGAGGGTAAAGAGGGAGCTAGAGCTGAGATCACTGGAGAGGCACCTGCTCCTGTGCTAGAGAGACCAACAGAGATTCTGTCGGGCTGGGTACGAAATATGGTGGAGCTATCGAGGTAGGCTCCGGTTCAGCAGCCACCGCCGCCACTACAGTCGCAACCGCAGTTACCGATGAGAAAGTATAATAAGCTGAGAAAGTTTAGAGCCGAGGACTTTATTGGTACTACAGACCCTGCTGTAGTATAGCTGTGGCTAGATAGGGTCCAGAGAGTGTTTATCTAACTGCAGGCCAGTCCAGAGGAGAAGTTTAATTATATCAGATCTCTTCTGCAGAGAGATGCATATGAGTGGTGGAAGACGGTTTCACATGCCCTGGATGATCTACCAGTTCTGACCTATGATGATTTTCTGTAGAAATTTGACCAAAAGTATACTCCAAGGGAGTATAAGAATGAGAAGAAGATGAAGTTCTTGAGTTTGAGGCAGGACACCAAGACAGTGATAGAGTATGAGATAGAGTTTATCCTGCTGAATCAGTATACTGGTGGAATTATTTCTGATGAGATTGACTGGTGCTGGAGGTTTGAGGAGGGGTTGAGACTATCTATTATGTGTATTGTGGCAGGCCCCCGGTATAAGGACTTTTCCCAATTAGTTGCAGCTGCCAGGAGTGTTGAGAGAGTGCAGGGTCTTGCAGCAGCTACTAAGATTGAGGAGACTAGAGCTAGGAGACCACAGAGTGAGGCAGGATCTTCGTCAGTGAAGAGAGGCCGAGGAGGATATTTTCAGAGGTTCAGTAGGAGACAGGGGCAGTCTGACAGGTCAGTACAACAGTAGAGACAGAGATAAAAATTTGCAGTTTTAGTGGCTAGTGCTCCGATCCTAGTGGCTCAGAGGCCTGCTCCACCTACCTGTGTTCATTGTGGTAAGGTTCATGGAGGTGTCTACTGGAGGAGAGGTGCATCAGCAATGTGTTTCAGATGTGGATTGCCAGACCATTTTATCAGAGATTGTCCAGAGCCACCAGAGGATAGACAGATAGATACTGCAGCTTCTCGACCTAGTGTCAGAGGAGGTCATGGTGACAGAGGTTTTGGTAAAGGTGGTCAATATGGGATTGGTCAGAGAGGCAATTCTACAGCTGGGGTAGACCAGATGAGGCAGGGCCATCATAGCGGGTCTATGTGATGCAGAGACAGCCAGATGCTTCAGCTATTATTGCTGATATTTTTCTTTATTTGCCAGAGTTTTATCTGTAATTTGGACATTCCCACCTTATGACTCATCAACATATTTTATCATAATTCTTCAAGTGACACACTAAACTTAAAGAAACTTTGACACGCCTAGGGACATGAGCGTGTCACTGCCTGTGCCCTTAATTTTGCCTTACAGTAGCTATGACACTCTCAGAGACATGGACATATCACTGCCCGTGTCTTTAATATTGAATTATATTGGCTACGACACACCCAGAGATATGGGTGTGTCATTGGGCGTGTTAGGCTAAATCTCTGGGTGCGCCCATGACATCGCAAAAACACTCTTCTATTCCATTTTCATCAATAGAATACTCACATATCACATAAGCAAACTCCAAATAATATTAAATCAAACATATATACAAACTCAAGATCATATATATAAACTCAGGATCATGTGTATAAACCAAAGAGATTATATAAAACCTTTGATTATTCCAAGTTTACTCTTCTTTGCTCACTTTTTTTAATCTAAACACAAAATCATAATAACAATCATCATATATTTCATTCATACCATCATTCATATATCAATTCACCCAATCCTCAACTCAACTCCACAAAATCCTTACTCTTTTTCTCAATTTCAACTACTCATCATTATTCCCAATATCTAATCATATTTGCTTCATCAATACATCAATTCAATATAAATATGCTTCAATATATCATTGTCATCTTCTTATTCAATTAATCATCACTTTCTCTCACTAACAATATCATACATATATATATAATCCATAGAATAAACTCAAGAAGAAGGTACTTATTTGAATTACTTGCCAAATCGTGACTATTATCTTTAATCCCTCTTGAATCTCTTATAAAGTTGATATGTAACATGGAAAGTTCACTTTTCCACACTCTCTCTCTATCTCACGTTGAAGAAGAAGAAGAAGAAGAAGAACTTATCTCTTCTTTACTCATCTTTATCTTTATATAAATAAAATATTATAAATAATTCCCACTTAAATTCTCCATCACTCATATTTTTCCTTCTTTTGACTTTGTGCTTTCCCATTATTATTATTATTATTATTATTATTATTATTATTATTATTATTATTATTAAAATCAACTTTCCCTACAACCAATTATACCTCATATATGTATGTGGTGTATATGTTGGATATATGTATATGTCTTATATATGTCATGTTTACTTTAAATATATCGTAAATATATATAACATACACATATATATTGCACCTTTCATTCATATTCATCTTATATTTTCTCTATCCATCACAACTATTTACTCTCTCATATTTACTATTTTAAAGTACATAAAAATCGGGATATTAGACATTCCATGTGGCACTCTTTCATTGGACAAAGTAAATTTTTGCCAAAATATGAACGTAGTGGTTGCACTAGGGATAAAATAGCAATCAAATTTGGTGTCTCGCATCGAACTTCTAAACGCACCCGAGGTCGCGAACACTATTGCAATCCCTGTGATTTTCTTTTAAAATGGATGGACGGTCGTGACATTGTAGGGACGGTCGCGACATTGTAGGGACGGTCGCGACATAGTACAAAGAGACCATTCCTTAGACCACGCTTGTCGCCGCATTTTCTATTGGGAATATTGGAGATTTGGTCACTCGAGTTGCGATTGTCTCATCTTTTGGATGGTCGTGGATAGGTCCTTATGATCGCGGCTGAGGTCAAAATTCTGACCTCATACCTTACTGTGAGACAACTTATTCTTCAAATCATCGGGGGCGGTCGTGCTTTGTGCCTGTAGTGACTGCACTTTTTGCCCTATTCTGGCCATACGTTGAGCAATATATTCATGCAACAAATATCTTACAAACATATTAAATGCATCATTCAATTTGAATGTTAAAGATCAAAATTTAGATTATTTGGCTAATAAAATTTTTTTATTATAAAATTAAAAAAAATCGGTCGATTTAGTTAATTAAATTTCGATTCAGTTAATTAACCGAACTTATTGAAATTAAAAATCGGCTGGTTCAATTAAAAAATTTAACTAAATTAGTATGATTAATCAATCGATTCAATAAGTTAATTAATTGACCGATCATATATTCACCTCCAAAAATAAATAATGGTGACAAAATAAATAATTGTCTCAATAAACAGAATAAAACAATAAAAAAAATTTCAAATGGAACTTACTTCTACAAAGGAAAGTATAACCTCTTATTCCGATTCTGATTATGTTAGTATGCAATGCATCTTGCTGAAGTCAAATTGACCAGTCAACTCAATTATTATTCGTCAACTCTTCCGCTTAAAGGGCGTCTTCGTAGAAACGAAAGATGTTCACCATCTGTTTATTTGAATATTCCAACGACTAGGGACAAAAGGCTATATTCGTCAATAATGGAGTCTCCCTTTCTCCCGAAGGATTATTTATAGTCAAGACTGATTAAAAACTTTTCTTACATAATTGCACACATAAACAATTTCAGGTACTCGAGAAAGAAGAGATGGAAATTATGGAGGATGTGGTGATAGTTGGTGCAGGCATAGCAGGGCTAGCCACTGCTATAGCCTTGAGGAGAGTAGGAGTTCGAGCTTTGGTATTAGAAAAATCAGAAGGGCTACGAACCACAGGTGCAGCCTTAACCCTCTCTCAAAATGCTTGGCGCGCCCTTGATGCACTTGGAGTTGCTCATAAGCTCACTCTACTTTACGATCCTTTGTTAAGGTAAATATAATTATTAGTAGCTAATTTAATTACCTTTTTAATATGTTTAAATTACCTCATTTTTGCCGGATTTCAACTGATGATTTTAGGCTTGATTTCACTCACATGTCGTTGAACTTAATAACCGTCCATTGTAGTACAGCATCATTTAATTCTGATTTGTTTTAACAAAATTATTAAATTTTAATCAACCTCACTATTATTGGATTTTAGTAGAATTTTAGTCATATCTTTACATGATAGTTAATATAAGAAGTAAAATAAAATTATATATATAAATTTTGGTGGCTTTTTCCAAAATTTAAGCAGTAGCTATCTGTTAAGAACATGAAACCAAGTAATTTGGGCGAAACAGATACAAATTCAATATTCAATGTAAATACATAAAGCTGTTTGATTATTTACTTATGAAGTATCTCATTCGTTCCTAATTAATGATTAGGATGCATATAACCAACGTTGCTACTGGAGCTGCTCAAGACGTCCTCATGCCTGGAAACAATGGGTGAACTACTTAAATTTTTGTTCTCTGATTCATTAACTCTTTGATTGTTCACAGAATATAGACTGCTTCCATAAATGTTAAATAGCAAAATTATTGCTTATATATATCCTTTCAATTGAAACAGAGATGGACCGAGATGTATTCATCGCAAAGCTCTATTAGAGTCTTTGGCAGAAGAATTGCCTGCTGACTTGATTCGATTCGATTTTCTTCCAAGTTCACTTCCATTGAAGAGAAAAAACAAGGAGATGCATCCATTGTCGTTTTGAATTTGGAAGATGGAACTACCATCAAATCAAATGTACGTATGTCATATTAAATAGTATTTCATGATTAGTACATGTATAAATTTGTTAGTGCTTGAGCCTTGTGGCATTTCTTACCTTTTATTAAAATCTAGAGTTCTTGAAACAATATCATAAATAAGTTTCTCTCTCAAATTTACAAATTTTATAGTTGTAATGTAGATAACGTATCTTTTATCAAATATCAAATACTTGTTTATATATAGTTCATTTTATTAATTATTTTATTAATTAGTTCATTTTATATAGATTATGATAGGATGTGATGGAGTACACTCGGTGGTAGCTAATTGGCCAGGACTCTCAACACCAGTGCATTCAGGTAGAGCAGCTGTGCATGGATTGGCAGTTTTACCACAAGGTCATGGTTTTAAGATAGAAGTTTGGCAGTACGTAGATGTAGGGAAAAGGGCTGGTTTTGCCCCTCTAAATGACAAAGAGATCTACTGGTTCTTAACTTGCTATGAAGGTCAGTCCTCATTTTAGTTGCAACTGATTGATAACTAAGAACAAATAGACAGAGATCTACTGGTTCTTAACTTGCTGTGTATGTCAGTCCAAGATTCCCGCTAGCCAATAGCCATACCAAATGCTAGTATGCTACCAGGCTGGCGGCTGGCCTGCTGGTCATGTGCCTTATGATGTACAAGGCACATGTCGATGGCAAAGACTTGTTGGCACCAATTATGCCAACTTTGCTAACTTTGAATTACCCACTCCCCTACTAATCACTAACGTCTATAATTGAAGAAAAACAATTCGACTGAAGAACAAATTTATTTTTCAGGAGGAAACATGCCGAGACCCACAGCAAATACAAAATGAAGTGATTAACAAGTATGCCAAAGATTTTCCCTCAATATACCTAGATGTGGTCAACCATTCTGATTTGTCAACATTATCATGGGCCCCATTAATGTTAAGACAACCATGGAATGTGTTATTTGGAAATTTAAGCAAAGGAAATATAACAGTAGCTGGTGATGCTTTGCACCCAATGACCCCTGATCTTGGCCAAGGTGGTTTTGCTGCTTTGGAAGATGCTGTCGTTTTATGCAGACATATCGGGAATTCTTTTATAAAAAATAATGGTAGACTTGTTTCAGAGGAGACAGCTAAAGCCATTGATGATTATGTTAGAGAAAGGAGATGGCGAATTACTACTTTGATCACTGGTTCTTTCCTTTCTGGTTGGATTCAACAAAATGGCTCCCGTGGGTTGATGAAATTTTTAAGGGATGCTATTTTCTATGGGTTCCTCTTTCCTAAGGTCTTAAATGCCGTTCGTTCTTATGATTGTGGGACACTCCCCTGCTCCTTTGCCTCTGACCCCCTACAATCTTTTTCTAATAAAATAGATTAAATTCAATTTTCATATGATTATAATCCATTTCATAAAATAAATAAATAAATAAATAATAAATTCTTTGTATTTAATGATAAGGTAGTGTCCTTGTTTTTCCCATTTAATAACGAAAACGCGTCTTTTTAATGTAATACCTTGGCTCCACCCGGCCCATGGGCTCAGCCACACAAGGCGACTCTGAGCATGCTAAGACTCTCTTAAGGGAGAGGTCGCGGATTTGAATGGGAGAGACGACTCTTAATTGAGCTAAATAAATAAATTTTGTTGTGGACCAGTGAGGGAAAGCGGACTGTAGCATGCTCGGAGCCGCCTTGCGTGGCTGAGCCCATGGGCTAGGTAGGGCCGGGGTGTTACAGATAAGCTTATAGAATTAGAAAAAATGGACTTGAAATAATGATAAATAGACCCATTAATGATGAAAGGGCTTTTGACAAAAATACAAGAAAAATTAAAAATAATTTTAAATTTACCATATTTATAAAATATTTATCAAAATATTAGAATTTATAAAATATTTACCAAAATACTATATTTTTATTAGTTTACAAATAGTTTATAATGAAGTTATTATGAGTTTATAATGAATTTATAAGTTTTATACAGTTTATAATGAGTTTATAATAAAATGATTAAAATATTACTAGTAAAAACGTAAAAAATTTAAAAAATGTAGTGGAGAGTGTCATTTTTTCATGATGAAAATAGCTCTAAAATACAAAAGCCCACTAAAAATTGACTGAAGTTGATAGAAATAGCCCAAACCTTGAGGCTGCAGCATGTTCCTATTGATCCTCCTTCACATATGCATGGTCAATTTAGAATTAGGTTGAACCTGAGCCTTCTAGAGAGGATACCTACTGATGAGTTCATCTTGCTAGATGTTGATTATGTCCCACATTTTGACTTCTTCCAGCAGCAGTTTGAGACGGGCTACCCCTTCTTCGAGGGCATCTACCCAGCCTACTAACTCTCGCGAGGCTAGGCATTCTGCTAGTCCAAGTGTGGCTACATCAGTTCCTCTCTAGCCTCCACCGGCTTCTCTTCATTAGATTGACATCCCTATTGATGATCCTACTTATGAACCCTTAATTTTGCACTTAATTTGAAAAATTAGAAAAGCTCAAATAGGAAAATTATTTTGGGTAGAAAAATACAATAGAAAAATATTCTGCATAAAAAAAGAGAGAGACGGTCACATTGGTAGCGCCACGCGCAGAGAGCTCACATTAAGCGCTGCCATTGCCACACCACATGGGGCGGCGAGCCTCGCGCGTGCAGATTAGCCACGGCCTGCATGGCCCAATTCCCCTATCTGGCTTCTATAAATAGGGGTTCCCCCTTTTCTTTCTCTTATTCTCTTATTTTGTTAAGGGATCTAGAATTCTGACATCCGGATTCTGCCAAATTACATTTTTCACTAAAAAATTAATTAAATTATTCATTCTTTCATTAGTCGAAATTAATTTTCACCATTATAATGATTTTAGTTTTACTTAATTTCATAATCAAGTGGAGTTACAAAGCAACAAAACTTTTCAAACTTTTGTCAAAAGGAAGCGATCACCCAAGATATTTATTTATTCTCTTCATCTATTTTCATTTGATAATTAATTAACTAAAATTGGTTAATTAAACCCTTTCGCAATCAAAGGTATAAACTACTTACGGCTTTGATTTTCATTCAAATGAGATAAGTAGGCATACTTTAAAAATTATCCAAGTAGCGAGCGCTCAACTAATAATCTAGAATTAGTTCAATCAATTTATTTTCATCATTTTCACCTTTTTGTTTATTATTATCATCTTCTTGCAATTCATTATTGCAAATTTATTTTATTTTGTTTCATTTTTATTTTCCTTGTTGTCGAGAATGGATGTGAGTTTTTCTTGATATATGCCTTTAATAATTTTTAATTGAAAATTTGTGCTTGACCCAAAATCCATAAGGACTAGAGTCAAAGCTCCTCTATGTATGCAATTGGAGATGTAAATTCCTTATTTTATTTTATTTTCGCATTCGTGGATGTCATATTATTCATTTGCCCATGCATGAATAAAATTGCCATTCATGGTTATTTTTTTCATTGCATAAAACAATTATTTTTTAGTCACAAAGGTTAAAATCAATCAAAGAATTTTTTTTTTATCAAAACTCAATTGAAAACTTAGCCCATGACCATCGTGATTGATTTCAGACTAGTGTATTTTTAGAAAAAAATTAATCAAATTTAATTGAGTCAATTAAATGGGTTTTTTCTTGAATTTTTCAAACAAAATAATTTAAGATGGCAACTTTTCAATTCTCGCTTTTCAAAATAAAAGCTACTTCCTCTTTTTCATAACAAAGGGAGAGTAAACTATTTTCTCAAAACAGAAAATCCATCTATTTTTAAACCCGTGCTTATCGAGCCGATTGAAAACCATATGCAGCGGTATCATATGAGATGAAGCTTAAATGATTCAATTCCTAAGCAGGCTAGATCGGTGCTCGGGCGAGGCCTCCTATCTAGCAACTCCACTGGGGACATTCAAAATTTTCAACATAAATTTTAATATGCTCTTTTTTAATACCATTTTTTCTCCTTTAAATCATGTGTAAGGGTTACTTACTCTTTAGTTTTTGGAAACCTCGGGTAGCAAGTAGCATCCACCTAAAAATTTTCATTATGTATGCTAGGAAATAGCGAAAACATTCAACCCAAGACGAATCCTCAATCCTTTTGGGGTATAATGGATATGCATGTACTGTTGAATCAAAGTTAGATTCATTATCTATCATTGCTTAGGTATATAGTTATCCCAATGTGATGGGACCCTTTCAATTAAACCACCCATTGTATGTAAAGGCCACATAGCCTACTCATAAGTGGTATGTACTATAGTCTTATGCCATCATCATAAAATGGTTTTCATTCATGCATATATGCATGCACTCCATTCATACCATTCTTACCCTTAAAATTTAATTCAAAATTAAAGTTATAGCCTTGAACCACATCAAACCTAAATCACCTTGATTTATCCAAAATGATAAACCTAGTCTCACAAGCTCGGGGCTAAGTCATACCATTTTGGTCCACCCCAAAATCATAAAGCTGTAATAGCTTAGTTACTCAAAATAAAAAATTATAACCACCCATTTTAAAATTATTATTTTGTATTTAGTAATTTTAATTTTATTATATTTTTAAATAATAATATGCATATTACATATATTGTTTTATTTTATTAAATTATATGAGATAAAAATAATTTAAATGAAGAAATTGAAAATTGAAAATTTAATAATATATAAAAAATAAATTTAAAATAATGTATAAATAAAGTATTAGAATAATATATACAACCAAAAAAGTATAAGTAAAGGAAAAAAAAAACTATTGGGTATGGGGAGATGGAGGCTGATCTTTAGGTGAAGGAGGATGGTTAGTGGTTGAAGATTGTAAGATGGAGGTGCTAGAGGTAAATTGTGGCGAAAAATTATCAAATTGTTCTTGAAACTCGCTCTGCATCTACTCTCAAATTGCGCGATCCCACTCATGTGCTTGATTTTCCATCTCTCTCTGTGTTGTTTTGAGCTCCACCTAAAAATTAGCCTTCCTTTGCTCCATTTGTTCCTGCATCCAAATGAGGAAGCCGAAGCTGAAGCTGATGCTGAAGATGTGGTGCTGGCCTTAGAGACATATTGAGAGCTCAACCCATATACCCTTCTCTTCCTCACCCCAGCAGCCTCAATAAACAACTCAGTTTCATCAACATACTCATTTGTTTGAGATTGTTGGTCCCAAGCTGCTATAAAACGATCCTGTAAAAAAATGTATTAATACAATATAAATAACATACATGAAAATTAAATAAAAATATTAAAATAAAAATTATACACCTATATGCACATCTCAGGAGCACTGATTGACGATAGTCTATCCTCATAATTTTTAGTGTGTGTGGATGAACAACTCATGCTCAGCGGGGGCTACCTCAGCTGCTCCTCCTAATAAATTATTGAAAAATTAAATAACTTATTAATTTAGCATAAAATTAAATAATTAAAACAGATAAGAAAAATTAAATTAATAAAACAGATAAGAAAAATTAAATTACACTTACCAATCAACAAACATACTCATAATGTGTTTTACTGCACTCCCATATGTGTAGATGGGGATGAAAGAATTTGAAATTTATATAGTATCCTAGTTGTGGAAATAGAAAATTTTATGGATTTACATAATAAATGGATAAATGGAATGAATTTGACTATAAGACAAGACAAGGATTTTGGATCATAAGTTGACAAATCATAGCTACAAAATGTGAAGGGAGAATCCTACATATTTATCATAATTGTGTATACACCAAGAAGGGATATAAATATAAGCAATATAAATAAAGTGTAACATCCATAAATTTTAGATGTTAAATAACTAATTTGGAGGATAGTTAGTATGTTGGTAAGAGAAATACAAGATATATATATATATAAGGTATACTTGGTGTATACATAATATATACATCACATATGCTTATTATATATGTTGGACACATAGTATATACATAATATATACATGATATACTCATAATGCATACTTAATGCATACATAAAATACACATCATATATGTTACATACACATTACATATATATTATATATTCATATACCTAAAATATTTAAAACATATAAATCAAACATAAATATTTATACAAATACATTTATGTGTGGGAAGATGTAAATTAATAATAAATAAATAAAAAAGATAAGATAAATAAATAAAAAAAAGAAAAGAAAGTCAAAGTAAGAAAGAAATACTTGGTGGAGATTAAATGTTATTTAAATAAAAATGAATAAATAAATCAAAATTAAAAATAGTTTTTGATAGTGGAAGATGATGGAGATGTAAAAATTTATTAAATATAAATTAATTTTATTAGTGGAAGATGATAGAAATGTGAAAATTTATTAATATATTAATTAATTAATATATTAATGTATATAGTTAGAAAGAAGAAGGAAAAAAACAATAATGAATTAAATTAAAATAAATATGGATGGAAGGAGATAAATATCTAAATATTATAAAAATATTAATTAATTAATCAATCAATTAATTATATATATATATATATATGTGGAAGGGAAAATAAGAGTACAAATAAAAAAGAAAAGTCTTCTTCTTCTTCTTCACACAACACCATGATGAAATTTCTAGAAAGAAAGGATGCTTTTCTTCATCAAATACTCTAAATTTCACAAGAAACAATGTTTTGAAGATTAGGCAAGGATACAAGTAAGTATTTCTCATTTTTTTTAAGCTTGATTTCTTGATTTTTTGATTATATGAGTTTTGAAATTTTGATGGAGGATTTTATAATTTCTAATATGGATTGTTTTGAAGTTGTGTAGATGTGTATGTTACGATTTGATGATCATTTGGTTGAGAAGAACAAGATTAGTAAAGTTAGGATTTTGGGAATGAATATATAAAATTATGATTTTTAGTAGGAGTGTTTATAATTATTGTAATGAGCTGATTTAACATTATTTTGATGTATATGTTATGATTTTAAAGTTAGTTGTTGGATATGAGTGAGTTTTGATGAAGTTAGGGTTGATGGGGAGGTTATGTGAAATTAGAATTTTTGATGATGATGTTTATAATTGTTAAAGTGAATTGTTTTGATGTTGTTTTAATATATATATATATATATATATATATAATGAATTTATGGTTGGATGATGGAAATGGATATGTTAGGTGGTAGGTGAAAGAGGTAGTAACAGTAATTAGGGTTTTGATGGGATTTTTTTGCTAAAATGAATATAAGTGATGTTTGATTGATTATAATGACATGGAATGTGTTGTTAATGAAATATTTTTCATTTATAATGTTGTTTAGGATGGAGTAAGGTGAAATTATAAAATCAAAGAGAGGAAGGGCAATTGGTGAAATAAGACTTGGCTGGTGAATTAGCATTGGATTTTGGCATTTTTCAAGGTTAGTACATATATTGATAGCTTGTGTTTTAATTACATTTGATTTGGTATAACATATTATGATTTGGTAAATGTGTTATGTTACTTTGATGTTGGTTTTTATATGTTTAGTGCTTTGTATTAAGTAAAAGTGAGTGAGTTGCATGTAATATAAATAGTAAAGCCATTGCAGAATGGCTAATGACAATATTATGTCTAATTTATGAGAAGTGTATAATATGTATTAGAAATGAGGAAATGCAATGAAAATATGATAATGAGATTAAATGTGAAATATAATATGATTTGTAATATGTATATGTTTGTGAAAATTATGTACATTGTTTGATGAATGTGATGATAAACCATTGAATTATGACTTATGTTAAAAATATATATAAATTATGAAAATAGTGAAAAGCTATGCAAAGTGCATTGAAAATGATAAACATGATAAGAATATGGAATGAGGAAAAAGAGATATATAAATGAGTTAATGTGTTGGTTATGTCATTATATGTTTTGAATATGTGTGATTGTGATGTTGTAACATAAGTATATGTGAATGTGTGTGTAATATCCTAAATTTTTTAAAATTCTTTATTTTTGAAATTATAAAATAATTGGATAAATTAAATAAATGATTTTAAATGAAAAATGAAGGATTTTAAATGAGAAAAATGGAATGTATATGTGAAATATGCATAAAATATACATTATATATAAAAGTCAACACGTTTTAAAAGAAAAGTCAAAGTCAAAGTCCAATAACATTTTTATAAATAAACTTTAAAAATTTAAAATTATTAAAATTATTCAAAAATAATTTATTTTTGAATGGAAGATGGATTTCTAGGTTTTTTAAATAATTAAATAATTAATTAAATAATATATATATGTGGATATAAAAGTGAGTGGAAGAAAATAGAAAGTGTCATCTTCTTCATCATCTTCTTCTTTCCTTTTGAAGGTCGAATTTCTCCATTGAAGGAAGGCAAGGATTTTCTTCTTCCAAGTTCAAGTAATTGAAGGATTTCACGTGTTCAAGTTGGGTTTTTGGGGATTTCTTCCATATTTGGCATGTTTTCAACTTGTTTCCTTGAATTTCCATGAAAGTTTGAATATGTGTGAATTGAATTTTTTATGTGGTATGATTTAATTGTTGGAATTGGTGTGTATGAAGTTTTTTTTGAGTATTTAACAATGATTTTAAGGGTTGATTGAAGAAATGGTTGAGTTTGGGTAAAGATTGGTGAAGAGAAAGAATTTGATGTAAAAGCACATTGAAAGAAATGTGTATTGTGTGTACCTTATTTAATATCTAGTTGCCAAAAGATTGCGCTTGGATGTTGGCATACCATACACTAAAATGGATAAGACACTGGGTGTCACAGAGATATGCCTATGCCCGAGTGAGAGATCAATGATAGACCAAGGAACGAGTCTGGGACTAGATAATTGTATAAGGTATTTGGGCCCAATGTGTATGGATGTTTAGTGTGTTGTGTAATGTGTATAAACAATGTTTGACATTTTTAACATGATGCAAATATGGTATTAGACATGTATGATATCATTTATAAATTTATTAAAGTATGTACTACTAGGCAATATGCTTAGCGATTGAATTCCATCACGCAAGTGACAAAATAGATTCGGGAGTTTCGAAAAATGCTGCTAGACTACCTAGGTCTAAGTTTTTGTGTGTGAAGATCCTTGAGCTACCGTGGACTAGTGCCACTTGCATAACATGTATACACTTTGAAACTTTTAAAAAAATGCTTTTGAGTATGTACATTATATATATAATCATGTATGCGGTGTAAAATATATGTTTTTTCTTTCGTGTAATATTAAAATAAAAATTGGACTTATATTTATATATATACATATATATATGGATGTGTTTTTGTAAAATATTGGCATATTGAGCCGTTGGGCTATTTTGGAGGAATGGGTGTATTGAATAAATAATTGGGAGTGTATTTTGATTCCAGGTTGTGTTATTTGAAATTTGGAATTATCCGAAATATAGACAAAATTCTGATGAATTATTTTCAGAGATTTTCTATTTAATATATCTTTTTACTATTCAAATCATTAATGGTTATTTTTATTTATTTATTAAAATACATTTTAAGTGTTTTAAAAATGGTTAACATAGATTTATGAAAGTTTTTTTAAAGACCGTATTGTGATATTTTTATATTTTATATATGTATTTTACATATACTGGGTGTATATATATTATATGCATATAAAGCATAAGGGTGTTATGTTTATTTGGTATCAGTACCTAGGTTTGAGATTCTCGACCTAGGTGGGTTTTTGAAAAGAGAAAATAAAATTTTAAATGTGATTTTAACATGTTATACATGCATTGTACTAGCATTTTATCTGGTCCCTGATGTGGCAGTTCTTTCTATATTTACAGATAGTGGCGAATATGGCATCTCAGACACTAGTCTGGTGAGGAGAGCGCCGAAAGTGTTGCTTCTAGAGAGGGTGATGTTAAATCTGGTGAAGAGATAGCAGGCGACACGTCAGTGCCAGCTAGACCAGTTGTTGAGGAGGTTCCGCCAGGATGGGTGCGACATATGGTGGAATTATTACGGCAGGCTCCGGTGCAGCTAACGACCAAAAAGTATGACAAGCTAAGAAAATTTGGAGCTACAATTTCTTTGGCACTACAGATCCAGCTATAGCGGATGAGTGGCTGGATAGAGTTTAGAGGGTATTTATCCAATTACAGGCTAGTGTAGAAGAAAAGTTTGATTATGCCATGTCTCTTCTGCAGGGGGACGCTTATGACTGGTGAAAGACAGTTCCTCATGCTACGAAAGATCATCCGGTATTGACATATAATAATTTTTTGTAGGAGTTTGATAAGAAATATACTCCTCGGGAGTATAAAGATGCTAAAAAGAAAGAGTTTTTGGGTTTAAGACAAGAATCAAAGACAGTAACAGACTATAGAGAAAGATTTCATTAGATTGAGCAAGTATGCAGGATGAATTGTGATTGATGAGATTGATAGATGCTGAAGATTTGAGGAGGGTTTGAGGCTGTCTATCATGTGTTTGGTAGCATGCTCATGATATGAGGATTTATCCAAGTTAGTTGCAGCTGCCAGAAGTATAGAGAAGGCACAGGGACTTGTAGCAGTTGCCAGAGCAAACAGAGATAGAAGACCACAGACTGAGGTGGTTCTTCACAGAGGTTTGGTAGTGGCTAAGGATGGCCTAGTAGGGGGTCTCAGTAGCAGAGGTAGAGTCAGGGATCTGCTACTTTAGTGGCTAATGCTCCGACCCCAGTTTCACAGAGATCTCCTCTATCCCCTTGTGCTCAATGTGGTCAGTTTCAAATGGGTGTTTGTTGGGGGGTATCAGTCCATCTTCAGTTGGTTGTTTTAGATGTGGATCCAGTGAGTATTTTATCAGAAATTGTCCAGTGTTACCAGTGGATAGACAGACTGAGATACCAATATCTAGATCTAGTGACAGAGGGGGTTGAGGTGGCAGAGGTGATAGATTTGGATTCAATCAGAGAGGAGGATCCACAATGGGGAATAATAGACCAGAGCAGACATGGTCATCACAAAGAGTATATGTGATGCAGCGGCAGCTGAGTGCTTCTGATGTTGTAGCTGGTACATTCTTTTTACTTGATTTTTTTGCATGCATTAATTGATCCTGGATCGACACATTCATACATCAGTGTATTCATCCTACATGTGAGTGATAAGCATTCTAAGTTATTAGGGTATGATGTGCTGGTCACTAACACTTTAGGACATAGTGTAGTAGTTAATAGGGGGCACTAAGATAGTCCAATTGTTAAGGATGAGGAGTTTATTGGTGACCTAATTGAGATGCCCTTTAGGGAGTATGATGTGATTTTGGGTATGAATTGGTTATCTAGGCTTGGGGATATGGTAGACTATCGGCAAAAATATGTTACTTTGAAAACACATGATGGGAAAGACGTAGTGATATCTGGTGAGCAAACACACCTTGCATCCATGTTTGTTTCAGTTATGTTAGCTAGGAGGATGATCTGGAAGAGGTGTGAGGCATATTTGGCTCATGTTATAGATACCAAGATAGTGAAGTCTCAGCCAGACAGTATACCTACACTAGCAGAGTTCCTAGATATGTTTCCTGATGATTTGCCGAGGTTGCCTCCTGAGAGAGAGGTGGAGTTTGATATTGATTTTATGTCTGGTACCACTCCTATCTCTATTACTCCTTACCGGATGACACCTGTTGAATTAAAGGAGTTGAAAGTACAGTTGCAAGAGCTTCTTGATAAAGGGTTTATCCATCCTAGTGTATCACTATGGGGAGCACCGGTGTTGTTTGTAAAGAAGAAGGATGATATTTTAAGGTTGTGCATTGATTATAAGTAGTTGAATAAAGTGATATCAAGAATAAATACCCATTGCCTCACATTGATGATCTCTTTGATCAGTTGAAGGGAGCTGCAGTGTTTTCCAAGATTTATTTGAGATTGGGTTATCATCAGCTGAGAGTTAGGCATGCAGATGTGCCTAAGACTCGTTCCGCATAAGGTATGGCCATTATGAGTTTTTAGTGATGCCTTTTGGGCTGTCGAATACACAAGCTGCATTCATGGATTTAATGAATTAGGTGTTTAGGCCATACTTAGATTAGTTTGTGATAGTGTTCATTGATAATATCTTGGTATACTCTCACAGTTTAGAAGAGCATGACAGACATTTATGGATTGTGTTGCAAATCTTAAGAGATAAACAAATGTATGCCAAGTTGTCAAAGTGTGAATTCTGGTTGGATCAAGTGACTTTCCTTGGGCATGTTGTTTTAACAGAGGGTATAAAAGTTAATCTGAGTAAAGTTAAAGCAATCTTGAATTGGAATCCACCGAAGAATGTAACTGAGATTAGAAGTTTTATGGGATTGGCTAGATATTATCGTCGGTTTGTGAAGAGATTTTCCATGATAGCTTCGCCACTCACCAAACTAGTTTGGAAAGATGTGAAATTTGTGTGGACTGATCGATGTCAGGCGAGTTTTGAGCAACTAAGGGACATGTTGACTCAGGCTCCTATCATTACCCTACCTGTGGAAGGTAAACCTAATGTAATATACAATGATGCTTCACATAATGGTTTAGGTTGTGTTATGATGCAGGAGGTAGAGTCATTGCTTATGCATCCTAACAGTTGAAGTCTTATGAGTTAAACTATCAAACTCATGATTTAGAGTCAGCAGCCATTGTATTTGCATTAAAGATTGGAGACATCACTTATATAGGGAGAAATGTTTTATTTACACTAATCATAAGAGTTTAAAGTATTTGGATGTCTAGAAAGAGTTGCATCTTCGGCAGAGGCGATTGTTAGAATTGATAAATGATTATGACTGTCTAATTGATTATCACTATGGTAAGGCAAATGTAGTTGCAGATGCATTGAGTCGAAAGCCAATGGCAGGGTTGACTGCCTATGCTCTTGTGTTGCTTATTGAGTTAAGAGCATTGCATGTCAGATTTGAGGATTGTGATAATGGAGCTTTTATGGCTCAGCTGCAAGTGATATTGCTGATTGATCAAATTAAAGAAACACAGACATTAGATATGAAACTCCAGAAGATTGTGGAGGATTGCAAAAAGGGGGAGAGTAGGAATTTTCATGTGAGAGATGATGGTGGTGTACGGTACAGAGGCATATTGTGTGTTCCTGAGGATGTGGAATAGAGAAAAAGAATTTTGGAAGAAGTACACCAGTCTTCATATGCTATGCACCTTGGAAGTACTAAAATGTATCAGAATTTAAAACAACATTATTGGTGGTCTGGTAAGAAGAGGGACATAGCATAGTTTATTTTTAGATGTCTCACCTGACAGAGAGTGAAGGCTAACATCAGGGTCCTTTAGGGTTGTTATAGCCTTTATCAGTACCTGAATGGAAATAGAAGCATGTAACTATGGACTATGAGACTAGATTGCCTTTAACCCAGAGGAAACATGATGCAATTTAGGTGATTATGGATAGATTAACGAAGTCAACTCATTTCCTTCCGGTCAGGATGGACTACTCCCTGAATAGGCTAGTTGAGTTGCATATTAGTGAGATAGTGAGGTTACATGGGATCCCAGTTTCAATAGTTTCAGATCGAGATCCAAGATTTACATCAAGATTTTGGAAAAGTTTGCAAGATGCTTTGGGTAGTCAATTGCATATTAGTACTGCTTTCCATATGCAGACAGATGGACAGTCTGAGAGGGTGATATAGATACTAGAGGACATGTTAAGGACCTGTGTTATTGAATTTACTGAGAGCTAGGATAAATAGTTACCTTTGGTTGAATTTGCATATAATAATAGCTTACAGTCTAGTATTGAGATGGCTCCTTATGAAGCTTTGTAAGGTAGGAAGTGTAGGGCACCATTGTGTTGGGACGAGGTTGGAAAAGGCAAGCTTGTAGGTCTCGATTTGATTAAGGAAGCAGAGGAAAATGTTAAGGTAAATCGGGATAGATTAAAAATAGCTTCAGACCGCCATAAATCCTATTCATATTTGAAGAGGAAAGATATAGAGTTTAGTATGGGAGATAAGGTGTTTTTGAAAGTATCTCCTTGGAAGAAAATTTTAAGATTTGGTCGAAAAGGTAAAATAAGTCTTCGATTTATTAGTCCATATGAAGTACTGGAAAGAGTGGGACCAGTGGCTTATAGATTAGCTTTGCTAACCGAGTTAGAAAAGATACATGACATCTTTCATGTCTCGATGCTTCAAAGGTATAGATTAGATCCATCTCATGTCTTATCAGTTGAGTCAATTGAGGTGAGTCCATATGTGACTTAAGAAGAAGATTGTAGAATTATGCTTTAATTTTTGTTTTAGGCTTTAATCTCCTAGAAATGTGATGTTAATTGATTATGTTCATTCACATTGGGTATAGGTGTTGAGTATATAGGATTTTCATCAACCTAGTGGTGAAGAACTTTTGGGTATATTGGAAGTGGAGTGGAGTTATAACTCCATTTATTACTTTAAAGAGGTTAGTACATACTTTATTCATAATGTGTGTGATTGTATTGAATTTTAGCATAACATTACATATGTTAAATGTGTGATGATATTTGATTTTTATGAGTATGTGTGTATGGCATTGTTTGAGGTAACAATGCTTGGTTTGTGGTGGTTGTGGCATGATTAGCCATTTAAGAATAGCTAAATGAATTGTTTGTGCAAAAATGTGTTAAGTGTAATTGATGCACTAACATGAGGAAGTAAACCACATTTGCATTATTTATGATAATAATTTGCGAAAACTATAGAGTGAGTCGAGATATAAAACCACATTAAAAGAAATGTGTATTGTGTGTAGTTGCCAAAAGATTGCACTTGGATGTTGGCATACCATACACTAAAATGGATAAGACACTGGGTGTCATAGAGATGTGCCTATGCCCAAGTGAGAGACCAATGATAGACCAAGGCAACGAGCCTGGAACTAGATAATTATATAAGGTATTTGGCCCTAATGTGTATGGATGTTTAATGTGTTGTGTAACGTGTATAAACAATGTTTGATATTTCTAGCATGATGCAAATATGGAATTATACATGTATGACATCATTTCTAAATTTTATTAAAGTATGTACTACTAGACAATATGCTTAGCGCGATTGATTTCCATCACGCAAGTGGAACATGATCAAAGAGATAGGTATGGGAAATGCAAATTATAACACACATTCTAGTTTTTGGCTTGCAATAAAGCTAGGGTCCTGATCGAGCTTTTTTCCTGGAGTGATTAGATTAAGTTCTTTCCTACTGTGGGTTTGATGTAGTCTCTCATTCCATTCCTTCCTGGAAATTTCAAGAATCCCGTAACCTTCTAATCGGAGAAGTACTTTATCTTTTAACACCTTTTCCACAGCAAGGAATGATTTTTTCTTTGTTTCTTCAGCTTGAGACTGTGGTCAGTATGGTATTTGTTCTTGAGGTGGCTAAGAAACCTTTAGGGCAGGTGGCATAGTAGATCTGGGAGTTTCAAAAAGTGCTTCTAGACAACCCAGGTCTAAGTTTTTGTGTGTGAAGATCCTTGAGCTACTGCGGACCAATGCCACTTGCATAACATGTATACACTTTGAAATTTTTAAAAAAATGCTTTTGAGTTTGTACATTATATATATAATCATGTATGCGGTAGAAAATATATATTTTTCCTTTTGTGTAATATTGAAATGCTTTTGAGTATGTACATTATATATATATAATCATGTATACTGTGTAAAATATATGTTTTTCCTTTTGTGCAATATTGAAATAAAAATTATATATATACATATATATACGGATATGTTTTTATAAAATGTTGGCAGATTGAGCTGTTGGGCTATTTTGGAGGAATGGGTATATTGAATAAATAATTGGGAGTGTATTTTGATTGTAGGTTGTTGTAGACCCTTAATTTTTGACCCAGTCTGGTCCAATATATTTTAATTAGTCCAATATAATTTTTGTGTTGTCCAATATATTTTTTAGTCCAAAACAATTTTTGTTATTTTAAGTAAGTAATATTTGCTTTTAAAATAATAAACAAAAAAAAAGTCGAATTGCGTCAAAATGGCAGAAGGCCATTTTGCCCGCAGATAATATCTGCGGAATGCGGGAGAAATGGCCCGCAGGCCCAATTCGCCCGCTGCGGCAGGTTTTTCTCCAGCGCAATTTTTCTGCGGCAATTTTTTTCGCCAGCGAAATTTTTCGACACAAATTTTCCGAAACCTAATACAATTAGGTTTCGGTTTCGGTTTCCTTTTCTTATTTAATATTGTATGCCGTGAGTAACTAGGATTAATAATAGAATTCTTCTATAAATAAGGAAGAAATCAGGAGGAGAAAAACAATGAGAAACTTGGAACAAAATTCATCCGAAACTGAGTAGGAGAGGCAGTAAATCAATCCAATTTTTTTGAGAGAGCAGAAAGACAATTCAGGCAATTCAAAGGCAGTAAAGCTTGTCTTTGATTTGGTTCATCCAAGAAGCAATTTTGGTGTAACCTACGAAAGAAGGTTTGAATTCTTAAATTCTTTTTGTTTTTTTTTCACAGCAGCTTAATTCATCTAATTGTTTCTTTTAATTCAAAAATCCAGAACCTTAATTCCTCTTTTCTAAAGTTAAAAACCTTAATTCGTTACTTTGTTTTCCAAAAAGGCTTAAAATTGTTATTTTCATTTCTTCAAAATCTTAAAACCCTAATTGAACATGTTTTTCTTCAAAACCATAATTTGATTCTGTTTCTTTCAACAAACCCTAAAAACATCTTTTCTATTTATATAAACCTTAAATTGTTTGTTTACTTTCATAAAATTATCAATTGTTTTTTTCCAAATTCTAAAAAATCTAAGCATTCACCGAAACCCTAATTCTAAAACACTAAACCCTAATGCAACTTCCAAACCTAAAACAGTGAACCCTAACCCCTTTAAAACCTTAAACCCTAATTTTTTATAAACCCTAATCCTTTAAAACTTTAAAAATCATAAAAACACAAATATCTTAATTTAACACAATAAGCTTAAAACCATAAATCAAAAGTATTTTAAAGTGTTCAAACCCTAGTTTCATGATTTTACATCACAAACCCTAGTTTGGTTAATCAAAGAGTTTTACCAATCTTTTAAAACATAGAATCTTTAATCCATTTTAATTCCCCTAAAATCACAGTAGCCTAAATTTCATAAATTCCAAAACCCTAAACACATGAAATAAAGAACCCTAAATGGAAATAGTAGTTATAATTTAGATGTTTATTTGCCTTATTTAATTCTATATTTGATTATGCTTTGATTTATTTTATATGTTTTAATTTATTTAATTTCAATGCTTGATTTATTTAATTTATCATGGATGGATGTTTATTTTCTATTGATGTTTAATACCTTTGATGAATGATTTGTTTATGATGAATGGTTATTTACTTTTATTTCCAAATGTTGTAAGGGGTATGTTTCTACTTGGTGGGTACCTCATTAGTTAAATATCATGTAATTTAATTTGCTTTTCTATTTTAGAACCAATGTAAAATACATGTTTCCACCTTTCGGTGGGTGTCCTATTTAGGCATGGGATGTAAGGGCATGTTTCCATCCTCGGATGGGTGTCCATTTATTTGTTTCCTTGGACATTACTTTGATTTTAATATATTGATGCTTTCTTTTAATTATTATGTGTAATATGGATAATGTTGTTATATTTAAGAATTTTATAATATTAAGACCTGTAAAGGAGGCCGGTTCCAATGAACCGGGCATTGTGGGGGTGCTGGGTCATTTCTCACATTCCCCACACGCACCCAACTTTCCGAACCTATTAGGGGGTTGGGAATTCCTTATGAATCAAGTCATCCACCCCTTTCTTTTTTCCCAGCCCGTTCGGGTGGCGACTCCATTTTCTCCAGACTTAGGTCCGTGTTCTCTAAGGCCCTGAGCCTAAACAGTGCCGAAGTCTCAAGAACCATTCCACCAGGAGTGGGGGCAAAAATCCTCGCTCACAGTTGTGTTATTTAAAATTTGGGATTATCCAAAATATAGATAAAATTCTAGTAAATTTTTTCAGAGATTTTCTATTTAATATATCTTTTTACTATTTAAATCATTAATAGTTATTTTTATTTATTTATTAAAATACATTTTAAGTGTTTTAAAAATGGTTAACATAGATTTATAAATTTTTTTTATAAAGATCGTACTGTGACATTTTTATATTCTATATATGTATTTTACGTATACTGGATGTATATATATTATATGTATATAAAGTATAAGGATTTTACAATTTTCTTCTTCCAAGCTCAAGTAATTGAAAGATTTCAAGTGTTCAAGTTGGATTTTTGAGGATTTTCTCCATATTTAGTAAGTTTTCAATTTGTTTTCTTGAATTTCCATGAATGTTTGAATATGTGTGAATTGAATTTTTTATGTAGTATGATTTAATTGTTGAAATTGATGTGAATGAAGTTGTTTTGAGTATTTAACAATGATTTTAAGAGTTGATTGAAGTAATGGTTGAGTTTGGGTAAAGATTGGCGAATAGAGAGAATTTAGGGTTATGTAACTTTTGGGTTTGTGGAATCTTATGATTTAATTGTGTAATTTGATTCTAAATGAGTTGTTTTGATGCATAAACAAGTATTTTAAAGTCAAATATTGGATTTGGTTGAGTTAGATTTGAGTTTGAGAATGGAAGTGTTGATTTAAAGTTTTAAAAAAGTGATTTTTCAAAGTTGTTGAATTGTTTGATTTTATTGGTTTAAACATGTTCTTTAGTGATAAAAGTGATGAATATAAGCTTGAAATGATCAATGGATTGAGTTGGAATGGAAAACCTTCAATGGGGGAAGGTTATGCCATTTTAGGGTTTTGGTTATAAGTGTGTATTTTTATAGTATAATTGGTTTAAACATGTTAAAATATGTTTTTAATAAAATAAATAAACTTAAAGCATCAAATTGAATGGCTTAGTATGGTATTCCAAAGTTAAAGTGAGGCTAGCCTTAACTTTGGGATTTTTATTTGAATGATGTTTAATTATGATTTAAGATTGGAAATGCCTTCAATGTGGTACTAAATGATTATTTATGATTACATTTGGTATAGGCATTGAGGAGAGTTGATTTGCCCCATCCAAGTGTTGAAGGACATGTAACACCCCTACATCCTGTACACGCACACTACAAAACACCACAATGTAATATACGTACACTGAATATAGAGATGCTACGGTTTTCTTTAACATTTAGATCATTTTAAATGATAAGATATTCTTTCTCACTATACATTATAGAAAATAAAGTAATTAACTTGTAATATAAAACAAAATAGATATATATATATACATTTACTTAATACGCAGCGGAATTTATAAAATATTTACATATATGAATACATTCAAATCCATATTTACAATTATACATATATTTACATTAGAATCAATACTTTACAAAATAGAAAGAAGTTATACATGATTGACAGCCCTTATCTGATCTTTAAGTCCCAAAAATAAATTCTTCAATGCCTAGTCTCACTCGGTCTCGAGGAACTCTCGGGTTCAACCCTGTCACCTGCGCGATCAACCACTATCGCGCTAAGCCAACGACTTAGTAGTACATAGTATACTAACAGTATGCTTTAATGCAATGCAATGTCACACATTTTCATAATAAAGACAACATCATAGGTGGAAAGCTAATATCACACCTTTATATTTCATAAACCATACACATATAAACATATCACATTTCAAAGTCCTTCCATAGATCTCATTATTCAATTATTTTACCATTAATAAATCACATTTAAACAAAGACAAGCATGGGCCCAAAAGACACTAATATGCCATTCAATTTTCAGAGTTAATGTTTTGGTTCAATTATCACATTCATCATTATCATAATCCCAACTAGGCTTCAAGGATTAGGTTCAACCAAGCTTCAAGGGGAACAAAGCATGCTAAGTATCAACCCAACTTGGCTTCAAGAACCAACCCAACCTAGCTTCAAGGGTTGTAACATCTCAATTAGGCTTCAAGGACTAGACCCAACCAAACTTCAAGGGGAGTAAAACATGTTAACTTCAACTCAACTTGGCTTCAAGGATCAATTCCAACCTAACTTCAAGAGATTGTTACTAATAGGCATGCCACCAATCAACAAAACTCTGAAAATGGAATAACACATTAGACACACAATTCATTCATTATTTCATTATTAATTCCATTCTCAATTCTCATTATCAATTAGGCAAACATGCCTCATTAAAGTCATTATAGCCAATCACAATGGCTTATTATTCCATCACATCTCAATCCACATTATAGCAATTCATCTTTCAAATACACAATCATTTACGTCATCATATCCTTCACATTATACATATAGCATCATTGATATAAACATAACAAAGTACATTATTCATATAAGTCAACAATGTAATAATGCAATATTTGTACTTACCTCAATAACAATTCACACAACTCTAAACACTTCCTTTTCCAAGATTCTTTTACTTCTTAGATCAATGACAAATCACTTTCTTCAAGACCTAATCCAAAAATAATAACATACACTTGCTTAGGGATACACATGAGATAATCAAGTTAAGAGTTAACTAGGGCAAACTCTAAACATGACACGCTCAACCACACGGGTGTGTCCCTGACCGTGCCCTAACTCCACAACACAGAAGCTTTTACACGCTTGGAACCACGGGCGTGTCACTGGGCGTGTAATACATTCTGCCTCTCAGAAACATCGACACGTCCAACAACGTGAGCGTGCTCATGGCCATGTCAATTCTCCAATCTCACAGTAGCTATGACACGCTCAATAACACAGGCGTGTTACGGGTCGTGTCAATCCTACTGCCACCAACACCATTGACACGCCTAAGAATCTGAACGTGCTTATGGGCGTGTCAGGCCAAAAACCCAGATTCCGGCCAAAACAACAAAACACCCAACAAAACACTTCTTTTCACCAACATCCACTTCAAACAAACCTAACAAAACATACCCAAAAACCATCTTAAACTTACAAAAAACACCAAAACAACTCCACACCTACATCAAACACAAATCACAAATATCATCACAAACCCTAAACACAATTACAACACCATCTCTTCTAACTAACTTACTCTTTTCTTCAATCCATCCTTAAAATCCATAATCAATTTAATCAAACACTCTTAAACATATCACAATCAAACAACACACCCTTAAATAATCTATCAAACTCAAACACAACTTCAAATAAACAAAGAAATCAAAAGAGGACTTACCAAAGTAATGAAACTTCTTGAATCACCAACTTGATCCCTTAGATCTTCCTTCAATTTGAGCTTAGAACATTAAAATCCTCTCTTGCTCTCTTGCTTTCTCTTGTCTTTGGATGAGCCGGCCAACACAATGAAAAAGAAGAAAAGAACATAAAGAAACAAAGTCAAACTTTTCATCTCTTTAAATCTCCACCAAGTGTTTCAACATAAGCAATTACCTAAACACCCTCTTACAATTAGTTTTAACTTCCTTTAAAACACTTGCCCTTTTTAGTAATTTCACAAATCACAAATTAAAATATCTTCTTCCCTTGACCACCCATTTGACTTGCATATATGTTATATATATTGCCATATATACAACATATACATTCCTTCTAAACAATCTTTTCCTTTCCAAAACACATATACATTTGATTCAAATCAAACAACAATTTTATCAAAACTTATAGGGCACACTTTGGGATATTACAGGACAAGTTCAAAGAGAAGGTTAGAGGTGGTGTTAAGCTTGCTTTTGGTTGTCATTTGAGGTAAGTATAAACTTTGAATAAATTGGGTATGTTTGCATGACATTTGGGCTTAACACATTTTGAATTGGAAAATGTGTTAAGCTACTTGATGCATTAATTATTTATGAATAATGTACTATGACATGTGTAATGGCATATATGTGTTAAATATATTGTGAAAAGCCATTATTAATGGCTAAATTGTGTAAAATGTGAAATATATGTATTATATCAAAATGACCCAAAGTGTTTGGGTAATGCCATTTATTATGTATGTATTAAGGGCATTGTTAAAAAGCCATTGGCAATAGCTAGATTGCATAAAATATGAACTATGTGGAAATGCCCAAAATAATTGGGCAATATGTTGTAAATGTAAAATGTGATACATTATGATTATATGTTGCTATATAATGATATGAAATGAGAAAAATGAGAAAAAAAAGGCAATGTGCCAAGTTGGTAATGAGAAAATGAGGCAATATGCCTAGCTTGTTTATGGGAAAATGATAAAAGATTGATAATGAAAAATATGAAATAATTGTGTGCCTAGTATGTTCTTCAATTTTCAGAGTTCTGTGTTTGGCAGCATGCCAATGAGGTTTTTCTCTTTATTTGCTTTCGGGCTAGACGTTGGATGTTAATTGCCTTCGGGCTAGACGTTGGATGTTAATTGCCTTCGGGCTAGATGCTAGGCATCACTATGATTTCCTTTGGGCTAGAAACTGGGCGTCACTTGCCTTCGGGCTAAAAACTGGGTGTCAATATGGACTAGAATAGTAACTCTGGAATTTGAATGGCATATTAGATCATTTGGGCCCATGCTTATATTTGTTTTTATGTGAATTGTGAATTGTGAAACAATTGAGAAATATGTTAAAATGAAATGATATGAGATATGATTTCCATATGCACCGTGTATTGGCATTGCATTTGAGTTTTATTGTTATCAAAGTTTGTACAGCTAGGCTTTTGGATTAGAGGGCTTGAAATTAATCACGTAGGTGGCAGGAGAGATCCGGTAGAGCCGGAGAGTTCTTCTAGATCGGGTCTGGTTTAGATTTAAGGTCTTGATTGTAGAGCTGATTTTGCTACTTCTTCGAGATCAATGCCGACTGCCAGCATGCATACGTTTTTATTACATTTTGATATTACATTTATTATATTATGTTTTTGGTATATATATTGTAACTTATAAAGGGTGTTTTGGATAAATATTATATTATGGATTTTATATGTGTTTTTGGATAAACATATATATGTGTATAAATCTTTTGTGAAACTTGGAGAAATTGAGGAGTATTTGGGAAATGTATGAATTGATTTATTGGGAGTGCTTTTGTGTGCAGGTTGTAGTTTTGTTGAATTTGAAAATGTCAAAATTACAAATAAAACTCTGGCGAATTTTTTACAAAGATTTTTATGAAAAATGCTTATTTTAGTACCAATAATTTATGATAATATTTTAGTTGTTATTTAAATATACATTTTAAAGTATTTAAGATTTTAAATTTGAAAAATAAATTTTTTTTATTAAACCAGGCTGTGACATTTTTGTACTGTATATGCATATTTTACATATACTAGGTGTATGTATTGTATGTATATAGGGTGTAAGGGTGTTACATTTATTTTGATATCAGGGCCTAGATTTGAAGTTCTCAACTTAGGTGGGTTGTTAGAGAGAGGAAATGAGGATTTTAAATATGGTTTTTAATTGTGATACATGCATTAGCACTGGCTGTTTCTGATATCTTGTTTCTGATATCTGATGTGGTAATTTCTGCCGTGGTTGCAGATATAGGTAGTTATGGTGTCTTGGATGCATCAGCCTGCAGAGGATAGTGCAGAGAGTGTAGCTCCTGGTGAGGGTAGAGATGGAGCTAGAGCTGAGACTGCTGGTGAGGCATCTGCTTTTTTGCCTGTGAGACCAACAGCTGATGATATTTCGCCGAATTGGAAACGACATACGGTAGAGCTGTTGAGGTAGGTTCTGGTTCAGCAGCCGCCACCACCACCACAGCTGCAGCCGCAGCTGCAGTTGTCAATGAGAAAGTATGATAAACTGAGGAAGTTTGGAGATGAGGACTTTGTTGGTACTACAGACCCTGTTGCAGCAGAGCAGTGGCTAAACAGGGTCCAGAGAGTGTTCATCTAGCTGCATGCTACTCCAGAGGAAAAGTTTGATTATGCCAGATCTCTTCTACAGAGGGATGCGTATCAGTGGTGGAAGACGGTTCCACATTCTATGGCTGATCTACTAGTCCTGACCTATGATGATTTTCTGCGAGAATTTGATAAGAAGTAACTCTGAGGGAGTATAAGGATGCAAAGAAGATGGAGTTCCTGATTTTGAGGCAGGATACTAGGACAGTGATGGAGTATGTGATAGAGTTCATCCGATTAAGTTGGTATGTTGGTGGGATCATTTTCGATAAGATTGACCGGTGCCGGAGGTTTGAGGAGGGACTGAGACCCTCTATCATGTGTATTATAGCTGGCTCTGTGAGTGGAGATTTTCGCCCCCACTCCTGGTGGAATGGTTCTTGCGACTTCGGCACTGTTATACTCAGGGCCTTAGAGAATACGAGTCTAAATCCGGAGAAAATGGAGTCACCACCTAGACGGACTGGTAAAAAAAGGGGTGGATGACTCGATTTCTAAGAAATTCCCAACCTCCTATTGGATTCGAAAAGTTGTGTACGTGTGGGAAAGGTGAGAATGACCTAGCACCCCCACAATGCCCTTTTTATTGGAACCAGCCTCCTTTTCATGTCTTAATATTATAAAATTCTTAAATATAATGATATTACCCATACTACATGCGATCATAAGAATAAATAAATATTTTATTAAAAATCATATCAATGTCCAAACAAAACAAATAAATGGACACCCATCAAGGATGAAAACTTGTCCTTACATCATCCAATGTCTAAAACTAAATAGGATACCCACCAAAAGGTTAAAATATATCCTTTACATTATTCCCAAAATATGAAAATAATTTAAATTACATGAAGCTTAATTAATGAGGTACCCATAAGGTGAAAACATACCTCTTACATAATAAAAAAAATAAACCAATAAAAGACATTCAACCATTTATCATGAAAGTAAACCATTCATTATAACCCAAATAATGATCAAGATATGAAGATGTAAACTAAGAATACAGCATGTAAAGCATGATTTAAATAGCAATTAAAGACTAGACATACAAGCTAGGGTTTTATATTATGGTTTAGGAAAATACAATTAGGGTTTAGGGTTTCTTTTTTTAAAAATAAGATTAGGGTTTTAATATTTTAGGGTTTATGTTCAAAAACACTGGTTTTAGGGTTTAAAGAAATTAATATTATTATAATTATTTTTTAAATATTATGCTACTGTAAAGATTTTGAAAAATAAATTAATTAGGGTTTAGGGATAATTAGGGTTTAGGAAGAAATAAATTAAGGTATTGGAATTTACAAGAATAATGATCAAAGCTTTGTAGTTGGAATGAACAAGCTACTGTTTAAAAATATTTAAGGAAAATTAAGTAGAGCTATTGTGATAATACAAAAAAGAAAACTTTAAACAAAGCTATATGGCATACTGACTAAATAATCATATATTTGGAAAAAGTGATGTTAAAAGGCTAATGGGTTCAATTTTAAACAAAGATCATGCATATTAAAAATTATCAAAAACATGTTATCATGAATTAATTAAGAAAATACCATCATTTGTGGCTCCACCACAATTACACTGTAAGAATTCTGGGGAATCTTTGATCCAAGACAACACATCATTGTTGCCTTGTGAATTGGAGTTTTTTTTTTTCTATGTTTGGTTGCTTTGAGTTGCTTCAAAGATCAAGAGTCCGATGATAATTACTGAGTAATTTTTTCCTTCCTTGTTTCTGTATCTAAAACTATTATTTATAGGAATTTCAAATAAAACCTAATATGTTAAGGAAATTAAAACTGTTTAGGAAATTAATTCGAGTTTCTGAGTAAAAATAGAATTTTGGCAAAAATCGACCAATGCGCTGGCATGGGTTGCTGGGATGCGAGCAACGAGGCTGAAATGCGAATAATTGGGTGAGCGCCTGTGAGGCACTGCCCAATTCATCGCAGCATGCAACTGCGATGAATTGGGGTAGGCCAATTCGCCGCAGCTAGCGCCTGCGGTGAATCGCCTTGCCATGTGTCGCTCACCAATTGGTCCGTCCATTTTTTAATATATATATATATTTTAAAAAATAAAACATAAAAAATAAATATTAAAATAAGTATTAAAATAAATAATAAAATAAAATAAATAATAAATACTACAAAAATTATTTTGGACTTATTTTTAAATATTAGACCGGACTTGATAAAAAAATTAAGGATCTACAGTTTTTTTTCCTTGAATGATCTGATACTTTTAGTAGAAGAGAGTAAAAATCAACATGACTTTGAGCAGATAAGGATGGGTTATGGACCAGGTGTGAGTTCGGGACTCAAAAAATGATTTGGGTTCTAGACCCGTTGGTGAGTTCTGAACTCGAAAATGATTTGGATTCTGGGCCCGAGAATGAGTTTTGGACTCAAAAATGATTTAGATTCTGGACCCAGAATGATTTTTGGACTAAAAAATAATTTGGGTTCTGGATCCGATATGAGTTATGGACTCGAAAATCATTTAGGTTCTTGACCCGTTGGTGAGTTCTGGACTAAAAAATGATTTGGGTTATGGACCCGTTGGTGAGTTCTAAACTAGAAAATGATTTGGGTTCTGGACCCAGTGGCTACAAAAGATAATTGTAGTTAGTAAGGTATTAATAAAAAAAATTGCAAAAATGGTAAAAAATTTATCTAATTTTTACCATACCTATATTCTCTTGCCCCCTACATGGAAAAATAATTTTTAAATGGATAAAAAATATTTTTAGACACGCAAATAGTTGAATAATTGAATAGAATGATTTGAATTTACTATTTATATACTATTTAAAAACTATTGATTACTATGTTTCACTATTCACTAACAGTGATTTTTTTTATCACGAAATTACTATTTCTTTTTGCCTTTTTGTCTTGCCATTTGCTTACATAAAGGCACTTGGTTTACTCCATTTCATTCACTTTTATTCAATTATAAGTTATATATAGATTTGAGAACAGCGAGTTTAGCCATCAAATGGAAGGAAGACATGCTCCAAGATCCGGACCTCGATCTAATACTGAATTGCTCGTGGAACTGTCAATCCATTAGTTGGAATGCAACTTCATCGTAGTTCTAGTTAAAAGACTAATGTAACATTGTAACATTATCATTTTATTTTATTATTATTATTTACTATCATTATTATTTTTATATTATTTATTATTTATTTAGTTTTAATTCAGTATATTAGCGAATGGATAGTAGAAAATATTCTTATATTAAAAATAAAAAAATACAGTAATGAATAATTTTAGACTTTGAAACAATAGGAGTTGCGAGATGATATACTTACGTCGTATTGGCTTACCTGGTTCGGTTTTAGCATGATCGTTGCATTGTCTGGGGCGGAGGGTGTGTTTATAAAGTCCGGCAATGGTATGACGTAGCACCTTATCGGATAAAACAGATCATCCGAGAGTGCGGTTTTGAAAGTTTTATTCTGCAATTACCATCCGAGGAATGTCCAATAGACTGTAGTATAGTTCAAGTGCTATAGGAGCGGTAGATGGATAGGAACCATACTTTCTATCTACCTGTGGGAGAAATGACTATTGACCTAGTCAATTTTTTTAGCCATAACTAGTATTCGGTACCATGGCCTTCTGGTATGGAACCGTCACTCAAAGAGCCTTCAAGATAAAAATTGAGCCGATTCAAAATTATTGGATGAGCTATGATGGATAGGTTTGCAGAGAAACAACCAAACAATATGCTCGAGGATTTTTGCTGTATTTGCGTGGGTCGACCATTTTATGCAACATCAAATCCGCTATCCATTTATCGGTGTTGAGGGCCCTTGTTGAAATGGATATGGTACCACTTTACGCTGGGTTGAAGCTGGCCTTGCCTGTCTCTATCATGGCATAGATAAGATTTACAGGAATAAAAAGTCTTTCATTGGCTTGATGGTGATTGTCAAGGTATTATCTCCTGCCATTGCTAATTCAACTCATATATTTGCATGAATTTGATTTCTATTGTTATTATAGGTATGTGCTTATGAGCATAATCTCATGAGGGTTCCTGATATTTCTCGAGAGCTAGTCGGATATCCAAGGTTAGGTTTTTGGTTGTCCGATCGTACAACAGTCCTCGGCTCTCATCATGTGCACACTCAGCGTTATCACTTGAGTTGCCTAACCTGGGACCGGGTAAAATTGTATTAGTATGCTTTTATAGTTTATGTTAAAATTTTACTTACCTTTTGTCATCCTGTAGGTCGACTTGGCTTGGTGGAGAGTTGAAGAGCAGGCGAATTGGACTCCTTTTATGAATGTTGCACTGCCTTACCAGCACTCCCACCGAATCATATCTGGTCCTGTGTCTAATGGCTGGTGTATGATTGGTTCCTTTGTCCTGAGCGACGGAGGGTCCCGATAAACTGCCCAATGTATACTTTGAATATTACATCAATGTAGAAAAATTCGTGCAGAATGGCTATAATGTTGAAGATTATCTTTGTGTACCGAGCGTGTCATATACACAATTCATTTGAACACAACTCTTGAACTTTAATGTGTCTCCAATTGGCATTCGGGGATTTCCCGAGGAGGAAAAAGGAAATGATGAGAAAACTGGTGATGAAGAGGAGGAGAGAGAATCTATCTCTTATTCCAAGGCTAGAACCTCTCAGTAAAATACGCATCATTCTATCATTTTCAATTGCTTCTTTTTCAACTTATTTCAACTGTTCTCATGATTATTATAGGCTGCCGGCTGCTTTAATCATGAGGCTGGACCTTCCTCTATTGTTCCTCCATTTACTCCTTCTTAACCCCCCCCCCCCCCCCAAAGTGCCATCTCATTTGTAAGGCTCTGATATGAGTTATCTAGTGGGTCATCCTGTTTCATGATGATTTATGCTATATGTATGCATGATTATGTATGTTCTTACCCTTTCCTTTTCTAACTCACAGCGAATGCTTGAAGAACAAAACAAGAAATTGCAGGAAGAGTTAGCCACTAGCCACCAATAGATCGCCCATCTCGAAAGATTGTATCATCAGTCGGAGCAAAACTTCTGAGACTTTCGGTTCTATGGAATGATGGATCCTAGTGCTTCATCTTCTAGGGGGCCCCAAACTGTAGACCATGAGATTCTTTCATCTACTCTAGATGATTACTATTATAGGCTTGAATTCCAGGGTAGAGGTTCAGGTGCTCCTTCTTCAGGTGAAAGAATATGATCTAGAGCAAATCCATAATCATCCATAATTTTTGGACTTGCAATATGATGAGCCGGCCAACACAATATGATCTAGAGCAAATCCATAATCAAATAAACCCCTGATTTGCAAATCCAAACATAACGTGGCAACTCAAAATCTTTTAAATTTCCTTTCCTTGCGCATCTCGGCCCGAATTATTACTCTTTCCTTGTCAACCTTGGTGGACAAAGTAATCCTTCATATAAGGCTACTTTCAATGCTATAATTCCCAATGAAAACTAAGAAATTCTCCACAAAATTTTATTTTAGTATCAAAAATCCCTTTCAACGATTTTAAATTTTTTCTTTAATTTCAACAATGACAGAACTCAATTTGAAGAAAATTAAATATTTATTTAAAAATATGAAAGCTATTCATTGGGAGAAAATATCTTGGTCTCAAATTAATACTTTGAAGTGCTTTCAAAATGTTGGCCGAGACCCTAGTTGGATTGGATCAATTCAAATTAGAATCTTTGAGGAGATTGGTCGGAAGTCCCTTGCTGCTATAGGTAATTACCTAAACCGCTCTTTCGAGTTATCAATTTAGGCCTTTTACTTTTTATTTTTATTGCTCTAATTTTTGCCTAGCCCGCCCTTGCGGGTTTTCAGAACTAGCGAGCTGTCCTAACTTTTACCTAAGTTGCCCTTGCAGGTTTTCAACTTAGCAGACCCTTTTTCTTATTATTTTATTATTGGTTATAATTTTTGCCTAGACTGCTCTTACGGGTTTTCAGAACTAGCGAACCACCCTAACTTTAACTTAGGTCGCCCTTGTGGGTTTTCAACCTAACAAGCATCATCATTTTTCTTTTTTTTTTTAAAATTTATTTTATTGGGCTTACAGTTTTGGCTTTAAGAGTGCCTCTGCTTACTTGACATTCCATCCATGGATTTTACCAGATATCTGTCATGACATCACTCTGCTAGGAAACTATCCCATCCTGCTTCTTCATATGCCGACTGGATTGATTGGATCTGAACACACGCTGTAGTCGACATCCGTTGGTTAGTACCTTGGTGGAAGATTTCTCGTATCACCATTCAGACGTATTTGATATAGGTTCCTCTTACTGCTCTTCGTCGAGGTACTTGTTATGATCCTCTTCAGCTTGATCGTTAATATGGAGCTAAACCTCGAGGTTCTGAGTTTACTCCTGACTTGGACATGCCTCATCTAATTGAAGCCTTCTTCGATCGGTTGAAGCAAAGCTGGCCTACACGTCACACTTATAGTCTGCCATAGATTTTACATTTTGTTAATTCTTTAGAAAGAACAATGTTAGGATGAAAAATAATGAACATAATAAAAGATGTTTCTTTTCCTTCTATAATTTGTCATCATCTTTTGCTATTGTGTTATTTATTTTACCATATTTGGTTAAATACTTGAAACATTGCACATAGAATAATTTTAATATTAACTTTATTTTATTAAATTGGGGAACAACCAAACATAAAGTCAGCATACACAAGATCACTCCTGTCACCAACTAGCCCTTTCAAATTTTCTAATTGATAATTTTCTCTTGTTTAGCTCTAATTGTTACCTAGTCCGCCCTTTCGGGTTTTTGGAACTAGCGGACTGCTCTAACTTTTGCCTAGGCTGCCCTCTTTAGATTTTCAACCTAGCAAGCTCTTTTTTTTTACATATAAAACCTCTTTAACCTGTCCATATTCACCGGCTCATTAAATTTGTTCCCGTCCATGTCTGATATTTTGACTGTACCCTTGCTCATGACTTGTATCACAATATATGGTCCTTTCGAACTAGGCCTAAATTTTTCTCTTGGATCAGAGACATTAGGTCTACACTACTTCAAGTCTAAGTCACCAATTTTGAATTTTTTGACCTTAAACCTTCTATTGTAGGCTTGAGCTATCTTCCTTTGGTATAGCTGATGATGATATAATGCTTTCAACCTCCACTCTTCTAATAAGGCTAATTGTGTGTATCTGCTTACTACCCACTCCATCTCAGGCAGTTCGGCTTCTAGGACCACTCTTAATGACTTGATCTCTATTTCAATTGGTAACATTGCTTCCATCCCATAAACCAAAAAAAATAGTGTGATTCCAGTAGGCGTTCGTACACTTGTTCTGTATCCCCATAAAGCAAAAGGAAGCATTTTTGACTAATCCCTGTATGTCTTGGTCATCTTGGACAGAATCTGCTTAATTGTCTTGTTTGTCGCTTCTACTGCACCATTAGCCTTCGGTCTATAAGGAGAGGATTGTTGATGATGAATTTGCTACTTTGAGAATAAGTCCTTAACTGCTCCTTGAAACTGTACCATATTGTCTGATATCACACTGTGCGGGACCCCGTATCTGCAGATGAGATTCTTTTTAATAAATGTTGCCATTTTCTTTGCCCCCAACTTGTTGAAAGATTCAGCTTCAATCCATTTTAAAAAATAATCCACTGCTACTACGATAATGCGATGACCGTTTGAAGCTATTGGATGTATCTCTCCGGTATTGTCAATTCCCCAAGTTACAAAAGGCCAAGGTGAAGACATAGAATGTAATTCTTCAGGAGGCATGTGATTCAAATTACCATGCATCTGATATTGCTGGCACTTCTTCACAAACTCAATGCAATCTCTCTCCATGGTTAACTAGTAGTAACCTTGTCGAATTATCTTCTTAACTAAGGCTAAACCACTCATGTGTAGACCACAACTTCCTGCATGTATTTTTGACATGATATGCTCAGCTTGAGGCTTTCTCAAGCATCTCAAGTGCACCCCATCAAACCATCTTCGATACAACTCTCCATGAAAGATGATGTATTGTAAGGACCATTGCCTTATGGCTCTTCTCTCTTCCCTTGTTGCCCCCAACGGGTATTCCTTATTCTCCAAAAATAGTCTAATGGTGTCATACCATGTGTCATGGTTTGTATTAGTTTCCATGATTGTCTCATATTCATGGCAAGGAGTTGATGAACTGGTGAAAACCAGAGGCTTAAGAAATAAATTTACAGGATTCTCCCATACCGAAGCCAATATGGCTAGGGCATCAGCCATCCGGTTTTCTTCTCTTGGTAGGTGTATAAACCTGCACTCCTTAAAGTTCTTCTTCATCATGGTCAAGTAATGGTGGTATGGTTTTAGCTTCTCTTCTTTCAACTCCCACTCTCCATTCACTTGGGATACTACTAGCAATGAATCACCAAAGACTTGCACTTTATCTATCTTCATAATTATCAGGGTTTCCAAACAAAAAATACATGCTTCATACTCCACCATATTATTGGTTGCGCTAAATTTTAACTTCTTAGGTAAAGGAATAAGTTCCCCTTCGGGTGATTCTAGTATGACTCCCAAACCTGCTCCTTTCCTATTTACTACTCCATCAAAATACATCTTCCATCCTTGTACTTCTATGGCCTCTAAATGTTCATCAGGAAATTCCAAGACTACCTCTTCACTATCCGGCAATGGTTGCTGAGCCAAGAATTATGCCACCGCTCTACCTTTAATTGTTTTCCTGGTTACATACTCAATCTCAAATTCTTCTAAAATTATTAACCATCGACCATATTTCCCAATCAAAGAGGGTGTCTCCCTTAAATACTTCACTGGATCCGACTTGAAAATTGCTTGCACACTATAAGATTGAAAGTAAAGCGGCAACTTCTTAGAAGACCAAACCACAGTATACAAGTCTTTTCAATGATACTATACTTAATCTCATAAGGTAGGAGCTTTCTACTCAAATAGTAGACTGCGTGCTCAACCCCTGACTCGTCTGCTTGGGCTAGCATAGCACCTATCGACTCTTCCTCTACTGCTAAGTATAGTAATAAAGATTTACTGGGTTTAGGTTGTGGATTTAGTAGATACTCCTTTATATGTTCAAAGGCCTTTTGACATTCTTCATTCCACTCGACTGGGTAATTCTTTTTAAGTAATTTGAAGATAGGTTCGTAGATCGTGGTGAGCTTTTCTATGAACCTGCTAATGTACTGTATAGGTTCGTAGATCATGGTGAGCTTTGCTATGAACCTGCTAATGTACTGTAACCTGCAAATAAACCCTCAAACTTCTTTCTTCGTCTTTGGGGCTAGCATATCTCTGATTGCCTTAACCTTGTCAAGGTCAATTTCAATGCCATTTGGATCAATCACGTGTCCCAACAATTTTCTTGAAGTAACCCCAAATACGAACTTCTTAGGGTTTAACCTTAGCTTATACTTCACTGCTCTCTCGAAGAATAACTCTAAGTTTTGAAAGTGTTGTTCCCTTGTATCTGACTTTACCATCATATCATCGACATAGACCTCGACTTCTTTGTGCATCATATCATGAAGCAAAGTGGTAGCCATCCTTTGGTAGGTTGCTTCAGCATTCTTTAACCCAAACAACATCACCCTATAATATAATATACCCCACGTAGTAATGAAAGTAGTTTTGGCCTTATCCTCTTGGGCCATTAACACTTAGTTGTATCTGAAAAATTCATCTACAAACGAGTGTAGCACGCTAGAGGCTGCACTATCAATAAGGAAATCTATATGTGGTAAAGAAAAATCATCTTTAGGGGAAGCTTTGTTTAAGTCTCTATAGTCTACACAGACCCTAATTCTTCCATCTTTCTTTGGCACAGGTACTATGTTGGCTAGCCAATCTGGATAATCTAATACTTCAAGGAACTTTACTTGTATTTGTTTAGTGACCTCTTCTTTAACCAATTCAGCCCATTTCTATCTTAACCATCTAAGTTTTTGTTTAACAGGTTTCATGTGAGTGTAGGTAGGAATCAAATGCTCGGCTATGTCTTGATCTATTTCAGGCATATCCTCATAAGACCAAGCAAAAATCTCTTCATATTTTTTAAATATTTTTTCAAATCTCTCTCTCTCATCAAGAGTAAGGTTGGATGCTATGCTAATATTTTTAGAATTATCGATTGTTCTCAAATTTAATGATTGTGTATCAATAGAGTTAATATTAAAAATGCTCATGTAACCACTATTTGAATGTATGCAACCATCAGGAAAACACATCACACAAGTATGCAATATCAGACTTTATTGTATTCATTTTGGAAAAAAAAACAGCATCATCCTCATACAAACAAACAAATTAAAATTAAAATCAAAATCAAAATCATTATTCTCAAAATCATAAAGCAGAACATCTTCGAACTTTTCTTCAACTAGAGCAGCAATCTCCTCAGGAGTCTTTTTGGCTTTCAAGACAACTTCCTTCTTTCCTTCTGGATTGGGCTCCTTGTCAGTTGGCAGGATGAGCTCTTTCTTCATTTGTTCCACCAGTTCGGCAATATCAGCAAAAATTTCAAAACTCGGGATTAACTTTCCCATGAACATGACTGGCTTGGGCTTCCCTTAGAGTGGTCCGATGTCTGGAGCTTTGAAAAAAATTTCTTCAAGTAGTGGGAAGCTCATCTTCTCATTCTTCTTTAGCTGAACATCTTTGCTAGCTTCTTCATACCCCAACCCTTTCTTGGAAGCCTGAGTCTTGAAATCTGGAAGCTCTGTCACACCGGCCTTACCCTTTTCAAGACCAGCATCAGGAAGGTAGCTCATATTCTTCATCATTTTTAGGACCTTGGAGTCCACTATTCCATCATAAAAAATTGTGGCTACTTGGACACCATTGAGAGGACTCTCAATCATTAGAGCATTGACCATTTCATTATCCTCGGCCTTGATGACCACCGTCTATTCTCCATTTGGGAACTTGAGCTTTTGATGGAGTGTTGAAGGAACTCCACCAAGAGGATGAAACTAGGGTTGTCCTAATAGCAGTGTAAAAGTAATAGGTATGTCCTAAACCATAAATTCTACCATAGACTCAATTGGCCCAACCTTCACAATGGCTTTGAAAGTCCCTTCAGTGTGCCTTTTAGTATTGTCATAAGCCCTAATGGTCACTTCAGTTGGGCTTAGGTCTCTTGTTGACATATCTAGCTTTGGAAAGATTTTAAGTGGGCAAACATTTATGGTGGAACCATCATCAACCATCACACATGGAGTCCTTTTTCCTTTGACTTCTACTTTGATAAAGAGAGTATGGATGTGATCTCTCCCCTCCTCCGGCAAATCCGCATCTGAGAGCGATACCATTCCCATATCAACTTTGCTATTCTTTTGAATATTGTCAAATTTCATCACTCCTTCAACTTTCATGAAGTTAACCAGCTCATCTGGTGTTATGGAAGTGGAAATCAACATGCTAGCCAAATCTTTAGCCATAGTTTCACGATGGTTCTTGGAAGTGGCCAATAGGTTCCAAATACTAACACTTGTTTGGGTCCTCTTTAATTGCATAAGAACAGTGTTGTCTTCTTCATCTTCTTTATTCCCAACTTCTACTTCCTTTCCTTTATTAGCTTCCACTTCCTTGGGAGGTGGCCTTGCATAAGGCTTACCAGATCTAGTGTTCATCACCCCCATCTTCTTCAGTGGTCCATTCCTCCTTCTTAGGTTCAAGACCATCATCGCTATCGCTTGAGTCCCAAAATTGATTCACAAAACATATTGCTACTTCTTTACCAACCATAGCTTGTTCAATTTTGCTAAATACCACTTCTTCTTTGGTTGCTTCTCCATCTACATCTTGGAAAGAAGACATGACAAAACTTTCATGCTAATCTCCTCCAATCATGAAGGTCGTCAGTGGTGGTACTCTATTAAATCTTGGCAATAGATTGTCTTTGGTGTTTGGCTTATTGGGCTTAGGCAATTTCCCATTATCAATCAAATTCTGGATTTCATGCCTCAACCTCAAACATTTATCCATGTCGTATCCTTGCATTTGATGAAATTGGCTAAATACTTTAGTGTCAAAGTTATGTGGAAGAGGATTAGACAAAGGACGAGGATTTAAGGGCTGCAATAATCCCTTCTTTTGTAGCTTATTGAGAATCCAAGACAGCGGCCTTCCAGTTCTAAAAACTGCCTCACATAGTGATATATTGCTTCACATGGAGATGAGGATTTCCAGTTGCATCAAACTTTGCAAAGGATGGCATCTTGATCTTGTACGGAACCTCTTCATCTAGCTCAAACAACTTGTCGACCTTAGACATTTCTTTAGTTTTCAGCTTCTTTTCAAACTTCTTTTCTAGGTCAGCTATCAACTTCTCAACATTTGAAGTTTCAGCTTTTCCATGGCTGATCTTTCAACAACCTTTGGCTCTTTCTTCTTATCTTGAGAATCTTGAAACTATTGAGCCTAGTCATCATCATCATCAACGACTACCTTGTCATCATCAAAAGCTACTTTGCCAACTTTAGTTTTTTCCTTGTCTTTCTTGGTGCTTGCGGATGCTTCAACAGTGTTCCCAAACATTGTAGCCATTTGACTCTTCATGATCTCAGCTAGGGCCCCCTTTAATTCTTCCATCTTGACTTCAAGGGCATCATCCAATGTCTTTTGAATCTGCTCAGGTTCCATTAGTTTTGGTGAGAAGCTAATTGAGTTGCTGTTGGATTCTTCATCTTCGGCATAGGTCGAATTATCGTAGGCTTTTGAACTGTTGTAATCCAGGGTTGTGAGCTAGAGATGATTAATGGTATGAGATGCAAATGTATATATGCATGTATGCACAAACAACAAACAAATGAAGATAATTAGGATGTGCCTTCCAACCTTATAACTTCCATACACGAATGGCGAGTCTCTTTTCCTAGGTATATGGTTAACAAAATACCAATATTGGGTCTCTTATTTTTGAATAATTCCCTCGGACGTTTAACCAATAGTTATGTTTTCAAAAATGGAAATCAATTCATGATATTTCCCATTAATTTAGGCTTTAATCCATTCAATCAACTAAAGTAGCTTTTATGCTATATTGGATTAAAACTAAATTAAGAGATTTATCATAAATAGTTTTCTCACTTGAAGAAGTAACTGATGATTCATGCCAAAAATAAGCCCATGATTAATAATTCTTAGTAAAAACTAGGCTCACAATTGATTATTGGCATTCCATAATTGACTTAAATATTCTTAAGCTCTTTAAAAAGGTTGTGAAAATAATTTTGCTTTTAAGCCCATTGTAAAAAGATTTTAGAAAAAATAGATTTTAGGCTTTGTATTTGTGTCATGAGAAAAGAATTTTTGATTTATTTTTAGAAAAGTTTTATGTCCAAAGACCATTTTGAAAATAGTTTAGAGGAAGAAATTATTTGAGCTCATAATGTAATTAGGTCACATTAGAAAAAGAACAAACCAAATAAGCCATGATTTAAAATAAGATAAATTAAACATAGTCAAATAACAAGCATTTTGGGTAAAAACCTAAGGAAAGTAACTAGGCCAATTACATGAGCTTTAGTCTTTGGGTTGAAAGGTTTAGGCTCCCATAGCAAGTATATACCAAAAGGTACAAGGCTATGAGTGGTTATGCCATGCTCAATCTTCATACCTTGAGTGAAAGTATTGTATCCCTTACATAACACAACATGGGTTATATGGGCGTCCTAACTCACGCACACGATGCAATCTAATATGATGCAATGGATAATATCATGACAAGAAAGAATAGAATAATATAAAGACCAACGGAATCAACTTCTCTTATCCCCAGTGGAGTCTCCACTGTGAGCTTGGATTTTCACCCTCCAATCCCGGTGGAATGGTTCTTGAGACTTCGGCACTGTTAGGCTCAGGGCCTTAGAGAACACGGGTCTAAATCCGAAGAAAATGGAGTTGCCACCCGGGCGGGTTAGAAAAAAATAAAGGGGTGGATGATTCGATTCCTAAGGAATCTCCAACCCCCTATTGTGTTCGAAAAGTTGGGTACGTATGGGGAAGGTGAGAATGAACCAGCACCCCCACAACGCCCGGTTCATTGGAACCGACCTCTTTTTCAGGTCTTAATATTATAAATTCTTAAATATAATGACATTACCTTTACTACATGTGATCATAAGAATAAATAAATATTTTATTAAAAATCATAGCAATGTCCAAACAAAACAAATAAATGGACACCCATCCAAGGATGGAAACATGTCCTTACAACATCCAATGTCTAAAACTAAATAGGATACCCATCAAAAGTTGGAAATGGATCCTTTACATTAATCCCAAAATATAAAAATACTTTAAATTACATGAAGCTTAATTAATGAGGTACCCACAAGGTGAAAACATACCTCTTACATAATAATAAAAAAAGTAAACCAATAAAGACATTCAACCATTCATCATGAAAGTAAACCATTCATTATAAGCCAAATAAAGATCAAGATATGAAGATGTAAACTAAGAATAGAGTATGTAAAACATGATTCAAATAGCAATTAAAGACTAGACATACAAGCTAGGGTTTTATATTATGGTTTAGGAAAATACAATTAGGGTTTAGGGTTTCTTTTTTTAAAAATAAAATTAGGGTTTTAACCTTTTAGGGTTTATGTTCAAAAACACTGGTTTTAGGGTTTAAAGAAATTAATATAATTATAATTATTTTTTAAGTATTATGCTATTGTAAAGATTTTGGAAAATAAATTAATTAGGGTTTAGGGCTAATTAGGGTTTAGGAAGAAATAAATTAAGGTATTGGAATTTACAAGAATAATGATTAAAGCTTTGTAGTTGGAATGAACAAGCTACTGTTTAAAAATATTTGAGGAAAATTAAGTGGAGCTATTGTGATAATATGAAAAAGAAAACTTTAAACAAAATTATATGCCATATTGACTAAATAATCATATATTTGGAAAAGGTGATGTTAAAAGGCTATTGGGTTCAATTTTAAACAAAGATCATGCATATTAAAAATTATCAAAAACATGTTATCATGAATTAATTAAGAAAATACCGTCGTTTGTTGGCTCCACCACAATTGCACTGTTGGAATTCTGGGGTTACAACACAACCTTGTTGCCTTGTGAAATGGAGTTTTCTTTCTGTGTTTGGTTGCTTCGGGTTACTTCAAAGATTAAGAGTCCGATGATAATTATTGTGTAATTTTTTCCATCATTGTTTCTGTGTCTAAAACTATTATTTATAGGAATTTCAAACAAAACCTAATATGCTAAGAAAATTAAAACTGTTTAGGAAATAAATTCGAGTTTCCGAGTAAAAATAGAATTTTGGCAAAAATAGGCCAACGCATTGGCATGGGAGCAACGGGTGAGCAACGAGGCTGGGAAGCGAACAATTGGGCGAGCGCCTGCGATGCACTGCCCAATTCATCGCAACATGCAACTGCGGCGAATTGGGGCAGGCCAATTCGCCGCAGCTGGCGCCCGTAGCGAATTGCCTTGCCACGTGTCACTCACTGATTAGTCTATCTATTTTTTTATTTTTTATATTTATATATATATATTTTTAAAAAATAAATAAAATAAATAATAAATATTAAAATAAGCATTAAAATAAATAATAAAATAAAATAAATAATAAATACCACAAAAATTATTTCGGACTTATTTTAAAATATTGGACTGGACTTGGTAAAAAATTAAGGGTCTACAGGCTCTTAGTATCAGGACTTTTCTCAGTTGCTGCTGCCAGGATTATTGAGAGAGCATAAGGTCTTCCAGTAGTGGCTAGGGTTAAGGAGACCAGAGTTAGGACACCCCAGAGTGAGGCAAGGTCTTCACTAGTAAAAAGAGGTAGAGGGGGATATTTTCAAAGGTTCAGTTGGAGCCAGGGGCAGTCTGGCAGGTCAGTATAACAGTAGAGATAGAGACAGAGGCATGTAGTTTCAATGGCTAGTGCTTCGACCACAGTGGCTCAGAGGCCTACTTCACCTACCTGTGTTCATTATGGTAGAGCACATGGAGGTGTCTGCTAGAGAAGAGGTGCATCAGTAGTGTGTTTCAAATATTGGTCGCTAGACCATTTTATCAGAGATTTTCCAGAGCCACCAGAGGATAGACAGACAGATACTGTTGGTAGAGATTTTGGTAGAGGTGATAAATCTAGGACTGGTTAGAGAGGCAGTTTTACAGCTGGGGGTAGACCAGATGAGGCAGGGCCATCATAGTGAGTCTATATGATGCAGAGGCAGCCAGATGCTTCAGCTGTAATTGTTGGTACTTTTATTTTGTTTGGTACTTCAGTTCTTACATTGATAGACCCTGGTTCGACTCATTCATACATCAGTGTATCCATCTTGCCTGTGAGTGATTTACATTCTGAGTCCCTAGGATTTGATGTATTAGTGACAAATCCTTTAGGGCATAGTGTTGTGGTTAGTAAGGTGCACAGAGACAGTTCGATTGTGGTTCAAAATGAGGAGTTTCTTGGTGATCTGATTGAGATGCCTTTTAGGGAGTATAATTTAATTCTAGGTATTGATTGGTTATCCAGGCATGGGGCTGTGGTAGACTGTCAGTGGAAACTTGTTACCTTAAGAACACGTGGTGGTAGGGATGTGATGGTATCTAGTGAGCAGAAACATCTTTCATCCATATTTTGTTTCAGGTGTTTCAGCTAGGAGAATGATTCGGAAGGGATGTGAGACTTATCTTGCTCATGTTGTAGATACCAGAGTAGTGGGGTCCTAGCTTGACAGTATACCCACAGTTGTCGAGTTTTCAGATGCTTTCCCTGATGAGTTGCCAGGGGTGCTTCCTGAGAGAGAGAGGTGGAGTTTGGTATAGATCTGATGCCCGGTATGACTCCCATCTCTATTACCCCTTATCGAATGGCACCTGCTGAGTTGAAGGAGTTGAAGATGTAGCTGCAGGAGTTGCTGGATAAATGATTCATCCACTCTAGTGTGTCCCCGAGGGGAGCACCTATTTTATTTGCAAAGAAGAAAGATGACACATTAAGATTGTGCATTACTTATAGACAGTTGAATAAGGTGACCATCAAGAATAAGTATCTATTGTCTCAGATAGATGATCTCTTTGATTAGTTGAAGGGAGCAACAATATTCTCTAAGATTGATCTGAGATCAGGGTACCATCACTGGAGAGTTAGAGATATGGATGTACCCAAGATAGCTTTTCGTATGAGGTATGACCATTATGAGTTTCTGGTGATGACCTTTGGACTGAGGAATGCACCGACAGCCTTTATGGAATTGATGAACAGGGTGTTCAAACCCTAATTAGATCGGTTTGTGGTGGTCTTTATTGATGATATTCTGGTATATTTTTGTAATGAGGAGGATCATGACAGACATTTGAGGATTATATTGCAGACTCTAAGAGAGAAGCAGTTGTATGCTAAGCTGTCTAAGTTTGAGTTCTGGCTCGATTAGGTGACTTTTTTCAGTTATGTAGTTTTAGCAGAGGGTATTAAAGTTGATCCGAGTAAAGTTGAGTCTATCTTGAATTGGAGTCCACCGAAGATTGTGACAAAGGTTCAAAGTTTTCTCGGTTTGGTAGGCTATTATCATCGATTTGTGAATGGTTTTTCTATGATAGCTACACCACTCACCAAATTACTTTAGAAGGGAGTTAGATTTATGTGGACAGATCGATATCAGGCTAGTTTTGAGCAGCTGAGGGAGATGTTGACTCATACTCCTGTCCTTACCCTGCCCGTGGAAGGTAAATCTTATGTGATTTACAATGATGCTTCACATAGTTATTTAGATTGTGTTCTAATATAGGAGGGTAGAGTCATTGCTTATGCCTCTCGATAGTTGAAGCCACATGAGCTAAATTACCCAACTCATGATTTGGATTTAGCAACCGTAGTTTTTGCATTGAAGATGTGACGACATTACTTGTATGGGGAGAAGTGTTTCATTTATATGGATCACAAGTGTTTGAAGTACCTAGGTGTTAAGAAAGAGTTGAATCTTTGGCAGAGACGGTGGTTAGATTTGATTAAAGACTACGATTGTCTGATTGATTATCATTCCGGCAAGGCAAATATTGTTGCTGATGCCTTGAGTCGGAAGTCTTTGGAAGGTTTGACTGCTTATTCGCTCTTATTTCTTGTTGAGTTGAGAGCGTTGCATGCAAGATTTGAGTCTTGTGATGATGGTGAATTGTTGGCTCGGTTACAGTTGAGGCCTGTCGCGGACTTAGCCTAGCTATCTGCAAGTGCACAGATCATTAACAAGTAATATATGATGAGTAGAGTATCGTTCCCACGAGGAGGTTAATTCTAAGTACCAAACAATTAAACTGATTAATATTTGGATAATCAAATTTGATTTTATGATTTAACTAGCTAAAATGACAATGAATAAATTTCTAATAATTTAAGACTTAGAGTTTGGTCACCTTCGTTGATTTATCATGGTTTTTCTAAGGTATTGATTTAATTTAGTTTTCCTTTGATTAATGGTTAGATCCTCCTAAATTAAGCTCAAGTCTCTCTCAAGTACTAGAACTAATATCGACTTTAATCCTTACGTCTACTCTCATGATCATAAGTAATTAAATCAATTCATTAAGTTTTATGAGAATCTTGAATCAACCTCTTAAGGGTTTAACCTTATCTCTAAGTGAGAAACTTACTTAAGATTTTTATCTCCTTGGACTAATGTCATGCTTCCACTCTTGCTCCATCACACAACATCTCAAATCAATTAATCATTGGCCAGATAATCAAAGTATTAAGATTAAAGACAACAAAATAATCAAAGAATAATTAAATTAACCAAATAGACATTTATAACTTCATGATAAATTCAATTAAAGGGACCAACCCTAAAAAGGATTAGTTCTTCATTATTGAAATAAAAACATTACAAATATTCAAAATGGTAAATGAAGACATAATTTAAAAGGAACAAGAAATATCAAACTCTATTTCTTTGAAAAAGATCTTGACTTGGATCTTGAAATCCTCCTTGAAGCAGAATTTCACACTTCTAAACTAAATTTATTTGGATGAATCTAATCTAATCTATTACATATCTCATACCTTAAAGGAAGTGTATTTAAATAGAGTGTTTAGAAGCTTCTTTAGTAGGGAAAAACTAAAAAGATTAGGCCACATCTTGTTTGGTTCACCACCAACCCAATTGTTTGCTCAAAGTCATGATTTTTGGCCCCACAGTCGTGGCTTTTGAGTGCCATAGTAGTGGCCTGAGTTGGTTTGGTCTGTTTGAGCACTTTATAGCTGTAAAATGGTCGGTCCAGTGGGCCACAGTCCTGGCTTTTTCAATGCCATGGTCGTGGCATTAAAGTTGAAACTGCCAACTTGATTTTTCTTCTCTTTCTTGGTTTGGACAGTAGAGAAATCAATCCCACAGTCGTGGGTTTTGAGTGCCATGGTCGTGGCTTTCAATATGCTTCTGAAATATGCAAAATCTCTTCAAAACAGAGCCAAAATCCATGCCATGGTCGTGGCTTTTGAGTCCCACGGTCGTGGATTTCAAAATGCTTCTGCCCTTGCAATTTCTATCATTGAAAAACTTGGACAACTTCAAATCAAATCCCATGGCCACGGCTTTTTGACAACTTTGGCCCTGGGATTCAAAATAAATATGACCTCTTGATTTCTCATTTTTAATTCCATTTTCAAGTTCAAAATCATGTATCATGATTTATAAGACCATGTCAATTCATTATTTTCCATTTTTGAGCTTGATTTGACTTCCTTTCCATTTTTCCATGATTTTTAGTCAAAATAAGCTTTTTCTTCATACTTGCAACTCTATACTTAAAATGATGAATATTCTAGCTTTCACAATAAAGATTAATCAAATTCAATTGATAACAATAAAAAATATAACTAGAATAATCATTAAATTTTGTGCAAAATATAGTCCTATCAACTCCCCCAAACTTAAATCATTACTTATCCTTAAGCAACAAGAATAATCTCATTCACAACAAGCCTCATTAAAACAGTCCCAAGATTTTGATATACAAATAAAATTTCAAAATTCAATTCTAAATCAATTTTTCATAACTGTACTTACTTCATTCTCCCTTCCTTCATTCAAGAAGTTATTCAATTGTAACCAATTGTTGCTCTTTAGATAAACACATAGCCCTTGCATTCATTAAAAAATTTATATAGTTTAAAGAAATTTGCCTTTCTCATATGCATGTTTAATCAAACCTTCTCCAATAATAGACCTTACTAACGCAAGAAAAATCAAAAGGTCTTTTTAAGCTTGTAAGGTGGTTTAAAAAGGGTTGAGGCTAAAGTGACGCTTAACTTTATGAATACCTTCCAAGGTTTCGATTGCAGCTCTTCTTAATGGTTTTGGAGAGTTCGTTAATATATGATTTTTCCTCAATTGCTTTAGCACAGTAGCAGGGAAATTTTATTTTACTATCTTTTTTTATTATATATTTTTTTATTTTATATTTTCCCCCAAAACTTAAAATTTTATTAATGAGAAATTTAGAGGAGCTTTCCCATTTTATTTTCTCTCTCCAATTGAGCATATATAATAGGAAGATATACCAAAAGATAATTAACCACAAAAGGTAGATATTAGTATTTAATGAGAAAGAACAACAAGCTAGAATATTCAATTTGGCTCAAAGGGGACAACTAGAGGCAATGTTCAAATATGGTGGATATAAGAATTTGGCTACACAAATAATGCCTAAATCATCTTTTCCCCTACTTAGCAAGGTTCAATTTTGCCTCAAAAGTTCTTTTAAAAATGTTCTAGGCTTAGGCATACATGACAAAAGAGTAGGAGTCATCTCTAAGTAAGCATATACCATTGATCACTTTCAACTAAAATCAAGAATGTATTCAGGTCAAAATCAATAAAGTACAGTTCTTCACAAAATCTTTATTTCAAAAGGTAAATTTAAGTATATCAATATAATTAGCATCATTAAATCACAAAATTTTATTAGCCTGTCATGATTTCAATCATTCAAGTGCAAGATTGCAAGAATTTTTCGTAGGTACCCCATATCCCAATATTTATGAAAGAGTAATTAATTTCAAAAGGGAATAGAATACATTACTAAATTTTGGGCAAAACTCCCCCAAACTTGAAGTTTTCCACTATCCTCAGTGGTTTAGGCATTGGGTGGTGGAAGGGGTGTGTATGTCCATTCTTAATTTTTCCTTTTGCAAGAAGAATCCATCAAAAGCTCATTTCCATCCAAGTTCATCCTAAAACAAAAACACAAAACACAAAAATAAAACCAAAAATAAAAGATAAAGTTAAAATAAAACATTGGGTTGCCTCCCAAAAAGTGCTAATTTATAGTTTTTGGCTTGACTATAACTTCTAATCCTCAAGGTGGAAGATCACAAATTACTTTCTTTCCCACTATGTTGCTGGCTATAGTTAACTTTGAATTTTGCTTCCCAAGTTCATTATACCCTTCAAATTGTGCTTGTGAACTTGATGAGGCTAAATTTTATTTTCCCTCCTTTGGATTGGAGTTTTGAATTTGGCAATCCTTGAGTGCATTTGGAGATTTGATCATGTTAATTTCCACTTGTTCATCTTCAATCTTTGAAGTGAGTTTACCATTTTCACATCAATTACAGCTCCAATCGTGGCTAAGAAGTGTCTCCCAAAAATCAATGGAGAATCTTCATCCTTATTTAAATCAACTATCATGAAATCAACAGGGATGTAAAATTTTTCCATTTTTACAAGCACATTTTTTGCAAGTCCTTTTGGGCATTTGACTGATTTATCTGCAAGCTGCAATACTAAATTGGTAGGTTTCATTTGTGTAAGTTTTAATTTTTTGAAAATAGATAAAGGCATTAAATTAATACTAGCACCTGAATCACATAATGCATTTTGAAAATTTAATTTACCAATTTGACAAGGAATCGAAATACTCCTTGGGTCTTCAAGTTTAGAAGTGATCTTATCCTGAAGAAGATTGTTGCACTCCTCAGTAAGTGCAATCTTTGCATTTTCCTCCATATTTTTCTTTAACCTTTGAGGAAAAGGAATAGGTGACACATAAGTTCTGACCTCTTGTTTTATTGGCTCCTCTTGTTTAGCTTTACTTTCTTTCATTTGAGAAGAAGAGATTTGATAAATTTGGGGCTTTAGTGAAGAATCTTCAAGTTGTATGCTATTTAGGAAAATAGCATTACAATGTTCTCTTGGATTGATTTCTGTTTGACTAGGAAGAGCTCCTAGATTCCAATTATGGAGAGAACTTGCAATTTGACCTACTTGAATTTCAAGATTTCTATTTTGAACTGCAATTTGTTCCTTTCTTGATTCAAGCTTGTCATATTGTTTTTCCAGCTTGTCGAACCTTTCTGAAGTTGCACCAATAAATTTTTCCAAAGCCAATTCATAGGATGGTTTTTCAGGAGGATGAATTTGGCCTTGGTTTTGATTTTTCATGTATGGTGGCTGATATGGTGCTTTTTGATTGCCTTGATTTTTCCATGCCAAATTAGGGTGATTTCTCCATGTGGGGTTGTAAGTGTTTCCTTGTAGGAAAATTGGACCTCTATTTTGATTCCCCAAAAATTGGACGTGCTCCTTAATTTTGTAATCAGCCACATCGTGGCTACCTCCACATCCTTCACAAATTTGAGATGAAGATGACAAAAATTGACATGCTCCAATTTCTTGGCAATTGTATCCACTTTAGCTGTAAGTAAAGAAAAATTGTCAATCTCATGTAAACCTGCAACTCTTTTTTGCATACCTCATTCTGAAGTCCAATGATAATTATTTGCAGCCATTTCTTCAATTAAATCAGTTGCTTCAGAAGGAGCTTTGTTCATTAGAGCACCTCCTACTGCTGCATCAATCATTCCCTTAATATTTGGATGAAGTCCATTATAAAAGGTTTGAATTAAAAGCCATTCTGGGACTCCATGGTGAGGACATTTTCTTTGCAAATTCTTCAACCGCTCCCAAGCTTTATATAAGCTCTCCCCATCTTGTTGAATGAAACTTGTGATATCATTCCTTAATTTAGCTGTCTTTGCAGGTGGTAAATATTTTGCCAAAAACGCAGCGGCTAATTGATCCCAAGTGGAGAATGTACCTGGTGCCTTAGAAATGAGCCAAACTTTTGCTTGATCTCTTAACGAAACTAGAAAAAGTCGCAACCGAATAGCATCGTCAGATACACCATTAATTTTAAATGTATCACACATTTCTAAAAAATTTGAAATATGAGCATAAGCATCCTCATGTGGTAAGCCATGAAAAACATATTGCTGAATTAAATTAATAAGTGCTGGTTTTAGATCAAATGTGTTGGTTAGCACAGGAGGTTTGACTATGCTAGATCTTGGGTGAGCATACGGCATAGCATATTATTTCAGGGTTGTTCTATGGATCTCCCATTATTTCTTCTTCTTCTTCGGAAGAAAATTCTACTTCTTCTAAATGGATTTCAGTTGAAGTTCCTTCTCCTCTTTGTCTTTCTCTTCTTTCCTTATTTTGCTGTCTATAAATTTTTTCAATTTCAGGATTATAGGGTACAAGTTGAGTGTGTGGATTGCTACGCATGTACCCTTAAAATTTAAAGAAATAATGCAGAAAAGTAAAAATCCAAAGTAATAACAGTTTAATATTATCAATATTAGAATGATTGCCTCCCCGGCAACGGCACCAAAAACTTGTCGTGGACTTAGCATAGCTATCTGCAAGTGCACAGATCGTTAACAAGTAATATATGATGCAAAGAGTATCGTTCCCACGAGGAGGTTAATTCTAGGTACCAAACAATTAAATTGATTAATATTTGGATAATCAAATTTGATTTTATGATTTAACTAGCTAAAATGACAATGAATAAATTTCTAATAATTTAAGACTTAGGGTTTGGTCACCCTCATTGATTTATCATGGTTTTTCTAAGGTATTGATTTAATTTAGTTTTCCTTTGATTAATGGTTAGATCCTCTTAAATTAAGCTTAAGTCTCTCTCAAGTAATATAACTAATATCGACTTTAATCCTTACGTCTACTCTCATGATCATAAGTAATTAAATCAATTAATTAAGTTTTATGAGAATCTTGAATCAACCTCTTAAGGGTTTAACCTTATCTCTAAGTGAGAAACTTACTTAAGATTGTTATCTCCTTGTACTAATGTCATGCTTCCACTCTTGCTCCATCACACAACATCTCAAATCAATTAATCATTGGCCAGATAATTAAAGCATTAAGATTAAAGACAACAAATTATCAAAGGATATCTAAATTAACCAAATAGACATTTATAACTCTAGGATAAATTCAATTAAAGGGACCAACCCTAAAAATGATTAGTTCTTCATTATTGAAATAAAAACATTACAAATATTCAAAATGGTAAATGAAGACATAATTTAAAAGGAACAAGAAATATCAAACTCTATTTCTTTGAAGAATATCCTGACTTGGATCTTGAACTCCTCCTTGAAGCAGAATTTCGCACTTCTAAACTAAATTTATTTGGATGAATATAATCTAATCTATTACATATCTCATACCTTGGAGGAAGTGTATTTAAATAGAGTGTTTGGAAGCTTCTTTAGTGGGGAAAAACTAAAAAGATTAGGCCACATCTTGTTTGGTTCACCACAAACCCAATTGTTTGCTCAAAGTCGTGATTTTCGGCCCCACGGTCATGGCTTTTGAGTGCCACGTCGTGGCTTAAGTTGGTTTGGTCGGTTTGAGCACTTTATAGTTGTGAAATGGTTGATCTAGTGGGCCATGGTCCTAGCTTTTTCAATGCCACGGTCGTGGCATTGAAGTTGAAACTGCCAACTTGATTTTTCTTCTCTTTCTTGGCTCGAACAGTAGAGAAATCAATCCCACGGTCGTGGGTTTTGAGTGCCACGGTCGTGGCTTTCAATATGCTTCTGAAATATGCAAAATTTCTTCAAAATAGAGCCAAAATCCATGCCACGGTAGTGGCTTTTGAGTCCCACGATCGTGGCTTTCAAAATGCTTCTGCCCTTGCAATTTCTATCCTTGAAAAACTTGGACAGCTTCAAATCAAATCCCATGGCCATGGCTTTTTGGCAGCTTTGGCCTTGGGATTCAAAATGAATATGGACCTCTTGATTTCTCATATTTAATTCCATTTTTAAGTTCAAAATCATGTATCATGATTTATAAGACCATGTCAATTCATTATTTTCCATTTTTGAGCTTGATTTGACCTCCTTTCCATTTTTTCCATGATTTTTAGCCAAAATAAGCTTTTTCTTCATACTTGCAACTCTATACTTGAAATGATGAATATTATAGCTTTCACAATAAAGATTAATCAAATTCAATTGATAACAATAAAAAATATAACTTGAATAATCATTAAATTATGTGCAAAATATAGTCCTATCAAGGCCAGTTTTATTGGATTAGGTTAGGGAGGCTCAGTTAGTAGATGAGAAAATCCAGAAGATTGTGATGGATTGCCAAAAGGGAGTGAGTCAAGAATTTCATGTGAGACAAAAAGCTGTTTGTGGTATAGAGATAGGTTGTGTATTTCTGATGATGCTGGATTGAAGAGGATGATTTTAGAGGAAGCACATCGGTCACTCTATGCTATGCACCCTGGGAGTACCAAGATGCATCAGTACTTGAAGCAACATTATTGGTGGTCAGGTATGATGAGGGACATAACAGATTTTGTATCCAGATGTCTCATTTGCTAGAGAGTGAAGGCTAAGCACCAGGTTCTTTTAGGGTTGCTTCAGCCATTATCAGTGCTAGAGTGAAAATTTGAGCTAGTGACAATGGATTTTGTGACTGGACTGCCTTTAACCCAGAAGAAGCATGATGCAAACTGGGTAATAGTTGTTTGGATGATGAAGACAACTCATTTCTTCCAGTTCGGATGGATTATGCTCTTAAGAAGTTGGCTGAGCTGTATATCAGTGAAATAGTGAGGTTGCATGGAGTCCCAGTTTCTTTGGTGTCGGACCGAGATCCCCGGTTTACATCAAGGTTTTGGAGGAGTTTGCAGGATGTTTTATGTTCTTGGTTGCATTTTAGCACTACTTTTCATCCTCGATAGATAGGCAGTCAAAGAGAGTGATACAAATTCTAGAGGATATGTTGGGGAACTGTATCATTGATTTTACTGGGAGTTGGGATAGATTCTTACCACCGGTTGAGTTTGCTTATAATAATAGTATTAGTCTAGTATTGGGATGACACCTTATAAGGCCTTGTATGGAAGGAAGTTCAGGACACCTTTGTGTTGGGATGAGGTTGGAGAAGGTAAATTGGTCGGTCCCGATTTGATTATGGAAACAGAAAAGAAAGTTAAGGTAATTCAGGGTTGTCTAAAAGCAGCTTCAGACAGATAGAAATCCTATACAGATTTGAAGAGGAAAGATATAGAGTTCAGTGTGGGAGATAAAGTATTTATGAAGATGTCTCTATGGAAGAAGATTTTGAGATTCAACCGCAAATAGGAAGTTTAGTCCTTATTTCATAGGACCATATGAGATACTGGATAGAGTTGGTCCACTAGCTTATAGACTAGCTTTGCCGCCTGAGTTTGATTGGATTCATAATGTCTTTCATGTCTCTATACTTCAGAGGTACAGGTCAGACTCATCTCATATCTTGTCAGTAGAGTCCACTGCAGTGAGTCCGGATCTGACTTATGAGGAAGAACTAGTGGCGATTTTGGCACGAGAAGTGAAAGAGTTGAGGACTTAGAAGATGCCATTTGCGAAAGTCCTTTGGAGAAATGATGCCATTGAGGTGGTGAAATGGGAGAGTGAGCAGACAATGCAGAGCCAGTATCCTCAGTTCTTTTAGAGTTGACATCAAGTAATTTTGAGGACGAATTTTTTTTAGGTGAAGAGAATTATAATATCCCAAATTTTTAAAAAATCTTAATTTTTAAAAATTTAATAAAATAAATTATAAAATAATTGGATAATTTAAATAAATAATTTTAAATGAAAAATAAATGATTTTGAATGAGAAAAGTGGAATGTATATGTGAAATATACATAAAACATACATTATATATAAAGTCAACAAAAAAGTCAACACTTTTTAAAAGAAAAAGTCAAAGTCACAGTCCAATGATATTTTTATAAATAAACTTTAGAAATTTAAAATTATTAAAATTATTCAAAAATAATTTATTTTTGAATGGAAGATGGATTTTTGGATTTTTAAATAATTAAATAATTAATTAAATAATATATATATGTGGACATAAAAGTGAGTGGAAGGAAAGAGAAAGTGTCATCTTCTTCATCTTCTTCTTCTTTCCCTTTGAAGGCCAAATTTCTCCATTGAAGCAAGGCAAGGATTTTCTTCTTTCAAGCTCGAGTAATTGAAGGATTTCAAGTGTTCAACTTAGATTTTTGGGGATTTCTTCCATATTTGGTAAGTTTCCAACTTGTTTCCTTGAATTTCCATGAAAGTTTGAATATGTGTGAATTGAATTTTTATGTAGTATGATTTAATTGTTGGAATTTGTGTGTATGAAGTTTTTTTTGAGTATTTAACAATGATTTTAATGGTTGATTGAAGAAATGGTTGAGTTTGGGTTAAAGATTGGTGAAGAGAGAGAATTTAGGGTTATGTAACTTTTGGGTTTGTGGAATCTTATGATTTAATTGTGCAATTTGATTCTAAATGAGTTTTTTTTTATGCATAAATAAGTATTTTAAAGTCAAATATTGGATCTGGTTGAGTTTTATTGGAGTTTGAGAATGGAAGTGTTGATTTAGGGTTTTGAAAAAGTGATTTTCCAAAGTTGTTGAATTGTTTGATTTTATTAGTTAAAGCAAGTTCTTTAGTGATAAAAGTGATGAATATAAGCTTGAAATGATCAATGATTAGGTTGGAATGGAAAACCTTCAATGGGGGAAGGTTATGCCATTTTAGGGTTTTGGTTATAAGTGTGTATTTTTGTAGTGTAATTGATTTAAACATGTTAAAATATGTTTTTAATATTATAAATAAACTTAAAACATCAAATTGAATGGCTTAGTATGGTATTCCAAAGTTAAAGTGAGGTTAGCCTTAACTTTGGAATTTTTATTTGAATGATATTTAATTATGATTTAAGATTGGAAATGCCTTGGAATGTGGTACTAAATGATTATTTATGATCACATTTGGTATAGGCATTGAGGAGAGTTGATTTTCCCCATCCAAGTGTTGAAGGGCAAGTTGGAAGAGAAGGTTGGAGGTGGTGTTAAGCTTGCTTTTGGTTGTCATTTGAGGTAAGTACAAACTTTGAATAAATTGGGTATGTTTGCATGACATTTGGGCTTAACACATTTTGAATTGGAAAATGTGTTAAGCTATTTTATGCATTAATTATTTATGAATAATGTGCTATAACATGTGTAATGTCATATATGTGTTAAATGCATTGTGGAAAGTCATTGTTAATGGTTAAATTGTGTAAAATGTAAAATATGTGTATTATGTGAAAATGACCCAGAGTGTTTGGGTAATGCCATTTATTCTATATGCATTAAGGGCATTGCTAAAAAGCCATTGGTAATGGCTAGATTGCATAAAATGTGAACTATGTGCAAATGCTTAAAATAATTGGGCAATATGTTGTAAATGTAAAATGTAATACATTATGGTTATATGTTGATATATGATGATATGAAATGAGAAAAATGAGAAAAAAAGGCAATGTGCCAAAGTTTATAATGAGAAAATGAGGAAATGTGCCTAGCTTGTTTGTGGGAAAATGTGAAAAAGATTGATAATGGAAAATATGAAATAATTGTGTGCCTAGTATGTTCTTCAATTTTCAGAGTTCTGTGTTTAGCAGCATGCCTATGAAATTATCCTCATTATTTGCCTTTGGGGCTAGCTTTTGAGAAACTATTAGTTTTGCATTCGGGCTATACGTTGGACGTTATTTACCTTCAGGCTAGACACTGGGCGTCACTTGCCTTCGGGCTAGACACTAGGTGTCAATATAGACCAGAATAGTAACTCTGGAATTTGAAAAGCATATTAGATCCTTTGGGCTCATGCTTGTGTTTATTTTTATGTGAATTTTGAATTGTGAAACAATTGAGAAAAACTTTAAAATTAAATGATATAAGATATGATATCCATATGCATTGTGCATTGGCATTGCATTTGAGTTTATTGTTATGAAAGTTTGTACATCTAGGCTTTTGGCTTAGTGCGATTGAAATTCATTGCGCACGGGTGGCAGAGGAGATCCTGTAGAGCCAGAGAGTTCTTCTATACCGGGTCGGGTCTAGATTTAAGATCTTGATTATAGAGTTGATTTTGCTACTTCTTCGAGATTAGTGTCGACTGCCAGCATGTATATGTTTTTATTACATTTTGATATTACATTTATTATATTATTTTTTTGGTATATATATTGTAAATTATAAAGGGTGTTTTAGATAAATGTTATATTTTATGTGTTTTTGGATAAACTATATATATATTTGTATAAATATTTTGTGAAACTTGGAGAAATTGATGAGTATTTGGAAAATGTATGAATTAATTTATTGGGAGTGCTTTTGTGTGTAGGTTGTGATTTTGTTGAATTTGGAAATGTCCAAATTATAGATAAAATTTTGACGAATTTTTTCCAGAGAATTTTATAAAAAATGCTTATTTTAGTACCGATAATTTATGATAATATTTTAGTTGTTATTTAAATATACATTTTAAAGTATTTAAGATTTTAAATTTGAAAAGTGAAATTTTTTTATTGAACCGAACTATGACATTTTTGTATCGTATATGCATATTTTACATATACTAGGTGTATGTATTGTATGTATATAGGGTGTAAGGGTGTTACATTTTTTTTATATCAGAGCTTAGGTTTAAAGTTCTCAACCTAGGTGGGTTGTTAGAGAGAGGAAATGGGGATTTTAAATATGGTTTTTAATTATGATACATGCATTAGCACTGGCTGTTTCTGATATCTGATGTGGCAATTTCTGCTGTGTTTGCAGATATAAGTAGTTATGGCATCTCGGATGCATCAGTCTGGAGAGAGTAGTGCAGAGAGTGTAGCTCCTATGAGGGTAAAGATGGAGGTAGAGCTGAGATTGCTAGTGAGGCGTCTGCTTTTGTGCTTTTGAGACCAGCAGCTGATGAGATTTTGCCAGGCTGGGTACGACTTATGGTGGAGCTATTGAGGCAGGCTCCAGTTCAGCAGCCACCACCTCCACCACAGCTACAGCCGCAGTTGCCGATAAGGAAGTATGATAAACTAAGGAAGTTTGGAGCTGAGAAATTTATGAAAAATGCTTATTTTAGTACCTATAATTTATGATAATATTTTAGTTGTTATTTAAATATACATTTTAAAGTATTTAAGATTTTAAATTTGGAAAGTGAAAATTTTTTATTAAACCAGACTGTGATATTTTTGTACCATATATACCAAATTTTATATATACTAGATGTATGTATTGTACGTATAGTGTGTTACAGTGTGATTTTGCAAAATATGATAAATATGAAGTATATGATAGTGATCACAGTGTAGTGTGGTCACGGGATGTATTAGAATTCTTGAAAAGGAATGTAAGAAATGTGAAATGTGAAAACTGATGTGATGAATGATGAGAATGACTTAAGTAGAGCTAAGTCTTGATGTTGAGTATGAGAAATATGGAAAATATGATGTGTTGTATATTACTCTGCATAATTATTAGTTCTAGAAAATTGATATTGGTGTATATAATGAGAAGCCTGAGCAGAGCTGGGCCGTGAACTGAGCAGAGTTGGATCATGTATATGATATGATTACGCTGGGCGAGACACTAGGTGTCACAGATATAAGATATAGTCCAAATCAATTATTCTGGAACTCAATAATTGTGTAGAGAGTAGTTGGGCCCAATGTGTGTGTCATGTGATGTGATGTTGAGTTTGGCATAGTATTGATAACATTGTAATTAAATGATGAGATGAATAATTAAATGAGGATATTGAGTGTTTGATTGATTATTAAATTATGGTAATGATGTGTCGAGTTAAGTTTTGTATTGCGATGAAAATGTTGTGATGAGGCAGTGATGTAATGAGTTGATGATTTGCTACATGTATGAATATGCGGTTGTGTAATAATTGCATATAAATCCTATTATGATGATATTGTGTAATATATATATATATATATGCAAAGAAAACTTGGTGAAATAATTATGAAAATGTCATAAAGGAAAAGGAAGGTAAAAGTATGAATTATAGTTATTTAAATCGATTGTTTTGCGTTAGCATGTACAACTAAGCATTATGCTTAGCGTAGTAGTGTATATCGCGCATGTGACAGGGTTGTAAATCAGAGAGATTAAGATCATGATTTACAATTGAAGATTGAGTTGCCACGAGACTAAACTGGTTGTATTGCATAGTATGTAAATTATTTGTTTACCTATATAGTTTTAGTATTATTTTGAAAATGTAACGAAAGTACATTATTTATAAGTAAGAAGTACTTGAACTTGATGTGGAGAAATGATGGAATTTTATTGAATTATTTATTGTAAGTGTCTTTTTAAAAATTATGCAGGCTGTATTTTTTTTAAATTGTGAGATTTATCAAAATTACAGATAAAACTCTAGTAAATTTTTTCTAGAGATTTTTTTTATTTATTAACAATTATATATATTAATTAAAATGAGAATTCTTATGATGAAGTTTATTGTGGCACTTTTATATTCTATATGCGCATTATACATATACGAGATATATGTACTGTACGTATATAGTGTATAAGGGTATTACATTTATTTTGGTATTAGAGCCTAGGTTTAAGATTCCAGACCTAGGTGGATTTTGAAAGAGAGAGAAAAAATTTTAAAATGTGATTTGATTAGTAATATATGCATATGCATTCACCCATGTTGGTCTCGAATGCGGCAGTACCTGTGAGTGGTACCAAATGTAAATTGAGATGGCGCCTGAGGTACATAAATTAGAGCTGGATCTATGGTTATTTGAAATATAAAGGTATGATCTTAGTTTTAGAAAACCTATATGTTTAAGTGATGATTTTATTTTATATAGTAATCTCTTAATCTCTTATGATGATGGTGAAATAAAGGTAACTAACATCCCTTAGTAATTCTTGAGGTTATGGAAGTTTTGATAAATAGAAAGGTAAAATTTTTAATTGAATTATATACATGATTAAGATGTGCGAAAATAAATAATTTGAGCAATGAGAAATGGGAGAGCAAATAAGTAAAAATTAAGGGTTTTAATTTGATTGTAATTCAAGAGAGATGGATATTAGCCATTTGATTGGATAAGAGAGTATAATGTTGAATTGTTGTTGTTCTTAAGTATGTATGTTGGTTGTATATAAACTAGTAGGCATATAAATTATTTGTTGTGTTTTCATGTGTGGATGGGAGTTCAAGAATTGATTGGAATTGTGAGTATTAAGAGAAAAAAATGGTAATCAGTTAATTGAAGTTGGTAGTTGTGTTTAAAATTTTGTTTGATTGATTTACTTAAGGGAAATTATTGATAAATGAGAGTAAAAAATCAAAACGGGTGTGTAATTAGTGTATGATGTTGATATTGGTAATTAGGAAAAGATAACCTAAGAATAGAATTGAAGTGTAAAATGTTAAATAGTATATTTAAAGAAAATAATCAATTTATAATTGAAAATGTGTGTATATAATGTATTATTTGGTGATTAGAGTTACTACTATTTTGCAATGTTATAAGTATTTATTTGTAAATATAGAATGAAATTGATTAAATCGAAGTATAAATTTGTAACAAATTAGTAGTTATTTGTGATGATGTAATTTGATATTCCTTAATCTTATGGTTATTTGGTTATGTAATTATTTGGATCAACAAGTAAAGTCTGCACAAGTGAGTAGATAAAAAGAGACTAAAACTGTACAGATGGTTTATATGATATTAAGGAAAAAATGTCAAGAATGGTAAAATTCTTTTATATTTGACATAATTGGTTATGTATAAGATAACTACTTATTTTGAATAGATTATTTATTTTATGTGGATACTGTTGGAGTTAAGAAATTTGGGTGTTAATGTAAGGATTTGCGAAGATGATATTATCATAATATAATTGTGAGTTAGTTTGGTGTTTGATCATATTAGAGAAATACAGAAGGGAGATTTGAAATTTTAGAAATTAATTGAGGAGATTCATAAGGGTGAGTTAAAAAAAATAAATTAAATTATGAGGTTAGTTATGGTGATAAAATTTAGTAAGAAGATGAGATTTGAGTTTGGTTTTAATGGTGTTTAATTCTGAATTATGGTAAATAATTTTGAGGATGAAATTATTCAAGGAGGGAGAGAATTGTAACATATATAAATTTTAGATATTGTTAAATAACTAATTTGGAGAATTGTAACTAATTTGGCATAACACATTGTGATTTGGTGAATGTGTTATGCTACTTTGATGCTGGTTTTTATATGTTTAGTGATTTGTATTAAGTAAAATTGAGTGAGTTGCATGTAATATAAATAGTACAGCCACTGTAGAATGGCTAATGACCATATTATGGCTAATGACCATATTATGTCTAATTTTTAAGAAGTGTATAATATGTATTAGAAAAGAGGAAATGTAATAAAAATATGATAATAAGATGAAATGTGGAATATAATGTGATGTGTAATATGTATATGTTTGTGAAAATTATGTGTATTATTTGATGAATGTGATGATAAGCCATTTAATTATGGCTTATGTTAAAAATATGTATAAATTATGGAAATAGTGAAAAGCTATGCAAAGTGCATTGAAAATGAAAAACATGATTAGAATATGGAAGGAGGAAAAATAGATATATAAATGAGTTAATTTGTTGGTTATGTGATTATATGTTTGAATATGTGTGATTGTGCTGTTATAACATAAGTATATGTGAATGTGTGATGTTGCAAAATATGATAAATATGAAATATATGATGGTGATCACAGTGTAGTGTGGTCATGAGATGTATCAGAATACTTAAAAAGGAATGTAAGAAATGTGAAATGTGAAAAATGATGTGATGAATGATGAGAATATGTTGAATGACTTGAGCAGAGTTAAATCTTGATGTTGAGTATGAGAAATGTGGAAACTATGATGTGTTGTGTAATTCTCTGCATAATTATTTGTTAAAGCATCTACAACTAAAACCTCTAATGCTGATGTTGTAAAGAATACATATGCACATACTAAGCCAAAAAATCCTAAAAAGGCAACACTAGGCTCACTAAGCTCTAGACCTAAGTTTCCAAGAGCAAATTATGCATATATATACACAAGACATGAACACAATCACAAGTATACACATAAGCAATCCTATCCCATACACACTTCTGATTGTCAATTTAATTATTCATAATTTAATAGAAAAAGAATACAAACACATAAAACCTTGTATCAATGGCAATATTGCATGAAATTTGGTCACAAAAGTACATATTGCTTCATTAGGAAGGCTCATCTCAAATCGGAGGATCCTTCTATAACTAACCCTCAAGGACCTAAGTTCATTTGGGTACCTAAAATAAGATAAACCTTTGTTAGACAAATGATCTTAATTTTGATCCTTGACAACTCAAATGGATGATCTATTTAACTTGTGTTTGAGAAATCTTGTTGCAGGATTAGGTTGCTTCAATTAAAAGTAAACAGAACAATTATAGCGGTCGCACCTCACCTGAATACGACCGCTCCAAGCAATTACAGAATGAAACCTTGTCACAGTAGGTTTCGCGGTCAGAAGTTCGACCTCAGTCGCGACCGCTCATACATAATAGCGACCGTCCTAATATTTGCCCGACCGCTACTCAAGGAACTTAAATCATTACAATCACGGTAAGGTTCGCGGTGACAAGAACGGTGAATGATTCGACCTCGCTTACCACTTTAGCGACCGCCCCATTCATAGTCGCGACCGCCCAACAATTCAAGAAGAAATTGCTCAAAGAGACAGTAGTGTTCGCGTCCTCAGGAGCGTCCAGAAGTTCGACGCGAGAATGTGAGTTCGACCGCGAAAACCTACCAAGGGCGACCGCGAAGATTCAAATTATGGCGGACATCTCTTTTGCTCTGTCAGAAAGTGACACGTGACATGACCGTTGTAAACCCACTTCAATATTCAAAAAGGGCGACCGCACCTATGCTTGGCAGCATGGGCAAGAAACGGTCCAACAAACACAGCATGGACAAGATTCCAGCTGCAGAGCACTAAAATTCGACCGTTGTAGCTTTTTCAAAAGTAGCGACCGTCCCAGGTTAAAAGGACGACCGCGAGAAGCATGAGCGCGACCATCCTTGCATGAAGGGCGACCGCGAAGTGCTTCGGACAGTTTAAGTAAAGAAAGGTCTAATCTGCCAAGACATTATTAAAACATCAATAACGGCTAGTAAGACCACATTGGCTATAAATACAATGTTTCCATGAGAAAACAAAAGAGAACATTATTAAGAAAAGATTTTCATAGCCAAGCAACAAATTTCCTTTTGCTTAAACTTGTATTTGAATTGTTATGAATGTTAGGTGTTAGCATTGAAAACACCATTGTATAAGTTTGAGTGTAAGCTTGGGAAACACTTAGGTTGAGAGAGTGAGCCTTGTAAAACTCTTGTTTGGGTTGTAAGTGTGAGCCTTAGAAAAACACTTGTAAAGTTAGGTGTGAACTTGTAAAAACACCAAAGTTGGAAGTGAGCTTGTAAAAACTTCAAAGTCTAGTGGAACCTTAACAAGTTGTTAAGGAAGTGGATGTAGGATTGAAGTAAATCCGAACCACTATAAATCTTGTGTGTTCTTTCTTCCTTCATCACTCAACAATCTTCATATTCCGCACTTCTTGTTTGTTGAGTTTTTTAAATTGTCATTACTTCTTGTGGAAACCAATTCACCCCCCCCTCTTGGTTGCCATCTTGGGACAACAATTGGTATCAGAGCCCTGAGATTTCTTAAACTTAATTGTGAAATCTGATCCACAATGGCAACTTCTTCTTCATCAAGCTCTCATGGAAATCTTAACTCTATTCTTAGACCCTACTTTGATGGAACGGATTACTCATACTGGAAACACAAAATGTATTTGTTTCTAGACAGTGAAGGGATTGAACTATGGGATTTCGTGGAAAATGAGTGGAAATCTCCTACTCATGAGGTTGACGGTATTCAAGTTCCACTTCCCAAAGCTCAATGGTCAACTAGCAATATCAGAGATCGATTCAAGAACAATAGAGCTGCTTCCATCTTGATGAACTCCATTTCAAGAGAAGAAGGTGGAAGAGTTCAACATTTAACTTGTGCACATTGTATTTGGAAAACACTTGAAAACTACCATGAAGGTACAACTCAAGTAAGATTTACCAAGAAACAAATGCATGTTCATGAGTATGAGCTATTCAAGATGAAACCAAATGAAAATGTCACCGACATGACAAATCGCTTGCTTGCTATTGTCAATGAACTGAAGAAGTATGGCAAGGCATATGATCAAGGTGATGTAAACAGTAAAATCTTGAGAGCCCTAAGAGCTAGAAAGAACTTTGAATCCAAAGTATCATCCATAGAAGAAGCTCATGATCTCAGCACATTAAGAACCGACGAGCTAGTTGGTAAATTACTCACTTTTGAGCTGCACAGTGAAAAAGAAGAAGATCAAGGTGAGAAAGAAAAGAGAAAACCAATTGCACTCAAAGCAATCAAAGAAGCTGAGAGCTCAAGCAATGAAGGTACTGATGATGAAGATGAAATGGCAATGTTCTCTAAAAGAATCAATGAATGGAAAAGGAAGAAAAGATTACAAGCAAACAAAGGTACACCTCCTAAATTCTCCTTCAAAGATAAAGAAAAGAAAAATGAGGTAAAATGCTATGAATGTGGAAAAACCGGTCACATCAAGTCGGATTGCTACAAATTAAAGAACAAAAGGAAATGGGATAAAGAAAAGAAAAAGTCTCTCAAAGCCACATGGGATGACTCTTCCTCAAGTGAAGAAGAAGAAGAGGAAGGAATTGCAAATCTTTGTCTCATGGCTATTGAAGATGACTCCAATGAGGTAAGTACTCAATCCTTTGATCTTGTAGCACATGATGATATAAGTGATATAGATGATAGTGATTTGATTGAGCACATGAATTCTAAAATAGAAAAATATTTCTCCAAAATGATGCTCTATAAAGAGAAAAACTCTAAGTTAGAAAAAGATTTTATATGCTTAAAGAACTCTACCTTAGAATTGAAAACCTCAAATGAACATTTGATGAATACAATAGGAGAATTAAATAAAAGCTCACATGACTTAGAAAAAGTGATTAAAGAGAATGAGGCATTGAAGCATGAACTAAAAGAACTAAAAGAATCAATTTCCAGATTTCATAAAGGAAAGGAAGCATTGAACACATTAATTAATAATCAAAGATCACCTTCCTTGAAATATGGATTAGGATTCAATGGCTCAACCAACATTGCACCTAGTAAACCAACTTTTGTGAAAGCATCTACAACTAAAATTTCTGATGTTCATATCAAAGATGCTTGCACCAAGACTAAAAGAACTTCTTACGGTTCACTAGGAGATAAAGCCAAAAACAATTATGCATTGTTGTTTACTAAACTTGTACAAAAGAAATCACATACTTGTAGTTGTATGTATAATGCAAAAAGAAAAATGCAGAAGCATAGGATACCATGGCAATGCACATATTGCATGAAATTTGGTCACAAAAATTTCTATTGCTATATAAGAAAAGCTCATCTAAATTTAGAAGGCACTCTTTCTACTAACCATCAAGGACCCAACTATATGTGGGTACCTAAAAAAGGATGATCACAATTGGCTTGCAGGTATGCCTAAAATCTACTACCAATGAAAGCACATGGCTTGTGGATAGTGGATGCTCAAGGCATATGACTGGAAATGCAAAGCTCTTTACAAGTATTACCTATAAACATGGAGGTAACGTAACTTTTGGAAACAATGCTAAAGGTAAAATTCTTGGTGTTGGCTCCATTGGTTCTATTGGTAAGGATTTAATTGAAGATGTATGGCTTGTTGATGGTTTGAAACATAACTTGCTAAGTGTTAGTCAACTTTGTGATAAAGCATACTGTGTTAAGTTTGATTCCAAGGAATGCAAAATCACAAATTCAAATGATGTTATCATATTTAAGGGTACTAGAACAAACAACACTTACAATGTAAGCACACATTCTGATCATACATGTTTAATGTCCACTAATAATGATGCATGGTTATGGCATAGAAGACTAGGACATGCTGGTATGGATCAATTGAAATATATTTGTAATGAGAATTTAGTTGATGGCTTACCTAAGATAAAATATGATAAAGATAGGATTTGTGAACCTTGTCAACATGGTAAGCAACATAAAAGCTCATTTAAAACAAAGAATGTTATAAGCACCTCTAGACCTTTAGAGCTCATTCATTTAGACTTGTTTGGACCAAATAGAGTTACAAGCTTAGGAGGCAAATCATATGCATTTGTTCTTGTTGATGACTACTCTAGATTCACATGGGTTAATTTCTTAGCTCAAAAGAATGAAGCCTTTAATTACTTCAAAACCTTTGCAAAAAGAGTTCAAAATGAAAAAGGATATGTGATCACATCTATTAGAAGTGATCATGGCAAAGAATTTGAAAATGAAAACTTTGAAAACTTTTGCAATGAAATTGGCATTTCACACAATTTTTCTGCTCCTAGAACTCCACAGCAAAATGGTGTAGTTGAAAGGAAAAATAGAACTTTAATTGAAATGGCTAGAACAATGCTCAATGAATATGATTTACCATCTTATTTTTGGGCGGAAGCCGTTAATACAGCTTGTTACATTGCAAATCGTGTTTATAAAAGGCATTTAACTAATAAAACTTCTTATGAGCTATGGAATGGAAGAATACCCAGAATTGGATATTTTAGAGTATTTGGATGCAAATGCTTCATATTGAATACCAAGGATAATCTTGGAAAATTCTCATCCAAATCAGATGAAGGCATATTCTTAGGATATTCATCATATAGCAAAGCATATAGAGTATTTAATATGAAAACTCTAGTTATAGAAGAATCAATGCATGTTGTATTTGATGAATCATCTAAACTTGATCAAAAGAAAGGTATTACTTTCAATGACCCTGCAGACACTCTTGAACCTCTTGAATCTATTGATGCTCCAAAGATCAATCAACTTGAAGAAAAGGCTCAAGATCTACCTAAGGATTGGCAATACAAGAAAGATCATCCAAAGGAACTCATCATTGGAGAAACATCAAAGGGAGTAACTACTAGATCTAAAATTAATCATGTTGATGTTAATGTTGCTTTTGTTTCTCAAATTGAACCAAAAACTATTGAGGAAGCTTTAAATGATGAAAATTGGATAATTGCAATGCAAGATGAACTTAATCAATTTGAAAGAAATAATGTTTGGCAACTTACTCCTAGACCTATAGATCATTCTATAATAGGATGCAAATGGGTTTATAGGAATAAGCTAGATGAAAATGGTCACATCATTAGAAATAAAGCAAGATTGGTAGCCAAAGGTTATAATCAAGAAGAAGGTATTGACTATGATGAAACCTTTGCCCCCGTAGCTAGATTGGAAGCTATTAGAATATTACTTGCTTTTGCATGTCATATGAATTTTAAGCTTTATCAAATGGATGTTAAAAGTGCATTTCTAAACGGACTCATAAATGAAGAAGTTTATGTTGAACAACCTCCTGGTTTTGAAAACTACAAATTTCCTGATCATGTTTTCAAACTTACCAAAGCTTTATATGGATTAAAGCAAGCACCTAGAGCTTGGTATGATAAACTTAGTGCATATTTGCTTGAAAATGGTTTTTCAAAAGGAAAAGTAGACACAACTCTTTTTGTTAAAAAGAATAAGCACAACATTTTGATTGTACAAATTTATGTGGATGACATAATATTTGGAGCTACTAATGAAGCCCTGTGCAAAGAATTTGCTTCTTGTATGACTAGGGAATTTGAAATGAGCATGATGGGTGAACTCAAGTTTTTCCTTGGACTGCAAGTCAAGCAATGTAAAGATGGGATCTTCATCAACCAATCCAAATATACAAAAGAACTCATCAAGAAATTTGGAATGGATGGCTGCAAAACTAGCAAAACTCCTATGAGCACATCATTGAAATTAGGTAAAGATGATAATGGTAAAGCAGTAGATGAGAAGAAATATCGAGGTATCATCAGATCACTACTTTACTTAACTGCTTCTAGGCCTGATATAATGTATAGTGTATGTCTTTGTGCTAGATTTCAAACTAGTCCTAAAGAATCACACTTGAATGCCACTAAGAGAATCTTGAAATATTTGAGCGGTACAATACATTTAGGACTTTGGTATCCTAAAAACACATCATTTCATATTATAGGATTTTCAGATGCAGATTATGCTGGTAGTATATTAGATAGGAAAAGCACAACAGGAGCATGTCACTTTCTTGGTAATTGTCTAGTTTCTTGGCATAGTAAGAAACAAGCATCAGTTGCTTTATCCACAACGGAAGCTGAATATGTTGCAGCATGTTTTTGTTGCACACAAGTATTATGGATGAAACAACAATTGCTTGACTATGGTAAAATGTTTAACAATATCTCCATTAAATGTGACAACACTAGTGCTATCAATTTGTCTAAAAATCCTATCCAACATTCTAGATCCAAACACATAGATATTAGACATCATTTCTTAAGAGAAAATGTACAAAATCAGAATATAACCTTAGAATTCATAGATACAGAAAATCAACTTGCTGATGTCTTTACAAAACCCTTGAATGAAGATAGACTTAACTTCATCAAACTCAATTTAGGAATGATTGATGGAATCACTTTGAGTTAATTAGAATTTTTTGCCTTAAAATAAAGTTTCTATGTGCATGAAATTAATTTTTCTTAACACACTTAGAATATCTTCCATCTTTCCTTGAATCTTTTATTTTTGAGTATGTAGCGGTCGCTCCAGTGTTCTTTCGCGCTCGCTACTTCGTCTGCTAGTTTCATTCAATAAAATTCTCTGAGCGCGGTCGAGACAATTTGTGCGCGATCGCACCAATTTGAATAGTTTCGACCGTTACAGATGTTTTCTTCACTCGCGAGCGTACTGATCATAATAATGGTCGCTGTACACCATTTCGCGATCGCACCTTGTTAAATCTGCGACCGCACCCTGTACACTCTGCTCGAAAATTTATAACCGTTGGCTGTGTGACAGGTCGCAACTCTTAACTCTCAACAGTCATAAACGGCTATTTTCTTTACTTCATCTATTTAAAAGTGTTTTGCAACAGTTTATCTGATATTTTGCCTATCAAAGCACACAAACTTACTTCTGAAACCCTAAAAAACTTCTACATCTCAATCACCCTCTGTTTTCCAGTTTACTTCTACTCTTTCTAATCTAATGGCTCCCAAAAGAAAAACCACTTCCAAAATTAAGGGTCAAGCTAAGAGAGTTCCAGGGATCACCATTAGAGAACCTGTTGTTGAACCTCCATCTCCTCCACAATCAAAAAGGGGTGAGAAAATTCACAAACCTCATCACCAAACCACTGAGGAAGACATTAGGTATGCCATGCTAAAGAAGAAGAAGGTTGAAGGCACCAAATCACCTTTTGGTGGGATGCTGTCTGCCTTGGGCATCAAGGACGAAATTGAAGAATTGTTGGATGTCCTTGGATGGAGAAATTTTGTCTTTCCAGAAGAAGTAGGTTACTCTAGTCTAAGTAAGGAGTTTCTAATGTCATTCCAGATAGAGAAGAGTGCAAACTCTGCACTAGGGTGGTATGGGGTTAGGTTCAAACTCTTTGATCAGTATCAATTCTTAACCCTTGAAGATTTTGGCAGAATTTGGAACTTCCCTTCTGAAGGTATAACCTCCTACAATGACCAAATCTTCTCAAACCCAACCCTTTCTGATTTCTGGCGAGAAATTTCCATTGAAACTTCCTTTGAAAATGAATCTAAAGCCAGGCACATCAAATCTCTCACCCACTGGATGCTCCATAGGATTATCACCTATACCATTCACCAAAGAGCAGATGGGAATGAGAAAGTAACCAAGAGAGACCTTATCTTTCTCTATGCTTTCACCCACAACATCAAAATGAACACAACCAAGTTCTTGATTGATACCTTTTATCATCATGCTGTTACAAGAACTGGTACCTTCTTCCTATCCTCTCAAGTTACTCAAATAGCTAGGCACCTAAACCTTCTAAATGATTTGAACTTAGCCACTTTGAGGAACCCTTTCACTCTAGCCTCCAATGCTATCACAATGGATTACTTAGAGCATGCTGGTTGTGTAAGGAAGATAGAAGGGTCATATGTATACTGCTATGGCAAGAAAGGAGTTATGGATAAACAAAAGAAAAGGCCAAGGTATACAATTGAGGAAGAGGGAGATTCTGTAGAAGTTGCAGTAGAACTACCTTCAAAAGCTGCTTCATCAAAAGCTGCTCAAGAAACTGCTTCATCCTCCACACAACTCATCCTCCAAGCAATCAAGACTCTCTCAAGGAAACTCTCTAAGTTCAAGAAAAGTGTTTCCAAGAGATTCCAGCACTTAAACAAGAGGATAGACCTTATATCCCACATGCACCATGATCTTTATGACATGCAAGGCAAATTGGACTTGCCTCAATGCAATCTTGAAGATTGGGATATAAGTGATCACACCCAAAGCGTTGCTGAAGAAGAAGAGTCCATTAGTACTAGCTCTGCCTCTGTTGCATCTCAAGATAAAGGGAAAGCTCCTTTAGTTGAAGAAGAGTTAGAGTTAGATGATGACTCAGAATAGCTTAGATTTTTCTTATTGTTTGCATTTTAAAATGCTTGTTTTAATCCTTCTTTGTACTTTCCTCCACTTTCATATATATATTGTTTATATTCCCTTTCATTGTTTGCACTTTTATATGCTTGTTTTGCTTAACATTTGTTTCATTTTGCCTATGCCAATGGGGGAGAACAATACCAAAATGGAATGAACCAAGTGGAATGAACCAAGTAACAGTATACAAAAATGGGAAAACAAGAATAAGAACAATAATGTTGAATATTTGCAATAGGGGAGAAATGTTTATGGGGGAGAAATGTTTGCATCAAACAATAACCTTTGCACCAAGATAAACTATTAATCACAATGCTCTTAACGATGATTGTTGCATATGTTAAGGGGGAGTATTTTAGACTTATTATTTTTCTCATCATTCCATTTGAATTGTCAAAGTCAAAATGGGGGAGATTGTTAGACAAATGATCTTAATTTTGATCCTTGACAACTCAAATGGATGATCTATTTAACTTGTGTTTGAGAAATCTTGTTGCAGGATTAGGTTGCTTCAATTAAAAGTAAACAGAACAATTATAGCGGTCGCACCTCACCTGAATACGACCGCTCCAAGCAATTACAGAATGAAACCTTGTCACAGTAGGTTTCGCGGTCAGAAGTTCGACCTCAGTCGCGACCGCTCATACATAATAGCGACCGTCCTAATATTTGCCCGACCGCTACTCAAGGAACTTAAATCATTACAATCACAGTAAGGTTCGCGGTGACAAGAACGGTGAATGATTCGACCTCGCTTACCACTTTAGCGACCGCCCCATTCATAGTCGCGACCGCCCAACAATTCAAGAAGAAATTACTCAAAGAGACAGTAGTGTTCGCGTCCTCAGGAGCGTCCAGAAGTTCGACGCGAGAATGTGAGTTCGACCGCGAAAACCTACCAAGGGCGACCGCGAAGATTCAAATTATGGCGGACATCTCTTTTGCTCTGTCAGAAAGTGACACGTGACATGACCGTTGTAAACCCACTTCAATATTCAAAAAGGGCGACCGCACCTATGCTTGGCGCGACCGTCCCGACAAACAAAGCATGGGCAAGAAACGGTCCAACAAACACAGCATGGACAAGATTCCAGCTGCAGAGCACTAAAATTCGACCGTTGTAGCTTTTTCAAAAGTAGCGACCGTCCCAGGTTAAAAGGACGACCGCGAGAAGCATGAGCGCGACCATCCTTGCATGAAGGGCGACCGCGAAGTGCTTCGGACAGTTTAAGTAAAGAAAGGTCTAATCTGCCAAGACATTATTAAAACATCAATAACGGCTAGTAAGACCACATTGGCTATAAATACAATGTTTCCATGAGAAAACAAAAGAGAACATTATTAAGAAAAGATTTTCATAGCCAAGCAACAAATTTCCTTTTGCTTAAACTTGTATTTGAATTGTTATGAATGTTAGGTGTTAGCATTGAAAACACCATTGTATAAGTTTGAGTGTAAGCTTGGGAAACACTTAGGTTGAGAGAGTGAGCCTGTAAAACTCTTGTTTGGGTTGTAAGTGTGAGCCTTAGAAAAACACTTGTAAAGTTAGGTGTGAACTTGTAAAAACACCAAAGTTGGAAGTGAGCTTGTAAAAACTTCAAAGTCTAGTGGAACCTTAACAAGTTGTTAAGGAAGTGGATGTAGGATTGAAGTAAATCCGAACCACTATAAATCTTGTGTGTTCTTTCTTCCTTCATCACTCAACAATCTTCATATTCCGCACTTCTTGTTTGTTGAGTTTTTTAAATTGTCATTACTTCTTGTGGAAACCAATTCACCCCCCCCTCTTGGTTGCCATCTTGGGACAACAACCTTATTGTCTTGTAGGTATGCCTAAAATCTACTATCAATGAAAGTGTTTGGTTTATAAATAGTGGACGCTTAAGGCACATGACCGGTGATGCAAAACTTTTCACAACTCTTACTTACAAGCAAGGAGGTAATGTGACTTTTGGAAATAATGCTAAAGGAAAAATTATAGGCATTGGTTCTATTGGTATGCTAGGAAAGAAAATGATTGATGATGTATGATTGGTTGATTGATTGAAGCATAATTTGGTTAGTGTTAGTCAATTGTGTGACAAAGGATATGATGTCAATTTTAACTCTAAAGGATGTAAAATCATTTCTTCTAGTGGTGAACTTGCATTCAATGGAACTAGAATTGACAATACTTATAAAATTGACCTACACTCTAATAAAACTTTTGAATGTTTAGTCATAATTAATAATGATGCTTGGCTTTGGAATAGAAGATTAGGACATGCTAATATGGAGCAATTGAATTGTCTAAGCAAAGAAGAGCTTGTAAATGGTCTCCCCAAAATAAAATTTAATAAAGATAAAATTTGTGAACCTTGTCAATTTGAAAAACTATAAAAGAGCTCCTTCAAAACTAAGAATTTTGTAAGCACATCTAGAACTCTAGAACTAATTCATTTAGATTTGTTTGGTCCTAAAAGAGTTGCTAGTCTAGGAGGTAAGTTATATGTATTTGTGCTTGTTAATGATTACTCAAGGTTTACATGAGTTGATTTCTTAGCTCAAAAGAATGAAGCTTTTAATTATTTCAAAATATTTGCAAAAAGAGTTCAAAATGAAAAAATATATTTTATCACATCTATTAGAAGTGATCATGGCAAAGAATTTGAAAATGGTAACTTTTGAAAATTTTTGCAATGAACATGGTATCTCACACAATTTTTCAGCTCTTAGAACACCACAACAAAATGTTGTGGTTGAAAGGAAAAATAGAACATTGGTAGAAATGGCTAGAATGATGCTCGATGAGTACAAATTGCCCTCTTACTTTTGTACAAAAGTCATTAATACCATATGTTATATTTTTGAACGAGGATTTTTGCCCCCACTCCTATATGCAATGGTTCCTGCGACTTTAGCACTGTTAGGCTCAGGGCTTTAGAGAACACAGACCTAAACCTGGAGAAAATGGGGTCGCCACCCGGATGGGTCGAAAAGATAGAAAGGGTGGATGACTCAATTCCTAAGAAATCTCCAACCCCCTATTGGGTTTGGAAAGTTGGGTACATATGGGAAAGATGAGAATGACCCAGCACCCCCATAATGCTCGATTCATTGGAATCGACCTCCTTTTCAGGTCTAAATGTTATTAAATTCTTAAGTATTATAATATCATCCATACTACATGCAATTCAAAATAAATGAACATTTACTGTATTAAAGCAAAGAAGGTCCAAACAAATAAAAATGGGTAACCATACCAGATGGAAACATGCTCTTATAATAATTGTCCAATGTCTAAAACTAAATAAAGTAGGACACCCACCATTTGGTGGAAACATATCCTTTACATTAACCCAAAACTCAAAATAAATTAAATTACATTGAACTTAACTAATGAGGTACCCACAAAGTAGAAACGTACATCTTACATTCTTGAAATCAAAATAAACCAATAAAAATATTTAACCATTCATTATGGATAAAACAATAGTAAATTAGGGTTTTAGGATGACAATTAGGGTTTTGGTGATCAAACTAGGATTTTTAGGGTTAAAATATGATTTTAGAGTTCTAGGATGATAATTAGGATTTTGGTATAGAATTAGGGTTTTGAAACAATAATTTAAGATTTTAGTTTTTCAAAACATGCCAATAGGATTTTAGGTAATTAAATTAAAGGTTTAAATTAAGTCCTAAGCTACTGTGAACCTCAAATAAATAAAAGTCATCTAACTAGACTACTGGATAGATCAAAGTTAAATGAATTAAGCTATGGTGACTTTAAAACCAATGAAACTGTACTACTGGACATGTTTTAATGAAACCAATATGAATTGAGCTAATGATAAACGAAACTTGTTGTGAATTTAAAGGGTTAAATAAATTAAATCTCTATTTGTTGGCTCCACCAATATTTACACATAAATCCATGCTTTTTGCCTCTATCGGTGTTGAATCTTAGTTGAGCTAAATAAAGATAGTAGTTACTGCCTTTTTGTTATTTACTAGGTTGATGGCATTCTGTGTATGTTTCTTTTCTTTGGTTATTGTTGCCTTGATAATTGTAGCTGCCGAAGTCCCTCTGTTTAATTTAAACTTGTATTTATAGGAATAAATTATGTTAAAGCCAGCATGTGACTGAGCTTGATCGAAGCTTTCTGATTTCCAATTTAAGCATGGTTCGGATTAAGACCTAAAATAAGAATCATATCCAATTAAAGCATTTCAAGTTTGACGTGAAACTGAGGCCATATCGAATTAAAACTCATTTAATTCGACATGGACCAACATCCATATCAAATTCGATATGGATGTTATCCATATCAAACCTCAGGCCTAATTTGGACATTGTGTTAACCCATATTAAATTAAACTGAACCAAACCCCATTTAAAATTTGGATCAGACCATTTTAGGGCTTTAAAAGTTGAACCAACTTATTTTAAGCCTTATGAAACTGGACCAATCTAATTAAAAGCTTTAAACTAGGTTTAAGCCATTAAGAATGGACCAATCTTGACCAGGCCTTTTTTAATTGAGATTGGACTTAGCTTAGGGCTAAAATTAGGGGTCCACAGTTTGTCCTCTACTTGAAAGATCTTGAATTTACTTAGAGAATGAAAAGCAACATGATTTTGAGCTAATTTTGGATAAGGATAGGTTTTAGACCCAGAGATTGATTTGGGTTCTGGACCTGAGGTTGGTTTGGGTTTTGGACCCGAGATTGGATTGGTTGGGTTTTGGACTAGAGACTGGATTTGGTTTTGGACCAGAGACTGGTTTGGGTTATAGAGCCAAGATTGGATTAGGTTCTGGACCCGAGATTGGATTGGTTGAGTTCTAGACTCGAGACTGGATTGGTCAAGTTTTGGATCTGAGACTGGATTGCTGGGGTTCTGGACCCGAGACTTGTTGGTTGGGTTCTGGACCCTAGACTAGATTGGATTCTTGGCCTGAGATTGGTTTGGGTTCTGAACCAGAGATAAGATTGGTTTGGTTCTATACTAGAGATTGGATTGGGTTCTGGACCCAAGATTAGTTTGGGTTTTAGGCCTCAGATTGGATCAGTTGGGTTCTAGATGCGAGGCTAGTTTGGGTTCTAGACCGGAGACTAGTTGGTTGGGTTCTTGACCCGAGCCTGAATTGAATTCTGGACTCAAGATTAGATTAGGTTCTGGGCCCAAGTTTGGTTTAGGTTCAGGACCTGAGACTGGATTGGGTTTTGGACCTGAGATTGGTATGGGTTCTGGACTCAAGATTGGATTGGTTAGGTTCTAGACTCGAGACTGGTTTAGGTTCTAGAACCGGGACTGGTTGGTTGAGTTTTGGACCGGAGACTAAATTGTGTTCTGGACCCGAGACTAGTTAGGATTCTAGACTCGAGACTATATTGGATTTTGGACTGAGATTGGTTTGGGTTCTAGATCCAAGACTTGTTTGGATTCTGGATTTTGAGATTGGACTGGGTTCTAGACCCGAGACTTATTTGGGTTCTAGACCCAATATTGGATTGGTTGGGTTTTAGACTTGAGACTGGATTGGGTTCTAGACCCAAGACTGGTTTAGGTTTTGGACCCGAGATTAGTTTGGGTTTTGGACCCGAGATTGGATTGATTATGTTTTGGACTCAAAATTAGATTGGCTAGGTTCTGGACTAAAGATTGGATTATTCGAGTTCTAAACCCGAGACTAGATTTGTCGAGTTCTACCCGAGACTGGTTAGTTGGGTTTCGGACCCGAGATTGGATTGCATTCTGGACTTGAAATTGATTTGGATTGTGGACCTTAGTTATGACTGATTGGGTTCTGGACCTGAGACTGTATTAGATACCAATACTGAGCTATATGTTCCAACCAGACTATTGTAAAGAACAAGCATACCGAGCTCAATGATAATGTAGACCCTAGATTTTGGCCCTAAACTAGTTCAGTCCTAATTAAGGAAGGTCTAAGTCATGATCGGTCCATTCTTAATATGTTTAAACCTATTTTAAGCTTTTAGTTAGATTCGTCCAATATCAAAAAGACTAAAATAAGTTCAGTTTGATTTCAAAGCCCAGAAACTGTCCAAAAGCCAATTTGGTTTGGTATGGATCATGCCATTTCGAATTGGGCCTACCCGATTTGATATGGATGGTTCATATTGAATTAGGCATTGCCCAATTCGATATGGACCATGTCCATATCGAATCAGGGCAACCCTAATTCGATATGGATGCCCATTTTGAACTAGGCATTGCCCAATTCAATATGGACAATGTCCATATCGAATTAGGGCAATCCTAATTCGATATGGACCTTATCCATGTCGAACTAGGGTTGCTAATTTGATATGGACTTTGGTCCATGTCAAATTAAAATGGTTTTAGTCTGATATGGCCACAGTTGGCCTCGAATTGAAATGATTTTAATTTGATATGCTTCAAAGGAAACCGTGCTTAAATAGGAAACTTGTACTTGTTTACAAGATTTAACCTAATGTTTTCTATAAATATAGGGATTAAAGATGACAATTGAAGGCAACAAGCAATCAACAAGAAATAAATTGAAAAACCCTAGCAGTACCTAGCAGAGAGAAAGTAGCAACCATTACTAAAAAGAAAATAAAAAATACACAGAACCACAAAAACCAGATGGCAGTAGTATACTGTCTTCAATTTTTTCAACCGAGATTCTACAACTAGTGTAAACATAAAGCTTAGATCAACATGAAATATCGGTGGAACCAACAAACAGAAGTTTGAAACTCTTTATCTAATCCATTTTAAATTCACACTAGTTCATCCATGTAATTTGTTGAATTGTTTTTAACTAGTTTTTACGTTTTTATAAAGTTTCCAGTAAACTATCTGAGTATAGCTTATGCCCACAAAAACTATTTTCAATATCACAGTAACCTTAATTTAATATCACAGTTGCATTAGTAATCAGTCTCATACAATATCAATTTAAGTTAAATATTTAGTGGCCCAAAGTTTATTAATATAATCACAGCAACATAGCTTTTTAAATACCCAAAATCGTAATCATATTTTTAAAACCCTAATGTTATTTTTATAAAATCCTAAAACCTTGATTGTTTTATAAAATACTAAAAATCCTAATTTGTATAAATATAAAATCCCAGTTTAGATAGAAACCCTAATTCCCCAACAAACAATATCATGTAAATCGTTTACCGTTTGAGTCCCCTCGTCAATAGGGTGAATATTTATTTGTGGATTGTAATTCTTTGTAATACTTTAATTTCCTTTTATTGAACTCTAATTTATTATTTTTGTGATGATTAAACTATATGTTTGGATTAATTGTTATGTTTGGATGGTTTAATTGGTTAATAGTTTATTAGGAGTTGTAAAAGGCATGTTTCCACTTTGTGGATGCCTTGTTTATTTAATTTGCTTCATTTATTTTATTTATATTTAGGGACCAATGTAAGAGGCATGTTTCAACCAATTGGTGGGTGTCCCATTTTGTTTATCTTGTTTTATTTTTATGGACTTGGACATTGTAAAGACATGTTTCCATCCTCGGATAGGTGCCTATTTTGTTTGTTTTTATTTTAATAAAGTGATGGATGTTTATTTTTTTAAATTGTGTGAAGTATGGAAATATCATAATATTTAAGAATTTTATAATATTTAGGACTAAAAAGGAGGCCGGTTCCAATGAACTAGGCGTTATGGGGGTTTTGGGTCATTCTCACATTCCCCATACATACCTAACTTTGTGAACCCATCAGGGAGGTTGGAGATTCCTTAGGAATTGAGTCATCCATCCTTTTCTTTTTCTCAGCCCATCGGGGTGGCGAATCCATTTTCTACGGGTTTAGGGTCATGTTCTCTAAGGCCCTGAGCCTAACAGTACCAAAGTCGCAAGAACCAATCCACATAGGGGTGGGGCCGAAAATCCCTACTCATAGATAATTCTCAAAACATCCAGCAGAGCTCACGGTCCCTAGTACTATGAAAGTTTCAGCATACTACACTTGGACAAACCAAACCTGATGCATTCCGATTGGACCAAGTTACAGGCAAAAATCCTACAAAGTTCCAGTAGTAATCATGGTTACTGGTACTCTTAAAATCTCAACATACCACGAACAGTCTGACCAGACTAGAGACAAACCGACCGTACCAGTGGAATGAGATTCAAATTTTATAGCCATTACTTATCCACTCAATTGGTGGATGCCATGTGTACTAGCCATTGAAGAACTTTTGTTAGAAAAAATGGAAAGCATGGCTGGACAGACCATAGTCTAGCCATGTTGAGTTTGAGTCGACCGAACTAATGGTAATCAAACCATGAACCAGCTCGAAAGAGTAAAAAAGTGGGAGACAAGAATCAAGTATGTTGGGTCCCACTCCAAACGGCAAGTTGAAGACTTGAAGGCTATAAATACCACAAAAAACATCATTTAAAAAAAGATTGTGATTGTAATAGCCAAGTTTAACATCTTTCATTTTCTTGCATCAAAAAATATACTTGTATTCACTGAGTGTTGGGTGTGAGAATTGAACATCATTGTAAGTTTGGGTGTGAGCTTGGAAATAGTTAGGTTTTAGAGTGAGCCTGGGAAAACTCTTATTGTGATTGTGAGGAAGTTACTCAAGCCTTATAAAAGTTCGGTGTGAGCTTATGAAAACACCAAGTTAGAGTTAAGCTTGTAAAAACTCAAGAATAGTGGGACCTTAACAAGTTGTTAAGTGAGTGTAGGATTTAGGTAATCTGAACCATTATATATTCTCTTATGTTCATTTTTCTCTGCTCCTTTTCTTGATTTGATTTTATTTTTTTAATTTTTAATTTTCCATCAATTCTTTAAATCAACCAATTTACCCCCTCTTGGTTGCCATCTTGGGACAACAATGTTGGTGGTGGTGCTGAATATGTTTGCCTGAACAAAATGGCTGACTTCAATGAACTTAAGAAACCAGTATCAGAGGTGCTTTATATTGGCAACACATCAAAGATTTAATTCAAATTTGTTACATGTTATGGGCCATATCCTCTTTATGATGTGGTAGATGATAGGTCACTTAGGATTTTCATGGGCATTGCTATGTAGAGTAGACTTAAACATCTATTGATTGTTAGCATTGAAGAAGGAGCATATAAATTTGGACATGATAGTAATGATCCTCAAGGTGTGAAAAAACTATCTAAGTAGAGGTTCTGGGTTTTGCTTTAAAATAAGAAGATGCAAATGCAAAGGTTGAATCGATTACTGAATCTATCTACGTAGCCTAGAAATATTATAAAAATGCACATGATGTGGCCAATTCACATGCAGATTAACCAAAAGAACATAGTATTGACAATCTAGTTGTAATGTTAAAAATTTTAAATACAAAACTTTGATTTAATATTGATAATTGATAATGAATTGTGATATAAGTGGTATGGATAAGTGATTTAAATAGTGGATCTTAAAAATTTACTGAAGAAATTATGTATTTTTACTGTTTTACGAGATTAAAAATTGAATTAGAATCAAAAGATAAGAAAGAGGGTGTACCATAGCTAAGATGAGATTGGCCATACTGGATTAAGCCATATAAATATATAAATATGTGGACATGTGCGTGTATGTGTAGAAACTCCTCTTTATTTCTTCTTCTTTCTTCTTTCCATGTTCATCACCATCTTCACCACCAAAACTCCTTCTTTCTTCCTTCCTTCCAAGATTTTGATCAAAACCTAAGGGAAAATAATATCTAGTGATAAGTTTTTAGAAGATTAAGCTGGAAAAGTTGAGATTATCAACAAGTGATTAGAGAAAAAGAAGAGTTTGAAGAGGAATATGGTTATGTATTTTTGATTTGCAACTATCTAAATTTCTATGAATTTATTGTTTAAAATGAATGATTGAGTTGTCTTGATGAGTTTTTACTAAAAAATATTTGATATATGCTCTTTTTATGTTAAAGAAACTAGTTTTGATCCATTGATATCATATATTTGGATATATGGAATTTAAGTTGATAAGTGTTCAAAATACAGAGTTTTGCTTGACACCACTAGTGACATGGGCATGTCAATGATGTTGTGTTTCAACATTGAAGACATGATCAGTAACACGCCCATGTCATTGGGCATATCATAACTACTGTGATAGAAGATAAATGACACGGATAGTGACATGACCGTGTTAATGGGTATGTTGTAGCTATTGTAATGCAACTTAAATGACATGACTAGAGACATGCCCATGTCATTGGACATGTAAAAACTTCTATGAGAATGAGCTTTTGACACGGTCAATGACACGCTCATGTCATTGGGAGTGTCACTTGAAGAAATTGCTCAAAATAACTTTTTGCTTTGTTTTTCATTTGTAATTCTAGTTGTAACGATTATAAGTTCTCAAAGTGTAAAAGATTTCTTTTTGAAGTTAACCCTAACAAGCAGTATAATAGATTTATTTAAATATAAGATAGAATATGTGTGATACTAAGTGTTGGTCAAAGAACTGATTTATTGAAATGTTGTGCATAATTTAATGTTAATTAATAACTATTGAATTTCCCAAATCATACTGATTTTAGATCTAGCTTGGGATTGAATGGCTAGCCAAAGGGAGGATATCCAAAGTGATAGTGGGCACTCTATACCACCAATAGACACTCTATGTCACCATACTCAGTGTACATTCGTGCCATAGTGGGCCATTGGCCAAAATTCTATACAGTGGGCATTAAATTGCCAACAGTGACCCGTTATCCAAACCTAGAATCTGATTTCAGTATGTATAGGCATAATTAAAGAAGTTATCTACTTTGCAAACAATGTGTTATATGGTTATTGTTAAATTAATCGATTTCGCATTTAATCTTGTTTAGTATTTCAAGGTTCAATGGATTTATTACTTCCTATATTTAATGTTTTAAAAGTAATACTTTTTATTATTTCTAAACTATTTAATTTTTAGATCTCTTTCCTTTAATTTTTCTTACATATTGTGAATACATAAGCACCACTAAGCTTTGCTTAGCGTGTTAGAACTGTTTTCTGATGCGCAAATCAAACAAGAAAAGTTGAGACTGCAGAGTAAGAGATTTACGTTCTTGGTCAATTGTATCATAAAGGTTCAATAACAATATTAAAAATATTGTGTTTTGTATAGTTCACAAGGAAATATCTTATATTTTTTTATGACAGTTGTATAAGTTTGAGAGTAGTTTGTGAATTTAATTAATGTAAGTTATCACTAAGAGTTCTGCATTAATATTTAGAAGTATTTTGTTTTTATTTCTTTAATACATACATAGACGTGTATATAGAACAAGTGTGAATGTTAGGTGACATCTTCTATGTAGTTAAATGTATAGGCTACGTAGGGGTATTACATTTAGTGGTATCAGAGCCTGGTTTAGGTGGTCCTAAGTTGTGGGTTAAAAGAAAAGAGAAGTACAACTGTCATTGCTATGTGACCTATATAATTGAATAATGTTTGATACAGTTGATTTTTAATGTTTAAAGGTATAAGAAGGCCTCTGAATCCCATCAAGGTGCCAAGGAACAAGTTGCATCCTCACTCAATTAAGCTATTGTCGGGAATCAGCAGCCATCAGAACCTTATTCGAAACAAATTTCATTAGATTCCCAATTTGTGTGAAATATGGGGGAGGTTCTCAAGCAAATTGTAAGAGTTGCTCCTTCTACACAACCTCTATTGCTAGTGCCCCAAAGATGTCCATTGGAGAGAATTAGAAAATTGGGAGCAGAAGATTTTAAAGCTTGTGATACTGATGAGTCTTCAGTAGCGGAGTATTGGACTGAAAGGATTGTGAGAGTTTTCAATATTCCGCATTGTACTGATGATGAAAGATTAGAGTGTGCAATTTCCTTATTACAGGGCATACAAATTAGAAAGATGTACCCGCAGTTAGACTTACTTGGGTATTTTTTCAAGAAGAATTTAAAAGGGAATGTATTAGTGAGATTTATTTAGAGGAGAAGCGCCGGGAGTTTTTGTATCTTAAGCAAAGGCAATCATCTGTGTCTGAATATGAGAGGCAATTTGTTTGCCTCAACAAATATTTTTCAAAGTTAGTTGCATCTGAGGAAGAGAAGTGTAAGCGGTTTGAACGGGGTTGAATAGTCAGATTCACATGTATTTAGTAGCGATGAGAATTAAAGAGTTTTTCACTCTTGTTAATACGACAGTTGCTATAGAAAATGAGATTAAACAAGAGCAGGGAAGAAAACAACAATCAACGAAGGAATTTTCTAGTGAACAACAACAAGGTGGCTAGAAAAGACAGAGAAATATTCAAGCTCAAACTCAGGGGTTTGGTAGAGGAAGTGGAGCTAGTTTTCAAAAATCTAGAGGTGGTAGGTTTGGAGTAACTACTGGCTCATCTTCAAGGATAGATACTACACCTTGTCAATATTGTGGTAAGATCCATGCAAGTGAAGAATGTTGGTATAAAAATGGGGCTTGTTTGAAATGTGGTTCCTTGGAACATAGAATTAGAGATTGTCCAACCATAGTTGTTGAAGGACATAGTTTTGTACAAAGGTCTCAGTCAAGCCGTAGGATGGGTAGAGGTGGTCGACCTAGTGTTAGTCAGCAAAGAGGATCTAAAATAGTGGATAGACCTCAGACTCGAGGCAATGCTCCAGCTAGGGCTTATGCCATGAAAGCTGTGGAGGACCACGATGATCCCGATGTTGTAGCTGGTAAATTTTCTTTACTTGGTCTTGATGTGTATGCATTATTAGATCCTGGTTATATACATTCTTATATTTGTACAACTATAGCTTCAGGGAAGAAAATGTATGTTGATAAACTTGATTATGAGATAGAAGTTATAAATCCCTTAGGCCATAGTGTGAAGGTAAATAGAATATATCAAAATTGTCCACTTAGAGTTCATGATGTAGAACTTTCTGCTGATTTGATTGAACTTCCATTCCATGACTTTGATGTAATCTTGGGAATGGATTGGTTGTCCTGACATCAAGAAGTTATGGACTGCTTTAGTAAAGTTGTATCTTTTAAGATTTTGAGTTATGGTGAAATTGTAGTTCGAGGAAAAAAATAATTTTATCCTTCTATTTTGATTTCTGCAGCTAAAGCTAGAAGGTTGATTAGGAAGAGATACGAAGCTTATCTTGCTTATGTTAATGATATACGACATTCAAGCAAGGTTTTGGGAGACATACCTACAATGAGTGAGTTTTCGGATATTTTTCTGGAAGAATTACCTGGAATACCACCAGAGAGGGAAGTAGAATTTTTTATTGATGTACTTCCAAGTACGACACCAATTTCTATTCCACCTTATAGAATGGCACCTCCGAAATTAAAAGGATTAAAGATGCAACTCCAAGAATTGCTTGATAAAGGATTCATAAGACCTAGTGTGTCACCTTGGGGTGCACCAGTTTTGTTTGTGAAGAAGAAGGATGGTACCTTAAGATTATGTATAGATTATTGACAGTTGAATAAAGTGACTATTAAGAATAAGTACCTGTTACCTAGAATTGATGACTTGTTTGATTAGTTGAGAGGAGCGAGTGTTTTCTTTAAAATTGATCTTAAATCAGGTTATTATCAGATGAAAATTAAAGAAGTAGATATTCCAAAGACAACTTTTAGAACTTGATATGGACATTATGAATTTTTTGTCATGCCCTTTGGTTTAACTAATGCTCCAGCAGCTTTTATGGACTTGATGAATCGAGTCTTTAAATCATATTTAGACCAGTTTGTAGTTGTTTTCATTAATGATATATTGGTTTATTCCAGAAATAGAGAAGAACATAATAAGCATTTGAGAATTGTACTACAGACAATAAGGGAGAATCAATTGTATGCTAAATTATCGAAATGTGATTTTTGGATGCTGGAAGTGGCATTTCTAGGTCATGTAGTGTCAGCTAATGGTATTCATGTGGATCCAAGTAAGATTGAGACTATCTTAAATTGGTAGCCACCAAAGAATATAACAGAAGTCTGGAGTTTACTTGGGTTGGCTGGATACTATAGAAGATTTGTGCAAGGATTTTTGAAGATAGCTTCCTTTAACTAAACTCCTTAGAAACGAAACTAAATTTGAGTGGAATACTCAGTGTCAAGCTAGTTTTGAATAATTGAAGGATATGTTAACTGAAGCGCCTATCTTGACACAACCGACTCCAGATATAGACTATGTTATTTATAGTGATGCTTCTCATCAGGGACTTGGTTATGTATTGATGCAAGAGGTTAAGGTAATTGCTTATGCCTCTAGACAATTAAAATCTCAAGAATTGAATTACCCTACACATGATTAGGAGTTAGCTGCTATTGTATTTGCTCTTAAGATCTGGGGACATTATTTGTATGGTGAAAGGTGTTATATTTTCACTGATTATAAAAGTCTAAAATACTTGCCAACACAAAAAGAACTAAACTTAAGGCAGAGAAGATGGATGGAATTGATCAAGGATTTTGATTGTATTATCGACTATCATCTTGGGAAAGCTAATGTGGTAGCTGATGCTTTAAGTCGAAAGACTTTAGTAGGTATGTTGTATATAGAATATTATAGTATTATATATATAAATTAAATAAACTAAACGATATCTTGTGTTATGTTAGCAGAATTGAGGGTTGAACCAACCATTAGGCAAAAAGTGATAGAAGCTCAAAAACAAAATAAAAAATTGTTAGAACTTTTGAAACAAGTGTAGGAAGGGGAAAAGCCAGATTATGTTGTGTCAGAAGATAGTGGAGTTTATTATAGAGGTCGATTGTGTGTACCTGATGTGAAGGAACTAAAGGAATGTATTCTTGGTGAAGCTCATAATACTATGTATACTGTATATCCTAGAAGCAATAAGATGTACCAGAATTTGAAATCTCATTATTGGTGGCCTGGTATGAAAAGAGATATTACTAAATATATGACTCGATGTTTAGTGTGTCAACAAGTCAAAGCAAAACATTAAGTTCCATCGGGTCTTTTGTAACCTATATCAATACCAGAATGGAAGTGGGATATAATAACCATGGATTTTGTGACTGGTCTTCCGAATACCCAAAAGAAGCATGATACAATTTGGGTAATTGTTTATCGATTAACCAAATCAACTCATTTCCTTCCCATTCGAGTTGACTATTCAATGGATAAACTTGCGGAGTTGTATGTTAATGAGATAGTCAGGCTTCATGGAGTACCAATGTCTATTATTTCAAATCGAGACCCTCACTTTACTTCAAGATTTTATAAAAGTTTTCAGAAAGCATTGGGTACTTGACTGCATTTTAGTACTGCATTTCATCCACAGACGGATGGTCAATCGAAAAGGGTTATACAAGTACTTGAAGATATGCTTAGAAGTTGTGTAATTGATTTTAAAGGTAGCTGGGATAAATATCTACCTTTAGTAGAATTTGCCTATAACAACAATTATCAACACAAGCATTGGAATGGCTCCATATGAGGCACTCTATGGAAGGAAGTATAAAACTCCATTGTGTTGGGTGGAATTGAATGAGAGCAAACTTGTAGGACCTGATCTCATATGACAAACTAAAGACAAAGTAAAGCTTATAAAGGATCGATTACAAATTGCAATGGATAGACAAAAATCTTACGCAGATTTAAAATGGCGTGATAGTGAATATAGTGTGGGGGATAAGATATTTTTGAAAGTATCACCATGGAAGAAGGTTCTTCGCTTTGGAAAGAAAGGTAAACTAAGTCCTAGGTTTATTGGGCCTTATGAAATACTTGAACGTGTAGGTCCAGTAGCTTATCGACTAGCTTTGCCTTCAGAACTGGCTAAGGTTCATAATGTATTCCATGTTTTGATGCTTAGACAATATATATCAGATCCTACACATGTTATTCAAGCAGAGTCCATTGAAATTCAGCCATAATTGAATTATGAAGAAGAACCAGTGGCTATCTTAGCTCGTGAAATAAAGGAGTTGTGTAATAAGGGCATTTCTTTAGTAAAAGTGTTGTGGAGAAATCATTTGATAGGGAAGCCACTTGGGAAAGTGAAGAGACAATGAGACAACAATACCCTTAATTATTTCAAGCATCTATAACAGGTAAATTTCGAGGACGAAGTTTCTTTAGTGGGGGAGAATTATAATGTTAAAAATTTTAAATACTAAACTTTTATTTAATATTGATAATTGATAATGAATTGTGATATAAGTCGTATGGATAAGTGATTTAAATAGTCGATCTTAAAAATTTACTGAAGAAATTATGTATTTTTACGGTTTTACGAGATTAAAAATTGAATTAGAATCAAAGGATAAGAAAGAGGGTACACCATAGCTAAGATGAGATTGGCCACACTAGATTAAGCTATATAAATATATAAATATGTGGACAGGTGTGTGTATGTGTAGAAATTTCTCTTTCTTTCTTCTTCTTCTTTCTTCTTTCCGTGTTCATCACCATCTTCACCACCAAAACTCCTTCTTTCTTCCTTCCTTCCCAGACTTTGATCAAAACCTAAGAGAAAATAATATCTAGTTATAAGTTTTTTGATGATTAAGCTGGAAAAGTTGAGATTATCAACAAGTTATTAGAGAAAAAGAATAGTTTGAAGAGGTATGTGCTTATGTATTTTTTATTTACAACTATCTGAATTTCTATGAATTTATTATTTAAAATGATTGATTGAGTTGTCTTGATGAGTTTTTACTGAAAAACATATGATATATGCTCTTTCTATGTTAAAGAAACAAGTTTTGATCCAGTGATATCATATATTTTGATATATGAAATTTAAGTTGATAAGTGTTTGAAATACAGAGTTTTGCTTGACACCACCAATGACACGGCCATGTCACTGGCATGTCAATGATGCTGTGTTTCAACATTGAAGGCACGATCAGTAACATGCCCGTGTCATTGGGCGTATCATAGCTACTGTGATAAAAGATAAATGACACGGCCAGTGACACGCCCATATCAATGGGAGTGTCATAGCGACTGTAATGCAACTTAAATGACACGACCAGAGACATGCCCATGTCGTTGGACATGTTAAAACTTCCGTGAGAATGAGCTTTTGACACGATCAATGACACACCCATGTCATTGGGGGTGTCACTTAAAGAAATTGCTCAAAATAACTTTTTGCTTTGTTTTTTATTTGTAATTCTAGCTGTAACAATTATAAGTTCTAAAGTGTAAAAGATTTCTTTTTGAAGTTAACCCTAACAGGCAGTGTAATAGATTTATTTGCATATATGATAAAATATGTGTGATACTAAGTGTTGGTCAAAGAACTAATTTATTGAAATGTTGTGCATAATTTAATGTTAATTAATAACTATTAAATTGCCCAAAATCATATTGATTTTATATCTAGCTTAGGATTGAATAGCTAGCCAAAGGGAGGATATCCAAAGTGATAGTGGGCACTCTGTACCATCAATAGACACTCTGTGTCACCATACTCAGTGGGCATTCATGCCATAGTGGGCCATTGGCCAAAATTCTATACAGTGGGCATTAAATTGCCAACAGTGACCCGTTATACAAACCTAGAATCTGAGTTTAGTGTGTATGGTCATAATTAAAGAAGTTATATGCTTTTCAAACAATGTGTTATATGGTTATTGTTAAATTAATAGATTTCACATTTAATTCTATTCAATGTTTCAAGGTTCAATGAATTTATTACTTCCTTTATTTAATGTTCTAAAAGTAATACATTTTATTGTTTCTAAACTATTTAATGTTTAGATCTCTTTCCTTTAATTTTTCTTGCATATTGTGAATACATAAGCACCACTAGGATTTGCTTAGCCTGTTAGAACCATTTTCTAATGCACAGATCAAACAAGAAAAGTTGAGACTACGGAGTGAGAGATTTACGTTCCTGGTCAACTGCATCATAAAGGTTCAATAACAATATTGTAAATATTGTGTTTTGTATAGTTCACATGGCAATACCTTATACTTTTGTACGACAGTTGTATAAGTTTGAGAGTAGTTTATGAATTTAATTAATGTATGTTATCAATAAGAGTTCTGTATTAATATTCAGAAGTATTTTGTTTTTATTTCTTTAATACATACATAGACACGTATATAGAATAAGTGTGAATGTTAGATGACATCTTCTATGTAGTTAAGTGTATAGGCGACATAGGGGTGCTACACTAGTACAGTTTAACATTGGGCCAGATTTTTAGCAAACTAGTCTGGAACATAGTGATGACATTCATATTAATTGTAATATTGAGGCAGAACATGCGACCATTGACAATGAAGAAATCGTGACAAACTTGTTTGCATGCAGGAGCAATCCATAACTATTAGGCAAAAGTTATATATCTGAAATGATTGAGGAGGTAAAAATATTTAAGTCAAGGGATGATTTAAGATAATTGTTTCTCTCATTGCAATTAGGCAAAAATTCCAGTTTAAAATTTTCAAGTCCAATACCTTTTTCTTTGTCGTGCTTTGTATTGATAAAAGGTGTACATAGAAATTGAGAGCAAAAAAGTCTCGGGGACCCAAAGGGTTGTTGGATGGTCACAAAATATGTGACCAAACATACATGTCAGCCAATTTTTATTAGAGTAGACACATACAAGAAACTAGTTGGGTTGTTGCAGAGGGTGTTAAGAAGTGAGTCATAAATCCTAGGAGGGGTTTTGAAACCAAGGATATTATCGAAGACATGCATAATAAAATTGATGTTGAGATTAGTTATTCTATTATATGGAGAGGACGGGAGTTTGTGTATGATAATATTAAACTAGCTACTGAAGAATAATCTTTCTCTATTGTAACAACTGTTGCGCTCGAATTAAGTTCTACTACAAGCGTCACTCGCAAGTATACAAGGTAACTGTAGCAAAGGTGATCGCCCTAAGGTCGTTTCCCCAAGAAGGTGTATTTCGTAATAGCTTGATTAGCAAGTAATTTAAAAAGAGAGAGTTTGTTGTTTGGAATTGTAAAAGAACAATTTAAACCTAAGATTAAGGAGTGTAGGGTTAATGTATGAAGGTTGTACAATATCAATTTGATTCTTGGGAAGGTGCCTAGGGTTATAGGTCCATTCAATCAAAGCTCAATTCTCAATTATCCATTAACATAACCTTGTAAATTAATTTGTTCCTTAAGGTTAATTAGTCAATTACCAATTCATTAGTTCTCACATTCATGAAATAGCAATAACCAATTATTTTACGTTTGCAAATTAATGAAACCCTAGAACTTATATTTCTAATTCATTCATAGGGTAGTCGATTGCATAGTTTCGATATCGGATTTCACCTCTCGATCCTTCACTCAATATCTAGAGATCAATAGGTAGCTAATCTATTAACCTAGCATACAGGCCAATGCAATCAACCAACACAAGGTAAATCAATGTAAATATCAAATCAAAGCATTCAATCAAATATACTACAAACCCTAGGCATGGGTATTTAGCTCAACATCATCAATTTATAACAAATATTCATCCCAATACAAATCAAATTACAATTGTCAATTGCAATATAAATCTCTTAATACATCAACGACAATAGAAATGAATTAAAAGAGAATAAAAAAACCCCTTGTGAAGATGCCAAGAGTAGGGTTACTAGTCTTCCTCCTAGCTCCACTTTGATGTTTGATGAAGAACTCAAGCCCTCTTCAATGGTTGATTTCCCTTTTGCAATCTGGAATGGAGCTTTCTCAAGTCACCAACCCTTCAATTGATTGTGCCTTTGGAAGATGGAATGGAGCTTTCTCAAGTCACCAAACCTTTCAATGAAGCTTCTTCAACCTTCAAGAGCTTGTTAACCCAACTTATCCCAAAGAACCTCAAAGATCTTATCAATGGAAGATGGAGAAGATGAAGATGGAGGATGAAGATGAAAGGACAAGAAGAATGTCACTCTCTCCTCATCCCAAATCGTGTTTGCCCCCCTCCTTCTTTTTTCTTTTCTCTCTCTCCTCAAACCCTAGCCGTCTCCTCCTCCTTTCTCTCTGTCTTGCAAAAGAGCTTAAATAGATATTAAGGGTGACACGACCAAGCTTGATTTGGCTTGGCCGTGTCTCTCATTTTTCTTTGGGACACGGCCAAGCTTGCTGGCTGTGTCCTTCAATGCCTTCTTCTTTCTTTCTTTCTTTTCTTTCTTTTCTTTGGTCATAAGGGGTGACACGGCCACTAGCTTGGCTGTGTCACATGAGTGTGTTTGCTTCTGCTTCTTTCCTTTCCTTCTTTGCTTGCTCCAAGACCTGTTGGCATGAAATGGGACACGACCAAGCTTGCTGGCTGTGTCATGTGACACGGCCAGTGGCTTGGCCGTGTCACTGAGTGTGTCTGCTTCTGCTTCTTCATTTTTGCTTCCTTTCTTTGGTTCTTTGGTTTTGCTCTTTAGGTGAGACAAGGCCAGTGACTTGGCCTTGTCTCTTGGCCGTGTCAAGCTCTGCCTTGAATTTCTTGAAGGAACATGGCCAAGCTTGATTTGGCTTGGCCATGTCTTGCTTTGTTCATTCTTTTCTTGCACTGTTTTGATCTTCCAAGGGTGTTTTTGCACCTAAACCTAAAACAAACACTTAAAACACACTTAAAACAAAAATTAATCAAAACATTAACTAAAAACACATAAAAAGCTTACTAAAAACAAGTACAAAAATGATCTAAACAACTACCCCACACTTAATTCCTTGCTTGTCCCCAAGCAAGGCTAAAATCAAAACACACTAACAAGATAAATTTTGTTAAGTTCAAGAGTTATAAAGATGCATCAAGACTTCCCTATCCCTAAATCCGCAATCAATATCAAATCAAACAAAATCGACACCCATGCAATTAAGTGGCTTTCCATGCATAACCAATGTTGTCGCTCCCTCACCAACTCTTACAAGTGTTTGATTATGGTGGTGTTTACACTCATAACAATCAATGAAAGATTATTACCATAGGCTTGCTTATCAATCAAATATCCACCACAAAATAACAATCAAGCATCAATCAAAAGGTCTTTATTGGGTTGTAATGGGGCTAAGGTAAAGGCATGATATTTAGAAAATGTGAGCTTGATCATTAAGTTCAAGAGCACTTTAAGAATGAAGTACCCGATCATATACATAACCCAACAATCCCAAAATACCTTCCTCTCATCTACCCCTTGACATTAAAGAGTTTTTCAAGGGAACTCACTTATTAAATCTTGTAATGATACATTCCAACCCTTTCAACAAGAACAACAATTATTCTTCTTATTATATATATATATATTATTTTTTTTATTTTTTTATTTTCTATTATTTTCTATTTTTTTCTTTTATTTATTTTTCTTTGCAATCTTAAACCTACTAAATTTAACCCCACACTTAATTCAACACAACACTCGGTCATAAACGCTCTTAAAATGCTCTTGACCTAATGAAACGGTAAGAGTTAAACAACGAGGTTCAAGCTAATGGTGTTGTGAAAAAGAAAGAAAAGGAAAAATAAAATAAGCTCAAAATTGGCTAACTAAGGTTGAATATAGGGTTGGTCTTTTTAAGCCAAAGTGGGTTCACCTAATTGCCTTAATCATCTTGATGCCTAATTGAAAATTTTTATGTAATCTTAAAATGCATGTCAAAGCAAGTTCTAGCAAATCATCAATCAAAGATGTTCACCCACAACAATAATGATAAGTTGATGGCTCAATTCCTCACTAGGTTAATGGCAATGCAAGGAAAAAACCAACAAAATTGACAATAAGCACCAATTCTACACAATTCTCAAATTCATGCTTCAAAAATTCAAAGGTCATCTATCAACAATTTTATAACAATTGAACTTTCTAAAATTCATTTATTCAAAGAAAAACATTAAAAACATTAACTAAAACCTAAACAAAAACAAGTTAAAATTAAAAACACAAAATGCAATTAAAAGTAAAAACACAAAACATAAAATGCACCCCACACTTAAAGATTCACATTGTCCTCAATGTGAGCATGCATACTACAAAGGGGGTTTAGATGAAACCTGATTTCCATCGTTCCCATATACGATATGTAGGGCTCCTTCCACCCATAATGCAATTGGAGCCCATGACTGAGAGGATGAACAACATGTAACTTTGAAATGTACCCGATGTACGACAACCTCTAAATAGTATTCCTTGAAGAGAACATGTCTCAAAGGGACATGTGAAGGTCGCCTCAGGGTGATCCTCTAGTGCTATAGGAACATGGTAATAATCTTTGTCTTTGTGCAACCTGTGCATATCAGATTTCTTCTCTTCCTTACCACCAAGAGTAGTAGAGATGACTTTTGGGGACTCTTTAAGTTCAACCAAGTTTGGTTGAATCACTTCTTCATCCACTTTAACAATATCAAGTCCCATCTCAACAACCTCAACATCTAAAATTAGCTTACACTCCTCAATTTCTAAATTGGGCATTTCATGCTCTTCTTCTAAGGTCATAATCATCCCAATCTTATTTCCACTATCTCCTTGGGAGTGCATATTATAGATGTCAGGAAGTTGCTTACCTTGCTCCTCATCCTTCAAGCTACATGGAAATGGATTTGGTGGCCTACCAGGATTGGAAAATTCATGCAACTTTGGTAAGGTTAATGCCTCCAAATTCTCCTTCTCATTTGATTGTCTCAACTCCTCAATGTTGGTTCGTATCTCCTCGCCATTATCTTCTTGATTAGTGCCTGCATCCAAAGAATCACAAATTTTGTTATATATTACCTGTTCACTCCTCAAATTTGTGATTACCTTGACTTGCTCCAATTGGCTAGGAAATTCCTCTTCTTAGTGTGCTTGGAGTTGATGTGCCAGTTGCCCAACTTGCATTTCCACCCTCTTCAATTATTCCTCCAAAGAATCAAACCTCTCATTGCTTCCTTCCTGATTTTATTTGCTAATTTGAAGGTAAGCATTCACATCATCTTCCACTGTGGATTTCTCGAAATGATCTTGGTTCTGTGCGCTAATTTGAATGAAGGCATTCAAACTATCTCCCAAAGTGGGTTCCTTAAGTTTATCTTGATTTTGTGCGCTAATTCGAATGAAGGCATTCAAACTATCTTCAAGTGTAGGTGTCTTAAGGTAATTTTGATTTGAATATTGCTCTTGAGAGTAAGAGTCTCTTTGGTAAGGTTGAAAAAAATTTGGAGGTGGAATGTGCTGCTGATTTTCCCAAGAAAATTTTGGTTGGCCTCCCCAGTTGGGATTATAAGGATTGGAATATGTGTCATTTCTACCCATTTGCTGGAAACCTTGGTAGTCATATTCTTCCTCTTGCAATTCTTGGTATCTTCCAAAACCCATTGAACACGTATTTGCACTATGGCCTACATTGCCACATGCTGCACATATCTCTTGGCATGACATAGGTGCTCTTCCTCTTGCATTTAGCACCTTAAGTTGATTCGTCAATTCTGCCAATTGCCATTCCATTTCAGAATCATCGTTCCTATCATAAACTCACCCGTGCCTTGAAAACTACATCTTTACAAAAGGCACTTAGAAACTTAAAGAAAAACAAACAAATAATTAAATTAAAAGAAAATCAAACAAAACAAACAAACAATTCAAAGAAAAACAAACAAACAATTAAATAAAAAAAATCAAACTATCACTACTTAAACAGCCTTCCCCGGCAGTGGCGTCAAAAACTTGTTGTGCTCGAATTAAGTTCTACTACAAGCGTCACTCGCAAGTATACGAGGTAGCTGTAGCAAAGGTGATCGCCCCAAAGTCGTTTCCCCAAGAAGGTGTAGTTTGTAATAGCTTGATTACCAAGTAATTTAAAAGAGAGAGTTTGTTGTTTGGAATTGTAAAAGAACAATTTAAACCTAAGATTAAGGAGTGTAGGGTTGATGTATGAAAGTTGTACAAGATCAAATCGATTCTTGGGAAGGTGCCTAGGGTTATAGGTTCATTCAATCAAAGCTCAATTCTCAATTATCCATTAACATAACCATGTAAATTAATTTGTTCCTTAAGGTTAATTAGTCAATTACCAATTCATTACTTCTCACATTCATGAAATAGCAATAACCAATTATTTTATATTTGCAAATTAATGAAACCCTAGAACTTATATTTCTAATTCATTCATAGGGTAGTCGATTGCATAGTTCTGATATCGAATTTCACCTCTCGGTCCTTCACTCAATATCTAGAGATCAATAGGTAGCTAATCTATTAACCTAGCATACAAGCCAATGCAATCAACCAACACAAGGTACATCAATGTAAATATCAAATCAAAGCATTCAATCAAATATACTACAAACCCTAGGCATGGGTATTTAGCTCAACATCATCAATTTATAACAAATATTCATCCCAATACAAATCAAATTACAATTGTCAATTGCAATATCAATCTCTTAATACGTCAACGACAATAGAAATGAATTAAAAGAGAGAATAGAAAAACCCCTTGTGAAGATGCCAAGAGTAGGGTTACTAGTCTTCCTCCTAGCTTCACTTTGATGTTTGATGAAGAACTCAAGCCCTCTTCAATGGTTGATTCCCCTTTTGCAATATGGAATGGAGCTTTCTCAAGTCACCAACACTTCAATTGATTGTGCCTTTGGAAGATGGAATGGAGCTTTCTCAAGTCACCAAACCTTTCAATGAAGCTTCTTCAACCTTCAAGAGCTTGTTAACCCAACTTATCCCAAAGAACCTCAAAGATCTTATCAATGGCAGATGGAGAAGATGAAGATGGAGGATGAAGATGAAGGGACAAGAAGAGTGTCACTCTCTCCTCATCCCAAATCATGTTTTCCCCCCTCCTTCTTTTTTCTTTTCTCTCTCTCCTCAAACCCTAGCCTTCTCCTCCTCCTTTCTCTCTGTCGTGCGAAAGAACTTAAATAGATATTAAGGGTGACATGGCCAAGCTTGATTTGGCTTGGCTGTCTCTCTCATTTTTCTTTGGGACACGACCAAGCTTGCCGTGTCCTTCACTGCCTTCTTCTTTCTTTCTTTCTTTTCTTTCTTTTCTTTGGTCATAAGGGGTGACACGGCCAAACCAAGAGTGGCTTGGCCGTGTCTCATGTGACACGGCCACTAGCTTGGCCGTGTCACATGAGTGTGTTTGCTTCTGCTTCTTTTCTTACCTTCTTTGCTTGCTCCAAGACTTGTTGGCATGAAATGGGACACGGCCAAGCTTGCTGGCCGTGTCATGTGACACAGCCAGTGGCTTGGCCGTGTCACTGAGTGTGTCTGCTTCTGCTTCTTCATTTTTGCTTCCTTTCTTTGGTTCTTTGGTTTTTCTCTTTAGGTGAGACACGGCCAGTGGCTTGGCCATGTCTCTTGGCCATGTCAAGCTCTACCTTGAATTTCTTGAGGGAACACGGCCAAGCTTGATTTGGCTTGGCCATGTCTTGCTTGGTTCATTCTTTTCTTGCACTGTTTTGATCTTCCAAGGGTGTTTTTGCACCTAAACCTAAAACAAACACTTTAAACACACTTAAAACAAAAATTAATCAAAATATTAACTAAAAACACATAAAAAGCTTACTAAAAACAAGTACAAAAATGATCTAAACAACAACATATTTGCATGTGCTAGGCAAAACAAATCTGGGTACAGTCATACATCTATAATACAGTGATGATAATCAAATTTTGTATCTGTTCTTTGCTTTTTATGCTTCAATAATATGTTTCCAACATTATAGACCTATAATTACTATTGATGGCACTCATCTAAAAGGGAAGTATCGAGGTGTGATTTTCATTGCCGTTTGTCATGATGCAAACCAACAGAAATTTCTATTGGCATTTGGGATTGGTGATTCTAAAAATTACGAATCATCGACACAATTTCTTATAAGGCTGAAGGAAGCTTTTGGTAAAAGATCGGATCATGCTATTATATCTGACAGACACCTAAGCATTCAAAAGGTTGTAGCAGATGTTTTTTCAAACGCATTCCATGGGATTTGCATGTATCACTTGTTAAACAACTTGAATGCAAATTTAAACATATTACAAAGGACCTTGAAAAGCACTACTACAAAGCTATTAAAGCAAAAAAATAAATGATTTCACCAAACTTTATCATGGTTTTTCCATTAGCATTCCCAGCGCAAAAGAATATCTGAAGATGTTGGGCTTGATAGTGGACGCAGTCAAATATGCATAGAAAGAGATATAACATTATGATGACTAATAACATCTCTGAATTGTCAATGCTTTGCTTGTAATGGCCATAAAGCTTCTGATTACTACATTTGTTAATGAAGTCAAAAAGATGTGTCAAAGATGATTTTATGAAAGTTGAAACAAGGTAGAGGATTCCACGGATAGAATGGAAATGGACGTTGAAAAAAAATTAAGGAATAGAATGATGAAAGCACAAAAAATGAATGTAAGTTCTTTATTATTTGCAATGTCAAAGTTCTTTTATTTTTCATCATTCTACTTTAATTATGATATTATCATTTCATATTTTTTATGATATTTCACAAATGGAGCCTGCTAGCAACAACAAATATGACTTTTAGGACGGGGATAAAAAATACATTGTCGATATGTCTAAGAGGACTTGTTGTCACAGGAAGTTCCAGCTAGATCAACTCCCATGTGTGCATGCTCTTATGGTTGTTAGAAATAGCAGTTATGATGCCTATGAGTTGAGTTCTTCATATTACACTCCTGAGTATTGGTACTATACATACAAAGAAGTCATAAATATAATTTCTCATATCACAGACTGGCCTATCCCAGAGCACATTTGTAAAGTCACTATTTTACCACCATATGTGCACACATCAAGTGGGAGAAAAAAATGCAGAATTCCTTCACTATGTGAGGAAAAAACTCATCTGATGTGCAGGTGATCACTTGAGCAGGGTCACAATAGATCTATTTGCCAAAATCCCATTCATTTCCACATTTTTTCAAGAGATTCACAGTCTTAAAAATAGAACCAATATGCATTGATATGTTCTATACATTATTTGTTATTCATAATAAATAATTGTTGTAAATTGAACATATCCTAAACTTTTATAGAGGATGTTTAATAATTACAGATTGTGTTTGTTGCGGAATAAAAATATTGAATGTTTTATTTATTATATTATTTGATATGAGCATACTATTACTGATATGAGTTTGCTATGAGTATATTATTATTGATATAAGTTTGATATGAATCTTGAACTATTGATATGAGTTAGTGTTGAGTATACCATTATCGATCTGAGTACGCTATGAGTTACCCTATTTTAGTATGAGTTTCATATGGATTGGTATGAGTTGACATGAGTTTCATATCAGCGAGTATGCTTTGATATGAGTATACTATTAATATAAGTTTGATATGAATCAATTATTGATATAAGTGAGTATTGAGTATACCATTATCGATATGAGCTTGATATGAATACGCTATGAGTCACCCTATTGTAGTAGTTTCATATGGGTTAGTATGAATTGATACGTGTTTCATATCAGTGAGTATGTTTTGATATGAGTATACTATAATTGATATGAGTCAGTAATTATTGATATAAATGAGTATTTGTAATACCCTTACACCCTAAATACATATAATATGTATACCTTGTATACGTAGAACACATACCTACAGTAATTACATTTAGAAACCCTCACTTTGATATTAGAAAATAATTTATAAATTAGAAAAGAAAATTCTCTGAGAAAATTTCACCAGAGTTTTATCTGAAATTTCAGTATTTTCCAAAATAACAAACACACATCCTACATAAAAATTCAACACTCCCAATAATATACATACATATACACATATTATTCGCAAAATCATGCTTAAAATACAAAGGATATATTTATATTATATAAATCCTAATGTATGCAGTAACACAAATTATACATGTATGCACATTCCTAGAACAATTGGTCTCGTGGCACACACAGTCCCTAAAATTTTCAGCTACAGTCCTGGCCTCTATGATATGAAACCTTTTCACTTGCGCAATTCACACAACCGCGCTAAGAAATCTTACATAGTGGTACATATAAATAATTACATACATACCTTTATATACCATTCCCATGATATCATTTTCAATAATATTATAGTTACCATTTGTTTACTATTTAACATATATATATCCACATACAAATACACATCTTATACAACAATTCGCAGTATCTATGTATCACTCACATATTCACACATAGGTAAATTACATCCAACCACATACACATTGGGCCTAAGAACCCCCTATACAATTTTCAAGTCCAGTTATCACAATCTTAGTTTCTTGACCCAGCTCTGCTTTGGCCCATTCTTAATATCAATCTCATCACATAACCTAGTTCTGCTCAGGTCTGTCAATGGATGCATAATCATTCTCAACATTATTGGATAAGTAATTGTATAGGTTACAAACACACAATAACACTTTTCACCCTTTTCAAGTGATCAACTCAATCTTTGATCACTAGCACATTACATCACATTATCATATTTCAAGTGCTCAACCTTATCATGACCACTTCATCACTTGCCACTTTTTTAGTTCATCAAACTACATATTTGTAAGTCACATTCACAATGTGACTCACCCCCCACATATTTCCCACAAGTCATAAATATGTCTGTATTGGACAACACATCACACATATCATTTATGTATACATACATACATATATATATATATATATCAATTTACATTAAACCATTGCTAATGAAATACCCATCACATAACTATGCCACAATGCATAGATTATGTGCAAAACCATAATTTAAAATAACATTTTTGATACATGATGCCCATTTACATTTAATGAAAATATAAGTTTTAGATATATGCACAAACCTCTTTCTCTTTCCCAAGTCCAACTCTAAATTCCACCTCTTATATTACTTTAACCTAAATATACATAGTCCATCAATAAGCAACATTATCTACTAAAAATCACTCATATGCTCATTATACATAAAACTATCATTCTCTAAACAATTTTTTTTATCAAAATGTCATTAAAACTCTAAATTCACCATTCACTACCTTAATTAAACTTCATTCTACCAACTTCATTTTCAACATTTAACCTTAAAAATCATTAGTTACATACCAAAATAACAATAAAAAAATTCATTTTAATAATTATACCATCCTCCTCCCAAAACCTTAATTTCACATAATCAAACCCTAAATCTCAACTTTATTGAAACTTGCCCATAACCAATTTCTAACCATAAATTCATCACATGCGTATTAAAACAACCTTAAATTCATCCATTACAAGAATTAAATCCATCTATACCAAAATCCTCACTTACACATATTCACCCATAAGCCAAAATTCACCACTTATATCCAATTCAACTAATTAATCAATAAATCACCATATAATTATCATTTTAACTTTATTTCTATCAAGTTTAGCAATTAAAATATACTTTCTCTCTCTAGGCATGTTAAACATAAACTTAAAATCAAAGAAACCAAAGCTTAAGGAAGAGTTGCTTACTTGAATCTTGTTTTCTTTACCAAACACACTTGATTCCTTGAGTTTTTTGGTGAAATTTGGTATAGTTGTTGAAGTCACTCTCTCCCTCTCACGCTCTCAAACATTTTGGCCTCCCCATGGAAATTAAGAAGATGATGATAGTTTTTTTTTCTTCATTTACTATCCATATATAATAATATAATTAATTATTTAATTATTCTTTTGAATTACTTTTACTGTCAGCCACATATTTTCCCTCTTCTTTTGACTTTATTTTTCTTTTCTTTTATTTTTTAAATATCTAATTTCATTAGAGTTTTATCTGAAATTTCAGTATTTTCTAAAATAACAAACACGCAACTGGCATAAAAATTCAACACTTCTAATAATAAAAAATTCACAAAATCCTTCGTCCATTAACAATTCTCTAATTGTCTCAACAATATAACCTGAACTCAATATTTTATAAATATACATACATATACACATATTATTCCAAAATTATGCTTAAAATACTAAGGATATGTTTATATTATAGAAAAAAAAATGTGTTCAGTGACAAAAAATATACATCTATGCACTCTTGGCATAGTTGCCCTCATGGCAGACATAGTCTCCAAATGTTTTAGCTATAGTCTTGGCCTCTCTGATCTGAAACCCTCTCATCTGCGAGATTCACACAACCGCGCAAAGTAATCTTGCTTAGTGGTACATATAATCAATAATATACATACATACTTTAATATACCATTCCCATGACATCAATAATATTGTAGCTACCATTTGTTTAATATTCACCATATATATATCAACATACAAATGCACGTCTTATACAGCAATTCGTAGTATCTATATATCACTCACATATTCATGCATATGTACATTATATCCAACCACATGCACATTGGGCTCAATAGCTCCTATACAATTTCCAAGTCAAGTTTATCACAATCTCAATTTTTTGACCCAGCTCTGCTATGGCCAATTCTCAATATCAATCTCATCACATGACCTAGCTCTGCTCAAGTTAAGACATAGTTCTACTTAGGTCTATCAATGCATGCATAATCATTCTCAATAGTACTTGACAAGTAATTTTATAGGTTATAAACACACAATAACACTTTTCACAGTTTTCAAGTGATCAACTTAATCCTTGATCACTAGCACATTACATCACGTTATCATATTTCAAGTGATCAACCTTATCATGACCACTTCATCACTTGCCACATTTTTAGTTCATCAAACTGCATATTTGTAAGCCACATTCACAATGTGACTCACCTCCCACATTTTTCCCACAAGTCATAAATGTGTCTGTATTGGACAACACACCGCACATATCATTTATGTATACATATATATTAATCTACATTAAACCATTGCCAATGAGATATCCATCACATAACTAAGCCACAATGCATGGATTATGTGCAAAACCATAATTTAAAATAACATTCTACCTACATAATGACCATTTACATTTAATGAAAAATACAAGTTTTAGATATATGTACTAACCTCTTTCTCTTTCCCAAGTCCAACTCTAAATTCCACCTCTTGTATTACTCTAAATACACATACAGAGTCCATCAATAAGCAACATTATCTACTAAAAATCACTTATATGCTCATTATACATAAAACTATCATTATGGAAACAAATTTTTTTTTTTATCAAAATGCCATTAAAACTCTAAATTCACCATTCACTACCTCAAATAAACTTCATTCTACCAACTTCATTTTCAACATTTAACCTTAAAATCATTAATTACATACAAAAATAATAATAAACCAATTCATTTTAATAATTATACCATCCTCCTTCCAAAACCCTAATTTTACATAATCAAACCTTAAATCCAACTTTATTGAAACTTGCCCATAAACAATTTCTAACCATAAATTTATCACATACATATTAAAACAACCTTATATTCATCCATTATAACAATTAAATCCATATATACAGAAACCCTCACTCAGACATATTCACCTATAATTCTAAATTTACCACTTATACCCAATTCAACTAATTAAGCAATAAATCAACATATAATCATCATTTTAACTCAATTTCTATCACGTTTAACAATTACAACATACTTTCTCTCTCTAGACATCTTAAACATAAACTTAAAATCAAAGAAAACCAAAACTTAAGGAAGAACTGCTTACTTGAATCTTGATTTATCTACGAAACCCACTTGATTCCTAGAATTTTTTGGTGAAATTTTATATAGTTATTGAAGTCACTCTCTCCCTGTCACTCTTTCAAGAATTTCGGCCTCCCCATGGAAATGAAGAAGATGATGATAGTTTTTTTTTTATTTCTTTCTTCATTAACTATCTATATATAATAATAGAATTAATTATTTAATTATTCTTTTAAATTACTTTAATGTCAACCACATATTTTCTCACTTCTTTTGACCTTCTTTATTTTATTTTAATTATTATCTAATTTTGCCAGAGTTTTATCTGAAATTTCAGTATTTTCCAAAATAACAAACATACAACCTGCATAAAAGTTCAACACTCCCAATAATAAAATATTTAGAAAATCCTTGGTCCATTAACAATTCTCCAATTGTCTCAACAATATCGCCTAAACTCAATATTTTATAAATAGACATACATGTACACATATTATTCCCAAAATTATACTTAAAATACAAAGGATATGTTTATAGTATACAAAAACAAATGTGTACAGTAACCACAAAATATACATGTATGCACTCCTGGCATAGTTGGTCTTTTGGTGCACATAGTCCCCAAAATTTTCAACTACAGTCCTGGGCTCTCTGATCTAAAACCCACTCACCTACTCGATTCACACAACTACGCTAAGCAATCTTGCTTAGTGGTACATATAAGCAATGACATACATATAAAATTTTATATACGATTCCAAGGATATCATTTTCAATAATATTATAGTTACCATTTGTTTACTATTCAACATATATATATCCACATACAAATACACATCTTATACTATAATTCACAGTATCTATATATCACTCACATATTCACACATATGCAGATTACATCCAACCATATACATATTGGGCCCAATAACCCCTCTATAGTTTCCAAGTCTTGTTATCACAATCTATATATCACTCACATATTCACACATATGTAGATTACATCCAACCACATACATATTGGGCCCAATAACGCCTATACAATTTCAAAATCTAGTTATCACAATCCCAGTTTCTTGACCCAGCTCTGCTCGGGCCCATTCTCAATATCAATCTCATCACATGACCTATCTCTACTCAAGTCAAGCCTTAGCTTACTCAGGTCTATCAATGCATGCATAATCATTCTCAACATTACTGGACAAGTAATTGTATATGTTACAAATACACAATAACACTTTTCACACTTTTCAAGTGATCAACTCAATCCTTGTTCACTAGCACATTACATCACATTATCATATTTCCAAGTGATCAACCTTATCATGACCACTTCATCACTTGCCACATTTTTAGTTCATCAAACTACATATTTGTAAGTCACATTAACAATGTGACTCACCTCCCATATTTTTCCCACAAGTCATAAATATGTCCGTATTGGACAACACACCACATATATCATTCATGTATACATACATATATATATATATATATCAATCTACATTAAACCATTGCCAATGAAAAGCCCATCATATTACTATGCCACAATGCATAGTTTATGTGCAAAACCATAATTTAAAATAACATTCTACATACCAACCTCTTTCTCTTTCCGAAGTCCAACTCTAAATTCCACCTCTTATATTACTTTAACCTACACATACATAGTCCATCAATAAGCAACATTATCTACTAAAGATCACTTATATGCTCATTATACATAAAACTATCATTATCTAAATAATATTTATCAAAATGCCATTAAAACTCTAAATTCACCATTCACTACCTTAATTAAACTTCATTCTACCATTTTTTTTTATAACATTTAACCTTAAAATCATTAATTACATACAAAAATAACAATAAACCAAATCATTTTAATAATTATACCATCCTGCTTCCAAAACCCTAATTTCACATAATCAAACCCTAAATCTCATCTTTATTCAAACTTGCCCATAACCAATTTCTAACCATAAATTCATCACACACATATTAAAACAACCTTAAATTCAACCATTACAATAATTAAATCCATCTATACCAAAACCCTCACTCACATATATTCACTCACAACCCTTATTTCACCACTTATACCCAATTCAACTAATTAATCAATAAAACACTGTATAATCATCATTTACCTTCATTTTTTTTATCAAGTTTAGCAATTAAAACATACTTTCTCTCTCTATCCATCTTAAACATAAACTTAAAATCAAAGAAAACCAAAGCTTAATGAAGAACTACTTACTTGAATCTTGATTTCTTTACGAAACCCACTTGATTCCTTGAATTTTTTGGTGAAATTTGGTATAGTTATTGAAGTCACTCTCTCCCTCTCACTCTCTCAAGAATTTTGGCCTCCCCATGGAAATGAAGAAGATGATGATAGTTTTTTAGTTCTTTCTTCATTTACTATCCATGTATAATAATTTAATTAATTACTTAATTATTTTTTTAAATTACTTTTAATGTCAACCACATATTTTCTCTCTTCTTTTGACTTTCTTCTTTTATCTTATTTTATTGTAATTATTATCTTCCCAAAACCTTATTTATATCTTATATATATGTTAAATATATCTCATGTATATGTACATATTATATTTATGTAATTTATATGTAACATATATGTGATGTATCTTTCATGTGTATATCATGTATATATTTTGGGTATATCATTTATATATGTATATATATATAATATTTTTGTCATCCACCTACAACTGCTCTCCAAATTAATTATTTAACAATATATAAATCCTCGGGTGTTTCAGTATTGAGTATACCATTATCGATATGAGTTTGATATGAGTATGCTATGAGTTACCTTGTACTAGTATGAGTTTCATATGGGTATGTATTAGTTCAAATGAGTTTCATATCAGTGAGTATGTTTTGATATGAGTATACTATTATTGATATGAGTTTGATATGAGTCAATTATTATTGATATGAGTGAGTATTGAGTATACCATTATCGATATGGGTTTGATATGGTATGCTATGAGTTACCTTATATCAGTATGAGTTCTATATGGAAAAGTATTAGTTGATATGAATTTCATATCAGCAAGTATGTTTTGATATGAGTATAGTATTGTGAGCGGGATTTTTGCCTCCACTCCCGGTGGAATGGTTCTTGCGACTTCGACATTGTTAGGCTTTGGGCCTTAGAGAACATGGGCTTAAACCTAGAGAAAAAGAGTCGACACCCGGATAGGCTAAAAAATAGAAAGGGGCAGATGACTTGATTCCTAAGGAATCCCCAACCCACTTATTGGATTTAAAAAGTCGGGTATGCATGGGAAAGGTGAGAATGACCCAGAACCCCTATAATTCCCGGTTCATTAGAACCGACCTCTTTTTTAGGTCTATATATTATTAAATTTCTAACTTATTATAGTACCATCCATATTACATGCATTTTTAAAGAAATAAATACTTGTCATATTATTGAAATCAATCAAACATAATGGACACCTATTCGAGGATGGAAACATGCCTTTACAAATGTCCAAATGTTCTTACAACTTAAATAAAATGAAAACATACCCTCACAAATGTCAAAATATTCTTACAACTTAAATAAAATTAAAATAAGCAATTAAAATAATTAACGCACCCAAGAAGTGGAAACATGCCTTTTACAAATACTCAAAATCCCAAATAATCAAATAAATATAATTAAACCATTCATAGAAAACATTCAATCCATCATAAAAGTAAATCATCCATCATAAGCATACAACAATAAATCAAATAATTAAAATTATGATTCCATAACTAAATAACAAAATTAAAGCCTGAACATCATTTAGGGTTTTATAATGCAAATTGGAGTTTTGGTTTTGGAAATTAGGGTTTTAGGCCATTAATTTGGGAATTAGGGATTTGGTTTGAAAATTAGGATTTTGGATTTTAGGGTTGAAGCAACTAGGATTTTGTAATTAGGGTTTTAGGAGTTAGGGTTTTTGAATTAGGATTTTAGAAATTAGGGTTTTAGAATTAAGGTTTAAGGAATTAGGCTTTTAGAACTAGGATTTTAGGAGTTAGGGTTTTTGAATTAGGGTTTATGTATTAAGATTTAAGGAATTAGGGTTTTGGAATTAGGGTTAGGATTCAGGGTTTAAATAATTAGGGTTTTGGAATTAGGGTTTTAGGAGTTAGGGTTTTAGAATTAGGGTTTTGGAATTTAAATATGCAAACTAGGTTTTATTCAAACTAGGGTTTTGATTATGTAATCTAGGGTTTTATGTGCAAGACTAAAGGATAAAACATGTCGTGGATATTTTAAAATGGTTTCAATCCTAACCCACATCATACTGTAAGAGAATTTTCAAGGAAACATGCATAATTTGATAATACAGTAGATAAGGAATTGAAGATTTAATCAATTTAATTCATGATTTGGTAGCACGGTGTATAATTCAGAGTTTAATAATATAGTGGGTGAGGTTATGAAGCTTAATTAATATATTCAATTGGATAAGTAAATTGTACCTGCTAGGGTTGGCTCCACCACTAACTATCTATTGAATCAAGCTTGCTAATCTACTGCCTAAGTCAATTTTGATGTTGGTCAGATGAAACAATTTTAAGACAATTGTTATTGTCTCTCCATTTTCTTTTTACTTTTCTGTTTTCTTTTGCATTTATTGCTAATCACCATCCTCTGTTTTTTTTTTCTTTGTTTAATTGCTAACCCTTGTATTGATAGGAGCCATTAGGTTAAAATCCATGGTCATTGACCTAAAACCTATTTGTATTTGGCTCGGATTAGATCTTAAAACTGAATTAAAATGTGTTAAGTTTGACATAAAGCAACTCATATCAAATTGTGGACTCCCCAATTAATATAGGCTTCTTTTTATCAAAATGGGCTTCCCTATGTCGAATTGGAGAGGCCCCAAATTGACATGGGCTCCCCCATGTCGAATTGGGGCTCCTAATTCGATATGGGCTCCCCCATGTTGAAATGGGGTTTCCCAATTCAACATGGGGTATCCCATATTGAGTTGGAGTGGTCAATTTTGACATGGATATGGGCTATATCAAATTAAACCCAACAAAACCATCTTAGCTTCAGATTAGACCCATTTAGGACTTTTTCAAAAAAAATGAACCGACTTGTTTTAGGCATTATAAAATTGGGTTGATCTAATTAAAAGCTTTAAACTAGTTTTAAGCCATTAATATTGGATCAATACCGACTTGGCCATTATTAATTAGGATCAGACTAGCTTAGGGTCAAAATTTAGGGTCTACAGGTTTTCCTCCTAATTGAAAGATCTTGAATTCATTTAGAGAGTGAAAAATAATATGACTTTGAGCTAATAAATATGGGTTCTAGGCCCGAGGATTAGTTTGGGTTCTGGACCAGAGATTTGTTTTTAGGTTCTAGACCTGAGATTAGATTTTGGATTTTGGACCCGAAGCTGGATTTGGATTCTGGACCTGAGATTGGATTTTACATTCTGGATTCGAGATTGATTTTAGTTTCTAGACCCAACACTGGATTTTAGGTTCTATACACGAGATATGATTTTGGGTTCTGGACTCGAGATTGAATTATTGGGTTCTGGACTAGAAACTGGATATGGGTTCTGGACTAGAGACTAGATCTGGGTTCTAGACCCGAGATTGGATTTGGGTTCTATTCCCGAGATTGAATTTAGGTTTTGGACTTGAGACTGAATTTGTGTTCTATACCCGAGACTAGATTTGGGTTCTGGACCCGAGATGCCTGCGAAAATTAATTTAATTAATTTGAAAAAAATTACAAAAATTGCAAAAATAATTTGGCTATTTTTACCATATATTGTACTAGGTATGGTCTTGATACGTACCCTTGCCCCTCTGCAATGTGTGATTCTAGACAAAAATGAATTATTGACCTTTAAATTAAACTTTGAATTATTAATCAGGGAAAGTGAACTCTGCATGATTGAATCTGAGTGTCCTTGATATAGTGGATGTGAATTTACTTTTCCTTTATGCTATTTTATGCTTTAATTTACTTGAAAACATATAGATACTTGTCTTTTCCTATCATGCACTCCATTGATATTGATCTTATCTGTGCCTCACCTTCTATAAATATCGAGCAATTATTATAAATGTTACAACATTTAGAGCCTTCAAAACTTTCTATCTTTCATAGAAAATTTCCAATTTCCTTATTCCTAAGCATTCCAACCTTTAATTTATATAAATGGCAGGCAATCACCATGCTTCTAGAAATGGCTGGCCAAACACTAGGCTACAGACTTACCTTAAGACCAGTGGGCTCAAATGAGTCCCTCTGTTAGGCAGACTGCATCTCCATCAAAGTGGAAAAGAGAAAATGCAAGCATCAATTTGCTGTAATTTAACTAGCATATAATTTATGAGTAAAAATTCTTATATATTGATAATATAATAAATATGCAAGAAAATTAAGACCTTTTTAGTAAAAATGCATGAGAGAAATAGATAAAACTAGACTTAAGACAATAAAATCTAGATGAAGGAAATTTATCATAAAAGTGTCAAAATAAATATGTAGAGCTTATTAAGTTATGAAAATAAATAGGCTTAGTATTGTGGAAAAATAATTAAAGTGCTAAAATTATATTTATAGGGCTCATCTACATGCCTTATCTGACTTACCTATGTTATTATAGTATGACAATTATGTAATTCATGGTGGAGGAAATGCCTATAAAGCCTGCCAAAGATATAACCATGTACCGCCTCCAGTAATGAGGATTATTGAGGAATGTGGCTTCTAGAATTTTGTCCTGCAATTGCCATCCAGAGGGTACCAGATTAATAAGAGTGTAATCTAGGCACTCTCAGAATGGTGAATGGATACAACCCATACCTTTCATTTGCCTGTGGGAGAAATGACTATTGGTCTAGTTGATTTTTCAGGGATAACGGGCCTGTGATGTGACGGGAGGCCCATGATATGACGAAAGGCTCATGTCCTTCATGCCTCTGACTGTCGGGTAGCACAGAGGCACCAAGCAGTCATCGTATACGCACCTATTATTATCTTCCTAGTCGCCTGACCTGGGATCAAGTAAAGAGACAAGATTAGTATGACCATTAAAAATTTATGAGAAAGACATCTTACCTTCTTTTGTTGTTTTGCAGGTGAATATTGCTTGGTGGAGAGCAAGTGAGAGGGATAAATGGACTCCCTCCATGAACAATGCATTGCCCCTTCAGAATTATTGTCGAGTTATTACTGGGATAGTTTCTAACTGTTGGTTCCTCAGCGAGTGAGTGTACAATTGGTTCCTTTGTCCTAATTGACGGAGGGTGCTGGTGGACATTCTTGCATTTACATTGAATAACATGTTTATGCTAGAAAATTCTTGGAGGCATGCTCATATAAGATTTGATATCGATGTTTTCTTGCTTCCACCAAGTGTGTCATATACTCAGTTTATTCATGAGTAGCTTCTGAATTTTGAAGTTTCCTCTGCTGGCATTGAAGTTCTAGAAGAATAACAGGAAGGAGGAGAAGAAGAAGAAGAAGAAGATGATGATGATGATGATGTTGAATGATGATGAAATGGGTGATGAGGTGGGTAATGAGGAGGATGAGGAGGGGGGAGGTAAAGGGAGAGGAAGGTCTGCTTCCCATGTGCATGCTGACTCTAGGGTTATCTCTTCATAGGTTGATCAGATATATGCATATGTTTATCAAAGACTACTTGGCTTTTGCACTTGTCTAACTTTTATGAATTTTTATATATGATTGGACAGTCAGGTGGTTCCAGCCATGATGAAGCCAGTCCTTCTCATAAAGCTCTGATACAGCCGCACATTTTGTATATGCCTCCTTATGTTGATCCATCTTTTTATTCTCAAGGCTTTGATATGAATTATGTAATATCCTCATGTATGCCCTAGAAGTCTTGGTTATGTGGTTGTTATGGTTGATGTTGTTGTTAGTGTTGTTGTTGTTATATATTGGATTGAATATATGTGTTAAATTGTAAGAGAAAAGAAATGGGAAGAGAATGTATATGTATATGTGTTTTGGAGAAGAAATTTAGGGTTTAGAGACAAATGTATATGTTGTTTATATGATGATATAATTAACATATACATTGGTCAAATGAAGAGTCAAGGTGATGGTTAAGTGGAAGAAGATATTTTTGGTTGTTAATGAAATTACATATAAGGGCTTAGATGAGACAAAAGGTTAGTTAAATGGTGAAGGGTGTTTTAGTAATTGCAAGGTTAAAAACACTTGATGGATATAAGAAGCCAAATTTGACTTTGCTCTTCATATTTTCTTCTTCTCTTCATGTGTGGCCGGATTCTCCATAGACAAAGAGAGAAAGAGAGGTGATCTTGAGGTTTGAAGCAATTTGAAGAAGGAAGCAAGGGTTTTGGTTAGAGATTTGTGGATTTCTTCATTTAAGGTAAGTTTTCTCTTGTTCTATTTGGAATTTTGTTTGGGTTTGATGGAGTGTGTTTGTGTATGGTGTGTGTAAAAGTGTTGAAATGGAATTAAAGATAAGAAGCTAGGTTGGTGTTGGTGATGGAAGAGTAAGAGTTGTGTTTAGTGAAATTATTTCTGTTTTACAATTAGTAAAGGCTGTGATTTGTATGATTTTTAATTAATTATAGAAAAATGTTCTTGAAGTGAATTTTTGATATGTTGTGCCTCTATGAGTCTAGAATGACTGAAAAATATGTTGATTCGATTTTGGAATGGTTATGAGTTTAGAAAGATTATTTCTATTAGACCTGTTCCAGCAGGTACCTTAACTGAGACAGCTATATTTCGGGATTTTTAATAAAATGTAGAAAAATCATATCCAATCGAATTTTGGATATGTTGTTGCTTAGTGAGTTTAGTATTTGAGAAAAATAATTTGGAATCACGTTGATTGAATTTGATTTATGGAATTCACAAAGTTCAGAACTGCTGCCAGGATGCAGGGCAATTGGGGCAGTCTGGTTAGGTGAACTATTTGACCAAGATTTTGTGTTCAGTTTGATCTGAAATTTTAAAGGGATGATTTTAAGATACAAAACTAAATTCTGTAAAAATTTTAGAATTTTTAGTCAAGTAGATTATTTTATACAATTTTTCAAAATAAGGATAAAATGGAGTTTAAAACCAGAATGTACTATTTATGGTTAGGGTTTTAATTCTTTGTTCTTCTTGCATTGCTTTGGTTCTCCAAAGGTAGGTTGGTCCTTAAACCTAACCCTAAACACTTTAAACACACTTGAATCAATGAATGTTATAATCAATTGTTCTTTTTCCTAATTGCATTGTTGAGATTGAACAATGTTATGTTGTGCATTGTGAATGGTAATGTGTTTCATGAGTAATGTGGAATGAAATGTTGATATTTATGAATGATGCTATGTGAGATATAATGTGATCATGGATGAGATATATATATATATATATACTTGAATAATGAGATGTTATATTGTGAAATGAAATGTGAAGCCATTGTTATTGGCTAAGATGATGTAATTGAAAGAAAGAAGGCATGTTTGCCTAAATGTGATGAGAATTGAGAATGGAAATGAATTGTTTGTTTAATATGTTATTCAGTTTCAGAGTTCTGGATTTGGGTGGCATGCCTAAGAAATGATGAAAGGTAACAGTCTTGCCGGGTTGAGGACCTCCTCATAGGTGTTGAGTTGATGGTCCAAGAGACTGGGTCTGTTACACTATGAGATATATGATTTGTAACAGTCTTGCCGGGTTGAGGATCTCCTCATATGTGTTGAGTTGATGATCCAAGAGACTGGGTCTGTTACACTATCCATGGATAGAGATACATGTATATACATTGCCTACGGGCGTGATTATTGTGACTATGAACCAAAGCAGTAACTCTGAACTCTGAATATCGTATTAAATACTTGTTGGGCCCATAGGTGTCAAGGTTATATGAATGTCCTAAATAATGTTATGAGTTTAATGAAATGAGATGTTGGTTATGGAGTATGATTGATTAGTGTTGAATGTGAAAAGATGTTGAAATGTGGTATGCTCATATGACTATGATTTGTGAAATGCATAATTGTGTGGTTAACTTTATATTTATGATGTTGATCTTATCAATAATATATGTGGCATTGCATTTCATTAAAGCATACCGTTAGCATGTTTTATCTTACTAAGCCGTTGGCTTAGCGCGATAGTGTTTAATCGCGCAGGTAGTAGAGTGGATAGAGTTGAACCCGAGAGTTCATCAAGACCTAGTGAGAGTAGACCTTGAAGAATCCATTTTGGGAGCTTAAAGATCAGAGCAGACTTGCCAATCATGTATAAATTTTATGTGTTGTAAAACTTGAGTTTTGATGTATATGAATTTGTAAATATGTAAATATTTTATAACTTCCGCTGTGTAATATTTAAATATGGGGGTTGTCACAAAACCTTTATTTTATGTTGTACTAGAAGTGTAAATCCTTTTTGCAGGTTGTAGTTGAGGTTACAAGGGGGATTTATTGGGAGTGTACTGAGAATGATTTTGTTTGCATTGGTTTGTGTAAAATGTTTTTAAAAATAAGAAAAAAACCGATTTTGTCGACACTTGGGACTCAATTTTTAGGCGAAACTATGGCAAAAATTTTGTAAAAATTGGAACTAAAATTTGACTAAGTAAAATTGGTAGCAACATTAGGTTAGTGTGGCGCCTCTACTCAGCTTACATATGTAGGTTGGGAAGGGGTGTTACAATTGTTTTGGTATCAGAGCCTAGGTTTGAGATTCTCAACCTAGGTAAAATGTAAGAAAAAGACTATTTTTACTTAAAAAGTGAGTTTTTGAACAAAAATACATGTTTGGGATTGGCAGTCTCTGATCTTTAATAAGAGGTATTCTGTTGTGTTTGCAGACTTAGGTTGTGATGGATTCTCACTCTCGTCAGTCGATTGAGGGTAGTGCCGAGAGTATTGCTCCTGCTGAGGGAGCTAGAGTTGATAGTGTTGAGGAGGCACCTGTTTCGGTGTCGGGTAGACCAGCTGGGGAGGAGGTTCCGCCAGCCTGGTTTAGGAATATGATGGAAGCTATGAGACCAGCACCTGTGCAACCACAGCCACCACCCCCTCAGCCTTTAGTTTCTGTGAGGCATTATGACAAACTGAGGAAGTATGGAGCTGAAGATTTTGTGGGCACTACTGATCCAGCTGTGGCAGAGCAGTGGCTTGACAGAGTACAGAGGGTATTTGTTCAGTTACAAGCCACTTCAGAGGAAAAGTTTGACTATGCAAGATCTTTGCTACAGAAGGACGCCTACGATTGGTGGAAGACGGTGCCACATTCGATGGATGATCCACCAACCCTGTCTTATGCGGATTTTCTGAGAGAATTTGAGTTGAAGTATACTCCTAGGGAGTATAAAGATGGGAAGAAAAGAGAGTTTCTAGATTTGAAGCAAGATCATCGGACCGTAACTGAGTATGAGGTTGAGTTTATTCGACTGAGCCAGTATGCTGGAGGTATCATTGCTGATGAGATTGATAGATGTCGGCGATTTGAGGAGGGATTGAGGCCCTCGATCATGTGCTTAGTGGCTGGATCCAGATATCAGGATTTCTCACAGCTTGTGGCAGCAGCTCGAAGTGTAGAGCGAGTTCAAGTTATTGCAGCTGCTTCAGAGGAAGAGGTTAGGGTTAGGAGGCCCCAGTTTGAGGCAGGGTCTTCTTCTGCAAAGAGGGGTAGAGGAAGTTTTGTTCCTCGGAGTAGTAGGAGCCAGAGACCAGCGGGTAGGTCAGTGCAGTTCCAGAGGCAGAGATTTAGACCTGCAGCTTCAGTAGTGAGTGCTCCTACTCCTGGAGTTCAGAGATCCACCTTACCTGTGTGTAACCAGTGTGGTGGAAGACATGGGGGCGTTTGTTGGAGGCATAGTAGATCAGGGGTATGCTTCAGGTGTGGATCACCTGACCACTTTGTGAGAGACTGTCCTGAGAGGCAGGAGCATATGCCAGTTGATTCTGCTGCTTCTCGAGCTAGTGTGAGGGGAGGCAGAGGAGGCAGAGGTGCCAGCCGGGGAGGTAGACCAGGATTCAGTTCTAGAGGAGGTGCTACATCCAGGGAGGGTAGACCAGAGGAGGTTGGATCTTCCCAGAGGATGTATGTTATGCAGAGGCAGCCAGATGCATCGACAGTCATAGCTGGTACTTTTTCTTTATTTAATACTCCAGTACTTGCTTTGATTGATCCGGGTTCCACACATTCATATATTAGTGCATCTGTTTTGCCTGTGTATGATATGCATGCTGAGTCCCTAGGATTTGATGTGTTAGTGACAAATCCGTTAGGGCATAGTGTGGTTGTGAGTAAGGTGCACCGGGATAGTGTAGTGAGGGTGCAGGGTGAGGAGTTCCTTGGAGATTTGATTGAGATGCCATTTAAGGAATATGATGTGATCTTAGGCATGGATTGGCTATCTCGACATGGAGCTGTGGTGGATTGTAAAAAGAAAATTGTTTCTTTGAGAACTGGTGATGGTAGAGAGGTAATAGTATCTAATGAGCAAGAACAGCTAGCTTCCTTATTTGTTTCAGCTGTTGCAGCCAGGAGATTGATTAGGAAGGGGTGTGATGCCTATCTTGCTCATGTGGTAGATACTAGAGTAGAAGGTTCTCAAATTGATAGCTTTGCCACAGTGGCCGAGTTCCCAGATGTTTTTCCAGAGGAGTTGCCAGGATTGCCTCCTGAAAGAGACGTGGAGTTTGGTATTGAATTGTTGCCTGGTACCGCTCCTATCTCCATTACTCCTTATAGAATGGCACCAGCAGAATTGAGGGAGTTGAAAGTGCAATTACAGGAGTTGTTGGACAAAGGATTTATTCGCCCCAGTGTTTCTCCTTGGGGAGCTCCTGTGCTTTTTGTGAAGAAGAAAGATGGTACTATGAGGTTGTGTATCGATTATAGGCAATTGAACAAGGTGACCATTAAGAATAAATATCCTTTGCCTAGAATCGATGATCTCTTTGATCAGTTGAAGGGAGCGTCAGTGTTCTCCAAAATTGATTTGAGATCTGGGTACCATCAGCTGAGGGTAAGAAGTGAAGATGTTCCTAAGACTGCTTTTCGGACCAGGTATGGGCATTATGAATTTCTAGTTATGCCTTTTGGTCTGACGAATGCACCTGCAGCTTTTATGGATTTGATGAATAGGGTGTTTAGGCCCTATTTGGATCAGTTTGTAGTGGTCTTCATTGATGATATACTGGTGTATTCGCGGAATGAAGAGGAACATGATATGCATCTGCGGATTGTGTTGCAGATTTTGAGAGAGAATCAGTTATTTGCCAAATTGTCGAAGTGTGAGTTCTGGTTGGATCAAGTTGCTTTTCTCGGACATATTGTTTCTGCAGAAGGCATTAGAGTTGATCCAAGTAAAGTTGAAGCTATTCTGAATTGGAGTCCACCCAAGTCTGTGACAGAGATTAGAAGTTTTCTGGGTTTGGCAGGCTATTACCGACGGTTTGTGAAAGGGTTTTCTTTGATAGCTACTCCACTCACCAGATTACTTCGAAAGGGAGTGAGATTTGTGTGGACAGATCAGTGTCAGGCTAGTTTTGAGCAGTTGAGAGAGTTGTTGACTCAAGCGCCTGTTCTTACTTTACCTGTTGAAGGCAAACCATATGTGATCTACAGTGATGCTTCACATAGAGGTTTGGGGTGTGTATTGATGCAGGAAGGGAAAGTTATAGCTTATGCATCTAGACAGTTGAAACCGCATGAGCTTAATTATCCGACCCATGATTTAGAATTGGCTGCCATTGTGTTTGCATTGAAGATTTGGCGCCACTATCTGTTTGGGGAGAAATGTTTCATCTACACTGATCACAAGAGTTTGAAGTATTTGGGTGTCCAGAAAGAACTCAATCTTCGTCAGAGGAGATGGTTAGAATTGATTAAAGACTACGACTGCTTGATTGACTATCATCCAGGTAAAGCAAATGTTGTTGCTGATGCCTTGAGTCGGAAGTCTTTAGCTGGTTTAACTGTTTACTCGCTCTCGTTGCTTGTTGAGTTGAGAGCTTTGCATGCCAGTTTTGTACCTTGTGTTGATGGTGCATTGTTGGCACAGTTGCTTTTGAAACCAGTTTTGTTGGATCAGATCAAAGAAGCTCAGTTGATGGATAAGAAGATTCAGAAGATTATTTCAGATTGTCACGATGGAAAGACTAGAGATTTTGTTGTGAGAGATGATGGGAGTCTCTGGTTCAAGAGCAGATTGTGTGTACCCGATGATGCTGATTTGAAGAGAGTTATTTTAGAAGAAGCACATCAGTCGATGTTTGCTATGCATCCGGGTAATACCAAGATGTATCATGATTTGAGACAGCATTATTGGTGGATTGGGTTGAAGAGAGACATTGCTGAGTTTGTATCTAAATGTCTCACTTGTCAGAAGGTTAAAGCAGAGCATCAAGTTCCAACCGGGTTGCTTCAACCATTGTCAGTGCCAGAATGGAAATGGGAAAGAGTGACAATGGATTTTGTGTCTGGTTTGCCATTGACACAAAAGAAGCATGATGCTATATGGGTGATTGTGGATAGATTGACGAAGACAGCTCATTTCCTTCCGGTGCGGATGGATTACTCTTTGGAGAGATTGGCTGAGCTGTATATTCAGGAGATTGTGAAATTGCATGGTGTTCCAACTTCTTTAGTGTCTGATCGAGATCCCCGGTTTACTTCAAGATTTTGGAAGAGTTTGCATAGTGCTTTGGGTTCTCGACTACACTTCAGTACTGCTTTTCATCCACAGACGGATGGACAGTCAGAGAGGGTGATACAGATTATTGAGGATATGTTGAGAAGCTGTGTCATCAATTTCACTGGAAGTTGGGATAGATTCTTACCTCTTGTGGAGTTTGCTTACAACAACAGTCACCAATCTAGCATTGGTATGGCACCGTTCGAGGCATTGTATGGTAGACGGTGCAGAACACCTCTTTGTTGGAGTGAACTTGGTGAAGGTAAAATAATTGGACCTGATTTGATTCAAGAAACTGAGGAAAAAGTGAAGTTGATCCGAGGTAGGTTAAAAGCAGCTTCAGACCGACAGAAGTCTTATGCAGATCTGAAGAGGAGAGACATTCAGTTTGATGTTGGAGATAAGGTGTTTTTGAAAGTATCTCCTTGGAAGAAGATTTTGAGGTTCGGTCGGAAAGGAAAATTGAGTCCTCGTTTCATTGGGCCGTATGAAGTGTTAGAAAGAGTTGGGCCAGTTGCATATCGACTTGCTTTGCCACCTGAGTTGGATCGTATTCATAATGTATTCCATGTTTCTATGTTGAGGAGGTACAGGTCAGATCCATCTCATGTGTTGCAATTTGAGTCTATCGAAGTGAGCCCAGATTTGACATTTGAAGAAGAACCAGTTGCTATCTTGGCACGTGATGTGAAAGAATTGAGGAACAAGAAAGTGCCATTGGTGAAGATTCTTTGGAAGAATCATGCAAAAGAAGAAGCAACTTGGGAAAGTGAGCAAACTATGCGAGAGCAATATCCTCAACTATTTCAGAGTTGATATCAGGTAATTTCGAGGACGAAATTTCTTTTTAGAGGGGGAGAATTGTAATATCCTCATGTATGCCCTAGAAGTCTTGGTTATGTGGTTGTTATGGTTGATGTTGTTGTTAGTGTTGTTGTTGTTATATATTGGATTGAATATATGTGTTAAATTGTAAGAGAAAAGAAATGGGAAGAGAATGTATATGTATATGTGTTTTGGAGAAGAAATTTAGGGTTTAGAGACAAATGTATATGTTGTTTATATGATGATATAATTAACATATACATTGGTCAAATGAAGAGTCAAGGTGATGGTTAAGTGGAAGAAGATATTTTTGGTTGTTAATGAAATTACATATAAGGGCTTAGATGAGACAAAAGGTTAGTTAAATGGTGAAGGGTGTTTTAGTAATTGCAAGGTTAAAAACACTTGATGGATATAAGAAGCCAAATTTGACTTTGCTCTTCATATTTTCTTCTTCTCTTCATGTGTGGCCGGATTCTCCATAGACAAAGAGAGAAAGAGAGGTGATCTTGAGGTTTGAAGCAATTTGAAGAAGGAAGCAAGGGTTTTGGTTAGAGATTTGTGGATTTCTTCATTTAAGGTAAGTTTTCTCTTGTTCTATTTGGAATTTTGTTTGGGTTTGATGGAGTGTGTTTGTGTATGGTGTGTGTAAAAGTGTTGAAATGGAATTAAAGATAAGAAGCTAGGTTGGTGTTGGTGATGGAAGAGTAAGAGTTGTGTTTAGTGAAATTATTTCTGTTTTACAATTAGTAAAGGCTGTGATTTGTATGATTTTTAATTAATTATAGAAAAATGTTCTTGAAGTGAATTTTTGATATGTTGTGCCTCTATGAGTCTAGAATGACTGAAAAATATGTTGATTCGATTTTGGAATGGTTATGAGTTTAGAAAGATAATTTCTATTAGACCTGTTCCAGCAGGTACCTTAACTGAGACAGCTATATTTCGGGTTTTTTAATAAAATGTAGAAAAATCATATCCAATCGAATTTTGGATATGTTGTTGCTTAGTGAGTTTAGTATTTGAGAAAAATAATTTGGAATCACGTTGATTGAATTTGATTTATGGAATTCACAAAGTTCAGAACTGCTGCCAGGATGCAGGGCAATTGGGGCAGTCTGGTTAGGTGAACTATTTGACCAAGATTTTGTGTTCAGTTTGATCTGAAATTTTAAAGGGATGATTTTAAGATACAAAACTAAATTCTGTAAAAATTTTAGAATTTTTAGTCAAGTAGATTATTTTATACAATTTTTCAAAATAAGGATAAAATGGAGTTTAAAACCAGAATGTACTATTTATGGTTAGGGTTTTAATTCTTTGTTCTTCTTGCATTGCTTTGGTTCTCCAAAGGTAGGTTGGTCCTTAAACCTAACCCTAAACACTTTAAACACACTTGAATCAATGAATGTTATAATCAATTGTTCTTTTTCCTAATTGCATTGTTGAGATTGAACAATGTTATGTTGTGCATTGTGAATGGTAATGTGTTTCATGAGTAATGTGGAATGAAATGTTGATATTTATGAATGATGCTATGTGAGATATAATGTGATCATGGATGAGATATATATATATATATATATACTTGAATAATGAGATGTTATATTGTGAAATGAAATGTGAAGCCATTGTTATTGGCTAAGATGATGTAATTGAAAGAAAGAAGGCATGTTTGCCTAAATGTGATGAGAATTGAGAATGGAAATGAATTGTTTGTTTAATATGTTATTCAGTTTCAGAGTTCTGGATTTGGGTGGCATGCCTAAGAAATGATGAAAGGTAACAGTCTTGCCGGGTTGAGGACCTCCTCATAGGTGTTGAGTTGATGGTCCAAGAGACTGGGTCTGTTACACTATGAGATATATGATTTGTAACAGTCTTGCCGGGTTGAGGATCTCCTCATATGTGTTGAGTTGATGATCCAAGAGACTGGGTCTGTTACACTATCCATGGATAGAGATACATGTATATACATTGCCTACGGGCGTGATTATTGTGACTATGAACCAAAGCAGTAACTCTGAACTCTGAATATCGTATTAAATACTTGTTGGGCCCATAGGTGTCAAGGTTATATGAATGTCCTAAATAATGTTATGAGTTTAATGAAATGAGATGTTGGTTATGGAGTATGATTGATTAGTGTTGAATGTGAAAAGATGTTGAAATGTGGTATGCTCATATGACTATGATTTGTGAAATGCATAATTGTGTGGTTAACTTTATATTTATGATGTTGATCTTATCAATAACATATGTGGCATTGCATTTCATTAAAGCATACCGTTAGCATGTTTTATCTTACTAAGCCGTTGGCTTAGCGCGATAGTGTTTAATCGCGCAGGTAGTAGAGTTGATAGAGTTGAACCCGAGAGTTCATCAAGACCTAGTGAGAGTAGACCTTGAAGAATCCATTTTGGGAGCTTAAAGATCAGAGCAGACTTGCCAATCATGTATAAATTTTATGTGTTGTAAAACTTGAGTTTTGATGTATATGAATTTGTAAATATGTAAATATTTTATAACTTCCGCTGTGTAATATTTAAATATGGGGGTTGTCACAAAACCTTTATTTTATGTTGTACTAGAAGTGTAAATCCTTTTTGCAGGTTGTAGTTGAGGTTACAAGGGGGATTTATTGGGAGTGTACTGAGAATGATTTTGTTTGCATTGGTTTGTGTAAAATGTTTTTAAAAATAAGAAAAAAACCGATTTTGTCGACACTTGGGACTCAATTTTTAGGCGAAACTATGGCAAAAATTTTGTAAAAATTGGAACTAAAATTTGACTAAGTAAAATTGGTAGCAACATTAGGTTAGTGTGGCGCCTCTACTCAGCTTACATATGTAGGTTGGGAAGGGGTGTTACAAATTACTTGGTTTTCAACCTTATTTCATATTGATTTATGCTGCATGTATACATGAAAAATGCCTAGACTTACGTTTTCCTTTTCTGGCTCACAGTGAATACTTTAGGAATAGAACAAAAAATTGCAAGAAGACTGGCTACCACTCGCCAGTATGCGGCCTATCTTGAACAGAACTTTCAAGGCTTTCTATTTTAGGGCTACAGGGATCCTAGTGCATCTTCATCAAGGGGGCCTTAGATCTATGATTGCGATGCACCTCCTACTCTCTCAGACGACTACTACTACAGAGCTGACTTTTAGGATAATAGAGATTTGACTATTCCTTCCTCGAGGGGATTCAGGGCGGTTGACGTGCCTCCTCCTCCATCAGGCGATCACCGCCTCCTCTATCCTAATGATTGGCTTACATTAAATTTAATGTACACATAATAAAATAACAATAATATTTAACTTTTTGACTTTTCAACAACTCTTTTTTTTTTATTTTCTGTAACTTTCACACTTTTTTGAAGGCAATGTCCATATCAAATTCATTTTAAAAAAGGATTCAATATGGACTTGCATATTGTCTCTTTTATATGCATTCGACATGGACTATAGTTTACAAAGCCAACACAAACTAGGTTTAATTATTTACTAGCCCACAATGGATTTAAAGTCCAACCCTAATTCGACATGAACTATATTTTTCTTATACAATAAGTTCTTTAACTTTCACTATATAAATCAATAACTCCCCCCTTTTCTTCAATAATTAGGTTATTAACATTCGAGCAACTCTCAGATCCAAGGAAGGTAATTCAACCATCTCGAGTTCAAAGCAAATTTAATCCTCACAATCTCAACAATGACCGAAGTCAATTTAAAGAAGATAAAAAATTTATTTAAGATCATTAAAGTTACACATTGGGAACAAATATCATGGTCTCAAATTAATATTTTAAAATGCTTTTAGAATGTCAAATTGGACCAACCCTTTTTACATGTCATGGCTTCTCTTTGGGATATTAAGTCTAGAACTTTTATGATAAACAACTTTGAAGTATGTCTAATGATCGAAGAATTTGAGGCCATTCTTGAATATCCAAGTAATCACCCAATGGCATTGCCCATATTGACCTCAAAGATTCATTGGAAGATGCAAATTCTATTTCATCTTTCAAGAAGTTGTTCAACTAATCAAAGGTGAAAAAATCTTGCTTGGCCCTTTGATTAATTTTTGCACTTCTCATTTGGCTCCCACTAAGACGTGGGGATGCATGTTTTGTTTGTGCTTACTTGGTTAACTTCTACTTGTTTCTTTTGATGGTGTCATTGATCCACAAGTATTGGATATTGTAGACCAAATGGAAAGAGGATTTTCATGAATACCCATGATCCTAGCAGAAACCTTGGTCATATTGGACTGATTCAAGACTAGTTTTTCAAGAAGGCTGACCGGAAGTCTTCTGTTGCTCCAAGTAATTACCTAAACTACCCTTTTGGGTTTAAATTTAGCTAAGCTTTTATTTATTGCTCTAACTTTTATCTAGCCTACCCTTGTGGGTTTTTAGAACTAGCGAGCTCCATTTTTATTTTGGTCCTAATTTTTGCCTAGTCTACCTTGTGGGTTTTCGATTCTAGTGGACTACCCTAACTTTTTCTTAGGCCACCCTTATGGGTTTTCAACCTAAGGGGCTCTTTTTTTAACGCTTTCTTTTCTTTAGATTTGGATGCAGGAATGCTTTTGCTTGCTCGATACCTCGGCTATGGATTATGGAAGGTACTTACCCGACACCATTTCGTAAGAAAGCTTCTTCAACCTGCTTCTTCATATGCCCAATGGATCGAGTGGATTGGTTTGAGAGCTGTTATTAATATCCATTGGTTAGTGCATTAGTGGAAAATCAGCCACATTACCACTTGGACATATTTTATGTATGTTCCACTTGCTGCCCTTTGCTGAGGTACTTGCTGAGATACACTGGCCGCCAGTATGGAGCTCAATCTCAGGATTCTAATTTTACTATTGACCTAGACATGCCCTCGCTTACTAAAGCCTTCCTAGATCATCCAAGGTAAAGTTTGCCTGTGCTTTACACTTACCGATTGCCATGAGTCTGGAATTGTTAGTCTTTAAATAAAATGATGTTAGGAAGAAAGATATTTCCTCTTCATTTTTTCATTATGACTTGTCATCATTTTTCGCTATTATGTAATTCATTTTATGCCTTTTGGTAAGATATTCGTGATGATAGACATATAATAATTTTATTATTAACTCTCTCATTAAATTGGAAACAACTTAAAAACATGAAGCTAGCATACACAAGATCACTTCTGGTGCCAACTAGAACTTTCAGGTTTTCTAATTGATGATTTTCTCTCACTTAGCCCTAATTATTGCCTAGCCCACTGTTACGCTCAAATTAACTCTACCACAAAGCGTCACTCGCAAGTATACGAGGTAGCTGTAGCAAAGGTGATTGCCCCAAGGTTGTCTCACAAGGAAGCTAAAGTGGCTAATTGATTATCAAATTATGAATAACAAGTAATGAAGAAAATTTAAATTGTTAACTAATTAAGAAGATTGATTGAAGTTTAAAACAAATAAAAGTAAACTAAACTGATATTTTGATTCACTTGATAGAAAGGTCTAGGGTTTGCACTTCTCTACTACTTATATGTATGAACGGTTATTCCTCTTAACTAATTTAATTTCAAAGATTAAATCTCAAACAACTCAATTAATCAAGTCAAGGAAATAAGCTCTCGCATTCAAACCTCTTTCAACTAATCTTATTATAATTGAAATAATCTTTTTAATAGGTTATATATCTAATTCACCTATGTCCATAATTGAATTGTTCCAGCATTAGACTTCATCTCTCAATCCATCATCTAATACCTAAAACACATAATTGGTGGCCAATCAATTATATATTAACAATATTTCATTCAATCAAGGCTAAAGAAATTATTAGCTAAGAGAATAACCAATTCATACAATCATAGCAGATCCATACAAACCCTAGACTAGATCAAATTAGTTCATAATGCTATCAAACATACTCATCTCATTAATATTCAAAGAAATCAATTCAGACATGATAATATCCATAAATACAATTCCAATGAAAATAAAGAGATAAAGTTCAAGAACAAAACCAAATTACAAACTCCTTGAAGCTTCTGAAGAATCTCTTGTTCAAATCTAGCAAGAAGGATGTATCAATGGCATGAACAATCTAATCTAGCTAGTTTAATCCAAGTATAATCAAAATCAAAGAAAAACAAATGTAAACCCTAAGTTCTTCTCTTTGACGGCTCAATCTCCTCTCAAAATCGCAACAACCTCTTAAGAAAACCCTAAATCCATATTTATACGAATCCCGCTTTTAAAAATTCGCGTTGCCTTTGGTCCATGAGAGACACGGCCAAGTTAGAAGAGACTTGGCCGTGTTGGAGTGCATTGGATGGACACGGTCAGTGACTTGGCTGTGTCTCTTGCTTCTGTTCGCTACTGCTTGCTTTTGATCTTTTCCTCTTTGGTTGAGTGACACGGCCAAGTCTTGAAGAAGACACGGCCGTGTTGGACCTTTTTGGAGGGACACGGCCAGTGACTTGGCCGTGTCCCTTGTCTGTGTTTGCTTCTGTGAGAATTGCTCTTCTTTGCTTTGGATTTTGGTGAGACACGGCCAAATTAGAGCAACTTGGCCGTGTTGGAGCATTTTTGGAGGGATACAGCCACTGACTTGGCCGTGTCCCTTGAGTGTGTCCCTCTCTGTGTCTTGAACTTCCTTTTAACTTGGTATGGGACACGGCCAATGACTTGGCCGTGTCCTTTGCCTGTGTCAGCTACTGTCCCTTTTTTCCTTCAATTTGCTTCCTTGCCTTTTTTAACCTAAAACAAAACTCAAACAAACTATAAACAAGAAGTAAATAAACAATAACCAACAAAACATACACACCATACTAAAAACTAGATCAAAAATAACATAAACACTGAAATAAACTAAAACTATCAAAATTAATAAAAACACTAAACAAACCTATTAAAACTAACAAAATACCTAAATAAAACAATAATTATTATAATAAACAAGACACAAATCTATAAAAAAAACTAATAAAAAAACTACCCCACACTTACAACTTTGCTTGTCCTCAAGCATATTCACATGGCATAAATTAAAAACTCAAACAACCTTAACTATAATCCCAGCATATAAGATGAAATCCTTTAAGACTCAGCCATAAATATTTGCATCTTACTTCAATCAAGGATTTTCTTAACTCATTCATTAATCCAGACATACAAATCTTATCTCTCATCTAAGTGTTTCACTCGATTTCAAAGGTTAATTCACTCAAACCACTCATGACTGCATACTACCATAAACTTGCTTAATTATCCAATTTCCCTCACTGACTTTCTCAAGAAATAATATGGTCTTTTATTTGGATGTAATGGGGCTAAGGTAAAGGTGTGAGAAAAGACATTTAAGCTGGAGCATCAAGAAATGGAGTATCTAAATTAGACAATACTCTTGCTAAGAAACTCATAGCTTCCTCAAATGGCATATTCACCAACCCTTGATAATTCACACACTTGTATACTTAAAGAAAAATACATGAGTCGACATTCCTCTTTTGATAACTAATGCTAGAACATATATGAATTTTGTATATATATATATATATCTTTTTTTTCTCTTTTTTTTTCTCTTTTATTTTTATCATTTTTTTAATATATATATATATATACAAAATATAAACTTGCATGGAACATCTAGCTTAAAATGTAGAGGAAAAGAATAATCAACTCTTAATCCAATACAATGTGCAAAGTATGCATTTCAACCCCAAATAGCAATACCATTTTTTATATTTTTATTTTTTTTACTTGCTTACCCCACACTTTAAAATAAACCACCCTATTGTCATATCATAAAACTCCATTCCTTAATGCAGGTATGATGATAATAAGAGAATGCTAAGTTGAGAATTGTGTTGATCAAACAAGAAAAGGTCAAAGGCTCAACTTGGCTCACTAAGGAATTCATAATTAAGGGAGGTCTTTTTAAGCTAAAGGGCTAACCTAATTTGCCTTCATCATTTTAAAACTTGAGATTAAATCATAATGTGAGTTCAATTAGTATGCAAAAGCAAACTCTAGAGATGCAAAATCATGAAGGCGCACACTTAAGAAAAGAAAATCAACTGATAATAATATCAAATTATGAGGCTCAAAACTCACACAGGTGGGTTCTCAAAGATTTATATGTCATAAATTGCAAAATGTGAAAATTGATCCTGAATGAATTCAAATGCTAATCGCTATGCTGATACTAAAGTCTCAACTATAATGCTAAAATCACAGAAAAGATAAATAAGATTTCAACAATTATGCTATGCACAACAAACACAATAAACAAAACAAGACAAACAGAACAAAAATTAAAGAAAAGTTTAAAGATTACCCCACACTTTAGAATTTACATTGTCCTCAATGGAAAACAAGAATAATAAAGAAAAAGAGTTAAAGGACAACCTGTCTTCCATCGTACCCTGGTGAGGCAAAACCCTAACTTTCCATCACAAACACAAAAGTTCAAAAACAAAAGTACAATATATAAAAATAAAATATCCAAATATAAATTGTTAACATGAAAACAAAAATAAAAACAATAACAAAAATACACTAAACACAATAAAGCAAGGAACTCAAAATCTATGGAAAAGGCGGGTGTGAAGATGATACAGCCGAGGGATGGAGACTCAAGATCTTCGCAAGGTTGCTATTAATCTATTCCAACTGCTGCAAGACCTCAGCATGGTTATGGTCCACCTTGCCCTCCAGTCTATCTACCTTGCCCTCTAGGGCCTCAATCCTAATAAGTACCTCTTGAGTTTCTGAGACCGGAGCATCCTCATCTAGATCTAGAGAATTTGAGTCAGACTCCTCTTGGACCTGTGCTCTCTTCTGCCTATCCTCCGGTGCTTCTGGCTCAGCTGAAGCCATCATATAAGCCCCTCTCCTATGCACCACCATGTGCATCTTCTCTAATGTGGCCAAATCTAATGAGACATTACCCAAAATTCTAGTCATGCGATTGGTGCTCGGGTCAAAATTTTCAAGAAGGGCTACTGCTAATGTGGTAATCAACCCTCCAACACAAATTGCCTCCTCCTTTTATTAGCCACAGTATCAAAAATATCGGCTAACCAATAGCCGGCACTAACAGGCACTGCATTCAAAGCACAATCCAGGAAAAATAGTTCACTCAATTCCACCACACCCGGGCTCTCCTTCCTAGCAAAGAATTTGCAAGATATAAACCGATGCAAATACCTCAAAGCAGAATTTCTTAATCTAGATGCTTTGGCCAATTTGGCCACATAGGTCCCCAAGCCTAATGCCAAGCAAATTGTTGTTTAACCTTTCCCCATGTTGATGGAAACTATATATATCATTCAATTGTTCAATATTAAGCACAAATGATTTACCCAGCAATTTAAAACTCATTCTAGTGCAGATTTTTTTATCATCTCTTTCAACCTTAAGAGATGTCAGAAATTCCAAAGTCAGCTCCTTAAACTGCAAAGGTCGCAAGGAGACTAGATTCTCCCACCCAAGGAATTGCACATATCGTTAAAAATTAGTCCTAATTTGCAGAGCATCAAAAGATTCATCATTAACATACCTCGTCGGGAAAAAACCCCGAGCCAAAAAATTTGCTCTCTTCAAAGATGAAATTGATGAAGAGGAAGAATCTCCTTCGGTTGTAGGCCTCTTCTTCTTGTGGTGTGAGACTATCTTTGTTCTTGGCATCTTGAGAAATCTGAAAAATTTAACACCAAAACTTGATTAAATCAAATGAGCAAAGAAGAAGTTTTAATTGATTATTTCTAGTTTTGGTGAAGAGATTTGAGGTTTGATGGAGGATTTGGTGCTTGGAGACACAAGTTATGGAGGTTTGGTGAGAGAGAAAATGAAAGAGCGAGAGAGAGATACGAAAGAGAACTAGGGATTGAATGGAACATCTGTGCAAAAATCGTGGCTTTTTAAAGTGAAAAAGTGGGAGACACGGCCAAGTTGAGGGCAACACGGCCGTGTCATGTGTTTTTTTGAGGGACACGGCCAGTGACTTGGCCGTGTCCCATGGGCGTGTTCGTCTCTGTGAAGAAAAGCTACAAAAAATAAAATCAAAGAAAATTTGGTGAAGCTTGGCCGTGTCCAAGTGACACGGCCAAGGGACACGGCCAAGTCCCTTGGCCGTGTCACTCACTATGACAAAGTGCAAAAATTTTGTTTTATGAGGCTTGGCTGTGTCCCATGTGACACGGCCAGGGGACACGGCCAAGTCCCTTGGCCGTGTCTCCTTCCGCCATGTTTACCCTTTTTATTTATTTATTTATTTATTTATTTTTTATCTAATATCACCAAATATCAAAGAAATTGCAAACCTCTTCTTCGATCAACCCTGAAACACATTAGAAAAATAAAAATCGATCAAAGCACCCATTCCATTTATTTAGACTAAACATACAATGAAAACATGCTAAATTTAAAATTACAACTATGAAGAATAAAATGCAAACCGATGGGTTGCCTCCCATTTAGCGCTTCTTTAATGTCATAAAGTTGGACATCATGCAAGACTTATGGATCATGGATCAAAGTGCTGTCAATGATCCTCACTTCCTGAAATCCTTCATTGTATAGTTTAACTCTATGTCTATTTGCTTTAAAAATCTTATTGGTTCTAGAGTTAAGAAATTCAATGGCACCAGAAGGACATACCTTAGTTACCTCGAAAGGGCCACTCCATCGAGATTTGAGTTTACCTTGAAACAGACTGAGTCGAGAATTAAAAAGTAAAACTTTCATACCTGGACTCAATGTCTGTCGCACAATAAATCTGTCATGCATTGCCTTAGTGCGATCCTTGTAAACTCTTGAGCTCTCATATGCCTTTAGGTTAAAGCACCTTTGGGTCTCCCTCACTGGTTTAACCCCCTCTTCTAAGTTCAGTTTCAGCTCCAATTTATCTGAGAAGTCTGTCTACAATACAACATCTGAAACAACTGCTTCAACACAATTAATTAAAGAACATTCCTCATGTAAAGCAGTTGTAGGAATAGGAGAAGTGTTAAAAATAAAAAATTCAACAGTTTGTCCTAAGACAGTCATTGACAACTTACCATTTTTAACATATATTAAGGTGTTGGTAGTAGCCGTAAAAGGCCTACCCAACAAAATAGTGTGTGCTGATGGTGCAGGGTTACTTCCTTCCATGTCAAGAACTATAAAATCCACAGGTACTATCAACCCTCCAACCTTAACTAACACATCTTCTATAACCTCTTTCGGGAATCTAAAAGATCTATCAGCTAATTGCAACACCATTTTGGTCGGTTTCAGTTCCCTTAGTTCTAATTCTTTATACATAGAATAAGGCATCAAATTCACACTAGCTCCTAGATCACACATGCCCTCAGTCCCCTTTCCATTACCCATAGTAAGTTGAATTATAAAGCTACCAGTATCCTTTAGCTTGGGAGGTAGTTTATGCTGCAGAATAGCACTGGCTACCTCTGAAACTATCACCTTTTCATTCGGCTCATACCTCTTTTTCTTGGTGATCAGTTCTTTGAAGAATTTTGCATAAGCCGGCATGTTCTTTATTGCTTCCAGTAAGGGTAAGTTAATACTTACCTTAGACAGCATGTTGAAGATGTTAGAAAATTGCTTATCTGGTTTATCATCCTTCAACCTGCTGGGGAATGGTATAGGTGGCCGGTATGGATTGCTTGCTTTATGTAGATCTGCTGTAGGGGACTTCTCCACTGATCTTTCTCCAGCACCTTTGTTCTTTGGTTCTCCTTCCTTCTTGTTCTCTTGGTCACCTGCACTCACAGAATTATCTTCAACATTATTGTCAATTACCTTACCACTTCTAAGAACAGTCACTGATTGTGCCTGCTCAGGTTGACTTGGGAATTTCCCCTTTTGTTGAATCTGCATCTGGTGTGCAAGTTGCCCTACTTGAGTTTCCACTTTCTTAAAAGATGCTTCTAAGGAATCCAGCCTCTTATTGGTCATCTCTTGATTTTTCGCACTGACTTGGATAAAAGCTTGTAAACTTTCTTCCAAGCTCTCTATCTTAGACTGCCCTTGATTTGAGGATTGACCCTGCTGTTGATTCTGTCTCTGGAGCAAATGGAAAGGCTGCTGAGAATTATTTGTTGCCCAAGAAAAATTTGGGTGATTCCTCTAACCAGGATTGTATGAATTTGAATAAGGATCATTCCGAGCTCTTTGTTGAAATCCCCCCATGGCATTGACTTGCTCAGCTTCATTCCCATATGATTCATATGCAGAGGGGCAAATGTTTGCTCCATGCCCTAAAGTTTCACATATTCTACACACTTCTTGAGTAGATGAAGAGATATTGTTCTTCATGTTCAGCATCTGCACTTGCCTTGTCAACTCAGCTATCTGATTTACCATCTCACTATTGGCCTCCAATTGGTTCACCCCTTTACTTCTTCCTCTTACACTCTTCTGTTGAGAATTAGCTCCCAACATCTCAAAAATCTCATAAGTTTCATCAGCTGTCTTTTCTCCCATGGCTCCCCCAGCTGCATTGTCAACAGTGTTATGAAATTATTGGGTTAAACCATCGTAGAAAAACTGATTAAGAAGTTGAAGTGGGTAATGATGATGTGGACACTGGATTAATAGCATCTTAAATCTGTCCCATGCCTCATGAAATGGTTCTCCTTCAAATTGAGAGAATGTAGCAATCTTCCCTCTCAACTCAGCTGTCTTTTGATGTGAATAAAACTTGCCCATGAATTTGTTATAAACTTGCTCCCAAGTTGTCAATGAGTTTTCGGGCAACATCATAAGCCAGCTCTTTGCCCTATCATTCAAAGTATATGGAAAACACCGCATCCTCAACTGATCCTCTGTTAATCCTCCCAATAGAATAGTGTTGAGGGTGGAGTAGAAATCCCGAATAAAGTTCAAAGGATCTTCATTTGGAACTCCATAGAATGATGGCAGCATGTTGTAGTGAATGTTCTTCAACTCATAATTCCTTGCTGCATCTGTTAGTCTTATGCAAGAAGTGGAAGTTTCAATGACAGGTCTAGCAAAGTCTCTCATTGTTCTTTGCCTTTCTTCAGCCATTTTAACAGATTGTCCAGATTCTGACTCAAAATCAGAAGTGTCCTCCTCTGTAGTATAAAATCCTATGTACAGTTCAAACTCTTCCCTGCTCCTTTTCACTCTCAGAATTTCTGGAATGACTGGGTATAGCTCTCCTCCAAGTGATCTCCTGCCTTACATAAACAAAATTTCTAGAAAAAGAAATTATTAAAAGCAAAAGACAAAATAAAATCAAAAGTAAATAATGAAAAATAATCTAAAATATCTATGCTAATAAACAATTTCGCCAATTAGCCTCCCCGGCAGCGGTGCCAAAAACTTGTTACGCTCAAATTAACTCTACCACAAAGCGTCACTCGCAAGTATACGAGGTAGCTGTAGCAAAGGTGATCGCCCCAAGGTCATCTCACAAGGAAGCTAAAGTGGCTAATTGATTATCAGATTATGAATAACAAGTAATGAAGAAAATTTAAATTGTTAACTAATTAAGAAGATTGATTGAAGTTTAAAAAAAATAAAAGTAAACTAAACTGATGTTTTGATTCACTTGATAGAAAGGTCTAGGGTTTGCACTTCTCTACTACTTATATGTATGAACGGTTATTCCTCTTAACTAATTTAATTTCAAAGATTAAATCTCAAACAACTCAATTAATCAAGTCAAGGAATTAAGCTCTCGCATTCAAACCTCTTTCAACTAATATTGTTATAATTGAAATAATCATTTTAATAGGTTATATCTCTAATTCACCTAAGTCCTTAATTGAATTATTCCAGTATTAGACTTCATCTCTCAATCCATCATCTAATACCTAAAACACATAATTGGTGGCCAATCAATTATATATTAACAATATTTCATTCAATCAAGGCTAAAGAAATTATTAGCTAAGAGAATAACCAATTCATACAATCATAGCAGATCCATACAAACCCTAGACTAGATCAAATTAGTTCATAATGCTATCAAACATACTCATCTCATTAATATTCAAAGAAATCAATTCAGACATGATAATATCCATAAATACAATTCCAATGAAAATAAAGAGATAAAGTTCAAGAACAAAACCAAATTACAAACTCCTTGAAGCTTCTGAAGAATCTCTTGTTCAAATCTTGCAAGAAGGATGTATCAATGGCATGAACAATCTAATCTAGCTAGTTTAATCCAAGTATAATCAAAATCAAAGAAAAACAAATGTAAACCCTAAGTTCTTCTCTTTGACGGCTCAATCTCCTCTCAAAATTGCAAAAACCTCTTAAGAAAACCCTAAATACATATTTATACGAATCCGGCTTTTAAAAATCCGCGTTGCCTTTGGTCCATGAGAGACACGGCCAAGTTAGAAGAGACTTGGTCGTGTTGGAGTGCATTGGATGGACACGGCCAGTGACTTGGCCATGTCCCTTGCTTGTGTTCGCTACTGCTTGCTTTTGATCTTTTCTTCTTTGGTTGAGTGACAGGGCCAAGTCTTGAAGAAGACACGGCCGTGTTGGACCTTTTTGGAGGGACACGACCAGTGACTTGGCCGTGTCCCTTGCCTGTGTTTGCTTCTGTGAGAAATGCTCTTCTTTGCTTTGGATTTTGGTGAGACACGGGTTAGAGCAACTTGGCCGTGTTGGAGCATTTTTGGAGGGACACGGCCACTGACTTGGCCATGTCCGTTGAGTGTGTCCCTCTCTGTGTCTTGAACTTCCTTTTAACTTGGTATGGGACACGGCTAGTGACTTGGCCGTGTCCTCTGCCTGTGTCAGCTACTGTTCCTTTTTTCCTTCAATTTGCTTCCTTGCCTTTTTTAACCTAAAACAAAACTCAAACAAACTGTAAATAAGAAGTAAATAAACAATAACCAATAAAACATACACACCATACTAAAAACTAGATCAAAAATAACATAAACACTGAAATAAAACTAAAACTACCAAAATTAATGAAAACACTAAACAAGCCTATTAAAACTAACAAAATACCTAAATAAAACAATAATTATTATAATAAACAAGACACAAATCTATAACAAAAACTAATAAAACACCTACCCTTTCAGGTTTTTGGAACTAGCAGGCTGCTCTAACTTTTACCTTGGCTACCCTTTGGGGTTTTTAGCCTAGCGAGCTTCCTTTCTTTTAAAATTAGACATAGAACCTCTTTTGCCTGTCAATGTTTACTGGTTCACTGAACTCATTTCCATCCATGTCAGCTATCTTAACTGTGCCCTTTTTCATTACTTCTTTTACAACATAAGGCCCTTCACAACCTGGTTTAAACTTGCCTCTCAGATCCAAGACATTTGGCTTGCATTGTTTTAGTACTAAATCACCAACCTTAAGCCTTCTAACATGGACTCTTTTATTATAAGCATGGGCAATCTTTCATTGGTAAAGTTGATGATGATATAATGCCTTTAAGCTTCTTTCCTCTAACAAAGCCAACTGTGAGCAGGGATTTTTGCCACAATCCCTGTGGAATGGTTCTAAAATAATGCCTTTAGGCTCGGGGCCTTAGAGAATACGGAAGTCCTGAGAAAATGGAGTCACCACCCGGACGGACCGGGAAAAAGAAAGGGGTGGATGACTCAATTCCTAAGGAATCCCCAATCCCCTAATGGGTTCGGAAAGTTGGGCACATGTGGGGAAGGTGAGAAATGGCCCAGCACCCCCACAACGCCCGGTTCACTAGAACCGGCCTCCTTTATAGGTCTTAATATTATAAAATTCTTAAATATAATAATATTATCCATATTACACACAATATTTAAAAGGAAGCATCATTATATTCAAAACAATGTCCAAACAAAACAAATAAATGGACACCCATCTGAGTATGGAAACATGTCCTTACATCACATGCCTAAATAGGACAGCCACCAAAAGATAGAAACATGCCCTTTACATTGGTCTAAAATATAAAAGCAATTTAAATTACATAGAACTTGATTAATGAGGTACCCACAAAGTGGAAACATACCACTTACAACATTTGGAAATCTAAATAAATTGATAAAATAAATAACCATTCAAAATAAATAAATCATTCATCAAAGCTATTAATCAAAATATAAAATGAACATCCATCCATGATAAATTAAATAATTCAAGCATTGAAATTAAATAAATCAACCATCAAAAAATATAATAAACTATATAATCAAATCTAAAATTAAATAAAGCAATAAATATGTAAATTTAAGGTTTTAAAGAATTATCAATTGAATTTAGGGTTTCGAAGCTTAGGGTTTTAGAAACTAAAGTTTTATAATTAGGGTTTTGAAATTAGGACTTTTAGGGTTTTTTGAAACTAGAGTTTTGGAATTAGGGTTTTGGATAATTAGGGTTTTTGGAATTAGCTTACTGCCTAAAAAAACACAATTTTGGATTTGGAAAAATAAATTAAGGTTTTGGAAAAATAATCAATATTTTGGAGTTTAATAATGAAATGGTTTAGGCTTTTGGATAAAAATAGTTTCAGGTTTTGAGTTTTAATGAAATAACATACGGTTCTTGAAGTTAAGTAAACATGATAGATTTTAACAATTAATTATTGACTACTGGATAGTTTTATGTTTTATGAAATATGCCAGTGGGATTACGAATACCAATTGATCAATGTGATAATTAAAGCAAATGATTAAAGTTATTACAAAAAAAAAATAATTTACTGCATGTTTAAAGATCAAGCTACTGTGTGTTCAAAGTTACTGCATGCATGCATGTTCTTATTAATCAAAGAAATGAAACTACTGTAAACATAAATAATTCATGATTAAAGATCAAACCTCCACTCGTTGGTTACTCCACAATTAACTTCTGGATGAACAATTAACAAAGACAGCACTGCTGTCTTTGATGGATTGATTACTGATGAATGTTTAATGCTAATCTTTTCTGTTTGTTGCCATCTCTTTGCTATCTTGTTAATGTTCCTTGACGTCCCCTCTTAATGTTCCCTTGTTAATCTTTTTCCTCCTTATCTATAGGAGAATTCTATTATTAATCCTAATTACTCACGGCATACAATATTGAATAAGAAAAGGAAACTGAAACCTAATTGTATTAGGTTTCGGAAAATTTTGCGTCGGAAAATTTCGCTGGCGAAAAAAACTACTGCGGAAAAATTGCGCTGGAGAAAAAAATTGCCGCAGGAAAAATTACGCTGGCGAAAAAGCTGCCGCAGCTGCGAGTGAAATGGGCCTGCGGGCCATTTCGCGCAGCCGACCCCCCCCCTTTTTCTTTGTTTTTATATTTTTTATTATTCATTTTTTATTTATTATTATTATTTTCATTTTTATTAATAAAAATTAGACACTAATCCAAATATTATTTAATTAAGATAACAAAAATTATTTTGGACTAATTAAAATGTATTAGACAACACAAAAATTTGAACTAATTAAAATATATTGGACCGGACCGGGACAAAAATTAAGGGTCTACAGTTTGCCCCCTGCTTGAATGATCTGAGACTTTAGTGAAAGAGAGTGAAAAAGCAATAAGACTTAATTTTTGAGATGGTTATTTGAATTTGTTTTGGGTACTTAGACCCGAGACTAGATTGATTTGGGTACTTGGACCCGAGATCGAGTACTTGGACCCGAGATTGAATTTCATTTGGGTACTTGGACCCAAGATTGGGTACTTAGACCAAAGATTGGATTGGATTTGGGTACTTGGACCCGAGATTGATTTGATTTGACTGACTTTTTATCAGTTAAGAATTCTGGCATAACTGGTTGTTCCACTTTTATGAATTGTAGGTCTTTACCCACCAAAAATAGATCTTTATCTATTAGAAACTAGGTCTTTAACCTAGGAACATGGATCTTTATCCATTGGAGATTGGGTCTTTACCCATGAAATATGGATCTTTTAACCATTGGAAATCGGGTCTTTACCCTTGAAATATGGATCTTTATCCATTGGAAATTGGGTCTTTACGCTTGAAACATGGATCTTTATCCATTGGAAATCGGGTCTGTACCCTTAAAAAAATGGATCTTTATCCATTGGAAATCGGGTCTTTACCCTTGGAACATGGATCTTTATCCATTGAAAATCTTAAAATCGGGTCTTTACCCTTGGAACATGGATCTTTACCCATTAGAGATCGGGTCTTTACCCTTGAAACATGGATCTTTATCCATTGGAAATCAGGTCTTTTCCCTTCAAACATGGATCTTTATCCATTAGAGATTGGGTCTTTACCCTTGAAACATGGATATTTATCCATTGGAAATCGGGTCTTTACCTTTGAAACATGGATCTTTATCCATTGAAAATCGAGTCTTTACCCTTGAAACATGGATCTTTATCCACTGGAGGTCGGGTCTTTACCCTTGCTTCAGCTCTTTTAGCTGGACTGATCTTTTGTCTTTTGCATCTTCATTCTTTTGAGAGTTCTAATGTTCCATTCTTTTGTTCTTCATTTTTGCAAAAATTTAGCTATTTTTAGTTGGCTCTCATATCTTCTCCTGCCCCCTGCGTGGCGAAATATTTGTAAGTGAGTTTGAAAATATTTGGTATATAAACTCAAAAAATTGAAAAGGAGAAACTTTGCAACCTGTGTAGGCTCAAACCAAAGATTTTTTCCATGCAAGCTTTGATTGATGTTTTTGTTGTCAAGTTCATCGCACAAGCACGTATTTCTTCTCTTTGCAAGATTACTGGAGCTTTCTCAACCAAATAGGCTTTCCATACCCCCCTTGATTCAATATCTTCTTTTGATTCTTTAGTTTGCAAGGCATTTGCTGTTCACTTTGAAAAGGAATAGACAATACAAGATAAGAAAGTGCGATGTGATATGCTTATGTATGCATGATATGCATGAATAATACTTACAGTCGTTCCATCGACTCACAGATAGAGATGATTAGCAGAAGTATTCTCATTGACTCCTTTTCGACGCTCATTCAAGTCTTGCATTGGAATGATAGAAAGCTTTGCATTTGTGGCTTTTATCTTCAAGATGTTGAAATTATGAATAATGGAGACCCCAAGCAGCAGAGTCGGGGATTCATCTATTTTGAACTATGTTTCAGCATGTCAGCCGATAGCTTCTTCATGACCTTGCCAATAATCATTTCCTTTGCCCAATGTGTCCTTTGGAGGTTCAACATACTTCCCTTAACTTGAAGGCTTTGTATGACAAAACACTTTTTTTTTAATTTTTGAATTTTAATTTTGAAATCAAATGTTGACTTTGCCAAATCAATGTCAATATACCTCAGGACTTGATTTTCCAAATTAACATATCTATAACATGACAACCCTAGTTACCATACTAAACTCAAGAATCATTTCTATTTAAGCAAGAACTGTTGCACTTCAAATAGGCACATACACATTACTTGGCCAAAGGTCTCATTTGAGTTTAAATATTGTCTATCTCATATGCATGCTTATCCAAACTATCTCCACTAATAGACTCTACCTACCAAGAGAGATCAACAGGTCTTTGATAGGCTTGAAACAGGGTCTTTGAGGGACATGGGTTAAATGAAGGCCATTTTGAGATAGGAGCTGATGTGACACAATGGAAAAACCCTCACACTATAAATTTCTTGTTGGAACTTTAGACAGTTGGGAGCAATCATGCTAGACTCCAAATTCCTTCTATCTTTTTGGCATTAATCTGGATCTTGATTAGGACAGTCTTTGCCCTTGCAAAAAGTTTAAGACCCAAATTCATTTCTTTTCTTCTTCTCCCTTTTCTTTCTTTTTATTTTTTTTACTCCTCCCTTTCTTTGAGCATTTTATAATTTTGTCCTTCTTCCTTGTAGGACTGTCAAGTACAGAACTTTCAAGAATTGAATGTTCTTTCTCCTTTTTCTTTGACTTCGATTGAATCTTTGCTTGGGTTGGGACTAATTCAAGTCAATCTGTAGACCCTTAATTTTTTACCTAGTCCGGTCCAATATATTTTATTTAGTCCAAAATAATTTTTGTGTTGTCCAACATATTTTAGTTACTCCAAAATAATTTTTATGGTATCTTGATTAATTTTAATATTTATTTTAGTAAAAAAAAATGGTGAAATGAACAAAAATTCAAAAATAAAAAAAAAATAACAAAATAAAAAAAATCAGCGATGAAAAAATCGTCGTAGAAAGTCAGCGCGGGCCCGTGGGCATTTCGCTCGCAGGAAACTCCTGCGGGCGAAATTTCCCAGGCCATTTTGCTCACAGGAATTTCCTGCGGGCGAAATGGCCTACGGGTCCATTCCGCGCTTCCTGCGGTAGCTTTTTTTCCCGCGCAGTTTTTCCGCAGCAGTTTTTTTCTCCACTGAAATTTTTTCGACGCAAATTTTTCGAAACCTAACACAATTAGATTTCGGTTATCTTTTCTTACTCAATAAAGATGCCGTGAATAATTAGGAATGAAGGATATAAAACTTCTATAAATATGGACTAAACAACACAAAAAAAAGGGAGGCCAAAACAAAGAAAATTGGACAGGAACTTGGATCACGAAGTGGAAACCGAAACTGTGAAGGAAAAACAGGAATCAAGCAGTTTTTTTGAGAGAGCCGAAAAACAATTCAAGCAATTCAAAGACAAAAAGGCTTGTCTTTAACCTTGTTCATCCAAGAAGCAATTTTTGGTGAAACTTACAAAATAAGGTTTGAATTCTTAATTTCTTTTTTTTTTCACAGTAGCTTAATCATCACTTTGTTTGTTTTAATTCAAAAATTTTAGGACCTCAATTCACTTTTTCTAAGGCTTAAAAATCTTAAATCATGGCTTTATTTTCTAAAAGTTTAAAGATATTAGTTTTATTTCTTCAAAACCCCAAAACTATGATTTGCTTTCCAAATTATCAAAACCCAAAATTGTGTTCTGTATCCTTCCAAAAGACTTAAAAATATCTTTTTGCTCTTATAAACTTTAATCTTTTGTTTAAATTCATAAAACTTCATGAAATTGTCAATTGTCTTTCCAAATCCTAAAATAAAATTCATTATCCGAGACCCTTAATTAAAAATTCCTAAAACCTAAATTCAACTCCAAAACCTAAAATATTGAACCCAAACCTCCTTAAAACCTTAAACCTTAATTTTTTCTAAACCCTAATCCTTTAGAACTTTAAAAAACCATATAAACACAAATATTTAATTTTACACAGTAAGCTTGAAACCATAATTCAATGAATAGCCATAAAACCACAAATCAAAAATTTTTTAAAGTGTCCAAACCCTAGTTTCATGATTTCAACATTCAAATATTAATTTAGTTAATCAAAGAGCTTTATCAACCTTTTAAAACATAAAACCTTAATCTATTTTAATTTCTTAAAAAACTCACAGTAGCTATAATTTAGACTTTTATTTGCTTTACTCAATTCTATATTTGATTATGCTTTGATTTATTTTATATACTTTAATTTATTTAAGTTCAATGCTTGGTTTATTTAATTTATCATGGGTGGATGTTTACTTTCTATGATATTTAATATTTTTGATGAATGATTTATTTATGATGAATGGTTATTTACTTTTATCAATTTATTTAGACTTCAAATGTTGTAAGAGGTATGTTTCCACTTGGTGGGTACTTCATTAGTTAAATATCATGTAATTTAAATTGCTTTTCTATTTTAGAACCAATGTAAAGGGCATGTTTCTACCTTTTGGTGGGTGTCCTATTTAGGCATGGGATGTAAGGACATGTTTCCATCTTTGAACGGGTGTCCATTTATTTGTTTTATTTTGCTTGGACATTGCTTTGATTTTAATATAATGATGGTTTCTTTTTATTGTGTGTAATATGGATAATGTTATTATATTTAAGAATCTTATAATATTAAGACCTGCAAAAGGAGGCCGGTTCCAATGAACCGGGCGTTGTGGGGGTGCTGGGCCATTTCTCACCTTCCCCACACGTACCCAACTTTTCGAACCCATTAGGGGGTTGGGGATTCCTTAGGAATCGAGTCATCCACCCCTTTCTTTTTTCCCGACCCATCCTGGTGGTGACTCCATTTTCTCCGGACTTAGGTTCGTGTTCTCTAAGGCCCCGAGCCTAAACAGTGCAAAAGTCGCAAGAACCACTCCACCGGGAGTGGAGAAAAAATCCCCGCTCATAGTAGCGACTCCACTGGGGATAAGAGAAGATGATTCTGTTGGTCTTTATATTATTCTATTATTTCTTATATTGATATTATCCATTGCATCATATTAGTTTGCATTGTGTGCGTGGGTTAGGACGCCCGTGTTGCCCGTATTGTGTTATGTAAGGGATACCTTACTTTCACTCAAGGTATGGAGATCGAGCATGGCATAACCACTCATAGCCTCATACCATTTGGTATATACTTGCTATGGGAACCTAAGCCTTTTTGCCCAAAGACTAAAGCTCAAGTAATTCGCCTAGTTACTTTCCTAAGGTTTTATCCCAAATGCATGTTGTTTGACTATGGTTAATTTATCTTGGCTTAAATCATGGCTTATTTGGTTTGTTCTTTTTCTAATATGACCTAAATATCTTGTGAGCTCAAAATAAATTTTTCTTTAAAGTTCAAAAGACCAAAGTTATTTTCAAAACTTTTTAAGATGGTCTTTGGATATAAAACTTTTCTAAAAACAAATCAAAAATTCTTTTGCTCATGGCCCAAATACTAAGCCTAAAATCCATATTTTCTAAAAACTTTTTGCAATGGGCTTAGAAATAAAATTATTTTTATCCAACCTTTTCTTACAAAGAGCATGCAAATTATTTAGGTTAATTATGAAATACCAAAAATCAATTGTGGGCCTAGTTTACACTAAGAATAAATTAACCATGGGCTTGTTTTTGGCATGAATCATTAGTTACCTTTTCCAAGTGAGAAATCTATTTATAATAAACCTCTTAATTTCGTTTTAATCCAATATAGCATAAAAGCTACTATAGTTGGATAAATGGATTAAAACCTAATTAATGGGAATTATTATTAACTGATTTCCATTTTAAAAAATATAACTATTGGTTGAAACGTCCGAGGGAATTATTCAAAAGCAAGATACCCCATGTTGGTATTTTGTTAACCGTATTACCTAGGAAAAAAGACTCGCCATTCGTGTGTGGATATTATAAGGTTGGAAGGAACATCCTAATTATCTTTCTTTATTGATTGTTTGTGCATACATGCATACATTTACATCTGGCTCACAGCCCTGGATTACAACAGTTCAAAAGCTTACTACAATCTGACCTACCCCGGAAGCGAAGAATCTAGCAACGAATCATTCACTTGCTCAACAAAAATAATGGATCCCGAACAAATTCAAAGAATGGTGGATGATGCCCTCAATTCCAAGATGGAAGAAATAAAAGAGGCCATGGCCGAGACCATAAAGAATCAACTAGCTGCAATTTTAGGAAACAATGTCGAAGCATCTACTAGCACCAAGAAAGTCAAGCGGAAGGCTAAAGTTCATGAGGTAGCTTTTGATGATGATAAGGTGATCATTGATAATGATGATGATTGGGCTCAATACTACCAAGATCCTCAAGACAAAAAGGAGCCGAAGGTTGTTAAGAAGGCAACTATTGAAAAGACCGAGACTTCTGATGTTGAAAAGATGATTGCTGATTTAGAAAAGAAATTTGAGAAGAAATTGAAAATCGATGAAATGTCCGAAGTTGACAAATTATTTGAGCTAGATGAAGAAGTTCCATACAAATTCAAGATGCCATCCTTTGCGAAGTTTGATGGAACCAAAAATCCTCACCTCCATGTAAAGCAGTATATCACTGCCATGCAGTCTGCCCGAGCTACTAAGGCTCAAACTCTAAGGTACTTCATGCTCTCATTGGACCCTGTTTTCCAAAATTGGTTCAATACCTTAGATGATGGAACACAAAAGAATTGAGATTTTCTATACAAGGCCTTCATCCAGCAATATGGGTATAATGTCGAGATGGAAGTTACCTTAATGGAAGTGGAGTCCATTAGGAAAAGGCCAACTGAGAATTTTGTGGATTATGTAAAGAGATGGAGAAACAAGGCTGCTTTGCTCAAGAAGAGGCCCGATGAATCCGATCAAATAAGGATGATTGTAAGAGGCATCCTGCCCAACCTCCGTGAAAGGTTATCTCATATCCTTATAAGGGACTTCAAAGATCTTCTCCAAGCTGGTCTGAAAATTGAAGAGTGGGAAAGAGAGAAGAACCGTTTTTCAATAAGAAGGAATGAGAAAGGGAATTTTCAGCCTAGTAATCAAAGTACGCAAAAAGAAGTTGATGTTAATGCCACTAGTCAAGGAGGAATGAGGCAGTTTTCAGAATTAGGGAAACCACTGTCTTGGGTTCTCAATAAGCTACAAAAGAAGGGATTGTTACAACCCTTGACTCCTCGACCTTTGCCTAATCCTCTTCCACCTAACTTTGATACTAATGCATTTTGCCAATTCCATCAAAGGCCTGGACACGAAATGGACAATTGTATGAAGTTGAGGCATGAGATCTAGAATTTAATTGATAATGGCAAGTTGCCTGAGCCGGACAAGCCCAATACCAAAGGTAATCCATTTCCAAGGTTCAATAGGGTGCCACCACCAGCAACCTTCATAGTAGGAAAAGGATTAGAAGAGGATTTTGTTTTATCATCCTTTCAAGATGGGGATATTGAAGATATGAAAGGAAAAGAAGCTTAAACTCAACAAACTTTCCTTAGCTTGAATGTTGCTATTCAATTTTACTTTTTTTAATATTTAATTGGAACTATTGTGTTTTTCAAATTTAAATTTGTTTAAATAAATTACTTTTATCAAAAATTTGGTTGGTCTTTGTTCATTTTGGTGCTCAACTAATGAGGAATCTAGCTTGATAATTCATGAATTAATGTGTTTACGCATCATGACTTGAATGACTTTACTAGGTGAGGGAATTCCTCTATAGCATTGAGTTGTGTATGCTTACTTAGAGAGGGCTCCTGCATAATTACCTTTGTCTAAATCCTAGTCAGTCTTAGAGCATGCTTAGACAAAATTTTTAGGCAAAATTGAACTCTGCTTATTTAAGGGAGAGATGATCTAGGCATTGTTTGGTTAGCCAACAACTAGTATCCACCCTATTAAATATCAATCTCTAGTTGTCCCTTTGAGCCTTCATAAAATTTTAGCTTTCTTTTCATTGACTTACAAACCCTGATAACATACCCTAAGTTGTTGTGATACTTTTGACAAGTCTTATGATCACTAAGGTGAAGAGGCAAGAAGATCAAAGAATGGAATGCATAGCCAAGACTGTAAGGATAGTTGATGTTTTCAAGACCATAAGGGTAGTTGAAGTTCACCTAATATCTCCAATTTATCAAGACAACATCAGAGTAACAAATGGTTTATCCCTGTTAAAGAAGATTTATGTTACTCCACTCGTCCATTATTAGGTATCCAAGTTGGTACAAACAAGACAACTCTGTTAGAGCTAGAACCAAAAGGAAAAAAAACAATAAACAAGAAAAAAAAAGAAAAAAAGAGGAAAAGAAAAAAAAGAAAAAAAGAAAAAAAAAAGAAAGAAGAAGAAGAAATAAAATAATAAAAAAGAGAGAAGAAATAAAACCCAAAAAGGCGACTAAAAAAAAGCCAACTGAGTTCTCTGTTACCTAAGGCAACAAAAGGCTTCCACTTGGTTTATAAGGATATTTTGACTTGAATTGGTCTAACCCAACCAAAGATTCAATCAAAATTGGAGAAAAAAATGAGGAAGACCATCCAGTTCTTGAAAGTTCTATACTTGATAGTCCTACAAGAAAGAAGGACAAAATGATAAAATGCTTAGAGAAAGGGAAGAGTAAGAAAAAGAAAAAGAAAGAAAAGGGAGAAGAAGAAGAGAAAAAAATTTGGGTAACAAACTTTTTGTAGGGGCAAAGACTATCTTAATCAAGATCCAGATTAATGCTAAGAAGATAGAAAGAATTTAGAGTCTAGAAAGATTGCTCCCAACTGCCTAAAGTTCAAACAAGAAATTTATAGTGTGAAGGTTTGTCCATTATGTCACATCAGCTCCAACCTACAAATGGCCTTTACTTTAACCCATGTCCCTTATAGACCCCATTTCAAGCCTATTAAAGACCTGTTGATCTCTCTCGGTAGGTAGAGTCTATTAGTGGAGATAGTTTGGATAAGCATGCATATGAGATAGACAGTATATTAAACTCAATGAGACCAGTGGCCAAGTAATATGTATGCGCCTATCTGAAGTGCAACAGTTCTTGCTTAAATAGAAATGATTCCCAAGTTTAGTACGGTAACTAGGGTTGTCATGTTATAGATATGTTAATTTGGAAAAATCAAGTCCTGAGGTACATTGACATTAATTTGGCAAAGCCAACATTTGATTTCAAAATCAAAATTCAAAAGAAAAAAAAAAACAAACAAACAAAAAAAGAGTTTTATCATACAAAGCCTTCAAGTTAAGGGAAGTATGTTGAACCTCCAAAGGACACATTGGGCAAAGGAAATGATTATTGGCAAGGTCATGAAGAAGCTATCAACTGACATGATGAGACATAGTTTGAAATAAATGAATCCTAACTCTGCTGCTTGGGGTCTCCATTATTCATATTTTCAACATCTTGAAGATAAAAGCCATAAATGTAAAGCTTTCTATCATTCCAATGCAAGACTTGAATGATCGTCGAAAAGAAGTCAATGAGAATACTTCTGCTGATGACCTCAGTCTGTGAGTGAATGAAACCGCTGTGAGTATTATCATACATATCATGCATACATGAGCATATCACATCGCACTTTCTTGTCTTGTGTTGTCTATTCCTTGGCAAAATGAACAGCAAACACCCTGCGAAGTAAGGAATCAAAAGAAGATGTCAAATCAGGGGGGCATAGAAAGCCTATTTGCTTGTGGAAGTTCCCGTCATTTTGCAAAAGAAGAAATACGTGCTTGTGCGACAAACTAGATGGCAAAAACATCAATCAGAGCCCGCATAGAAAATTCATGGGTTTGAGCCTACACAGGGGGCAAAGTTTCTCCTTTTCAAATTTTTTTTGAGTCTATATATAAAAAATTCTTTGCCACGCAGGGGGGGCAAGGAGAGGATATGAAAGCTAGCTAAAAAGGGCTGAATTTTTTTACAAAAGTGCAAAGGAAGAACAAGACAGAATAAAAAAGAAGAAAATTAGAATTCTCAAAAGAATGAAGATACAAAAGACAAAAGATCAGTCCAACTAAAAGAGCTGAAGCCAGGGAAAAGACCCAATTTAAAGGATGAAGATCCAATTTCAAGGGTGAAGACCCGATCTCAAAGAAGAAAGATCCATTTTCAAAGCTGAAGATCCGTTTTGAGGGTGAAGAACCACAATGCATAGAACGGCCGGAGCAGTCAGACTTCTCAACTGATAAAAGGTTAGTCAAACTCATTCTTGGGTCCAAGTACCCAAATCAATTCAAGCTCAGGTCCAAGTACCCAATCTCGGGTCCAAGTACCCAAATCAATCCAATCTCGGGTCCAAGTACCCAAATCAAATTAATCTCGGGTCCAGGTACCCAATCCTGGGTCCAAGTACCCAAAATCAAATATAATCTCGGGTCCAAGTACCCAAATCAAATCAATCTCGGGTCCAAGTATCCAATCCTGGGTCTAAGTACCCAAATTCAATCCAATCTTGGGTTTAAGTACCCAAATCAAATTCAATCCAATCTCGGGTCCAAGTACCCAATCTTGAGTCCAAGCACCCAATCTCGGGTCCAAGTACCCAAATTAATTCAAGCTCAGGTCCAAGTACCCAATCTCGAGCCCAAGCACCCATTCTCGGGTCCAAGTACCCAAATCAATTCAAGCTCGCGTCCAAGTACCCAATCTCGGGTCCAAGTACCCAATCTCGGGTCCAAGTACCCATATCAAATTCAATCCATCTTAGGTCCAAGTACCCAATCTCGGGTCCAAGTATCCAAATCAAATCAATTTCAGGTCCAAATACCCAATCCTGGGTGCAAGTACCCAAATCAAATCAATCTCGGGTCCAAGTACCCAATCCTGGGTCCAAGTACCCAAATCAAATTCAATCCAATCTTGGGTCCAAGTACCCAAATCAAATTCAATCTAGTCTCGGGTCCAAGCACCCAATCTCAGATCCAAGCACCCAATCTCGGGTCCAAGTACCCAAATCAATTCAAGCTCGGGTCTAAGTACCCAATCTCTGGTCCAAGCACCTATTCTCGGGTCCAAGTACCCAAATCAATTCAAGCTCGGGTCCAAGTACCCAATCTCGAGTCCAAGTACCAAAATCAAATTCAATTCAATCTTGGGTCCAAGTATCCAAATCAAATCCAATCTTGGGTCCAAGTGCCCAATCTCAGGTCCAAGTACCCAATCTCGGGCCCAAGTACCCAAATCTAATTAATTTCGGGTCCAAGTACCCAATCCTAGGTCCAAGTACCCAAATTCAATCAATTTCGGGTCCAAGTACCCAATCCTAGGTCCAAGTACCCAAATTCAATCAATCTCGGGTCCAAGTACCCAAATCAAATCAATTTCGAGTCTAAGTACCCAAATCAAATCTAATCTCGGGTCCAAGTACCCAAATCAAATTCAATCTGGGGTCCAAGTACCCAAATTCAATCCATTCTCAGGTCCAAGTACCCAAATCAAATCCAATCTCGGGTCCAAATACCCAATCCCGGGTCCAAGTACCCAAATCAAGTTCAGTCTCGGGTCTAAGTACCCAAAACAAATTTAAATAATCATCTCAAAAATTAAGTCTTATTGCTTTTCACTCTCTTTCACTAAAGTCTCAGATCATTCAAGCAAGGGGCAAACTGTAGACCCTTAATTTTTTACCTAGTCCGGTCCAACATATTTTATTTAGTCCAAAATAATTTTTGTGTTGTCCAATATATTTTAGTTACTCCAAAATAATTTTTATGGTATATTGATTAATTTTAATATTTATTTTAGTAAAAAAAATGGTGAAATGAACAAAAAATCAAAAATAATAAAAAATAACGAAATAACAAAAAAAATCGGCGACGAAAATCGTCGTCGAAAGTCAGCGTGGGCCCGTGGGCATTTCCCCCGCAGGAAACTCGCTAGGCGCAGTTTTTCCGCAACAGTTTTTTTCGCCAGCGAAATTTTTTCAACGCAAATTTTCCGAAACATAATACAATTAGGTTTCGATTTCCTTTTCTTATTCAATAAAGATACCATGAATAATTAGGAATGAAGGATATAAAACTTCTATAAATATGGACTAAACAACACAAAAAAAGGGAGGCCAAAAAAAAAGAAAATTGGACAGGAACTTGGATCAAGAAGTGGAAACCGAAACTGTGAAGGAAAAATGGGAATCAAGCAGTTTTTTTGAGAGAGCAGAAAAACAATTCAAGCAATTCAAAGACAAAAAGGCTTGTCTTTGACCTTGTTCATCCAAAAAGCAATTTTTGGTGAAACTTACAAAATAAGATTTGAATTCTTAATTTCTTTTGTTTTTTTTTTCACAGTAGCTTAATCATCACTTTGTTTCTTTTAATTCAAAAATTTTAGGACCTCAATTTACTTTTTCTAAGGCATAAAAATCTTAAATCGTGGCTTTATTTTCTAAAAGTTTAAAGATATTAGTTTTATTTCTTCAAAACCCCAAAACTAAGATTTGCTTTCCAAATTATTAAAACCCAAAATTGTGTTCTGTATCCTTCCAAAAGACTTAAAAAATATCTTTTTTCTCTTATAAACTTTAAATCTTTTGTTTAAATTCATAAAACTTCATAAAATTGTCAATTTTCTTTCTAAATACTAAAATAAAATTCATTACCCGAGACCCTTAATTTAAAATTCCTAAAACCATAATTCAACTCCAAAACCTAAAATAGTGAACCCTAACCTCCTTAAAACCTTAAACCTTAATTTTTTCTAAACCCTAATCCTGTAAAACTTTAAAAAATCATATAAACACAAATATTTAATTTTACACAGTAAGCTTGAAACCATAATTCAATGAATAGCCATAAACCACAAATCAATCAACCTTTTAAAACATAAAACCTTAATCTATTTTAATTTCTTAAAAAACTCACAGTAGCTATAATTTAGACTTTTATTTGCTTTATTCAATTCTATATTTGATTATACTTTGATTTATTTTATATGCTTTAATTCATTTAAGTTTAATGATTAGTTTATTTAATTTATCATGGGTGGATGTTTACTTTCTATTGATATTTAATACCTTTGATGAATGATTTATTTATGATGAATGGTTATTTACTTTTATCAATTTATTTAGACATCCAAATGTTGTAAGAGGTATGTTTCCACTTGTTGGGTATTTCATTAGTTAAATATCAAGTAATTTAAGTTGCTTTTCTATTTTAGAACCAATGTAAAGGGCATGTTTCTACCTTTTGGTGGGTGTCCTATTTAGGCATGGGATGTAAGGACATGTTTCCATATTTGGATGGGTGTCCATTTATTTATTTTGTTTTGCTTGGACATTGCTTTGATTTTAATATAATGATGCTTTCTCTTTATTGTGTGTAGTATGGATAATGTTGTTATATTTAAGAATCTTATAATACTAAGACGTGTAAAGGAGGCCGGTTCCAATGAACCGGGCGTTGTGGGGGTGCTGGGCCATTTCTCACCTTCCCCACACGTACCCAACTTTTTGGACCCATTAGGGGGTTGGGGATTCCTTAGGAATCGAGTCATCCACCCCTTTCTTTTTTCCTGGCCCTTTCGGGTGGTGACTCCATTTTCTCCGGACTTAGGTCTGTGTTCTTTAAGGCCCCGAGCCTAAACAGTGCCGAAGTCGCAAGAACCATTCCACTGGGAGTGGGGGAGAAAATCCCCGCTCACATAATCCGTCCTTATAAACCAAATGGAAGCCTTTTGTTGTCTTAGGTAAAAGAGAACTCAATTGGCTTTTTGAACCACCTTTTTAGGTTTTATCTTTCTTTTTTTTCCTTTTTGTTTTTTCCTTTTGTTTTCTTCTTTTTTCTTCTTTTTATTTTTCTCTTCTTTTTTTCCTTTCTTTTTCTTTTCTTTTGTCTTTTTTGTTTTCTTTTCTTCTCTCTTTTTTTTTTGGTTTTTTTTGTTCTAGCTTTAAAAGAGTTGTCGTGACTGTACCGACTTGGGCTTCCAATAATGGATGAGTGGAGTAACATAGATCTTCTTTAACAGGGATAAATCATTTGTTACTCTAATGTTGTCTTGATATATTAGTGTTATTAAGTGAACTTCAACTACCCTTATGGTCTTGAAAACTTCAACTACCCTTATGGTATTGAAAATATCAACTATCCTTATGGTCTTGGCTATGCATTCCATTCCTTGATCTTCTTGCCCCTTCACCTTAGTCATTATAAGACTTGTCAAAAGTATCACAACAACTCAGGGTAGGTTGTTGAGGTTATATGCTAATGAAAAGAAAGCTAAAATTTTATGAAGGCTCAAAGGGACAACTAGGGATTGATATTTAATTGGGTGGACACTAGTTGTTGGCTAACCAAACAATGCCTAGATCATCTCTCCTTTAAATAAGCAGAGTTCAATTTCTACTCTAAAGTTTGTCAAAGCATGTTCTAAGATTGACTAGGACCTAGGCAAAGGTAATTATGCAGGAGCCCTCTCTAAGTAAGCATACACAACTCAATGCTATAGAGCAATTCCCTCACCTAGTGAAGTCATTCAAGTCATGATGCCTAGACACATTAATTTATAAACATCAAGCTAAATTCCTCATTGGTTGAGCACCAAAATGAACAAAGACTAATAAAAATTTTGATGAAAGTAATTTATTTAAAGCAACTTTAAGTTTGAAAAACAAGATTGTTCCAATTAAATATTAAAGAAAGCAAAATCAAAAAGCAACATTCAAGCTAAGGAAAGTTTGTTGAGTTGGAGTCGAAGATACTTCATTATTTTGACGTTGAGTTGGAGTCGAAGATACTTCATTATTTTGACATCTCAAGGGCAAGGATTTTCTCCATCATCAAGGATCATTGCTTCATCATCATCTTTAGCAGCTTCTCTATCCATATCATGACAAGGTGACAAGATAAAACTCTTCATGAAGGTTGTAAGCGATGGTGCCCTTCCAAATTTAGGCAGAGGATTATTCTTAGTGTTGGGATTATCAGGCTTAGGCAGCTTTCCACTATCAATCAAATCTTGGATTTCATGCCTTAATCGAACACATTTATCTGTCTCATGCCCTTGCATTTGATGAAATTGACAAAAAACCTTAGCATCAAAATTAGGTGGTAGAGGCTTATGTAGAGGCCGAGGTGCCAATGGTTGTAGCAAATCCATTTTCATTATATTTTCTAACATTTTTGACAAAGGCTCTCTTAAGTCTGAAAATTTATGTTTCTTTGTTGGCTTAGTTGTTGCATCTTTCTCAACACCTCCTCTTTCCCTTTGACTTTGCCCACTAGGGTGATAGCTGCTCTTATTGCTCCACTTAGATAACACATGGTTCGGTTGGTCTTGTAGAATAAGGATTGATCTCTCATTTTTCATTTGATCTCTATCAGTAGACATGTTCCTTGTTAATGCTGCCTTTTCCTTCTTTCTTATGTCAATGGGAGATGCCTCATTAGCATTGTTAATGATCTCTAGAATTTGAATCAACTGGGTCCTCATAATTTCAGCCAATTGATCTCATAGCTCAGCCATCCTAGCTTTGACAACTTCATCAACTATGTCCTTTAGCTGGTTTGCATCCATCCTTGAAATGTTGTTGGTGGTGTTGTTGTATGCTCTTGAACTGTCGTACTCTAGGTCTCTGAGCCAGAGAGGATCAATGATATGAGATGCAAATATATGTATGTATGCATGTATGCATAAACAATCAACAAACAAGGATAATTAGGACGCTCCTTCCAACCTTATAACATCCACACTCGAATGGCGAGTCTCTTTTCCTAGGTATATGGTTAACAAAATACCAACATGGGGTATCTTATTTTCAAATATTTCTCTCGGACGTTTCAACCAATAGTCATATTTTCGAAAATGGAAATCATTTCATAATAATTCCCATTAATTAGGTTTTGATCCATTCAACCATCTAAAGTAGCTTTTATGCTATGTTGGATGAAAACGAAATTAAGAGGTTTATTAAAAATAGATTTCTCACTTGAAAAAGGTAACTAATGGTTCATGCCAAAAACAAGCCCATGATTAATTACTCTTAGTATAAACTAGGCTCATAATTGGTTTTTGGTATTTCTTAATTGACCTAAATATTTTGCAAGCTCTTTGCAAGAAAAAGTTCGATGAAAATAATTTTATTTCAAAGCCCATTGTAAAAAGATCCTAGAAAAAATGGATTTTGGGCTTAGTATTTCGGCCATGAGCAAAAGAATTTTTGATTTGTTTTTAGAAAAGTTTTATGTCCAAAGACCATCTTGAAAAGTATTGAAAATAGCTTTGGTCTTTTGGACTTTAAAGAAAAATTTATTTGAGCTTACAATATACTTAGGTCATATTAGAAAAAGGACAAACCAAATAAGCCATGATTCAAACAAAGATAAATTAACCATAGTCAAACAACATGCATTTGGGGTAAAACCTAAGGAAAGTAACTAGGCCAATTACATGAGCTTTAATCTTTGGGTTAAAAGGCTTAGGTTCCCATAGCAAGTATATACCAAATGGTAGGAGGCTATGAGTAGTTATGCCATGCTCGATATCCATACCTTGAGTGAAAGTATGGTATCCCTTACATAACATAACACGGGTAACACGGGCATCCTAACTCACACACACGATGCAATCTAATATGATGCAATGGATAATATCATTATAAGAAAGAATAGAATAATATAAAGACCAACGAAATCAACTTCTCTTATCCCCAGTGGAGTCGACACTGTGAGCGGGGATTTTCGCCCCCACTCCCGGTGGAATGGTTCTTGCTACTTCGGCACTGTTTAGGCTCGGGACGTTAGAGAACACGAACCTAAGTCTGGAGAAAATGGAGTCGCCACCCGGACGGACCGAGAAAAAGAAATGGGTGGATGACTCGATTTCTAAGGAATCCCCAACCCCCTAATGGGTTCGGAAAGTTGGGTACGTGTGGGGAAGGTGAGAAATGACCCAGCACCCCTACAATGCCGGGTTCACTGGAATCGGCCTCCTTTACAGGTCTTAATATTATAAAATTCTTAAATATCATAATATTATCCATATTACACACAATAATTAAAAGAAAGCATCATTATATTTAAAATCAAAACAATGTCCAAACAAAACAAATAAATGGACACCCATCCGAGGATGGAAACATGTCCTTACATCACATGCCTAAATAGGACACCCACCAAAAGGTAGAAACATGTCCTTTACATTGGTATAAAATATAAAAGCAATTTAAATTATATAGAACTTGATTAATGAGGTACCCACAAAGTGGAAACATACCTCTTACAACATTTGGAAATCTAAATGAATTGATAAAATAAATAATCATTCACTATAAATAAATCATTCATCAAAGCTATTAATCAAAATATAAAATGAACATCCATCCGTGATAAATTAAATAAATCAAGAATTGAAATTAAATAAATCAACCATCAAAAAAATATAATAAACTATATAATCAAATCTAAAATTAAATAAAGTAATAAATATGTAAATTTAGGGTTTTAAAGAATTATCAATTGAATTTAGGGTTTTGAAGCTTAGGATTTAGAAACTAAAGTTTTATAATTAGGGTTTTGAAATTAGGACTTTTAGGGTTTTTTGAAACTAGGGTTTTGGAAACTAGGGTTTTGGAATTAGGGTTTTGGATAGTTAGGGTTTTTAAAACTAGGGTTTTGGAATTAGGGTTTTTAAAACTAGGGTTTTGGATAATTAGGGTTTTTGGAATTAGCTTATTGCTTAAAAAAACACAATTTTGGATTTGGAAAAATAAATGAAGGTTTTGGAAAAATAATCAATATTTTGGAGTTTAATAATGAAATGGTTTAGGCTTTTGGATAAAAATAGTTTGAGGTTTTGAGTTTTAATGAAATAACATACGGTTCTTGAAGTTAAAGTAAACAAGATAGATTTTAACAATTAATTGTTGACTAGTGGATAGTTTTATATTTTATGAATATGCCAGTGGGATTATGAATACCAATTGATCAATGTGATAATTAAAGCAAACGATTAAAGTTATTAAAACAAAAACCAAACCAAGCGATTAAAGTTATTAAAACAAAAAAAACAATTTACTGCATGTTCAAAGATCAAGCTACTGTGTGTTCAAAGTTACTGCATGCATGCATGTTCTTATTAATCAAAGAAACAAAACTACTGTAAACATAAATAATTCATGATTAAAGATCAAACATCCACTCGTTGGTTACTCCACAATTAACTTCTGGATGAACAATTAATAAAGACAGCACTGATGAATTGATTACTGATGAATGTTTGATGCTAATCTTTTCTATTTGTTGTCGTCTCTTTGCTATCTTATTAATGTTCCTTGCCATTCCCTCTTAATGTTCCCTTGTTAATCTTTTTCCTCCTTATTTATAGAAGAATTCTGTTATTAATCCTAATTACTCACGGCATACAATATTGAATAAGAAAAGGAAACCGAAACCTAATTGTATTAGGTTTCAAAAAATTTGTGTCAGAAAATTTCGCTGGCAAAAAAAACCGCTGTGGAAAAATTGCGCTGGCAAAAAAAATTGTGGTAGGAAAAATTGCGCTGGCGAAAAAGCTGCCGCAGCTGGGCGAAATGGCCCCAGGCCATTTCGCGCAGCCGATCGCCCCTTTTTATTTTTTGATTATTCATTTTTTGTTTATTATTATTATTATTATTCATTTTTATTAATAAAAATTAGAAACTAAACCAAATATTATTTAATTAAGATAACAAAAATTATTTTGGACTAATTAAAATGTATTAGACAAAACAAAAATTATTTTGAACTAATTAAAATATATTGGACCGGACTGGGTCAAAAATTAATGGTCTACACCAACTATGAGTATTTGCTTAATTCCCATTCTGTCTCAGGCAGTTCCACTTCCAAGACCACTCTTAGCGACTTGATTTCAATCTTAATAGGTAGCACTGCTTCCATTCCATAGACCAAAGAGAACGGCGTCGTTTCGATCGAAATTTGCACACTTTTTCTTTATCTCCATAAAATGAACGGGAGTAGCTCTGACCAATCCCTGTATGTCTTGGTCTTTTTGGTAAGAATCTGCTTAATCATCTTATTGGCCACTTTTACTACACCACTAGCTTTTGGTCTGTATGGGGAGGATCAATGATGACTGATATGATATTTGACAAACAAATCCATGAAAGCTCCTTAAAATTGTACCCCCATTATCTGATACTACACAATGCAGAACTCCATATTTGCAGATGAGATTTCTTTTAATAAATCAAGCCATTTTTCTTGCCCCAAATTTATTGAAAGATTCCACTTCAACCCATTTTAAAAAGTAATCAACTGCTACTACTATGTACCGATGGCCATTTGAAGCTTTCACATGTATTTTGCCAATAATGTCTATTCCTCAAGTTACGAATGGCCAAGGTGAAGTCGTAGAATATAATTCCTCGAGAGGCACATGATTCAAATTTCCATACACCTGGCATTGTTGATATTTCTGCACAAAATCAATATAATCTTTTCCATGGTCAACCAATTGTAGCCTTGCTGGATTATCTTCTTAACCAGAGCTAAATCATTCATATGGGGTCCATAAGTTCCTGCATGTATTTCTTACATAATCTGCTCAACTTCAGACTTTCTAAGACATCTTAAATTCACCCCCATCAAGCAATCTTCGATACAGCTTTCCTTAGAAGGTGATGTATTGCAACGACCATCACCTTATTGATCTTCTTTCTTCTCTTGTTGCCCCAAATGGATATTCCCTATTTTCAAAAAAATTGCATTATAGTATTATACCATGCATCATGGTCCGTATCAGTTTCCATGACCATTTCATACTCATAGCAAGGATTTTTTGAAGTAGTCAAGACAAGAGGTTTAAGGAATAATTTGATAGTATCCTCCAAAGTGGCTAGGGCATCTGGTTCTCTTCTCTTGGCAAGTGTAGGAACCTACACTCCTTGAAGTTCTTTTTTTAAAACAGTTAAGTAGTCATAGTACAACTTCAATTTTTCTTCCTTCAGCTCCCATTCTCCATTCACTTAGAATACTACTAACAATCCATTCACCTGGGATACTACTAATAATGAGTCACTGAAGACCTAGACTCTATCGACCCTCATCATTATCAAGGTTTCCAAACCAAAGATGCATGCTTCGTATTCCACCATATTATTGATTACCCTGAATTTTAACTTTTTAGATAAGGGGATGAGTTCTCCTTTGAGTGATTCCAATATTACTCCTAATCCAACTCCTCTTATATTAACTGTGCCATCTAAATACATCCTCCATTCTTGTACTTCTATGGCCTCCAAAATGCTTATTTCAGAATTCAAAAGTTACTTCTTCACTGTCAAGTAGTGGTTATTGAGCAAGAAATTTTGCTGCTTTGCCCTTCATGGTCTTCCTGGTTATATTTCCAATCTCAAATTCTTCAAGGATTATCAACCAGTGACCATATTTCGCAATCAACGAGGGTGTCTCTCTCAAATATTTCACTGGATCCAACCTGAAAATTGCTTGCACATTATATGATTGAAAGTAATGTTGCAACTTCTTAGATGACCAAACCATGGAAATACAGGTCTTTTCAATGATACTATACTTGACCTCATAAGGTAGGAGTTTTCTACTCAAGTAGTAAATTTCACACTGAACTCTTGATTCATCCGTTTGAGCTAGCATTACTCCTATTGATCCTTCTTATGCTGCTAAGTACAGTATCAATGGTATGCTAGGCTTGGGTGGTTTTAGGATTGGTGGATTCAACATGTATTCTTTTATGCTAGCCTTTTGACACTCACCATTCCATTATATCAGTTGGTTCTTCTTAAGAAGTCTAAAGATGGGTTCACAAATGGTTGTGCATTTTGTAATGAATCTACTTATATATTGTAACCTTCTGATAAGCCCCCTGGCCTCCTTCTTTATCTTAGGGGCCGACATATCCCTGATTGCCTTAACTTTCTCAGTATCAATCTCAATGTCATTTGGGCTAATGACATGGCCTAATATCTTACCCGAGGTAACTCCAAACACACACTTCTTTGGGTTTAACTTAAGGTTATACTTGAATGTTCTTTCAAAGAAAATTTCTAAAATTTGGATATGTTATTCTCTTGTTTCTGACTTTACCATCATATCGTCAACATACACTTCAACCTCTTTATGCATCATATCATGGAACAAAGTTATGGCCATTTTTTGATAGGTTTCTCTAGTATTTTTCAGTCAAAATGACATCACCTTGTAGCATAATATACCCCATGTAGTTATAAAGTCTATTTTGCCTTTATCCTCTTGGGCCATTAACACTTGATTATATATGAAAAACCCATCTATAAATTAGTATAGCATGCTAGAGGCCGCGCTATCAATTAGAACATCTATATGGGGTAAAAGGAAATCATCATTAGGGGAAGCCTTATTTAAATCCCTATAGTCGACACAGTCTCTAATTCTTCCATCCTTTTTTGGTACAGGGACAATGTTGGCCAACCACTCAGGGTAATCTATCACTTCTAAGAACTTTACCTATATCTATTTGATGACTTCTTCTTTTATCAATTCTGCCGATTCTGGTCTTAGGAGCCTCAATTTCTGCTTGATGGGCTTCATGTAAGTATAGGTTGAAATCATGTGTTTAGCAGTATCTCGATCAATCCCGGGCATATCCTCATAAGACCAAGCAAATACTTCTTTATATTTTTTGAATATTTTCTCAAATATGTCTCTCTCTTCAAGAGTAAGGTCAGATGCTATGCTAATGTTTTTAGGAATTTTAGTTGTTCCCAAATTTAATGATTGTGTGTCGATAGAGTTAATATTAAAAATGCTCATGTAATCACCACACAAATGTATGCAACCATCAGGAAAAATATCACACAAGTGAGCAAAATCAGACTTTATTGCATTCATTTTAGAAAAGAAAACATCATCATCCTCATAAAGAGTAGACAAATCAAAATCAAAATCAATGTTCTCATCATCACATATTGCAAGATTCTCAATGATCTTCAATAAGTGCAGCAATCTCTTCTCGAGTCTTCAGGACTTTTGGGCCAGCTTCCTTCTTCTTCTTTTGATTGACTGACGGTATGATCTTTTTCTTCACCTTCTTAGCAATCTCAGTAACATCAACAAATATCTCAAACCTAGGGATCATCTTTTCCTTGAACATGATAGACTTTGGTTTCCCTTGTAGTGGGCCCAACTCAGGTGCTTTGACAAATATTTTTTCACGTTGTCTCCCTTGAGCAGAGTATTACCATCATTTGTCTCTTCATATCCCAGCCCCTTTCTTAATACTTGAGTCTTAAAATTGGGAAGCTCCATCACTCTTGCTTTCCCTTTCCCAAGTCCCATTCCTTGCAAGTAGTTCATCTGCTTCATCATGGTCAGAACCATAATACCGATTACCATGTCTTTAAAAATACCGGCTACTTGGAAACCATTGAAAGGTCTTTCCACCATATGAGCATTAATAGCTTCACTGCTTTCTGCCTCAATTATTATCATACCATCATCACTTGAGAACTTGATCTTTTGATGAAGTGTGGAGGGGAGTCCACTAAGAGGGTGAAACCATGGGTGCCCCAACAGTAATGCAAAGGTGTTTGGTATATCTAGAACCATAAATTCCACCATAGATTCAATATGACCTACCTTCACCAGGGTCTTGAAGGTTCCTTCAGCTTATCTATTAGTATTGTCATGAGCTCAGATCATCACATCAGTCAAACTCAAATCATGAGTAGTCATGGCAAACTTTGACAAAACCTTGAGTAGATAAACATTTATAGTAGAGCCATCATCGACCATGACACAAGGAGTTCTTCTTCCTTTGACCTCCATCTTAATGAAAAGTGGGCGAACATGGTCTCTTCCATCTTTCGGCAAGTCAGCATATGAAAAAGAAACCATCCCGACGTCAATCTTGTTCCCCTCTTGAATCTCTTTGCATTTCATCACCTCTTCAGCTCTTTTTGTTCCCATAAAACTAACCAGCTCCTTTGGTGTGGCAGAAGCAGAAATCCACATGCTTCTCATACCTTTGGCCATAGTCTCCCAATGCTTCTTAGATGTTGCCAGTAAGTCCTCAATGCTGATGCTGGCTTAGGTCCTTTTCAACTACTTAAGGATATCATCATCTTCATCTTCTTTCATTTCTCTCTCAGCAACCTTCCCCTTGTCAACCTTTGCTTCTTTTAGTTGAGTTCTAGCATAAGGTTTACCAGAATGGGTATTCAACACTTATTCTTTGGGTTCGGACCAATCCCATTCCTCTTACTTGGCTTTTTGTTACTCCTCGCTGTTAGTGGAATTTCAAAACTCATTAACAACATAAATGATCAGTGTTTTTTTTTTTTGCAACTTATTCATCAAGCAAAACCCCTTCTTTTATAGCTTCTCCTCCTATGTCTTGAAATGATAACAAGACAACCTTCTCATTTAGTGCCTCTCCTATCATGAAGGTTGGTAGTGGTGGCAATCTATTGAACCTAGGTAAAGGGTTATCTTTTGTGCAACATTTAATAGGTTCGAGTAACTTCCCACTATCAATCAGATTTTAATTCTCATACCTTAGCCACATGCATTTGTCTGCCTCATGCCCTTACATTTGGTGGAATTGATAGAAAGCTTTGGCATCAAAGTTTGGTGTTAAAGGATTTGGCAAAGATCAAGGAGCCAGTGGCTGTAGCAACCCTTTCTTTTGCAATTTATTGAAAACCCAAGACAAAGATGTCCTAACTCTGAAAATTATCTTTTATTCCCTTGACTAGTTACATTGACATCCATTGCCTTCTGTGTACCTTGATTGCCAAACTGATAATTCCCCTTCTCATTTTTTCTTCCAGCAAAATGGTTATTCTCCCTCTCCTACTCTTCTATTTGTAATCTAGCTTGGAGAAGGTCTTTGAAATCTCTGATATGAGTGTGGGACATCTGCTCATGAAGAGGTAATACACCCCGTACTATCATCCGAATATGATCAAACTCATTTGGCCTCTTCTTGAGAAGTGCAACCTTATTTCTCCATCTCTTGACATAGTCAACAAAGTTCTCATTCTGCTTTTTCTTTATTGATTCTACCTCCATCAGAGTCACTTCCAATTCAAAATTATATCCATACTGCTAGATGAAGGCTTTGTACAACAAATCCTAATCTTTTTGAGTGTTCTCCTCTAAATTATTAAACCCATTTTGCATAATAGGATCTAAAGAAAGCATGAAATACCTTAGAGTTTGAGCCTTAGCAGCTCTGTCATACTACATGGTAGTGATATATTGCCTGATATGCAGATGGGAATTTCTAGTTCCATCAAATTTGGCAAAAGAAGGTAACTTGAACTTGTAAGGAACTTCCTTATCTTGCTTGAATAGCTTGTCCACCTCTGGCATCTCCTCAGCCTTCAACTTCTTTTTAAACTTCTTCTTCATATCAACAATCATCTTTTTAAAGCCAGTAGACTCAGTCTTCTCTATGGCCTTGTTCTCTTTTAGCTTTTCTTGTTAGTCTTGGAAGTACACATCCCAATTAGCATCATCCATTATTACCTTGTCTTCCTCATAGGCTACCTCTATTACCTTGGCCTTTCACTTATCCTTTTGCTTCTTGGTACTAGCAGATGCTTCAACATTGTTGTCCTCCAACAGTGAAAGTAGTTGGCTTCTCACAGTCTCAGCTAAGGCCCTCTTTAGTTCTTCCATCTTGGATGCAGAGGCTTCATTTACTATGTTCTGAACTTTTCCATGGTCCATTGGTCTTGGTTCAAAGTTGACTGAGCCTTCACTGCACTCTAACTGCTAATCATAAGTCGAATTGTTGAAAGCCTTTAAACTACTGTACTCCAGGTCTGTGAGCCAGAAAGAATCAATGCTTATGAAATGCAATGCATATATGCATGAGCAGATACACAAGTAAACAGAGTCAGGACGTTCCTTCTAACCTTATATCTTTCACATACAAGTGGCGAGTCTCTTTGCCTAGGTATATGGTTAACAAAGATATCAGCAGGGGATACTTTATTTTCGGGAATCTCTTAGATGAAATAACCTATATTTGTATTTTCAAAATAGAATCCAATTTATGATAATTCCCACTAATTAAGCCTTAATCCATCAGGTCAACTGAAAGATAGCTTATATGTTATATTGTGGATTAAAACTAAATTAGAGGGTTTATCATAAATAGATTTCTCAGTCAAAATAGACAACTAATGATCCATGCCTTAAGGCCCACTTTAGTTCTTCCATCTTGGATGCAGAAGCTTCATTTACTATGTTCTGAACTTTTCCATGGTCCATTGGTCTTGGTTCAAAGTTGACTGAGCCTTCACTGCACTCTAACTCCTAATCATAAGTCGGATTGTTGAAAGCCTTTAAACTACTGTACTCCAGGTCTGTGAGCCAGAAAGAATCAATGCTTATGAAATGCAATGGATGTATGCATGAGCAGATACACAAGTAAACAGAGTCAGGACGTTCCTTCTAACCTTATATCTTTCACATACAAGTGGCGAGTCTCTTTGCCTAGGTATACGGTTAACAAAGATATCAGCAGGGGATACTTTATTTTCGGGAATCTCTTAGATGAAATAACCTATATTTGTATTTTCAAAATAGAAGCCAATTTATGATAATTCCTACTAATTAAGCCTTAATCCATCGGGTCAACTGAAAGATAGCTTATATGTTATATTGTGGATTAAAACTAAATTAGAGGGTTTATCATAAATAGATTTCTCATTCAAAATAGACAACTAATGATCCATGCCTTAAACAAGCTCATGATTAACAAGTCTTCGTATAAATCAGACCCACAATTGATTTTAATATTCCATAATTGACCTAACTAGTTGTAAGCCCATTTAAGTAAATGTTCTAAAAGCCCATTGAAAAAGGTATGTTTAAAAATAAATTTTGGGCTTTGAGGATGGGCCATGAAGAAAAAGTATTTTTGACCCATCATAAAAGGTTTTATGTCAAAGACTGCTTTGAAAACGAGTTTGAAAATAATTTTAGTCTTTTGGGCCTTAAAAGAATTATTTTTGGGCTTATACCATAAGTTGGTCATATTAAGAAAAAAAGGCAAACCAAATGGGCCGCAACTCGGCTAAAACATATTAATCATAGTAAAACTTCAAGCATTTAGGGTAAACCTAAGGATAATTACTAGGCCAACTACATGGACTTTAGTCTTTGGGTTGAAAAAGACTTAGGTCCCCATAGTAAAGATATACCAAAAGGTATAAGGCTATGAGTGGTTATGTAATATTCGATCTTCATACCTTAAATGAAAGTATGATATCACTTACACACACTATGAGCGGGGATTTTTGCCCCAACTCCCAGTGGAATGGTTCTTGCGACTTCGACACTGTTTAGGCTCAGGGTCTTAGAGAACACGGACCTAAATCTAGATAAAATGGAGTCGCCACCCGGACAGGCCAGGAAAAAGAAAGAGGTGGATGACTCGATTCCTAAGGAATCCCCAACCTAATGGGTTCAGAAAGTTGGGTACGTGTGGGGCAGGTGAGAAATGTCCCAGCACCCCCACAACGCCCGATTCATTGGAACCGGCCTCCTTTATAGGTCTTAATATTATAAAATTCTTAAGTATAACAATACCATCTATATTACACGCAACAATTGAAATAAAGTATCATTATATTAAAAATCGAAGCAATGTCCAAGCAAAGCAAATAAATGGACACCCATCCGAGGATGGAAACATGTCCTTACATCATTCATGTCTAAACTAAATAGGACACCCACCGAAAGATAGAAATATGTCCTTTACATTGGTCCAAAATATAAAAGCAATTTAAATTACATGATATTTAACTAATGAGGTACCCACAAAGTGAAAACATACCTCTTACAACATTTGAAAATCAAAATAAATCGATAAAAGTAAATAACCATTCATCATAAATAAATCATTCATCAAAGATATTAAACATCAATCAAAATAGGAAGTAAACATCCATCCATGATAAACTAAATAAATTAAGCATTGAAATGAAATAAATCAACAAAGCATTGAAAATAAATTAAAGCATATAATAGACTACATAATCAAATATAAAATTAAAAAGCAAGTAAAGATTCAAGTTAGGGCTACTGTTTCTATTTAAGATTCTTTATTTAATGTTTAGGGTTTTGAAATTTATTGGTTTAGGCTACTGTAAGTTTTAAGGGAATTAAAATGGATTAAGATTTTGTAATTTAAGAGATTGATAAGGTTCTTTGATTAACCAAATTAGGGTTTGAGGGGTAAAATCATGAAATTAGGGTTCGGATATTAAAACATTAGTTTTATGATTATTAGCTACTGGATTGTTGTTTTTAGGCTTACTGTGTTGAATTTTAATATTTAAATTTATAGGGTTTTAAGGTTTTAAAGATTAGGGTTTAGAAAACTTAGGGTTTACGGTTTTAGGGGAATTTAGGGTTTAAGACAACTTTAGGGTTTAGGTTTACTAGTTTAGGGTTTACTGTTTTTGTTTTTGAAGTTGAATTAGAGTTTTTAGTGTTTCGAAGGATGTATTTGATTTTAGAATTTGAGAAAACAGTTTATAGTTATATAAAGCTTTATGGAAATAGGCAAGACAATTTAAGGCTTTTGGAAATAGAAAGTATTTTTTTTAGGGTTTTTGGAAATAGAAGGATTAATTTAGGGTTTTAAGGTTTTGGAAAATTGGAAAGCAGATTAGGGTTTTAAGATTTTGAGGAAATAAATTAGGGTTCTTAGATTTTAGAAGAAACATAAAAGTAATTTTAGGGTTTTTAAAAATAAAGGAGACGATTTAAGGTTCTAAGGTTTAGAAAAAGTAAATTAGGGTTCTAAGCTTTTTAGAATCAAAAGAAATATTTAATGATTTAAGCTACTGTAAAGAAAAAAAGAGATTAGATATTCATATCTTCGTTTGTTGGTTCCACCAAAAATTACTTTTTGGATGAACAAGGACAAGGGCAGGATGGCTGCCTTTGATGGATTGATTGCTTGCTTGCTTATTCTCCTCTAAAAAGTGCGATCAATTTGTAAAGTGCCAGTTCCAAAATTCCAGTCTCAGTCTAAAGTCCGATTCCTCCCTTCAAAAATTCATTAGATTCCCCCTTTTCTCTCTCTTTTAGTGTTATTTATAGAAAATTTAAATGATTAATTCAACTTTTTTACGGAAACTAACATTAATTAAGAAAAGAAAACCAAAACCAAATAGAATTTGGTTTCAAAAAAAATTGCGTCGGAAAAATTTCGCTGGCAAAAACTGCGACGGGCTGCGAGCTGAGTGAGAATTAGCGTGAAAAATTGCGGGCTGTGGGCTACAAGGCCATTTTGTCCAACGATTCGTTGCCAATTTTTTCGTCACGGATTTTTATTTTTATTTTTATTTTTATTATTTTTTATTATAATAATTTTTAAAAATTATAAAAAATAAATACTAAAATAAATATTATTTAATTAAGATAACACATAAATTATTTTGGACTAATTAAAATATATTGGACCGGACTGGGTCAAAAATTAAGGGTCTACACAAACACAACACAGTTACACAAGGCATCTTAACTTATGCAAACAATGCAATCTAAGTGATGCAATGGATAATATCATAACAAGAAAGAATAGAACAATATAAAGACCAATGAAATCAACTTCTCTTATCCTCAGTGAAGTCGCCACTGTGAGCGGGAATTTTTGCCTCCACTCCTGGTGGAATGGTTCTTGCGCAAAGTTAGACTCTAGGACTTAGAGAACACAGGCTTAAACCTAAAAAATAGAAATCGTCACCCGGACAAGTAAGGAAAATAGAAAGGGGTGGATGACTCGATTGCTAAAGAATCCCTTGCTCCTTTATTAGGTTTAGAAAGTTGGTTATACATGGGGAAGGTGAGAATGACCCAGTGCCCCCATAACATCCGGTTCATTATAATTGGCCCCCTTTTCAAGTCTATATATTATTAATTTATTAACTTATTATAGTACCATCCATATTGCATGTGTTTTTAAAGAAATAAATACTCATCGTAATTAAAATCAATCAAGCACAATGAGCACCCATCCGAGGATGGAAACATGCTCTTACAAATATTCAAATGTTCTTACAACTTAAATAAAATAGGACACCCATCGAAAAGGTAGAAACGTGTCCCTTACATCAGTCCATAATTCTTTTAAAATTAAAATAAGCAATTAAAATAATTAAGGCACCCATGAAGTGGAAACATGCCTTTTACAAATACTCAAAATCCCAAATAATCAAATAAACATAATTAAACTATTCATAGAAAAATTCAATCACTACAAAATTATTCGGCATTTGCGACGGAAATCTGCAACAAAAAATTTTCGTCAAATTTGCGACGGATTTGCAATGCATTTGCGACAGAATAACAAGTTGACGGAATTTTGAGAAAGCCGTCACAAATAAATCTGTGACGGATTTTTGTTCGTCACAAAGTTTCGTCGCTAAAGTTGGCGGGGATTACTCCCGCCGAGGATTTTTGCGGAAAATTTATACCGTCTCAGATTGGTCTCAGATTCGTTGCAAATTTGCTACCCATTTGCTACGGATTTGCGACAGAAATAAGATTTAACTATATATATATGTATCTGTCGCAAAGCGGTGGCAAATCTGTAGCAAATTTGCGACGAAAAATAGCCGTCGCAAATTTTCATCGTAAAACTGAATGGAAATTTTTAGCGGGTGCCCAAAATTGGCTCTTCTTTAAAATTTTCAAAATTGGCCCAAACTGAAAGGGAATTTTTCCGTCGCAAATAACCTAACCTTCTCTCGCTCTTCTTTAAATTTTGAAGCCTCTGGTTCTCTCCTCTCTTCTCTGCATCTCTCTCTCTCGAAAATGAGTCATGATTCAGCTGGCTCGGCTAATTTCGGCCAAAGATCAAAGCGAAGCTCTTCAAATTATAGCAATACCTGTAATAAGAAGTCCAAAACTAGCAACCAGAAAACCCAAGGCATGGCCTGGGGCTCCAATTCTATCTCTTCCTCTCGTTCTACTTTTCGCAGCTCTCCTTTTTCCGATTTTAGCAGGTACTCTCGCTTTTTTCCTCGGCTGGTGTTAAATTTTTTTCTATATGATTTCTTTTTCCTATTTTTCGCTTGAAATACAATTCAAACCAATGCTTAGATGGTTTTGAATTAGACATGCTTCTGGTGTTTTTTATGTAGTTATATGGTAGAGAAGAATAGGAAACTTCAAAACCAATTCAATGTTGAGGCTTCAAACTCATCTGATGGTGGTTCAATTTCTAAGAAGTCGATCTTTGATGGAGTCTCCATCTTTGTTGATGGTTTCACAATTCCTTCGAGCCAGGTTCAGTTGTTTAATCAGCTCTTATTTATAGGAAAAGGAACAAAAGTTGAATGTTTATTTCTTGGCTCTCTATATGAAGAACACTTTTTTTGATATTTAGATGTGTTGGGTTACTTCTTAATTCTTGTTAGAAATGGAACACGAATGATCTAAATTTTATTTTGTTTCAATTCATTGCTATTGAGAGATGGCATTGTTAAAGATGGTATTTGAGATTTTAAGTCTGTTTTAGGAACTGCGAGGCTACATGTTGAGGTATGGTGGACGATTTGAGAATTACTTCTCCAGGCACCGTGTACTCATATCATCTGTAGCAATCTTTCTGATAGCAAAATTAAGAACCTGAGGTTAATAATCATTTACTAATTTTGTCCTCTGTATTCAATAGATGTGGAATTACATTTTGGCTTTTATTGTTGGTATTTTACTGTTTTTAATTTCAGGTCTTTCAGTGGTGGGCTGCCAGTGGTTAAACCTACATGGATTTTGGATTCTGTTGTTGCTAACAAACTTTTGAGTTGTAAGTTCAAGCATTTTTTGATATGGACTTTTATTGAGTAATTATATAGTTCATAAAATAAAGTATTCAGCATTGAATAGATTATATAGATTTATAGGATACTTCAAGGTAGCAGTAAGATTTGGAATTTGCAATGTAGTGCTTCTATGTGGCATTGATTGGAAATTAGACAACTAGTACTTTTGTTAGGGTTGGGGAGAAGGTAGACAATTTTTGGGGTTCAATGGAACAAGAATGATGTTAAAAGCTTGTTTCATATGCATATGTATGTAGGAAGAGTATGATGACTATTACTTAGCAAAATAAGAAAATTATGTTCTATTATTTAGTTTCTGAATAGGAAATATGATTTATTAATGGCTTGTTGGTGTTGATATTTTGATTGACAGTTATATAACTAACATATCATAAAGTTCCAATTATATCAAACTTTTCTATGATTTTGCAAACAATTTAGAAAATTTAGGGGAGGTAAGGATATAAATGTGAATATAAATAACATGGAGGTATTAATAATTCATGTTTGAGTTTGGTATCTTTATATTATTAATTATATATGAAGAAGCTAACTCTAGTGTAATTTTCTTTGTTGGGAATTTTGCTTTTCAGCCTGGAGCTAATTCAGGCAATCCTGGAGCTACTAATCATAAAAAGGGCAGCCCAGTTCAATTTTTAATTACTTTGTTCAATTTTTAATGATTTTGATCTGGGGATGCTGAGTTCGTGTTCTTGATTTTTTTTTCTGCGATCTGGATTGTTCTTGTTTTGTGATATGGGTTTTCTTGTTTTAGCTTCCCAATTTCTTAGTTTCATTTCTTTTCACATGTGGATGTCCCCGATTTTATTAAATTTGTTTTCTTTAAGTTCATACGGGGTTGCCTTATTTTACAGTTTATGCACTGATTTCTATCTTTTTTTTACTATTATTTTTCCTGTTGCAGTGTCCCAATTCTTGGTTATTTACGTATTATGTTCGCTCTTACGTATCTTACGTTCTTGCCTTTTATTGATGATTCTGGTTCGATCTTTGTACGTTACATGGATAATTTGGTGATCTTATGTGGAGATGTGCATACTTAGAACTTGTTATAATGCATCAATGAAGAATTTCCAAATTCTCTTATTACTATTGTTGCTGACAGATGTAGCGTAATAAATACATCTTCTAGTTAATGAATGATTTGGGTGCAAAACAATTTTTTTTTAAAAGTTATTTACCATCGTTCATCTGATTTATCCTTGTAATATGCATCATTTTCTGTTTCATTGACGTATTTCTGATTCATTGATTGTGGAATTCATATCAGTCTGCAGGAAATACATATACGAAAAGCTTTCCGATGAAGAAGTAGACTGCTGTCCAGTATGCAATATTGATCTGGGATGCCTGCCTGTGGAGAAGTTCAGGTTAGTCTTTGTTTAAATTATAGCTAAATCTCACACCAGCATGTTTAAAGGCACATTTATTGTTAGAAATTGGCTTTTTCTCAACTGTCCTAAAGTAAAAGGCCTTCATATGTTGCTAATAAATTTCTTAAGTTGTTGGCTTTTAGGATCTATTTGGCATTGCTCTGCATGTTTTGGAATATGTTGCTAGATATGGCTAAAGTTAGTTATTGTTTGGATGCAATAACTGCACCTTGTATAGAGCTTCAACATTGGTCAGAACAGGTGTTATTTAGGCTACTCTTTAATTGTTTTTGCTCAAGACGTATGCTTTTCTTTTTCTTTTTTTATTTTTTCAAATGTATCTTCTTTGAACTTTATAGATCTCTTGAATCCAGCTGCCTTTTCCCCACTTTTTCCTTTTCTATCCTACTCTTGTGTGCTAAGACATTGTCAAGTTAAAAATTTACTTGATTTGTTCTCTTTCCTCTGTTTAGGCATCGAATGAAGGAAAAATAAAGATTAACAACACTATGGAGAATCTAATTTTTATCTATTGAAACTAGATAAATCTATTTTTCTTTGTCAAGTAGCGTTGTTTTTCTTAGTTCTAAATCATGATTACTTTTCTATTTGTCATACTAGTTTTTTGTACAATTTTTTCCATGCCAGTGAACTCTTCCTAATGTTAATTTTACCTAGTATAGATGGATGGCTTCTGCAGAAGTCTTAAAACTGTTCTACAACATTAGATGTGTGATATCTAAATTATTAAATTCTTAATTGGCATCTCTTTTGCCTTTGATTTGGTTTGGTAAATAGGTTAGCAATTTAGGTTAGCTTTTGAGATTTCATTCACATGTTGTGTTGTTTACTAACCTTGTTCTTGTTTGCCTCACTTAACTAGAAATCAAATAAACATGGTACATGTTTTGAAATTTTTTCATTTGGAAGAAAATTAGTTCTCAAGTTTTGTGTCTATCTGTTGATTTATGCAGGCCAGACCATAATTTGCAAGATATAAGGACCAAAATATTTCCTTATAAAAGAAGAAAAATTAAGGCCCCTGAAGTTATGCCTTCAATTGCATTGCCAGCAAAAAGAAAGGAGAGATCATTATCATCATTGGTAGTCAGCACTCCCAAAGTACCTATACAAACTGGCTTGACAGGAAGGAGATCTAAAGCTAGCACAAGAAAGGCTGCTGCTTTACATTGCAGTTTTGCTGTTGATGAATCCAATAAGAAAGAAGATTCTGCCGAAGATCATCCAACGAGCTCAAGCTCTCTTGGGTCTCCTAACAAAATTATGCAAAACAAAAGGCAGGTAAAGGAGGCAGGAATTTCAGTTTTTTTTTTTGCTGAATGACTTGTTCAAACTTAGTTCTCCTTGAGCCACCTCCAGCAGCTAAACATTCCTCTTTTATATTAAAATTTTTCTCCTCATTAAATTGTTGCAGGATTCTTCTGTGGCTGACTCTCCGAATATACAAAGGCATAAAGAAGAACCAGAGGATGCAGAAATAATGGAAGGGAAAGCAGATTTATGGACTCCCTTAAATTGTCTTGTTGAGGCTGCTAACAGAAGCAAGTCCTCTAAGTCAAATTCACAAACAGCTTGTGTATATACAAAATTCCTGAGCAGCTACACGAGTTGAATGAAAAAGCCTACACACCACGGTTAGTATTACTTTGTTAACGTGTATCATATTATTCTTTTCATTTACTCTTTTTAATATTATTTGCAGGTTAATAATGATGATGCATGTAACACCCCCACATTCAGTACACACACACTACAACACCACAATGTAGCATATGTGCACCGAATATAGGAGTGCTACGGCTTTTCATCAACATTCAAAACATTTTTATATAATACCATCATCTTTCTCAATATACATTATAGATATATTAATACATTTAAGTAGTACACAGCGGAAGTTATAAAATATTTACACATATGAAAACATTTGAGTACATATTTATCATTACATATATATTTACAATATAAACAAAATCTTTATAAAATATAAAAGAGTTATACATGATTGGCAAATCTCCTCTGATCTTTAAGTTCCCAAAATCAACTCTTCAATGTCTACTCTCACTCGGTCTAGAAGAGCTCTCGGGTTCAACTCTATCACCTGCGCGATTAAACACTATCGCGCTAAGCCAAGGGCTTAGTAAGACAATTCATGCTAATGTTATGCTTTAGTGCAATGCAATGTTTCATATATGTATTAACAAATCAACATCAATGATACACACTCAATCAATAAAGATCATACTCAACAAACAATATTCCGTGAATAGTCCGTTTCATCATATAAGTAATATTAACATTTCATTACATTAGAACAACATTTATGTTATACATAAAACCTAGACACCTATGGGCCCATCAAGTATTTAATACGATATTCAGAATTCAGAGTTACTGCTTTGGTTCATAAACACCATTATCAAGCCCGTAGGCAACATATACATATATATATCTCTATCCATGGATAGTGTAACAGACCCGGTCTCTTGGATCATCAACTCATCTAACTCGAGGATATCCTCAACCCGGCAAGACTGTTACAAATCAAATATCTCATAATATCAATTTTCATAGTGTAACAGACCCAGTCTCTTGGACCTCAATTCAACTCAATTTGAAGAGATCCTCAACCCGGCAAGACTGTTAACTTTCATTAAATAGGCATGCCTCAAAAAAACCAGAACTCTGAAACTGAATATCATATTAAACATACACTTATTTCATTATTCTCTTTATCAAACTCTTTCTCAATCTTTCTCATCAATTAGGCAAACACGCCATACATCATTCAATTATATCATCATAGCCAATCATAATGGCTTTATAGCATTTCATATCTCAATTTATATTGTGTATATAGTATTATTAGTATCACATTTCAAAGTATATTATTCATAATACACATCACCATTCACAAGCCTCACAATACACAATACATAACCTTATTCATGTTATATCATATGCATTATCAATTCCATATCATCTCACATTTCATGATTCAACAATGATGTTAGACAAATGATATCTATTTTGATCCTTGACAACTCAAATGGATGATCTATTTAACATGTATATGAAAATCTTGTTGTAGGATTAGATTGCTTCCAATAAGGTGAACAGAACCTTTCTAGCGGTCGCGCCTCACCTGAATACGACCGCCCCATACAAATACAAGATGAAACCTTATTACAGTAGGTTTCGCGGCCAGAAGCCCGACCTAAGTCGCGACCGCACTTCACAATCAAAAGATGAAGCCTTTTTACAGTAGGTTTTGCGGCCAGAAGCCCGACCTAAGTCGCGACCGCACTTGAATAATAGCGACCGCCCCAAATTACGTGTCTCTCATGCACAAACCCTAATTATAGCCAAACCCTTCTAAATGCATTTTAACACATTATGCCCAACACAAACTCACTCAAATGGATGTAATCAAAATCATTAACACCTATTTTGCACATTTAACACAATATTCACATTAACCAAACATTAAATCATTCATCAATTCCAAACCTTAAAACCAACTTTACAATTGAACTTCCACTATCAAAATCCCCCTAAACTTACAATCTTCACAACCAAAATCAACACCAATTCAATCCTTTATCTTACCATCAATTTTAATACTTGCAAACACATATCAAATACACCAAATCATTACATCAACAAATCACACTTCACTTTAAACATAACTTCAAAATTTACAAAGGAAAACAAGAGATTTCTTACCTTAGATGAAGAAATTTCACAAATCTCTAACCAAACTCTTTGATTGCCTCTTCAATTGCACTCTAGCATCAAGAACACTTCTCTTCCTCTTTTTCTCCTTCAATCACCGGCACCCAAAATGAAAAGAAAACAAAATAGCCACAAGTCAAACACTTTTCCATCTTTTAATCTCCACCAAGAGATTTCTAAAGGTAAATTACCTCAATGCCCTTAACCATATAACTCACCTTTTGTCTCATATAAGCCCATTTAAGTAATTACACACTCAACACAAAAATATCTCTTTTCCTTTGACTCTTCCTTTGACCCATTTATATGTTATATATATCATCATATACACAACATATACCATTCTCTCTAAACCCTATTTTCTTTCCCAATTTCTTTTCTCTTGCAATTAACATATATATACAATCCAATATAACAACAACAACAATAACAACAACATAATCAAAACTTCTAGACCATATATGAGGATATTACAATGCAAGTCATGATTCAATGGAAAATGATAATTGAAGATCTATATTGTTATTTTCAAGATAGATTATTTATAGTAGTATTCTTAACACTTGTATAGTTAAATTGTAAAATATTTTATTCTATTGAAGATTAATAAAAGAATTATTTTTATCAATGTAATTAGTGTTTTTTTAGATTGTGTTTAAATGTTACAAATGTATTTATAAAGTTCTCATAAAATTAATTGATAATACAAATAGTTCCAATAAAAATCAATATTAAATTACTACGGATTTGCTACGAATCTGCGACGGATATTTGAAATCTATGACGGAATCTGCGACAGATACTGTGACGACAATCTGCGACGGAATCTGTGACGGCAATCTGAGATGGAATTTGCAACGAATTTGTGACGAAAATCTGTGACGGAATCTGCGACGAAAATCTGCAACGGAATCTACGACGGCTGTCCTTTACCCGCGAAAATTTAGGCGCGAGATTTGCAACCGCCGAGTGGTTGCAAATCCGTCGCAATCTACGACGGCCTGTCGCAAAATTGAAAATTGCGACGCCTTTTTATTAACGGATCATATCCGTCGCAGATTGATCGCAGATCGGTCGCATGACTTGATTTGCGACGGATTTGCGACGGATCTGCGACGGATTCTGTCCGTTGCAGATAGCGTGTTTTTTTGTAGTGAATCCACTATAAAAGTAAATCGTCCATCATAAGCATATGACAGTAAATCAAATAATTAAAATCATGATTCCATAATTAATTAACAAATTTAAAGCTTTAACAATAATTAGGGATTTAGTTTTAGAAATTAGGGTTTTAGGTTTAATTTGGGAATTGGGGATTTGGTTTAAAAATTAGGATTTTGGATTTTAGGGTTTAAGGAACTAGGATTTTTGAATTAGGGTTTTAAGAGTTAGGGTTTTGGAATTAGGGTTTTAAAATTAGGGTTTAAGGAATTAGGGTTATAGGAGTTAGGGTTTTGGAATTAGGGTTTTAGGAAGTAGGGTTTTAGAATTAGGGTTTTAGGAGTTTGGGTTTTAGAATTAGTGTTTAAGGAATTAGGGTTTTGTAATTTAAATATGTAAACTAGGTTTTTTTCAAAATAGGGTTTTAAATATGTAATCTAGGGTTTTATATGCAAGAGTAAAGGTTAAAACATGCCATGGATATTTTAAATTGGTTTCAATCCTAACCCACATCCTACTGTAAGAGAATTTGCAAGGTAACATGCATAATTTGATAATAAAATAGATAAGGAATTGAATATTTAATCAATTTAATTCATGATTTGGCAACACAGTGTATAATTCAGAGTTTAATAATATAGTGGGTAAGGTTATGAAGCTTAATTAATATATTCAATTGGATTAAGGAAATTGTGCCTGCTAGGATCGGCTACACCAATGACAATATGTTGAATCAAGCTTGCTAATCCACTCCCTAAGTCAATTTTGATATTGGTCGAACGAAGCAATTTCAAGACAATTGCTACCGCCTCTCCATTTTCTTTTTGCTTTACTATTTTTATTTGACTTTGTTGCCAATCACCAACCTTTGTTTCTCTTTTCCTCTCTTTGGTCCTTAATCAAAAACCTATTTGTATTTGGCTTAGATCAGGCCTTAAAATTGAATTAAAATGCATTAAGTTTGACATGAAACAACTCATATCAAATTGGGGCTCCCCATGATGAATTGGGAAGCCTTAATTCGATATGGGCTCCCCATGTCAAATTGGGGAACCCATATCAAATTGGGGGCTCTCTAATTCGACATGGAGTATCCATGTTGAATTGGGGAGGGCCCAATTCAACATGGGCTCCCCTATGTCAAAATGGTTCACCAATTTGACATGGGGTATTACATATCGAATTAGAGTGGCCAATTTTGACATGGATATGGCTCATATAGAATTAAAACCCAACCAAACCTTCTTAGCTTCGGATTAGACCCAATTAGGGTTTTAAAAAAATGAACTGACTTATTTTATGCCTTATAAAATTGGGCCGATCTAATTAAAATCTTTAAACTCGGACCGATAGCAACTTGGCCATTATTAATTGGGATCAAACTAGCTTTGGGTCAAAATTAAGGGTCTATAACTATTATTGATATAAGTCAATTATTATTGATATGAGTGAGTATTGAGTATACCATTATCAATATGAGTTTCACATGAGTCAATGTGAGTTTTCTTATATTAGTATGAGTTTCATATGGGTTAGTATGATTTGATATGAATTTTTTATCTGTGAGTATGAGTTGATATGAGTATATTATTATTGATCTGCGTTTGATTTGCATCAATGTTAACATTTCTTCAAATCTATATTCACAAAAAATTACTATTCACTAAGTGGAGTAATGCACCAGGGCAACTGTTGGATATTCTTACTTCGTAAGAGTAGGATATTATCCCTTATATCTGTTAGTATAATTTGATATGAGCTTATTATTAATTATATGAGTTTATTGTCTCAAAAAATAAACATATTCTCTTCATTCTTTGTGAATTTTACTATCAAAATTAAAAGTCATTATTATGTACTAATGTATTCATGTGCGGTCACACCCTATAAATTAATGACCACCTTTCATATGAACTGGTGGTTCAAAATCATATCGCGCACTTACATTCTCCCATTACATGCTAGCAAGATTGGGAAGTCAAAACGTCTCCAGCATTAGAAGTGGCCTGAAATGTAATGATCGTCTATAAAGTTAAAATGTTTTCTAGTGTCTATATCACATTTGCACCTGGGTTGAAAGACAGTCGCTACTTGACGATTTGCGAAAAACAAATTATCTATCCATTGACAAAATCTCATAATTTACATTTCTATCCTTGTAATAGTTAGAAAACTACTAATTTTGTATTTCCTCTATAAATAGCCTCCAATTTCAATAACTCACTTCTTCTTTCATGCTACTTAAACTATAAAATACTCTATTTCTTTCAACAACCCTCTGAATCTCCACACAACACTCTTGTAAACCCTACACTGAACCCCTCTTCAAACACTCTTCAACTGTCTCATCTAACTAGTTGAAATGTCTCCAAAAAAGAAGGTATATTCTAATGACAAAAGAAAAAAGCTTGCTGGAATTGTAATTAGTGAATGGGATGGAAATCCTCCTTATCCTCCTCAATCTAGAAGAATTGAGAAGATACACAAGCCTCATCACCAAATCACTGAAGAAAGTGTGAGGTATGCAATGCTCAAGAAGAAATGAATGGAAGGAACTAAAAGTCCCTTTCTAGGTATGTTAATAGCTTTAGGGATTAAGGATGACATAGATAGATATTTGGATGTTTTAAGTTAGAGGTAGTTTGTATACCCAGATGAGGTTGAATACCCTAGCCTAAGCAAAGAATTTCTTATGTCTCTACAAATTGAAAAGAGTCAAAATGCTGCAATTGGGATGTATGGGGTTAGGTTTAAGTTATTTGATCATTATTTTTCCATGACCCTTGAGGATTTTGCCATGGTTTGGGGTTTAAAGGCTAAGGCAGCGACTACTTACAATGATGAATAGTTTTCTGACCATGTTCTTTCCACATTCTAGAAAGACATTTTAGTAGAAACATATTTTGTTAAAGAATTAAGTCCAGTCACATAAAGACTCTTGTCCATTGGATGTTCCATAGGATTATCACCTACACAATACACTAGAGGTCTAATGGAAATGAGAAGGTTAAAAAAATAGCCCTCATCTTCCTCTATACCATGACTCATGATATAAAAATCAATACCCAAAAATATTTTATCGACACATTCTATTACCATGCCACTAAGAAATCTGGAAACTTCTCCCTCTCATCCCAAGTTATTTAGATATTAATACATAGAAACATGCTCAATGAACTAAATCTCACAACTTTGAGAAATCCCTTTGATCTTACATCTAGCATTATCATAATTGATTACTTAGAGCATGTTGGATATGTTAGGAAGACAGATGGCATTTATGTGTATCTCTTTGGAAGTAAGGGAGTGGTAGACAGGGAGAAAAAGAGGCATAGGTACACCATTGTAGAAGGTCAAGAGGGATGTGATAATATAGAAATTGCACTTGAAATGCATAATAGGCCATCCTCCTTACATGCAAGGAAGAGCTATATACCAGCAACTTAATTCTTAAAGCCATTCAAACCCTTCAAAGGCAACTCTATCATGTTAGGAAGTATGTAACCAAAAGGTTTAAGAAATTAAATTAAAGAATTAACCTTTTATCCCATTCCCACCATGATATGCATGACATGCAAGGAAAAATGGATTCGCCTCAGTTTGACCTAAGGGAATTGGATGTAAGTGATCATGAAGAGAGCCCATTTGAGAAAGAGTGTATAGAGATTGAAAAAAGCTCAAGTGATGAGGAAGAGGTCATACAAGCTCCACAAGAAAAAGGCAAAGCTCCTTTGGTTAAAGAATAAAAAGATGATGAATTTGATTAGCCATGTCCCTTTTTTCAATGTTATGTCACAAAGTTTTTTTGTCTCTTTTTTTTTTTTTGATATATTATGCTTTTCGAGGACATTTCCATGTAATGCTTAGTGCACGAAGATATGAGTATACATGGAGCAAGTTGATTTTGTTTCATGCTAGATGAGTAAATGCAATATCTTTTTTTTATTCCACTTGCTATTGAGAGGTATGCAAAATATGGTTTTTTCTCATTCATTTTACCTGATGGATGAAAAAAGTCAATTTTGGTTTGAACACTGATCTTGGTAAAAAAAAAAGCATATAGTTTTTTTATGTCTTTTTTGAAGGAACAATTGAGACATAATTACGACAATAGGTCAGTATTAGCGACCACCCAAAAACCATTGACGATAATGACCATGAAATGAAACATTATGACCATTTTAATACATGGTCGAACACATCAGAATAACAAAAATTTCCAATACTGACAGTAGTGTTTATTTCCTTTAGCACAGTAATTTTTAATGGCCGCTACCTATATAGTGACTGCTCAAGGCATTTAGAGTGACCGTGCGAAATATTTTGGCTAAATCATAAAAAATGGTAGCAGAGTACATGAAGGTTAAGTGCAACTTTAAGCTCGATGCGAAAGCTATTATCTGACTGTTATTTCTTTATGGTGCGACTGTAATTTTTTCAATTTGGCAGGGTTCTCTCAAACCAAAGAATGTATGACACATAATAGGCATGTCATTTTTTTAGGCCAATGTTCACTAACCACTATATCTAAGCGACCGCACTAATAGCAAATATGACTGCAATTATGGATGGGCGACCGCTAATTTTAACAGGCCATTATTTTTAATTACTATGAGCTTGATATGACCATATAGCTATTGAAATTAGTTAGTATTAGTTGACCGCCAGATGTAATGTCTTGAATTTTAAGCAGTGAATTTCTAAATTATATAGATATTGGATTGTGTTGGTATGTGTTTGATTTAATTGATTGTGATGTTGGTTTTGAGTTAAGATGAGAAGTTAAGTTGGTGTTGGTATTGGAAGTGTTTGAGTTGAGTTTGTATTAGAGTTTTGAGTTGGTGATTGTTGTAGATGTTGAGTTTGATTAATTATTTTTGTTGATCTTCAAGTTGTTTGTGTTTTATGAAGTTAGAAGTTTAGAACACATGATTTTGGTTGGAGGCAGTAGCATCTTGGATGCCACTCCCGTGGCCCTTAGATGCCATGGCCGTGGGGTGTTGAACAATTTGGGGCAGAATTGTTTTCTAACCCACGCCCTTGGGGGTTGGGGTGGCCACGGCCGTGGGCTTTAGTTAGTGGTGTTGAGTTGTAATTTGTGATCTAAAGGTCTAAGATGAGGTTAATAAGTGATAAATTGTATTGGAATTCATGTATTGTATCATTTTTGGACTAGGTTTTGGAAGAAGGTGATTTGCCCTAATTTAAGAAGTGAAGAATTCTTGGAAGAAGAAGAGTATAGAGTTGTGTGAGTGTTCTTGAGGTAAGTACAAACTACATGATTGCATATATTCATATGATGTTGAGACTTAACATCCATTTGATTGTAAATGTGTTAGGAAATCTAATGCATTGTTGATGCTTATGAATAATGTTATGTTTGGTATAATGTGAATGATTGATGAGCATCTAAAATGTGTGTTAATGTCATTGACTATGTATATGTAAATGATGAATTGATTTAGTGTGAAGTGAGACATAATGAGATGTGAAACCAATGTGCTTGGTTCTAAGGATGTAAATGATATAACTGAGACATGTTTACCTAAATGATGTTCAATGCAATTGGTGATATATATATATTCTCTTGATGAGATATGGAGCCATGATTGTTGGCTAAAATGATAATGATGCCAATGAGTTGATTGAGGCATGGTTGCCTAAGTGATGTTGAGTAAATGAGAATGAAATTGAAAATGAAATAATTAATGAATTGTGTGACTAATGTGTTATTCCATTTTCAGAGTTTTGTTGTTGGTGGCATGCCTATAGTAACAATCTCTTGAAGTTAGGTTGGGCTTGATCCTTGAAGCCAAGTTGGGTTGAAGTTTAGCATGCTTAACTCCCCTTGAAGCTTGGTTGAATCTAGTCCTTGAAGCCTAATTGAGATGAAGCTAGGTTGGGTTTAGTTCTTGAAGCCAAGTTGGGTTGATACTTAGCATGCTTTGTTCCCCTTGAAGCTTGGTTGAACTTAAATCCTTGAAGCCTAGTTGGGATAATGATAATGATAAATGTCATAATTAAACCAAAACATTAACTCTGAAAGTTGAATGGCATATTAGTGTTTTTGGGCCCATGCATGTCTTTGTTTTCAATGTGATTCTTAAATGGTGAAATTAATGAATAATGAGATACATGCTTATGAGATATAATGTTATGAGTTGGTTATACTACATGAGTATCCTATTGGCAATGAATATAGCATGGGGAGCTATGTTGAGTAATGAAACTATGAAGATATAATATAAAAGTTTTGATATGATATGATGGTGAACAATGTAAGGTTTTGAAATATAATATTCTTTTAAATTGGTTTTGAATCTTGATTGTGTGACATTAGCATTACATTGAAGCATAGTATTATTGTAGTTTGTACCACTAAGCCGTTGGCTTAGCGCGATTATGATTTATCGCGCAGGTGACAGGGAAGAACCGGAGAGTTCCTCTAGGCCGAGTAGAGTCTAAATCTTGAGGTGTTGATAGTGGAGCTTAAAGATCAAAAACATACTGTCGAACATGTATATATTTTATGTTTTGTAAAACTTGAGTTTTGATGTATAAGTATTTGTAAATATTTGTTATATTTTCCGCTGCGTTTTGAATAAACATTTTATGTATTGTTTTTCTTTTTAAAATTTTCTTTAAATGTTTTAAATTTATTTGTGTTATTGAAAAGGGATTATTTGTATGTTTAAATAAACCGTGGCATACCTATATTCAGTATACGTATATTACGATCATATTAGCATGCTGTGTATGTATACAGGGTATAGGGGTGTTACAATTGTTTTGGTATCAAAGCCTAGGTTTGAGATTCTCAACCTAGGTCAATTGTAAGAAAAAGAATATTTTGATTTTAAAAGTGGGTTTTTGCGTAAAATACATGTTTTGGTATGGCAGTCTTTGATCTTTAATGAGGAATATTCTGCTGTGTTTGCAGATATAGGTAATAATGGAGTCCCATTCACGTCAGACTATAGAAGGAAGTGCTGGGAGTGTAGCTCAAGGAGAGAGTAGAGATGGAGCTAGAGTTGATAGAGTTAGTGAGGCACCTGTTTCTGTGCCAGAGAGATCAGTTACAGAGGAGGCTCCGTCGGGTTGGTTAAGGCATGTGATAGAACTATTGAGGCCAACTCCAGTGCAGCCACCACCACCATAACCTCAGGCGCCAGTAAGATATTATGATAAGTTGAGGAAATATGGGGCTGAGGATTTCTTGGGCACTACTGATCTTGCAGTGGATGAGCAGTGGTTGCATAAAGTGCTGAGGATATTCATCCAATTGCAAGCTACTTCAGATGAGAAATTTGACTATGCCAGATCCCTCCTACAGAAAGATGCCTATGACTAGTGGAAGACAGTTCCTCATGTCATGGATGATCCACCTACATTATCCTATGGTGATTTTCTGAGGGAGTTCAAGCAGAAATATACTCCGAGGGAGTATAAAGATATTAAGAAGATGGAATTCCTGAATTTGAGGCAAGACAACTGGACGGTGACAGAATACGAGATTGAGTACATCCGGTTGAGTCGTTATGCCGTAAGAATTATTTCTGATGAAATAGAACGGTGCAGAAGATTTGAGGAGGGATTGAGGCCCTCTATCATGTGCATTGTGGCTGGTTCTCAGTACCAGGATTTCTCCCAGCTAGTTGCAGCAGCTAGAAGTGTGGAGAGAGCACAGAGCATTGCAGCAGCTGCTACTGAGGAGGAAACTAGAGTAAGGAGACCCCAGTTTGAGGCAGGGTCTTCATCTGTAAAGAGGGGTAGAGGAAGTTTTGTTCCGAGGATTAGTAGGAGTCAGAGGCAGTCAGGCAGACCAGTGCAGTATCAGAGGCAGAGGTCGAGACCGACACTCTCTGTAGCTAGTGCCCCGACCCCAGTAGTTCAGAGGTCTACTCCACCTGTATGTGTTCACTGTGGTAGGCCCCATGGGGTGCTTGTTGGAAGACTGGTGTATCCGGAGTATGCTTTAAATGTGGGTCACCAGATCATTTTATTAGAGATTGCCCGGAGATGCAAGATGATAGGCAGACTGATACTGCAGTTTCTCGACCCAGTGGCAGCAGAGGTGGTCGAGGGGGCAGAGGTTTCAGTAGAGGTGGTAGACCCGGGTTTAGTCAGAGAGGAGGATCTTCATCCAGAGGCAGTAGGCCAGATGAGGCTGGATCTTCTCAGAGGGTATATGTGATGCAGAGGCAGTCAGATGCTTCAGCAGTTATAGCGGGTACATTTTCATTATTCGGCATTTCAATACTTGCTTTGATTAATCTAGGATCTACTCATTCATACATAAGTGCATCTATCTTGCCTGTGTCTGAATTGCATTCAGAGTCCTTAGGATTTGATGTCTTAGTGACCAATCCTTTAGGACATAGTGTTGTGGTGCAAGGTGAGGAGTTTCTTGGTGATTTAATTGAAATACCTTTTAAAGAATATGATTTGATTTTAGACATGGATTGGCTGTCTAAGCATGGAGCTGTGGTAGATTGTCAAAAGAAGTGTGTTACCTTGAGAACCAGTGATGGTAGGGATGTGATAGTATCTAGTGAGCAGAGACAACTTGCATCCTTGTTTGTATCAGCTGTAACAGCTAGAAAGTTGATTAGAAAAGGGTGTGAAGCTTATCTTGCTCATGTTGTTGATACTAGGGTAGTGGGTTCTCAACTTGATATTATACCCACAGTTGTAGATTTTCCAGATGTGTTTCCTGAGGAGTTGCCAGGGTTACCCCCTGAGAGAGAGGTTGAGTTTGGTATCGATTTGTTGCCTGGTACCACTCCCATCTCTATCACTCCTTATCGAATGGCACCTGCTGAATTGAGAGAGTTGAAGGTGCAGTTACAGGAGTTGTTGGATAAATGGTTTATTTGCCCTAGTGTTTCTCCTTGGGGAGCTCCTGTGTTGTTTGTGAAGAAGAAGGATGGTACTATGAGGTTATGCATTGATTATAGGCAATTGAACAAAGTGACTATTAAGAATAAATATCCTTTGCCCAGGATTGATGATCTCTTTGATCAATTGAAGGGAGCAGCAGTGTTTTCCAAGATTGATTTGAGATCAGGGTACCATCAGTTGAGGGTTAGAGCTGAAGATGTTCCTAAGACAGCCTTCCGCACAAGATATGGGCATTATGAGTTCTTAGTGATGCCTTTTGGGTTGACAAATGCACCTGCAGTTTTCATGGATTTGATGAATAGGGTGTTTAGGCCCTATCTGGATCAGTTTGTGGTAGTTTTCATTGATGATATTTTGGTGTATTCACGTAATAAGGAGGAGCATGACAAGCATCTACGGATTGTATTACAGATCTTGAGAGAGAAGCAGTTGTATGCTAAGCTGTCAAAGTGTGAGTTTTGGCTTGACCAAGTAACTTTTCTGGGTCATATAGTTTCAACAGATGGTATAAGAGTCGATCCAAGTAAAGTTGAAGCTATTTTGAATTGGAGTCCACCAAAGTCTGTGACTGAAGTTAGAAGTTTTCTGGGTTTGGCAGGCTATTATCGTCGATTTGTGAAAGGTTTTTCTTTAATAGCTACTCCACTCACCAAATTGCTTTGGAAGGGAGTTAGATTTGTGTGGACAGATCAGTGTCAAGCTAGTTTTGAACAGTTGAAAGAGATGTTGACTCAAGCGCCTGTTCTTACTTTACCCATGGAAGATAAACTATATGTGATTTACAGTGATGCTTCACATAATGGTTTAGGATGTGTTTTGATGCAAGAGGGTAAAGTAGTAGCCTATGCTTCTCGGCAGTTGAAGCCGCATGAGCTTAATTATCCGACACATGATTTGGAATTGGCAGCTATAGTATTTGCTTTGAAGATTTGGTGACACTACTTATATGGGGAGAAATGTTTTATCTATACGGATCATAATAGTTTGAAATATTTGGGTGTTCAGAAGGAGCTGAATCTTCGGCAAAGGCGATGGTTAGAACAGATTAAAGACTACGACTGTTTGATTGATTACCATCCTGGTAAGGTGAATGTTGTTGCTGATGCCTTGAGTCAGAAGTCTTTGGCAGGTTTGGCTGTTTATTCGCTCTCGCTGCTTGTTGAGTTGAGAGCGTTTCATGTTAGTTTTAGAGTATGTAATGATGTTGCATTATTGGCTCAGTTGCAGTTAAGACCAGTATTGTTAGATCAGATTAAAAAGGCTCAATTGGCTGATGAGAAAATTCAGAAGATTATATCAGATTGCCAAAATGGGGAGAGCCGAGATTTATATGTGAAGAGTGATGGTAGTCTTTGGTTCAAGGATAGGTTGTGTGTACCTGATGATGATAGTTTGAGAAAGATTATTTTAGAGGAAGCACACCAATCAGTTTTTGCTATACATCCGGGAAGTACAAAGATGTACCATGATTTGAAACAGCACTATTGGTGGTCTGGTATGAAGAGAGACATAGCGAAATTTGTGTCCAAATGTCTCACTTGTCAGAGGGTGAAATCTGAGCATCAAGTTCCAACAGGGTTACTTCAACCTTTATCAGTGCCTGAATGGAAATGGGAGAGAGTAACAATGGATTTTGTGTATGGGTTGCCATTGACTCAGAAGAAGCATGATGCTATTTGGGTGATTGTTGATCGATTGACAAAAATAGCTCATTTTCTTCCAGTTAGAATGGATTATTCTCTTGAAAGGTTGGCTGAGCTGTATATTAGTGAGATAGTGAAGTTGCATGGAGTCCCAATTTCTTTAGTGTCTGATCGAGATCCCCGGTTTACTTTGAGGTTTTGGAAGAGTTTACATGGTGCTTTGGGTTCTCGATTACACTTTAGTACTGCTTTCATCCACAGACAGATGGGCAGTCAGAGAGAGTGACACAGATTATTGAGGATATGTTGAGAAGCTGTGTCATTGATTTCTCTGGAAGTTAGGACAGATTTTTGTCACTTGTGGAATTTGCTTACAACAACAGTCATCAATCCAGTATTGGTATGGCACCATTTGAGGCATTGTATGGTAGAAGATGCAGAATGCCTTTATGTTGGAATGAAATTGGAGAGGGCAAGTTAATTGGTCCCGATTTGGTTAAAGAGACTGAAGAGAAAGTGAAGATAATTTGGGATCGGTTAAAAGTGGCTTCAGATCGACAGAAATCTTATTCAGATTTGAAGAGAAGAGATATAGAGTTTGATATTGGAGATAAAGTATTTTTGAAAGTGTCTCCTTGGAAAAAGATATTGAGATTTGGTCGAAGAGGGAACTAAGTCCTCGTTTCATTGGACTGTATGAAGTTTTAGAAAGAGTTGGGCCAGTTGCTTATCGTCTTGCCTTGCCACCTGAGTTGGATAGAATCCATAATGTTTTCCATGTTTCTATGTTGCGGAGGTATAAATCAGATCCATCTCATAACTTACCAATTGAATCCATTGAGGTGAGTTCAGATCTGACATTTGAAGAAGAACCAGTTGCTATTTTGGCACATGAAGTGAAAGAGTTGAGGAATAAGAAAGTGCCATTGGTGAAGGTTCTATGGAAGAATCATGGGAGAGAAGAGGCAACTTGGGAGAGCGAGCAAGCAATGCAAGATCAATATCCTCAACTGTTTCAGACTTAATATCAGGTAATTTCGAGGATGAAATTTCTTTTTAGAGGGAGAGAATTGTAATATCCCGAAATGTGCCCTAGAAGTTTTGATATAATTGTTGTTTTATTTGAATTAAAATGTATATGTATAATTGGAAAGAGGAAAGAATTTAAAAGAGAGTGTATATGTTGTATATATGGAAATATATATAACATATACACAAGTCAAATGGATGGTCAAAGGAAGAAGATATTTGTTTTGTTAATTATGAAATTACTAAAAAGGGCATGTAAGTGAAAGGAAGTTAAAGCAAATAGAAGAGGGTATTTAGGTAATTTCTTATTTTGGAATGCTTGGTGGAGGTTTAAAGAGATGAGAAGTTTGACTTTGCTTCATTTTCTTCTTCTTTCCTTTTCCTTTGTTGGCCAGCCATCCTAAACAAGAGAGAGCAAGAGTGAGTTTGTGTTTAAAGCTCAAAAATTGAAGGAGTTTTCAAGTGATTAAGTGGAAATCCAAGAAGTCTCATTATTTTGGTAAGTTCTCTCTTGGTTTCTCTTATTTTATTTGGAGTTGTGTGTGAGTTTGTTTATTAATATTTGAAAGTAGGGTTATGTTGATAGCAGTGTGTTGGTGTGTGTTTGATTTAATTGATTGTGATGTTGGTTTTGAGTTAAGATAAGAAGTTAAGTTGGTGTTGGTATTGGAAGTGTTTGAGTTGAGTTTGTATTAGAGTTTTGAGTTGGTGATTGTTGTAGATGTTGAGTTTGATTAATTATTTTTGTTGATCTTCAAGTTGTTTGTGTTTTATGAAGTTATAAGTTTAGAACACATGATTTTGGTTGGAGGCAGTAGCATCTTGGATACCACGCCCGTGGCCCTTAGATGCCATGGCCATGGGGTGTTGAACAATTTGGGGCATAATTGTTTTCTAACCCACGCCCGTGGGGGTTGGGGTGGCCACGGCCGTGGGCTTTAGTTAGTGGTGTTGAGTTGTAATTTGTGATCTAAAGGTCTAAGATGAGGTTAATAAGTGATAAATTGTATTGGAATTCATGTATTGTATCATTTTTGGACTAGGTTTTGGAAGAAGGTGATTTGCCCTAATTTAAGAAGTGAAGAATTCTTGGAAGAAGAAGAGTATAGAATTGTGTGAGTGTTCTTGAGGTAAGTACAAACTACATGATTGCATATATTCATATGATGTTGAGACTTAACATCCATTTGATTGTAAATGTGTTAGAAAATCTAATGCATTGTTGATGCTTATGAATAATGTTATGTTTGGTACAATGTGAATGATTGATGAGCATCTAAAATGTGTGTTAATGTCATTGACTATGTATATGTAAATGATGAATTGATTTAGTGTGAAGTGAGACATAATGAGATGTGAAACCAATGTGCTTGGTTCTAAGGATGTAAATGATATAACTGAGACATGTTTACCTAAATGATGTTCAATGCAATTGGTGATATATATATATTCTCTTGATGAGATATGGAGCCATGATTGTTGGCTAAAATGATAATGATGCCAATGAGTTGATTGAGGCATGGTTGCCTAAGTGATGTTGAGTAAATGAGAATGAAATTGAAAATGAAATAATTAATGAATTGTGTGACTAATGTGTTATTCCATTTTCAGAGTTTTGTTGTTGGTGGCATGCCTATAGTAACAATCTCTTGAAGTTAGGTTGGGCTTGATCCTTGAAGCCAAGTTGGGTTGAAGTTTAGCATGCTTAACTCCCCTTGAAGCTTGGTTGGATCTAGTCCTTGAAGCCTAATTGAGATGAAGCTAGGTTGGGTTTAGTTCTTGAAGCCAAGTTGGGTTGATACTTAGCATGCTTTGTTCCCCTTGAAGCTTGGTTGAACTTAAATCCTTGAAGCCTAGTTGGGATAATGATAATGATAAATGTCATAATTAAACCAAAACATTAACTCTGAAAGTTGAATGGCATATTAGTGTTTTTGGGCCCATGCATGTCTTTGTTTTCAATGTGATTCTTAAATGGTGAAATTAATGAATAATGAGATACATGCTTATGAGATATAATGTTATGAGTTGGTTATACTACATGAGTATCCTATTGGCAATGAATATAGCATGGGGAGCTATGTTGAGTAATGAAACTATGAAGATATAATATAAAAGTTTTGATATGATATGATGGTGAACAATGTAAGGTTTTGAAATATAATATTCTTTTAAATTGGTTTTGAATCTTGATTGTGTGACATTAGCATTACATTGAAGCATAGTATTATTGTAGTTTGTACCACTAAGCCGTTGGCTTAGCGCGATTATGATTTATCGCGCAGGTGACAGGGAAGAACCGGAGAGTTCCTCTAGGCCGAGTAGAGTCTAAATCTTGAGGTGTTGATAGTGGAGCTTAAAGATCAAAGACATACTGCCGAACATGTATATATTTTATGTTTTGTATAACTTGAGTTTTGATGTATAAGAATTTGTAAATATTTGTTATATTTTCCGCTGTGTTTTGAATAAACATTTTATCTATTGTTTTTCTTTTTAAAATTTTCTTTAAATGTTTTAAATTTATTTGTGTTATTGAAAAGGGATTATTTATATGTTTAAATAAACCATGGCATACCTACATTCAGTATACGTATATTACGATCGTATTAGCATGCTGTGTACGTATACAGGGTATAGGGGTGTTACAAGGGTACGATGGAAGACATGTTGTACTTAACTCTTTCTCTTTATTATTCTTGTTTTCCATTGAGGACAATGTAAATTCTAAATTGTGGGGTAAACTTTTAGTTTTTCTTTAATTTTTGTTTTGTTTATCTTGGTGTGTTTTATTGTGTATTGTGCATGGCATAATTGTTGAAAACTTATTGATCTTTTCTGTGATTCTAGCATTATAGTTGAGACTTTAGTATCAGCATAGAGATTAGCATTTGAATTCATTCATGATCAATTTTCACATTCTACAATTCATGACAAATAAATCTTTGAGAACCCACCTTTGTGAGTTTTGAGCCTCATAGATTAAATATCAGTGTCAATTGATTTTCTTTTCTTAAGTGTGAACCTTCATGATTTTGCATCTCTAGAGCTTGCTTTTGCATACTAATTGAACTCACATTATGATTTCATCTCAAGTTTTAAAATGACGAAGGCAAATTAGGTTAGCCCTTTAGCTTAAAAAGACTGCCCTCATTTATTAATTCCTTAGTGAGCCAAGTTAAGCCTTTAACCTTTTCTTGATTGATCAACACAATTCACAACTCAACTTTCTCTTATTATCATCATACCTGCATTAAGGAATGGAGTTTCTTATGATATGACAATAGGGTGGTTTGATTCAAAAGTGTGGGGTAAGCAATTAAAAAAATTGTATTGCTATTTGGGGTTGAAATGCATACTTTGCACATTGTATTTGCTAAGAGTTGATTATTCTTTTCCTCTACATTTTAAGCTAGATGTTCCATGTAATTGTATATTTTGTATATATATATATTAAAAAAATAAATAATGAAATGATAAAAAAAAGAGAAAGAAAATAAAAGAAAAGATATATATATATATATATACAAAATTCATATATTTTCTAGCATTAGTCATCAAAAGAGGAATGTCGACTTATGTATGTTTCTTTAAGTATGCAAGTGTGTGAAGTATCAATGGTTGGTGAATATGCCATTTGAGGAGTTATGAGTTTCTGAGCAAGAGTATTGTCTAATTTAGATACTCCATTTCTTGATGCTCCAGCTTAAATGTCTTTTCTCACACCTTCACCTTAGCCCCATTACATCCAAATAAAAGACCTTCGGATTATTTCTTGAGAAAATCAGTGAGGGAGATTGGATAATTAAGCAAGTTTATGGTAGTATGCAGTCATGAGTGGTTTGAGTAAATTAACCTTTGAATCGAGTGAAACACTTAGATGAGAGATGAGATTTGTATGTCTGGATTAATGAATGAGTTAAGAAAATCCTTGATTGAAGTAAAATGCAATTATTTATTGCTGAGTCTTAAAGGATTTCATCTTATATACTGGAATTATAGTTAAGGTTGTTTGAGTTTTTAATTTATGCCATGTGTTGAGGACAAGCAAAGTTTTAACTGTGGGGTAGTTATTTTATTAGTTTTTGTTATAGATTTATATCTTATTTGTTATGATAATTATTGTTTTCTTTAGGTATTTTGGTAGTTTCAATCGGTTTATTTAGTGTTTTCAATAATTTTGGTAGTTTGAATTTATTTCAGTGTTTTTGTTATTTTTGTCCTAGTTTTTAGTGTGGTGTTTATGTTTTGTGGTTAATATTTATTTACTTCTTGTTTAAAGTTTGTTTCATATTTTGCTTTAGGTTAAAAAGCCAAGGAACCAAGAAGAAGGAAAAATTGGACAGTGGTTGACACATGCAGAGGACACGGCCAAGCTTGTGGCCGTGTCCCATACCAAGCTAAGGAGGAAGACCAAGACACAAAGGTGGACATACTCAAGGGACACGGCCAAGCTTGTGGCCATGTCCCTCCAAAAAAGCTCCAACACGGCCAAGTTGCTTAAGCTTGGCCGTGTCTCACTTAAGTCCAAAGGAAAAAGAAAGATCAACATCAAGCAGTAGAAGACACAAGCAAGGGACATGGCCAAGCTTGTGGCCGTGTCCCTCCAATGCACCTCCAACACTGCCGTGTCTCATCCAACTTGGCCGTGTCTCTCATGGACCAAAGGCAACGCAGATTTTTTTTAAGCGGAGGTTTCGTATAAATATTAAAAGTTAGGGTTTTGAGAGGTTGTTGAGAGTTTGAGTTGAGATTGAGCCGTCAAAGAGAGTTTTAGGGTTTCATATCTTGTTTTCTTTGATTTTTTTTATTACACTTTGGATTAAACTAGCTTAGATTAGATTTGTTCTTGCCATTGATGCATTCTTCGAGCAAGTTCTGAACAAGAGAATCTTCAAGAGCTAAGAAGTTTGTAACTTGGTTTTGTTCTCGAATTTTATCTTTTTAAATTCATTGGAATTGTATTTATGGATATTATCATGTCTAAATTGATTTCTCTGAATTTTAATGAGATGAGTATGTTTGATAGCATTATGAACTAATTTGATCTAGTCTAGGGTTTGTATGGATCTGCTATGATTGTATGAATTGGTTATTACTCTTGACTTAATGATTTCTTTATCCTTGATTGAATGGAATATTGTTAATATATAATTGATTGGCCACCAATTATGTGTTTTAAGGTATTAGATGAAGGATTGAGAGATGAAGTCTAATGCTGGAACAATTCAATTAGGGACTTAGGTGAATTAGAGATATAACCTAGGAAAAGATTATTTCAATCTTAACAAGATTATTTGAGAAAGGTTTGAATGCGAGAGCTTATTTCCTTTATTCAATTAATTAAGTTGCTTGAGATTTAATCTTTGAAATTAAATTAGTTAAGAGGAATAACCGTTCATACATATAAGTAGTGGAGAAGTGCAAACCCTAGACCATTCTATTAAGTGAATCAATACATCAGTCCAGTTTAATTTTATTTGTTTTAAACTTTAATCGATCTTCTTCATTAGTTGTTAGCAATTTAAATTTATTAATCGCTTGTTATTTATAATTTGATAAACAATTAGCTACTCTAGCTTCCTTGAGAGACGACCTTGGGGTGATCACCTTTGCTATAGTTACCTCATATACTTGCGAGTGACGCTTTGTGGTAGAGTTAATTAGAGCGCAACAATTATCATATAAATAGTAAGTGAAATATTATTTGCTATAACACATATATACTTTCAATACGAAAAGTTTATCCAAAACATTTTTGATAATTTACGGAAGCGAAATATACATATTTATATACATCAAAGTCAATATGTACAAAAATATAGAATATATACATGCTGGCAGTAAGTCTATGATCTTGAAGTCCAAATCAACTCCGCTCATAAGATCTCAAGCCTAGACTCAACTCTGTCTAGATGAACTCTCCGGCTCAACCGGATCTACCCTGTCACCTGCGCGATGAACCACAATCATGCTAAGCCAAAAGCTTAGTGACACAAACTTTAATAAAAATATAATTCAAATGCAATGCCAATGCATAACACAAAAGAATATAATATCTCATAATATTATATCATTACATTTTGATAAATTGCTCAATGATCCACAAATCATAATTCACGTAAAAGAAAAGACAAGTATGGGCCCAAAAAGAATCTAATATGCCATTCAAATTGCAGAGTTACTACTTTTATCTATAATGACACCTTGTGTCTAGCCCCGTAGGCAATATATCCATGGATTAATCCAACTAGGACTAAGTTTACAACCCGGTCATTTCACCCAGCCTAGCTTTAAGGATTTGTTTAAGAGGCTTACGAACCAATCATTTCACCTCAAAAACATTTTCATTATGATACCCAACGTCTAGCCCGTAGGTAATTCATAGGCATGTCGCCAAATCCGGAACTCTGAAAATTGAATAACATACTAGGCACACAATATATTCATACTTCTCATTTATACCAATATCAATTCTTTTCTCAATTTGTCATGATCAAACTAGGCACAATGCCTCAATTATCTCATCTTTTTCTCATTTTCCTCATTTATAACAATATCAATTCATTACATTATGTTTCCACATATAACATCACATTATACCACATTTCTTTTCATTTATAACATATCACGCAATTACCTTGGGTATTTCAACATAATTCACAATGTACAAATCATAACATATTAACCATGCATCAACAATGTAGTAAGTAACTTAACACATTTCCAACCACATGTGTTAAGTACCAATGTCATGTAAATTTAAGCAATGTATTCAAAGTTTGTACTTATCTCTAAAGCAACAAACACCACTATCAACCTCCTCTTCCAAGATATCCCTCAACACTTGGATTGGGTATCTCAAATCTGTTCAAAGCCTAAACCAAATGTGATTGTAAATAATCACTAAGTGATTCACAAAGGAAAATAAGGAAAAGAACTATCTAGGGCAAACTCTACACATGACACGCTCAACAACACTAGTGTGTCTATGACTATGCCCTAACCCACAACACAGAATCTTTGACACGCTCAGTAACATAGGCGTATCACTGCATGTGTAAATACTATAACAACACAGTAGCTACGACACGCTCAGTGACATGGGCGTGTCACTGCACGTGTAAAGACTACAATAATACAGTAGCTATGGCACGCTTAGTGACATTGGCATGTCACTGCTCATGTCAAAACTACAACAACATAATAGCTATGACACGTTCAATGACATAGGCGCGTCACCAGTATTGAAATAGAACCATCGACATGCCCAAAGGAATGGCTGTGCCACCGGGCATATCAGGCTAAAAACCTGATATTGACACAAAAATGCCACATCCAACTATTATCTTTCATTAACCTTTTCAACTCATTACAAACTCAACCAAAACCATCATTAAATCACATAATACTTGTATAAACATCAACACAACTCAATTAAAGACAAAAATAGACAATCATAACCATACTTCACAACTCAAAAATCACACAACCCAACACTTTTATTGTCTTCACCAAACTTAACCTTTTTCTTCAATCCAACCCCAAACTTCATAGTTAACTAGACAAAAGAACTTCAAACATACCAAAATTAACCATTAACACAACTACACCAAACATCCAATAAACTCATACAAACTCCCAAAGGAAATCCAAGAAACAAGTTGGAAACTTACCAAATATGGAGAAGATCCTTAAAATTCCAACTTGAACACTTGAAATCCTAAGATTATATGAGTTAGCAAGAAACAAAATCTCTCTTTCCTTTGATGGAGAAGATGGCCGGCTACCATGGAGAAGAAAGAAGAAGATGAAGATAGTAATGGTCAACAACTACACTTATCTCACAATTCTCTTTAAAACCACACAATTTCCCTCTTTTAATCTCCACCAAGCAATATTTTAATTTTAATATAATTAAAACCAAATATCCTCTTCCACTATGCATAAATTAATTACTATTTTAATAATTAAAATATCATTTGACCAAGCTAGAAAGTTAACTTGTATATGATATGTATATCTTCATATATACATCATATACACACTTTCCTTTCTTCTTTCTTTTCACTTAATTATATATATATACTTTAAATCATTTAATTAATTTTCAACAATTAATATTTTTATTTCAAAAATTTTTGGATATTACACTAAAACATGTGAAAAATAACAAAAATTATTTTATTATAATAATATTTTTCTATATGTCATATTTTGAAATCTTTAAATAATATCTTCAATATTAATAGAATATATTATTTCTTATCCAATAAAAGTAAACAAATAATCATTTATTAAATCGTCTCTAAGTTGATTTATTTAATTATTTATTTTTACTTTTCCTAAATAGGGTAGGAAAATTAATGGGTATTTAAGCAAACTTATTTGACAGCCCTAAGGGGGATCTCTCTTCTTCTTCTCTGATTATTATTCTTGTTTGACAACAACCATTGAAATATATTTTTAGATTCTTTTCATTAAGCATGTGTAACTAAACTCTATTCAGTTGAAGGGGTAATTAAGGTTTTCAATTCATCATGATTTGTGAGATCTAATTAACTCTTACTTGCTTTCCTTAATTTTGGTATTTATGTTTCTTCTATAGCTTATTATTATTATTATTATTATTATTATTATTATTATTATTATTATTATTATTATTATTATTATTATTATTATTATTATTATTATTATTATTATTATTATAGTTAAATAATAGAGCTCATTGATTAATTAGTTGAATAATATATCACAATTCAAAACTAAGAATCTGTAATTATTCTTTAGCTTTTGATACTTTTGGCAATTAGGCATAATTCTAAGAAGATGCATGATCTAATTTAAATAAATTTCAAGGTAGAATTTGTTGATTAGAATTAGGTTCTTCTAAATCTTAAAGCTATTAGTGAGTTAAATCCTAGAAGGGCATTCCTATAGGGTTATTCAATAACAAGGGTTAGTTATAGAACACCTCTTAACTAATTTTACAATCTAAGGAAGAATTGGCTAATGCGAACGTCTCGGTTAACTAGAACTAATTTACTAAAAATCTAAAGAGAATTATTTTTGTATCAATGATCAGATCTAAGAATTGAAATAAAGATTATTTCATTTGACAGAAATCTTCACCATTGTTATTTTTTAATTTAATTTTGCTGCTATTTAATTTTAATATTAATTTATCAGTTTTAAATTTATTTTAATTTTCAGTTATAAACTTCCCCCCTATTTATTTTAATTAAGTTCAACTTTAGGTTTTCAAAAGAAATTAATTTAAGTAATAAGCTCCCTGAGAATTCGACACCCTATTCACCGCCATTACAATTTAAATTTTGCCTAAGAATAAGATTTTATTTTTGGTGGATTAGACACCCATCAGCTTGCCACTCAAAGTAATATTCTGAATGTGCCTACTTAACCCATTTGAATAGAATTAGAGTAGTAAGCAGTTCGCGCCTTTGATTACAAATGACTTTAGTTAAATGATTTAGTTAATTAATTACTGAATGGAATAGATGAAGTGAAGAAACTAATACCTTGGGTGATTGCTTCCTCTTGACAAATGGTTGAAGAACTTTTCCGCTTCATAACTCCATTTGATTATGTAATTAAGTGAAATTAAAGTATTTGAGGTGAGGGAAATGAATTCAAACAAATGAAATAATAATGAATTTTAATTAATTAGATGAGTTCGAAAGCAATTTGGTAGAGTTTTGAAGTTAGAATTTTTTTATCCCTGACTAAAAAGAGTGGGACCTCTATTTATAAAGATTGGATTATAGTCTTGGGTTGAGCAAAATGCAACTGAGCAGCATGAGGTGTGGCTTACTCAAGTGCAATGCAGCTAGCTATCCGAGCACAACACAACCACGCTTGGTGCTGATAAGTTGCACTTGGCATAGCCCACCGTGAAAAGAGGCATGGGTATTAGCATAGGATGTTCCTGGCACTTGGCACAATTTGAGATTTATTTTTAAAAAAATATTTTTCAATGTATTTTTTTTTAAAGAATTTTTTCCAATTTTTGTTTTCCTAATTTTCTGAATTAGATCCAAAATTAGTGGTTCACAGTTGCTACACCCATTGTATTGATTTGGTATTTTAAAATTCATGCAGTTGTGTGAACTAGGGAAAATAGAAAGAATGAACTTGATTGACATAGAATTCTTCAATTTTTGATGTGCATTTGAGCTTATTTGACCATGTGCTTATTGGATCGCCTTTTGGGCCAAAATTCTATAAATAGTGGTGAGGAGAAGCATTGATGCCTTGCTTTTCCACCCTCTCCTTCTCTTGTTTCTTGCTTCTAGCTTTGAGTTTTAGATGTCTCAATTCTCTTCTACTTCTCCAGATGCTACTGAAGTGTCGGCTCTTGGGGAGCTATTGGTGGATCCTCTTATGCATACAATGCAAACCAAATTTATTGAGGTAGGCTTTATTTTTCATTACTACAATGAAAATTAAAAAGATACTTTTCTCATTACTTTTTAGCTTATGAATAAATCAAATTAAATAATAAATAATAATATAGTTAATATTTACCTTATGTTTAGATCATTTATGATTGTATTTTTAAAGTAATATTATTTGTTTTTAGTTAATTTTTCATTTGATTTGTGTTTAAAGTTTGTTTGAAGTGTTGGTTTTAGGTTAAAGTGCAAAAAACTCCCTTGGATGGATTAAAATAGTGATGGAAGAGCATGAATCAAGCAAGACACGACCAAGTCAATGCAAGCTTGGCCGTGTCACTCACCAAGGCAAGGAACAAACAAGAGACATGGACAAGTCAAGTTGGCTTGGCCGTGTCCCTCAAAGAAATTGAGGCAGAGATTGACATGGGCAGGAGACACGAGGTTTGAAGAAAGCATCATTGAAGGTTTGGTGACTTGAGAAAGCTCCATTCCATCTTTCAAAGGTAGAATCATCAATTGAAGAGGGCTTGAGTTCTTTATCAACATCAAAGTGGAACTAGGAGGAAGACAAGTAGTCCAACTCTTGGCATCTATAAGGGGTTTTTCTATTCTCTCTTTTAATTCATTTCTAGATTATTATTGTTTATTAAGAGAATTAATATTTCAATGGACAATTGTGATTTGATTTGTATTGAGATGAATATTTTTTTAAATTTGATAATGTTGAGCTAAATTACCCATGCCTAGGGTTTGTAGTAGATTTGATTGAATGACTTGATTTGATATTTTCATTAATGTACCTTGTTGTTGGTTGATTGCATTGGATTGTATGTTAGTTTGATAGATTAGCTACCTATTAATCTCTAGATATTGAATGAAGGACAGAGAGGTGAAATTTGATATCGAAATTATGCAATCAACTACCCTAAGAATGAATTAGAAATATAAGTTCTAGGGTTTATTAATTTGCAAACTCAAAACAATTGGTTGTTATTAATTCATGAATATAAAAACTAATGAATTGGTAATTGACTAATTAAACTCAAGGAACAAATTAATTTACAAGGTTATGTTAATGGAATATTTGAGAATTAAGCTTTGATTGAATTGATCTATAACCCTAGGTATCTTTCCAAGAATTAAAACAATTTTTTGGGTTGTGAAGTCATGGTTGTAATTGTGTATTTTTGCTTTTAATTGAGTTACTTTGATGTTTACACAAGTATTTTGTGGTATAATGATGGATTTGGTTGAGTTTGTATAGAGTTGAAAAGGGTAATGAAAGATAATTTTGGATGTGACAATTATGTGTTGATATTAGGATTTTTGGCCTAACATGCCCGGTGACACGGCCATGTCTTTGGACGTGTCGATGGTTCTATTTTTAGTGTTGATGACATGTACAGTGACACGCCCATGTCAGTGAGTTTGTCACAACTTCTATAATGTTATAGTATTGACACGTGCAGTGACACACCCATGTCACTGAGAGTGTCATAACTACTGTGTTGTAGGAGTTTTGGCACGAGCAAGGACATGCCCATGTCTCTAGATGTGTCTTATCTACTGTAATACAGAGTTTTGGACACGGTCATTGACATTCCCATGTCACTGAGCATGTCAAAACTTTTGTGTTGTGGGTTTAGGGCACGGTCATTGACACACCGTGTTGTTGAGCATGTTATATGTAGAGTTTGCCCTAGATAGTTCTTTTTCTTATTTTCCTTCATGTATCTTATCCTTGTGTTGAAAGGTTTTGTTTATACCTATAAGTGTACCACTTAGTGATTATTTATAATCACATTTGCTTTAGGCTTTAAGAGACTTGAGTTACCCCAGTCCAAGTGTTGAGGGATATTTTGGAAGAGGAGGTTGAAAGTGGTGTTTGTTGCTTTTAGAGGTAAGTACAAACTTTGAATAATTGCTTAAATTTACATGACATTGGACTTAACACATTTGGCTAGAAAATGTGTTAAGTTACTCACTACATTGTTGGTGCATGAGTAATATGCTATGATTTGTATAATGTCACAAATGCATTATATGTAATGTGAACTTTGTGCAAAATATGATAAGGACCCAAAACGTATGGGTAATGCAATTTATTATGTGTAAATTAAAGATGGTATGTAACGCCATTGGCGATGGCTATATTGATATAAATGAGATAATTGAGGCATTGTGCCTAGCTTGATCTTGAGATAATGAGAAAGATATTGATAATGAAATTATGAAAGAATTGTGTGCCTAGTATGTTATTTAATTTTTAGAGTTTTTTGTTTGGCGGCATGCCTAAGATGTAATAGTCCCTTGAAGCTGGGTTGGGCTTGGTCCTTGAAGCATAGTTGGGATGTTATATGATGTAGCAGTTCCTTGAAGCTGGGTTGGGCCTAGTCCTTGAAGCCTAGTTGGGATGTTACATATGAGGTAATCCTCATTGTGATTATGATTTGCTTTCGGCCTTAGACACATGGTGCCATCTTGGACCAAAATAGTAACTCTGGAATTTGAATAACATATTAGATCTTTTTGGGCCTATGCTTGTGTTTGCTTTTATGTGAATTATGAATTGTGGAACAATTGAGCAATATATTGAGATATAATGATATAATGTTATGAGATATAATATCCTTATATGTTGTGCATTGGCATTGCATTTGAACTATAATGTTATCAAACTTTGTATCACTGGGCTTTTGGCTTAGCGTGATTGTGATTCATCACACAGGTGACAGGGTAGATCCAGTTGAGCCGGAGAGTTCATCTAGACCGAGTCGAGTCTAGGCTTGAGACCTTGAGTGAAAAGTTGATTGTTGGACATCAAGATCAGAGACAAACTACCAGCATGTATATATTTTATATTTTTGTACATATTGATTTCATGTACACTTATGTATATTCTGCAAACTATCAAAAATGTTTTGGATAAACATTTGGTAATTAAGTTATATATCTATTTTATCAAGTAATATTTCATCTATTATTTATATGATATCAGTTAAATGATTTAAGTTTATACATATTTTGTAATTGAAGATTTATTTTTGTCTAAATGGGTTGTGGCATTCTTGTATCATATATTCATATATTACATAAGTTGGGTGTATGTAGTGTACGTATATAGGGTATAAGGGTTTTACATTTGTTTTGGTATCAGAGCCTAGGTTTGAGGTTTTCAACCTAGGTGAGTTGTAAGAGAAAGAAAATGGAGATTTTTCAATATGGTTTTTAAATATGATACATGCATTGGCACTGGCAGTTTCTGATCTCTGATGTGGCAATTTCTGCTGTGCTTGCAAATATAGGTAGTTATAGCATCTCAGACACGTTAGTCTGCAGAGGGTAGTGCTGAGAGTGTAGCTCCTGTTGAGGGTAGAGATGGAGCTAGAGTTGAGATAGCTGGAGGGGCATCTACTCCTGTGCCATAGAGACTAGCAGTTGATGAGATTCCATCGAGCTGGGTATGACATATGGTGGAGCTGTTGAGGCAGGCTCAAGTTCAGCAGCCGCCGCCGCCACAGCCACAGCCACAGTTATCGATAAGGAAATATGATAAGTTGAGGAAGTTTGGAGCTGAGGACTTTATTGGTATATAGACTGTAACACCCCTTCCCGACCTACGTGTGTAAGCTGAGTAGAGGCGTCACACTATCCTAATGTTGCTACCACTTTACTTAGTCAAATTTTTGTTCCGATTTTTACAGGAATTTTGCCATAGTTTCGCCTAAAAATTCAATCCCAAGTGTCGACAAAACTGGTTTTTTTCTGATTTTTGAAAACATTTTTACACAAACCAATGCAAACAAAATCATTCTCAGTACACTTCCAATAAATCCCCTTTATAACCTCAACTACAACCTGCAAAAAGGATTTACACTTCTAGTACAAAATAAAGTAAAGGTTTATTATGAAATACAGTAGATAAAATATTTGTTCACTATGCAACGGAAAGTAACAATATTTACAAATTCATATACATCAAGACTCAAGTTTTACAACACATAAAATTTATACATGTTTGGCAGTCAGTCTTCGATCTTAAAGCCCACTATTCACTCTTCAAAATCTAGGCTCGACTCGGCCTAGAGGAACTCTTTGGTTCTTCCCTGTCACCTGCGCGAAGAATCACATTCGCGCTAAGCCAACGGCTTAGTGGTACAAACTACAGTGCTATGATGCTTTAATGCCATGCTAATGTCACACATTTCAATAGTTAAGACAATATTCACAAATGATATCTTTATATTGTTCAAGACTACATTTCATCATTTTATTAATCACTTATGATTTACATTGACACAAAGACAAATATGGGCCCAAACGACACTAATATGTTATTCAAAGTTCAGAGTTACTGCTTTGGTCCATAATCATAATCATCAAGCCTGTAGGCAATACACATATATATCTCTATCCATGGATAGGGTAACAGACCCAGTCTCTTGGACCTCAACTCGGCTAAACTCGAGGAAATCCTCAACCCGGCAAGACTGTTACCTGTAACAGACCCAATCTCTTGGACCTCAACCCGGATAAACTAAGGAGATCCTCAACCCGGCAAGACTGTTACTATAATTCACATTTCACATTTATCAACTGGAATCGTCTTACGACCCGGTCTTTTCACCTATCCAGTACTTTATAGGCATGCCACCAAACCCAAAACTCTGAAGGTTGAATAACAAATTAGACACAAAATTCTTTTCATTTATATCTTTATACATTTCTTTCTCATAAGCAAATTAGGAAACCATGCCTCAATCATCTCATATGATCACAAATCACAATAAAGCAACACTTCATAACATCATATCTTTCACATTTCATTTCATCATCACATCTTGCACATTTCACATTTCGTTATATTTCAAATCACATTAATCAATTCATCACTCAAGTGTATATAACCAATGGCATTAACACACATTTTACATGCTCATCACAACATTCACATTATACCAAACATACATTATTAATATGCATTAACAATGCATTAGATTTCTTAACACATTTACAATCAAATGTATGTTAAGTCTCAACATCATATGAATGTATGCAATAATGTAGTTTGTACTTACCTTAAAACCAACTCACACCAATCTATACACTTACTCTTCCATGAATCCTCAACACTTAGGTTAGGGCAATTCAACCTCTTCACAACCTAATCCAAAAGGAATATTAGCAAAATGACCATATGAATAGTAAATTCTGGTTTTAGACTCCACTTTATCCTTATTTTGAAAATTTGTATAAAATAATCTACTTGACTAAAAACTCTAAAATTTTTACAGAACTAAATTTTACATCTTAAAATAATTCCTTTAAAATTTCAGATCAAATTGAATACAAAATCTTGGTCAAATAGTTCACCCAACCAGACTGCTCCAATTGCCCTGCATCCTTGCAGCAGTTCTGAATTTGTGAATTCCATGAATTAAATTCAATCAACGTGGTTCCAAATTATTTTTCTCAAATACTAGACTCACTAAGAAACAACATATCCAAAATTCAATTGGATATTATTTTTCTACATTTTATTAAAAATCCCGAAAGATAGCTGTCTCAGTTAAGGCACCTGCTGGAACAGGTCTAATAAAAATAATCTTTCCAAAGTCATAACCATTCCAAAATCGAATCAACATATTTTTCAGTCATTCTAGACTCATAGAGGCACAACATATCAAAAATTCACTTCAAGAACATTTTTCTATATTTAATTAAAAATCATAAAAGTCACAGCCTTTACTAATTGTAAAACAGAAAAAATTTCACTAAACACAACTCTTACTCTTCCATCAGCAACACCAACCTAACTTCTTATCTTTAACTCCATTTCCAACACATATAAACACACCACAAGCAATCCTAACCATATTATCAACAACACTTCATCAAACTCAAAAATAACTTCAAAAACAACAAGAGCAATCAAGAGAGAACTTACCAAAAATGATGAACTTCTTGAATTTCTAACTTGTTTTCTTGAAATCTCCTTTGAATTTGATCTTAGAAAATCAAACTCTATCTTGCTCTCTTAACTTTGGAGTACCCGGCCAAGAAAAGAAAAAGAAGAAAAATGAAAAGGAAATTAAAGACAAAGTCAAAGTTCTCATCTCTTTAAACCTCCACCAAGCAATCTAAAAAGAAAATTACTAAAATATCCTCTTCTATATATCTTAACTCCCTTTTACTTATTTGTCCTTTTTAGTAATTTCATAAATAACAAAATAAATATCTTCTTCCTTTGACCATCCATTTTGACTTGTATATATGTTGTATATATTTCCATATATACAACATATAAACTCTCTCTTCAATTCTTTTTCATTCCAATTACAAATATACATTTAATTCAAATAAAACAACAATTATATCGAAACTTATAGGGCACACTTTGGGATATTACATAGACCCTGCTGTAGCATAGCAGTAGCTAGAAAGAGTCCATAGAGTGTTCATCCAGCTGCAGGCTACTCCAAAAGAAAAGTTTGATTATGCTAGATCTCTTTTGCAGAGGGATGCATATGATTGGTGGAAGACGATTCCACATGCTCTGGATGATTCACCAATCCTGACCTATGATCATTTCCTGCGGGAGTTCGAGAAAAAGTATACTCCGAAGGAGTATAAGGATGCAAAGAAGATAGAGTTCTTGAGTTTGAGGCAGGATACCAGGACCGTGTCGGAGTATGAGATAGAGTTTACTCGGTTGAGTCAGTATGCTGGTGGGATTATTTCTGATGAGATTGACCAGTGTCAGAGATTTGAGGAGGGATTGAGACCCTTTATTATGTGCATTATCTCAGGCTTCCAATATTAGGATTTTTCCTAGTTGGTTGCAGCTGCCAAGAGTGTTGAGAGAGCATAGGGTCTTGCAGCAGCTACTAGAGATGAGGAGACCAGAGCCAAGAGACCCCAGATTGAGGCAGGGTCTTCATCTGTGAAGAGAGGCCGAGGAGGATATTTTTTGAGGTTCAGTAGGAGCTAGAGGTAGTTAGGTAGGTTAGTACAGTAGCAAAGACAAAGATTGAGACCTATAGTTTCTATGGCTAGTGCTCCAACTCCAGTAGTTTAGAGGCCAGTTCCATATACCTGTGTCCATTGTGGTAGGGCACACGGGGGTGCTTGCTGGAAAACAGGTGGACTAGCAGTGTGTTATAGATGTGGATTACCAGATCACTTTTTTAGAGATTGTCCAGATCCACCGGAGGATAGACATACAGATACGGCAACTTCTCAACCCAGTGTTAGAGGGGGTCATGGTGGCAAAATTTTTAGCAGAGGGGGTCGAACATGGTCTGGTCAGAGAGGAGGTTCTACCGCAGGTAGTAGACTAATGAGGCAGGGCCATCTCAGCGGGTATATGTGATGCAGAGGCAACCAGATGCTTCAACTATTATTGTTGGTACTTTTTCTTTATTTGGTACTTCAGCTCTTGCTTTGATAGACTCTAGGTTGACTCATTCATACATTAGTGCATCCATCTTGTTTGTGACTAATTTGCATTTTGAGTCCCTAGGATTTGATTTTATGTGACAAATCCTTTAGGACATAGTATTGTAGTTAGCAAGGTGCACCAAAATAGTCCGATTGTGGTTCAGGACGAGGAGTTCCTTGGTGACTTGATTGAGATGCCTTTTAGGGGGTATGATTTAATTTTAGGCATGGATTGATTATCTAAGCATGGGGCCGTGGTAGATTGTCAACAAAAGTGTGTTACCCTGAGAACCTGTGATGGTATTAATGTGATGGTATCTAGTGAGCAGAGACATCTTTCATCCATGTTTGTTTCAGCTATTTTAGCTAGGAGGATGATTCAGAAGGGATGTGAGGCTTATCTTACTCATGTTGTAGATACCAGAGTAGTGGGTTTCCAACTTGACAGTATATCCACTATTGCTGAATTTCTAAATGTTTTACCTGAGGAGTTGTCAGGGATACCCTCTGAGAGAGAGGTTGAGTTTGGTATCAACTTGTTGCCTGGTGACACTCCCATCTATTACTCCTTATCGTATGACACCTGCTGAGTTGAGAGAGTTGAAGGTGCAGTTGCAAGAGTTGTTGGATAAAGGGTTCGTTCTCCCTAGTGTGTCTCCATGGGGAGTGCCCATGTTATTTGTGAAGAAGAAGGATGGTACCTTAAGATTATGCATTGATTAACGGAAGTTGAATAAAGTGACCATCAAGAACAAGTATCCATTGCCTCAGATAAATGATCTCTTTGATCAATTAAAAGGAGCAGCCGTATTCTCTAAGCTTGACTTGAGATCAGGGTACCATCAGTTGAGAGTCAGAGATGAAGATGTACCTAAGACAACTTTTTGCACTAGGTATGGGCATTATGAGTTCTTGGCGATGCCCTTTGGATTAACAAATGCACCAGCAACATTTATGGATTTGATGAACAGGGTATTCAGACCCTATCTAGATCAATTTGTGGTGGTTTTCATTGATGATATTTTGGTGTAGTCACATAATGAGAAGGATCATGGCAAGTATTTATGAATTGTATTGCAGACTCTAAGAGAGAAGCAGTTGTATGCTAAGCTATCTAAATGTGAGTTGTGGCTTGATCAAGTGACTTTTCTCGGTCATGTGCTTTCAGCACAAGGTATTAGAGTTGATCTGAGTAAAGTTGAGGCTATATTGAATTGGAGTCCACTAAAGACTATGACAGAGGTTAGAAGTTTTTTAGATTTGGCAGGCTATTATTGACGGTTTGTGAAAGGTTTTCTGTCTGTCAGGTTTGTGAAAGATTGTGATTCATTGCGCAGGTGACAGGGTAGATCCAGTTGAGCAGGAGAGTTTGTCTAGACCGAGTCGAGTCTAGGCTTGAGACCTTGAGTGCAGAGTTGATTATTGGACATCAAGATCAGAGACAAACTGCCAGCATGTATATATTTTATATTTTTATACATATTGATTTCATGTATACTTATGTATATTCTGCAAACTATCAAAAATGTTTTGGATAAACATTTGGTCATGAAGTTATATATGTATTTTAGCAAGTAATATTTCATCTATTATTTATATGATATCAGTTAAATGATTTAAGTTTATACATATTTTGTAATTGAAGATTTGTTTTGTCTAAATGGGTTGTGGCATTCTTGTATCATATATTCGTATATTACATATGTTGGGTGTATGTAATGTACGTATATAGGGTATAAGGGTGTTGTACCGCAGTTGTAGTCTCTGCCTCACTCTATCCTCGCTATCCTCCCAAAACTCAGCAATAAGTGTGCACAGGTTCACTTTGCCATCCTCACCATAAGGCTATCCTCAGCCTCACTAAAATTAAACAACCTCTGAAAAGCACGAAAATAGCTTGTACGGCGCCTAGGAATCGCCAGCTCGACCTTAGTATTACATCCTATTGTGGACTAAATCCTCAAAAGTAGGACACATCTCCTCCACCATAGTTCCAAACTTGAACAAATGATCCATAGGATCCCAAAATTTTAGACAGGCCTAAATAAAATCTTTGTCCAATTTTATCCCATTTAAAGTAATGGTCAGTGCAATATTGTATCTATGTTTTGTCTATTTTGTTTAAACGGATGGTCTATGGGTGTAGAGAATGACTAAAAAACAGTTCAATGGCACACAATTAATTATAAAAAAATTAAAAAACTCCAAGAAAGCTACAAAAAGATCAGAAAATTGCCCAAAAATCTAGAGTAGGCATCTCATCCGACTAGCACATGAACAGACCGCACAACCCATGGATCGGTCTACGCCACATTAATCCAAATAATAATAATAATTAAATAAAAAAAATTTTAAAAAATAAATCCAAAAGTTCCATTAATGATTATTAATTAATAAAATCCAAGCAAGATAGAAGTGCATAAATGAAAATAATTTGGGTATAGTACAGTACATGCATCATAATATATCACGAACATAAAATTAGATCCTACATAAACAAGAAAGTCAAAGCAAGAAATCTATCTTCTGCCGCAATGACGCCTTGCACCGTCCTAAAAGGACAGTTCGCCCATTGTCATTGATAAATAAGCCTCATAATAGCTACCCATCTCAAAGGTATGCTCAGCCCATTCGTCAGGCCATTGTAGAAATATACCAAAAACTATAAGAAAAGCAAGGATAAGTAATAACCATCAAAAAGTGGTACGAAGAAAGTCTACCTCGAGATAATCTCCGAGCAATGAAGCAAAAGAGACTTCATGCATAAGAGCCCTTTTCTAACCCATGTTGTCACCTCTAGCATAGGTGACAGTTTTGCTCAACTAGTAGTATAAGAGAATGTCCTTGAGAGGCATAGAGTGAGTCCCAGTAAAAGTAGATCAGGAACCAGCTGAGGAATTTCCTAGTGTAGGTATGATTTCAGTAAACCTAGTGTCAGTATCTACCAGAGTTGTAGTTCTTTCCCTTTGAGCAGCACCTCACCTAGCTCCAGCAGCACTAGTCTAGGGGTGAGAGGCCTTAGAGGAATGATAAGTACGGTTGGGATTGACTGCTTGAATTACCAACAATAAAAGACATCAATGAAGACCTGTAAAAATCTTCATAATCCATCCTAGGAAGTGTGAAGTTGGTAGTAAGAAGGTCGCTGTTGAGGTGAGTCAGTGCAGACATAGTTCTTCCTATTTCATGTCTGCAGGTGGTGCATATGGAATAATTCTATCTAGGGATGCTTGGCTCCAGAAATGCTCACCAAGATAGTATTGTTGGGTCTCTGGTGATTGAAAAATTACCTAACAATTAGAGTAAAATGTAGGTTGATTGAGGTGGTCAAGGTTAGATGGAATAAATCTACCATTGAAAGGACACTACATTACCTACATAAGGAAAATGTCATAATAGACGACTAATCAAGATATATGTTGTAAAATGTATTATACTCACTATAGACATTGAAATTTACCACCTTGGAAATTTATTATCATGCTCAATGATTTTATTATCAAACTTGGCAATTATCCAGGAATGTTGAGTAGACAACTAAGAAGCAGATTTGTTAATTCCTAAAAATATCAAGTTTGGCAATTTTATACCTCTAAACTTGATAATTTTGTTGTACATATATCACCTCCAGCTATAAATGGTAGCTTCCAGCTCCCTTTGAAAGGGACTTTTTCTGAAGGCTTTTCTTTGGCAACAAAAAAATTATATATATAATACACTGCCTTTCTTTGAGGGAGACAAAAAGAGAGAGTCAGGAAACATTATCCCATCTTTTTTTTTTATCTTGTATTCCATCTGTAAAAGGAGCATTATTCCAAAAAAGTTCAATCATTCAAAGTAAAATCAAGAACACTCTACAACTCTAGGAAGTTAGCTGTGATTTTCATCTATTGTCAGTAAGTCTCTTAAGTTTCTAGTGTTTATCTTCAGATCTACACCATTTAATGCCATGATTTATGTTTATATTGCATCATTTTATCCTACTTACATAACTCATTGAGAACCAGAATCATTAAACTTCAAAGAACCAGAAAACTCTAATTCAAGAGCTAAGATCTACTAACTCTAAGTTAAATCGTTTAATATGTGACCTACAAACAATGACACAAGTTTAAATGGACTATATATAACTTCCCCAACTGAGGAATGGGATTCTAGAACTGGAAAATGGCCTTTAAAACATTTTGTATGGAAAATCTACAAATACAAATTGCTTCTGCCAGAAAAGGCGAATGATTATTGAGTTTGATATTCACATTAACACCAAATTTGATACATTGATTCAAAGCTCAATGTATATGCTATGTTGTCCCCCACTAACCTTTTTCTGCAAGTTATTGTCCCACAATTATTGAATCCAATTTTCATGCTCCCATACATATGTGTCTACCATTAGTGATTTATTTATGAACCTATCACATGCACAAATACATGTCATAAGTCATATCTGTAGATACAAGTCACCTATGACAGAAATGGCAGATGATTGTCGATTTTGATATTCCTATGAGTATCGAATTTGACATTTTGAATGAACTCTCAATATATGTATCTTGTTATTATCAGCTAATCCTTTTTGGAGGATACTCTAGAATTCATTAATTCTGTAATTATCGAATTCGATTATAATGCTCCTATACATATACATATCTGCTACTTAGAATTTCTTTATGATTCTGCCTTATTAATATTAATGAATTTGACATTTCTTGAATATCAAATTCAACATTCTCATTTGATTCTATATTTATCCATTTTGTTCAGCTAACAGATCTTGTAACTAGTCCCTGTTCGAGGAGATTCTCAAACTCGATAATCTAATGAATATCGTATCTAACATTCTCACTTGATTATGTATATATTGGTTTTATTTTGTTGTCTAGTCTTGCAAGTCATTCCCAAATTCGATAATTATCGACTTTGTTATTACCAAAACTCATTCTCTTTATTTCTTTCTTACTTTTACTTTCATCCTCCATTGCATCCTTATTATTATTATGCTTACTCAATCCATAACATCAAGCATCCATCCAACATACATTCAGAATTTTTCTCTTGTAGATTCATTTTATATAGTAAATGATGTAATTTTCTCTTTAGAATAATGTATAGGATTTGTAAAGCTATGTAATATGATTATTTCTCTTTATAGATTCATTATTGTAAAGAGCATGTTTCCACCTCGGTGGGTACTTGTAGAAATTTTCTATATAATCATGCATCACATGCATCATGACATGCATATCTTTATTTTGTTTGCTATTTATTTTATATATGTCATTTCTCGTCTGATATCCTGAATAATCCTTCTAATGCATGAATCATAAAGGAGGCTAGTTCTTTAAATTGGGCATATGTGAATAATAAGGATTCTCATCTAAGCTATTCCCATATGCACCTAACTTCCTGAACCCAGGTTCAAATGAGGGATTAGGGATATCTCAAAAAAGGAATCAACAGAATGCTACCCCTATCATTTCTTGATCCCACCGGGTGCTGACACCATTTGATACAAGTCTTACCTATCGGATCATTGAGATCAATAACCTAGCAGCATTGAGACTTTAAATCATTGAGGGTGGATGAGCGAAGTGCTCACACTCACATTGTCCACCAACAAGTTATTGAATATGGCCTGCAACTTTTGAAAATCTAAGTTATGTGGTTGGGATTGATTACTTAGTTACCAACGGTGGCTTATAAGAAGGACATCAATATGAGGACTTCATAGATCAGGTGACAGGATAAAGAAGTACTCATAAGCCCACATTTACAATGAATAGCAAGGTGATGAAGGTTAGAATATAGGCTTCAGCAAAATAATATTAACAAAGATACATACCTCCTAAAAAATATGAGTTCCCCCAATATAGCGGATCAACCCCTGAGACAATCCGCCCATCTCCTCATACATAGTGGCTAATATGGCACCACCCTATTTGAAGTCATCAAGATGGGATAAACCCTTCAAGCTCATCAGATAGCCAAGTCAATAGAATCACACTAGGTATGCCACAATGTACACCCAAAAGCAATAAAACCACACTCTGAGCAATTTACAGGGAGCAATCTCTGAGGTCATTATGCCTCCTTACCATAGTATTAATGTGCCCTCTCAACCAAGTCCATGAAACTACAGCCTCGCCAATTTTAAGAACAAGCAGCATTATTGGTGGTAAGGTATGAAGAGGGGCATAGCGGAGTTTGTATCCAGATGTCTCACTTGCTAGAGAGTGAAGGCTAAGCACTGGGTTCCTTCACGATTGCTTCAACCGTTATCAATACTAGAGTGGAAATGGGAACGAGTGACGATGGATTTTGTGACTGGATTGCCTTTGACCTAGAAAAAGCATGATGTAATCTGGGTGATAATTGATCAAATGATAAAGATAGATCATTTTCTTCTAGTTCGAATAGATTATTCTCTTGAGAGGTTGGTTGAGCTGTATATCAGTGAGATAGTAAGGTTGCATGGAGTCCCAGTTTCTTTGGTGTCGGACCGAGATCCCCGGTTTACATCTAGGTTTTGGAGGACTTTGCAGGATGCTTTAGGTTCTCAGTTACAATTTAGCACTGCTTTCCATCCTTAGATAGATTGGTAGTCAAAGAGAGTGATATAGATTCTAGAGGATATGTTGAGGAGCTGTATCATTGATTTTACTGGGAGACTTCTATGTTGGGATGAGGTTGGAGAAATTAGATTGGTCAGTTCCAATTTGATTAAGGAGACAGAAGAGAAAGTGAAGGTGATTCGGGCTCATCTGAAAGCAGATTCATATAGATAGAAATCCTATACAAACTTGAAGAGAAGAGATATAGAGTTCAGTGTGGGAGATAAAGTGTTTCTAAAGGTGTCACCATGGAAGAAGATTTTGAGGTTCAGCCGCAAAGGGAAGTTGAGTCCTCATTTCATAGGACCATATGAGGTGCTGGAGAGAGTTGATCCAGTGGCTTATAGACTAGCTTTGCCACCTGAGTTAGATCAAATTCATAATGTCTTTCATGTCTCTATGCTTTGGAGATACAGGCCAGACCCATCTCATATCTTACAGTGGAGTCCATTGAGATGAGTTTGGATATGACTTATGAGGAAGAACCAGTGGCGATCTTGGCACGAGAAGTGAAAGAGTTGAGAAATAAGAAGGTGCCACTTGTGAAAGTCCTTTGGAGGAATCATGCCACTGAGGAGGCAACATGGGAGACTTATCAAATGATCCAGAGTCAGCATCTCCAGTTGTTCCTAATTTGAGAGCAGGTAATTTCGAGGATGAAATTTATTTTTAGGGGGAGAGAATTGAAATATCCTAAATTTTTTAAGTTTTCTAATTTTTAAAAATTAAATAAAATAAATTATAATTTAATTGGTTAAATTAAATAAATAATTTTAAATGAAAAATGAAGGGATTTTAAATAAAAAAAGTGAAATGTATATGTCACATCCCAAAGTTTAGGTAGTCGAGTATTATGCAAGAAGGACATAAATAAGTGGTCAAATAGAGGCTCGAGATAGTCAAAAACAAAATCGGTGTGCAAAGGAGGCCCGTGAAGTCAACGGGACCTAAAGGTAATTTTTCGAAACGCTGAGGACCTAAGTGAAAATTTCTCAAAAGTTAGGGGCAACTATGTAAAATTAAAAATTAAGTGTCGGAAGTTCTTAATAGTGCCCATATCCGACCCAGGAAGAATATTCTCGAGATTAATCGGGTCATAACCGTGGGTTTCAATTTTTCCCGAAAATGCACGGTTTAAAAGTTACAATCGATTAATCGCTGGAGGATATTTTGGTATTTTCACACCCTAGACTATAAAATTACAGCACAAGAAAGTTGAGGTGGTCAAAATATGAATAAAAGGAAGCCTAATGGCTTGCCAAATAAATAGATAAAAGAAGAAGGCAAGTGGACCAATTAAAAGTGGCCATTTTTGCCATAAGGTGTACCAATGGGAAATCAACACTTACACCAACACATCTTAACCTCTCTTGGCTGCCATTTGGATCAAAATAAGCTAAGGAAAGAATATAAAAGCTCTCTATTACATGGTGAACTCGTCCCAAACCATAAGAGAAGGAAGAATGAGGTGATTTTGCCAAGTTTAAGGCTTTTGGTTGAAGATTTTGGTGACAAACAAGATTATAAGGTAAGAGAAACCTATCTCTAGTTTAAATTTCATGGATTAATGGTTAATTTAAGAGATTGAAATTAGGGTTCATGTAGCTATATTTGGAGGAAATTCAAGAAATAATTATTTGAAGGATTTGATGAAAGAAATAATGGTGTTTAATGGTGAAAATAAGCTAGCAACCATTAGTAAAATCATAAGATAAGACTATGTCTATACATGGGGTTCTAACCTTTGTATATGTGATGTTAAAATTCATAGGAAATCAAGGAGGTTAGAGAGGAAAGGAAGTGAAATATATAAGAAGAGCAAGGAAAAGCAAGGTTTGGTACTTTAACCATTGAACTCCTTTTGAAATTTTTCTGTTTTACAATTAGTAAAATGCTGTGACTTGTATAATTTTTGATTAAATATAGAAAAATTATTTTGAGTTAAATTTTTGATATGTTGTGTCTCAATGAGTCTATAATGACAGAAAAATATGTTGAGTTGAATTTGGAATAGTTATGATTTTGGAAAGTTTATTTCTATTAGACCTGCTCCAGCAAGTACCTTGACTGAGACAGCCATCTATCTGGATTTTTAATAAAATGTAGAAAAAAAATATCCAATTGAATTTTAGATATGTTGTTGTTTATGAGTCTAGTATTTGATAAAAATAATTTGGAATCACATTGATTGAATTTAGTTTACGGAATTCACAAAAGTCAGAACTGCTGCCAGGATGCAGGGCAACTGGAGCCGTCTGGTTGGGTGAACTAGTTGACCAAGATTTTGTGTCCAGTTTGATATAAAATTTTAAAGGAATGATTTTAAGATGCAAAACTAAATTCTGTAAAAATTTTAAAGTTTTTATCCAAGTGGATTATTTTATACAAATGTTCTAAAATAAGGATCAAGTTAGGTCGAGAAACAAAGTTTATTGTTCATATGGTAATTTTTCATTATTAACTTGGTCAAAAACTTGGTGTGGGTGTTTTATCATTTTATTTTTGGTATTCAGTTTAAGTATGATATGAAGAATAAATTAGATGGAAAATATGTGAATACATAGGATACATATGTGAGTATATGTGGTATTTGTGTAAGTATATATTGTATATACATGGAGAATATGTGGTATATATATACGAAGTGAATGGGTATATATGAAATGTTATATATGTTCTACTCGGTAAATGGGTAACACCAGTCTGGAATGGGGGTTATATCGTGTGAGGTCAAGATCATGGCAACTAGTCGTGTGAGACCAAGACCACGTAGTTATATCGTGTGAGGTCAAGATCATGGCAACTAGTCGTGTGAGACCAAGACCAAGCAGTTATGTTGTATATTCTATATCATGTGAGACCAAGACCATGCCAATTAGTCGTGTGAGGTCAAGACCACGCGTAACTCTATACGAGGCCTCATTTCGAGATCGGTGTATTCATAATTACCTAGTGGAGCAGATTAACTCGTAATTATAATAAAGTTATATTACATGTTGTTTACATACAGAATGTGAATCTTAACTTAATTAGAAAATATAAATATGATGATTGTATGAAAATAGTTTAATTATGCAGTATTCTACTTTTACATGTGTTTCAACAAACCTTCCTTGCACTATTTGTATTCGGCAATGGTTAAAATACCCACTAAGCAATGCTTAGCGAGTTAAGTTTCTTCTAAACTCATAGGCTATTAGCAAGGACCCAGTAGCGAGCAGCGGAGTCCTGCGATCTGTCGGTCATCAACAAACTTAGGTGTTGCTCTTTATTTTGTATTTTGGTATTAGAAACTGGCATGTACTTATTTGAACAATACAAAGAGATAATTTGATGTAGCATATTAATCTAGTAATGTATAATAACTGTATGGTTTTAAATTGAGTTGGGTTGTGAATATAGAAGTGTGAATTCTTCTTGCAGGATTGTAGTTGAGGTTATAAGGGTGGATTATTGGGAGTGTGCTTGAGTTGAATTGTGAAACAAAATGTTTTTCAAAAATAAGAAAAATCAGTTTTGTCGACACTTAGGACCTAGAATTTTAAGGGAGACTCCGTCAAAATTTTTGGAAAATTTTTATAAGGAACATTAAGTAAGTTGAAATAACCAGAGCTCGTATCCCGATGTAGCATTCCTCCTTGGCTTATTCATAAGTCGGGAAGGGGTGTTACAATTTGTGGTATCAGAGCATTGGTTTAGTCGATTCTGGGAGATAGGTAGTAAGTAAGTAACTATGTGTGCCATGTAAGATAAAGTAAGGAGAAAGTTATATGATGAATAGGTAGATGTACATGCCAGATAGGAGTTGATAATCGAGTTATATGTTGATGAATTAAGCAGATAGCTATTTATGTCAATGTAGGATGTCTCTAGATTCATGGCAAGCTATGGAACGAAACGTAGAATCGCAAGCATCTGGGTCTGCAGATGCCGGGGAAGCTCATAGACCAGGGTCAGCAGCAGCTGAAATACCTGGTCCGAAAACTTACCTTAGGCAGATAGCAGCAGCATTCCAACAAATAACTGTTATTAATTATATGAGCAATGTATTTACATATATGAACAAGCAAGTTTCTGGGCAAAACTTAAATTAAGCGAGGTAGAACTGTCACATCCCAAAGTTTAGGTAGTCTAGTATTATGCAGGAAGGACATAAATAAGTGGTCAAATAGAGGATCGAGATAGTCAAAAACAAAATCGGTGTGCAAAGGAGGCCCGTGAAGTCGACGGGACCTAAAGATAATTTTTTGAAAGGGCGAGGACCTAAGTGAAAATTTCTCAAAAGTTAGGGGCAACTATGTAAACTTAAAAATTAAGTGTCGGAAGTTCTTAATAGTGCCCATATCCGACCCCGGAATAATATTCTCGAGATTAATAGGGTCATAACAGTGGGTTTCAATTTTTCCCGAAAATGTACGGTTTAAAAGTTACAATCGATTAATCGCTGGAGGGTATTTTGGTATTTTCACACCCTAGACTATAAAATTACAGCACAAGAAAGTTGAGGGGGTCAAAATATGAATAAAAGGAAGCCTAATGGCTTACCAAATAAATAGATAAAAGAAGAAGCAAGTGGACCAATTAAAAGTGGCCATTTTTGCCATAAGGTGTACCAATGGGAAATCAACACTTACTCCAACACATCTTAACCTCTCTTGGCTGCCATTTGGATCAAAATAAGCTAAGGAAAGAATATAAAAGCCCTCTCTTACATGGTGAACTTGTCTTAAACCATAAGAGAAGGAAGAAGGAGGTGATTTTGCCAAGTTTAAGGCTTTTGGTTGAAGATTTTGGTGACAAACAAGATTATAAGGTAAGAGAAACCTATCTCTAGTTTAAATTTCATGGATTAATGGTTAATTTAAGAGATTGAAATTAGGGTTCATGTAGCTAGATTTGGAGGAAATTCAAGAAATAATTATTTGAAGGATTTGATGAAAGAAATAATGTTGTTTAATGGTGAAAATAAGCTAGCAACCATTAGAAAAATCATAAGATAAGACTATGTCTATACCTAGGGTTCTTACCTTTGCATATGTGATGCTAAAATTCATAAGAAATCAAGGAGTTTAGAGAGGAAAGGAAGTGAAATAGATAAGAAGAGCAAGGAAAAGCAAGGTTTGGTACTTTAACCATTGAACTCCTTTTGAAATTTTTCTGTTTTACAATTAGTAAAATGCTGTGACTTGTATAATTTTTGATTTAATATAGAAAAATTATCTTGAGTTATATTTTTGATATGTTGTGTCTCAATGAGTCTATAATGAGTGAAAAATATGATGAGTTGAATTTGGAATATTTATGATTTTGGAAAAATTATTTTTATTAGACCTGCTCCAGCAAGTACCTTGACTGAGATAGCCATCTTTCTGGATTTTTAATAAAATGTAGGAAAATAATATCCCATTGTATTTTAGATATGTTTTTTTTAGTGAGTCTAGTATTTGAGAAAAATAATTTGGAACCACATTGATTGAATTTAATTTACGGAATTCACAAAAGTCAGAACTGCTGCCAGGATGCAGAGCAACTGGAGCCGTCTGGTTGGGTGAACTAGTTGACCAAGATTTTGTGTCCAGTTTGATATAAAATTTTAAAGGAATGATTTTAAGATGCAAAACTAAATTCTTTAAAATTTTAGAGTTTTTATCCAAGTGGATTATTTTATACAAATTTTCTAAAATAAGGATCAAGTTAGGTCGAGAACCAAAGTTTATTGTTCATATGGTAAATTTTCATTATTAACTTGGTCCAAAACTTGGTGTGGGTGTTTTATCATTTTATTTTTGGTATTCAGTTTAAGTATGATATGAAGAATAAATTAGATGGAAAATATGTGAATACATATGATACATATGTGAGTATATGTGGTATTTGTGTAAGTATATATTGTATATACATGGAGAATATGTGGTATATATATACGAAGTGAATGGGTATATATGAAATGTTATATATGTTCTACTCGGTAAATGGGTAACACCGGTCTGGAATGGGGGTTATATCGTGTGTGGTCAAGATCATGGCAACTAGTCGTGTGAGACCAAGACCACGCAGTTATATCGTGTGAGGTCAAGATCATGGCAACTAGTTGTGTGAGACCAAGACCACGCAGTTATGTTGTATATTCTATATCGTGTGAGACCAAGACCATGGCAATTAGTCGTGTGAGGTCAAGACCATGCGTAACTCTATACGAGGCCTCATTTCGAGATTGGTGTATTCACAATTACCTAGTGGAGCATATTAACTTGTAATTATAATGAAGTTATATTACATGTTGTTTACATACAAAATGTGAATCTTAACTTAATTAGAAAATATAAATATGATGATTGTATGAAAATAGTTTAATTATGCAGTATTCTACTTTTACATGTGTTTCAACAAACCTTCCTTGCACTATTTGTATTCGGCAATGGTTAAAATACCCACTAAGCAATGCTTAGCGGGTTTAGTTTCTTCTAAACTCGTAGGCTATTAGCAAGGAGCCAGTAGCGAGCAGCGGAGTCCTGCGATCTGTCGGTCATCAACAAACTAAGGTGGTGCTCTTCATTTTGTATTTTTGTATTAGAAACTGGCATGTACTTATTTGAACAATACAAAGAGATAATTTGATGTAGCATATAAATCTAGTAATGTATAATAACTGTATGGTTTTAAATTGAGTTGGGTTGTGAATATAGAAGTGTGAATTCTTCTTGCAGGATTGTAGTTGAGGTTATAAGGGTGGATTATTGGGAGTGTGCTTGAGTTGAATTGTGAAACAAAATGTTTTTCAAAAATAAGAAAAATCAGTTTTGTCGACACTTGGGACCTAGAATTTTAAGGGAGACTCCGTCAAAATTTTTGGAACATTTTTATAAGGAACATTAAGTAAGCTGACATAATCAGAGCTCGTATCCCAATGTAGCATTCCTCCTCGGCTTATTCATAAGTCGGGAAGGGGTGTTACAATTTATGGTATCAGAGCATTGGTTTAGTCGATTCTGGGAGATAGGTAGTAAGTAGATAACTATGTGTGCCATGTAAGATAAAGTAAGGAGAAAGTTATATGATGAATAGGTAGATGTACATGCCAGATAGGAGTTGATAATCGAGTTATATGTTGATGAATTAAGCAGATAGCTATTTATGTCAATGTAGGATGTCTCTAAATTCGTGGCAAGCTATGGAACGAAACGTAGAATCGTAAGCATCTGGGTCTGCAGATGCCGGGGAAGCTCATAGACCAGGGTCAACAGCAGCAGAAATACCTGGTCCGAAAGCTTACCTTAGGCAGATAGCAGCAGCATTCCAACAAATGACTGTTATTAATTATATGAGCAATGTATTTACATATATGAACAAGCAAGTTTTGGGGCGAAACTTAAATTAAGGAGGTAGAACTGTCACATCCCAAAGTTTAGGTAGCCGAGTATTATGCAAGAAGGACATAAATAAGTGGTAAAAAAACAAAATCGGTGAGCAAAGGAGGCCCGTGAAGTCGACGGGACCTAAAGATAATTTTTTGAAAGGGCGAGGACCTAAGTGAAAATTTCTCAAAAGTTAGGGGCAACTATGTAAACTTTAAAATTAAGTGTCGAAAGTTCTTAATAGTGCCCATATCCGATCCCGGAAGAATATTCTCGAGATTAATTGGGTCATAACCGTGGGTTTCAATTTTTCCGAAAACGCACGGTTTAAAAGTTACAATCGATTAATCGCTAGAGGGTATTTTGACATTTTCACACCCTAGACTATAAAATTACAGCACAAGAAAGTTGAGGGGGTCAAAATATGAAAAAAAGGAAGCCTAAAGGCTTGCCAAATAAATAGATAAAAGAAGGCAAGTGGACCAATTAAAAGTGGCCATTTTTGCCATAAGGTGTACCAATGGGAAATCAACACTTACACCAACACATCTTAACCTCTCTTGGCTGCCATTTGGATCAAAATAAGCTAAGGAAAGAATATAAAAGCCCTCTCTTACATGGTGAACTCGTCCCAAACCATAAGAGAAGGAAGAAGGAGGTGATTTTGCCAAGTTTAAGGCTTTTGGTTGAAGATTTTGGTGACAAACAAGATTATAAGGTAAGAGAAACCTATCTCTAGTTTTAATTTCATGGATTAATGGTTAATTTAAGAGATTGAAATTAGGGTTCATGTAGCTAGATTTGGAGGAAATTCAAGAAATAATGGTGTTTAATGGTGAAAATAAGCTAGCAACCATTAGAAAAATCATAAGATAAGACTATGTCTATACCTAGGGTTCTTACCTTTGTATATGTGATGTTAAAATTCATAGTAAATCAAGGAGGATAGAGAGGAAAGGAAGTGAAATAGATAAGAAGAGCAAGGAAAAGCAAGGTTTGGTATTTTAACCATTGAACTCCTTTTGAAATTTTTCTGTTTTACAATTAGTAAAATGCTGTGAATTGTATAATTTTTGATTAAATATATAAAAATTATCTTGAGTTAAATTTTTGATATGTTGTGTCTCAATGAGTCTAGAATGACTGAAAAATATGTTGAGTTGAATTTGGAATAGGTATGATTTTGGAAATTTTATTTTTATTAGACCTGCTCTAGCAAGTACCTTGACTGAGATAGCCATCTTTCTGGATTTTTAATAAAATGTAGAAAAATAATGTCCAATTAAATTTTATATATGTTGTTTTTTAGTGACTCTAGTATTTGAGAAAAATAATTTGGAACCACATTGATTGAATTTAATTTGCGGAATTCACAAAAGTCAGAACTGCTGCCAGGATGCAGGGCAACTGGAGCCGTCTGGTTGGGTGAACTAGTTGACCAAGATTTTGTGTCCAGTTTGATATAAAATTTTAAAGGAATGATTTTAAGATGCAAAAATAAATTCTTTAAAAATTTTAGAGTTTTTATCCAAGTGGATTATTTTATACAAATTTTCTAAAATAAGGATCAAGTTAGGTCGAGAACCAAAGTTTATTGTTCATATGGTAAATTTTCATTATTAACTTGGTCAAAAACTTGGCGTGGGTGTTTTATCATTTTATTTTTGGTATTGAGTTTAAGTATGATTTGAAGAATAAATTAGATGCAAAATATGTGAATACATATGATACATATGTGAGTATATGTGGTATTTGTGTAAGTATATATTGTATATACATGGAGAATATGTGGTATATATATACGAAGTGAATGGGTATTTATGAAATGTTATATATGTTCTACTCGGTAAATGGGTAACACCGGTCTGGAATGGGGTTATATCGTGTGAGGTCAAGATCATGGCAACTAGTCATGTGAGACCAAGACCACGCGGTTATATCGTGTGAGGTCAAGATCATGGCAACTAGTCGTGTGAGACCAAGACCACGCAGTTATGTTGTATATTCTATATCGTGTGAGACCAAGACCATGTCAATTAGTCGTGTGAGGTCAAGACCACACATAACTCTATACGAGGCCTCATTTCGAGATCGGTGTATTCATAATTACCTAGTGGAGCAGATTAACTCGTAATTATGATGAAGTTATATTACATGTTGTTTACATATAGAATGTGAATCTTAACTTAATTAGAAAATATAAATATGATGATTGTATGAAAATAGTTTAATTATGCAGTATTCTACTTTTACTTGTGTTTCAACAAACCTTCCTTGCACTATTTGTATTTGGCAATGGTTAAAATACCCACTAAGCAATGCTTAGCGAGTTAAGTTTCTTCTAAACTCATAGGCTATTAGCAAGGAGCCAGTAGCGAGCAGCGGAGTCCTACGATCTGTCGGTCATCAACAAACTTAGGTGGTGCTCTTCATTTTGTATTTTGGTATTAGAAACTGGCATGTACTTATTTGAACAATACAAAGAGATAATTTGATGTAGCATATAAATCTAGTAATGTATAATAACTGTATGGTTTTAAATTGAGTTGGGTTGTGAATATAGAAGTGTGAATTCTTCTCACAGGATTATAGTTGAGGTTATAAGGGTGGATTATTAGGAGTGTGCTTGAGTTGAATTGTGAAACAAAATATTTTTCAAAAATAAGAAAAATCAGTTTTGTCGACACTTGGGACCTAGAATTTTAAGAGAGACTCCATCAAAATTTTTGGAAAATTTTTATAAGGAACATTAAGTAAGCTGACATAACTAGAGTTCGTATCCCGATGTAGCATTCCTCCTCAGCTTATTCATAAGTCGAGAAGGGGTGTTACAGTATATGTGATAAATATGTAAAATATACATAATATAAAAAGTCAACAAAAAAGTTAACACTTTTTAAAGGAACAGTCAATGTCAAAGGACATTTTGGAAAATATACTTTAGAAATTGAAAATTTTAAAAATATTTACAAATATATTTTTTTTGAATGGAAGATATGAATTATGAATTTTTATTGAATAATTGAATAATTAATTATTTAATTAAAAAAATATTAAAATAATATAAATATGGATATTATTTAAAGTGAAAAGAAAGAGAAAAATTGAACTTCTATTCATCATCTTCTTCTTCCTCCAAAGGCCGACCCCTATTGTGGGAGAGCTCAAGATTTTTGCTTCTTCTTACTCCATGAATTAAAGGATTTAACAAGTTTCAAGTGGATTTTTAAAGTTTTCTTCCATAAATAGTAAGTTTTCTAACTTTTTTCTGGGATTTCCATAAAGATTTTATTATATAGATTTTGAGTTGTTGAAGTAGCATGTTTTAATTGTCTATTTGGGTATGAATGAGATTATTTTTAGTGATTAACAATGATTTTAACGTTGGATTGAAGAAATGGTTGAGTTTGGGTAAGGATTGGTGAAGAGAGATAATTTAGGGTTATGTAAATTTTGGACTTTTGAATTCACGATTTTTAATTATGCAAATTGATTCTAAATGAGTTGTTTTTATGCATAAATAAGTATTTTAAAGTCAAAATATTGGATTTGGATGAGTTTGATTGGAGTTTGAGAATGGAAGTGGTGATTTAGGGTTTTGAAAAAGTGATTTTTTCAAATTTGTTGAGTTATTTGATTTTATTGGTGAAAACATTTCTTTATTGATAAAAGTGATGAATATAAGCTTGAAATGATCAATGGATTGAGTTGGAATCGAAAACCTTCAATGGGAGAAGGTTATGCCATCTTAGGATTTTGGTCATAAGTGTGTGTTTTTGTAATGTAATTATTTTAAATATTTTAAAATATATTTTTAATAATATAAATAAACTTAAAATACCAAATTGAATGCCATAGTATGGTATTTCAAAGTTAAAGTGAGGTTAGCCTTAACTTTGGGATTATTGTTTGAATAATGTTTAATTATGATTTAAGATTGGAAATGCCTTAGAATGTGATACTAAATGATTATTTATGATCACATTTGGTTTAGGCATTGAGGAGAGTTGATTTGCCCCATCCAAGTGTTGAAGGGCAAGTTGAAGAGAAGGTTGGAGGTGGTGTTTGAGCTTGTTTTTGGTTGCTCTTAGAGGTAAGTACAAACTTTGGATGAATTGGACATATTTCCATTACATTAGGCTTAAAACATTTTGGATTACAAAATGTGTTAAGCTACTTGATACATGAAACATGTATAAATAATGTGCTATGACATGTGTAATGTCATATATGTGTTAAATGTATTGTGAAAAGCCATTGTTAATGGCTAAATAGTTTAAAATGTGAAATATGTGTATTATGTGAAAATAACCCAAAGTGTTTGGGTAATGCCATTTTTTGTGTATGCATTAAGGGCATTGTTAAAAAGACATTGGTAATGGATAAAGTGCATAAAATGTGGATTATATAAAATTACCCAAAATATTTGGGTGATGAGTTGGTGCGCGTCGCGCTGCGCTATAGCAATACCGCAAGTGCACGGGTCGCCCAAGTAATAAAGTAGTGAGTGAAGTATCATTCCACTGAGGACAAGGCCAAGCACTAGTGCAAATCTTAACTGTTGTTTAGCTAATTAATATTTTTGTGATGTTTTATAATTAAAGATAATTAACTTAAATAAATGAAAGCAAAGATAAATTGTGTGTTGTGTAAAAAGGTTTGATGATAATGATACTATCCAGATATTGAATCCCCCTAGCCTCAATTACATTACATGATAGAGTTGAATTGGCATTCCTCTAACTTAGACTAAAACCTCTCTTGAGTGAATTAATCCCTAATCACTAAATAGAGTGCCGGAATCTCTTCTCAAAACACAATTAAATAGATCATGCATTAAGAGCAAGGAACTATAAATCAAAGGATCTTGTAGGTCTATCTCTAGCACCCCAATCAATCCTCAACCCTTATGAGTAATCAATTCATATCAAGCTTTCTCAAGTCAATAATATGAAAATGGCAACCAATCAATAAGCATGCTATCATCAATAGGTAATAATCATTAAGCATCATAAGAATAAAACAACTCAATCAATTAAAATCATTCAATCATACAAATAAGCTAGGGTTCTTCAATATCTAGATAGAGAATGATTTAGTTCATGTTCAATACACTTAATACAATCAACAACAACAATAACATTAAAATGAATTAAAAGGAGAAAATAGAAAAACCCCTTTCAATGTAGCTTCTTGAATCTTCAGGAGCTGTCAATGGAAGATGGAGATGCTGGAGAGGATGGAAATAGAGGATGAAGATGAAGAGTCAAGGAAAGTGTCACTCATCATTGCCTAAAACGTGTATGCACAGCCTCCTCCTCTCAAACCTCTCTTCTCTGCCTTTGTTTTCTGTTTTTTGCACAAACCTCTAGCCCTTTGCAAAAGCTCCCTCTTCTTCCTCTTCTTCTCTTTTTATTTCCCTCCAAAGCTCCAAGCCATGCTTTCCAACTCACACTAGCTCACACCACTCTCCCTTGTTCCCCACATTCTATTTGTTTTGTATTTCTTTTGGCAAAAGTAATTGGTTGTCCCCCACTTGTTCCTCAAACTCGAGCAGAAGAATCATCTTTTTATAGGGTGACATGGCCAAGCCATGAGTGGCTTGGCCATGTCTCATGTTTTGCTTTGGGACAAGGCCAAGCTTGATGGCTGTGTCACCTTCTGCCTCTTTCTTTCCTTCTTTTCCTCTAGGTGACACGGCCAAGCTCCTGGCCGTGTCATGTGACACGGCCAGTGGCTTGGCCGTGTCATGTGGGTGTGTCCCTTTCTGTTTCTGCATTTTGCCAACTCTTCTCTTTGCTTCCAATAGGTGACACGGCCAAGCTTGTGGCCATGTCATGTGACACGGCCACTGGCTTGGGCGTGTCACCTGGGTGTGTCAGCTACTACTTCTCTTTTCTTTCCTTTCTTGCTTGGTTCTTTGGCTAGGGATGGGACACGGCTAAGCTTGTGGCCGTGTCATGTGACACGGCCACTGGCTTGGGCTTGTCACTTGCCTGTGTCAGGTACTGCCATTCAATTTTCTTGAGGGACACCGCCAAGCTTGATTTGGCTTGGCCATGTCTTGCTTGATTCATGCTATTTCTTGATTGTTTTGATCATCCAAGGGAATTTTTCCACTTTAACCTAAAACAAACACTTAAAAAAACTTTAAACCAAAATCAAATGAAACATTAACTAAAAACACATTAAAATCATACTAAAAACAGGTATAAAATGATCTTATCATGAGTTTTAAGGTAAAATGTGATGCAATGTGATGATATGATGAAATGTGATGAACTGATATTGCTATAAATGAGAAAAGTGAGAAAAGTGAGAAAAAGATGAGAAAATAAGATGATGTGCCTAATAGATAATGAAAAAAGAGGCAATGTTCCTAGCTTGATTATGAGAAAATGAGAAAGAGATTGATATTGAAAAATATGAAATAATTGCATGCCCAGTATGTTCTTCAATATACAGAGTTCTATATTTGGCGGCATATTTATGAGGTTATCCTCATTATTTATCTTCGGGTCTAGCTTTTAAGCAATTATTGATTTGCCTTCGGGCTACACGTTGGACATAGTTGCCTTCGAGCTAGATGCTGGACATCACTATGACTTCGAGCTAGACATTGTGCGTCACTTGCCTTCGGGCTAGACACTGGGTGTCAATATGGACCAAAACAGTAACTTTGAAATTTGAATAGCATATTAGATCCTTTGGGCTCATGCTTGTGTTTTCTTTTATATGAATTGTGAATTGTGAAATAATTGAAAAATATGTTTTAATGAAATGATATGTGATTTGATATCCATATGCATTGTGCATCGGCATTGCATTTGAGTTTTATTGTTATCAATGTTTGTACAGCTGGGCTTTAGGCTTAGCGCGATTAAAATTCATCGCGCAGGTAATAGGGTAGATTCAGTAGAGCTGGAGAGTTCATCTAGACTGGGTCAGGTCTAGCTTTGAGTTTGTTTGAGTTGATTTGGCTGCTTCTTTGAGATTAGTACCGACTGTCAGCGTGTATATATTTTTATTACAATTTGATTTTACATATATTATATTATGTTTTTGGTATATTTATTAGAAATTATAAAGGATATTTTGGATAAACATATATATGTGTATAAATATTTTGTGAAACTTGGAGAAATTGAGGAGTATTTGGGAAATGTATGAATTGATTTATTGGGAGTGCTTTTGTGTGTAGGTTGTGATTTTGTTGAATTTAGGAATGTCTAAATTACAGATAAAACTCTGGCAAATTTTTCTCAGAGATTTTTATGAAAAATGCTTATTTTAGTACCTATGATTTATAATAATATTTAATTTGTTATTTAAATATACATTTTAAAGTATTTAAGATTTTAAATTTGAAATGTGAAAATTTTTTATTAAACCAAATTTTGATAATTTTGTATTGTATATGCGTATTTTACATATACTGGGTGTATGTATTTTACTTATATAGGGTATAAGAGTGTTATAATTATTTTTATATCAGAGCCTAGGTTTGAGGTTCTTGACCTAAGTGGGTTGTTAGAGAGAGAAAATGGAAATTTTAAATATGGTTTTCAATTATGATACATGCATTGGAACTGGCAATTTCTAATCTATGATGTAGCAATTTCTGCTGTGTTTGCAGATATAGGTAGTTATGGAGTCTGAGACGTATCAGTTTGTAGAGGGTAGTGCAGAGAGTGTAGCTCCTGGTGAGGGTAGAGATGGAGCTAGAGCTGAGACTGTTGGTGAGGCGTCTGCTTTTATGCCTGTTAGACGAGTAGCAGAAGAGATTTCGCTGGGCTGGGTATGGCATAAGGTTGAGCTGTTTAAGCAGGCTCCATTTCAGCCGCCGTCGCTGCCACCACAGCCGAAGTCGCAGCTTTAGTTGGCTATGAGGAAGTATGATAAGCTGAGGAAGTTTGGAGCTGAGGACATTATTGGTACTATAGACCGTGCTGTAGCAGAGCAGTGGCTAGACAGGGTCCAGAGAGTGTTCATCCAGCAGGCTAGTCCAGAGGAGAAGTTTGATTATGCCAAATCTCTTCTGCAGAGGGATGCCTATAAATGGTGGAAGACAGTTGCACATGCTACAATTGATCCACCAGTGCAGACTTATGATGATTTTCTAAGGGAATTCGAGAAGAAGTTTACTCCGAGGGAGTATAAGGATGCGAAGAAGATGGAGTTCTTGAGTTTGAGGCAGGATACTAGGACAATGATGGAGTATGAGATAGAGTTTATCCAGTTGAGTCAATATGCTGGTGGGATCATATTTGATGAGATTGATCAATGCTAAAGGTTTGAGGAGGGACTGAGACCCTCTATCATGTGTATTGTGGTAGGCTCTCGGTATCAGGAATTTTCTCAGTTGGTTGAAGCTGCCAGGAGTGTGGCAAGAGCATAGGGTCTTGCAACAACTACTAGGGTTGAGGAGACCAGAGCTAGGAGACCCTAGAGTGAGGAAGGGTCTTTATCAGTGAAGAGAGACCGAGGGAGATATTTTCAGAGATTCAGTAGGAGCCAGGGGCAGTTTGGTAGGACAGTATAGTAGTAGAGACAAAGGCAGAGACCTGTAGTTTCAGTGGCTAGTGCTCTGACCCCATTGGCTCAGAGGCCTGCTCCACCTACCTGTGTTCATTATGGTAGAGCACACGGAGGTGTCTGCTGGAGGAGAGGTACATCAGTAGTGTGGTTCAAATATGGATCATCAGACCATTTTATTAGAGATTGTCTAGAGCCACCTGAGGATAGACAGACAGATATTACAGCTTCTTGACCCAGTGTTAGAGGGGGTCATGGTGGCAAAGATTTTGGTAAAGGTGGTAAATTTGGGACTGGTCAAAGAGTAGGTTCTACAGCCAAGGGTAGTCCAGATGAGACAGGGCCATCACAGCAGGTCTATATGATGCAGAAGCAGTCAGATGCTTCAGCTGTTATTGCTGGTACTTTTACTTATTTGGTACTTCAGTTCTTGCATTGATAGACCCTGGGCCAACTCATTCATATATCAGTGCATCCATCTTGCGTGTGAGTGATTTGCATTCTGAGTCCCTAGGATTTGATGTTTTGGTGACAAATACTTTAGGGCATAGTGTTATGGTTAGCAGGGTGCACCGAGACAGTCCGATTGTGGTTCAGGATGAGGAGTTTCTCGGTGACCAGATTGAAATGCCTTTCAGGGAGTATGATCTGATTTCGGGCATGGATTGGTTATCCAGGCATGGGGCTATGGCAGACTGTCAGTGAAAATGTGTTACCCTGATAACACGTGATGGTAGAGATGTAATGATATCTTATGAGCAGAGACATCTTTCATCCACGTTTGTTTCAGCTGTTTCAGCTAGGAGGATAATTTGAAAGGGATGTCAGCTTATCTTGCTCATGTTGTAGATACCAGAGTAGTGGGGTCCCAGATTGACATTATACCTATAGTTTTTGACTTTCCATATATTTTTCCTGATGAGTTTCCAGGGGTACCTCTTGAAAGAGAGGTTGAGTTTGGTATTGATCTAATTCCTGGTACCACTCTCATCTCTCTTACCCCTTATTGGATCGCACCTACAGAGTTGAGGGAGTTGAAGGTGCAGTCGCAGGAGTTGCTGGATAAAGGGTTCATCAGCCCTAGTGTGTCCCCATGGGGAGCTCCCATTTTATTTGTGAAGAAGAAGGATGGCACTTGAGATTGTGTATTGATTACCGACAGTTGAATAAGGTGACTATCAAGAACAAGTATCCGTTGCCTTGGATAAATGATCTCTTTAATTAGTTGAAGGGAGCAGTAGTATTCTCTAAGATTGATTTGAGATCGGGATACCATCAGTTGAGAGTCAGAGATGTGGATGTACCTAAGATAACTTTTCACATGAGGTATGGACAATATGAGTTTCTTGTGATGCCCTTTGGATTGATAAATGCACCAGCAACTTTTATGGATTTGATGAACAGGGTGTTCAGACCCTACTTAGATTAGTTTGTGGTGGTCTTCAATGATGATATTTTTGTGTATTCACGTAATATGGAGGATCATGATAGGCATTTGCAGATTGTATTATAGACTTTTAGAGAGAAGCAGCCGTATGCTAAGCTGTCTAAGTATGAGTTCTAGCTCGATCAGGTGGCTTTTCTGAATTATGTGATATCAACAGAGGGTATTAGAGTTGATATGAGTAAAGTCGAGGCTATTTTGAATTGGAGTCCACCAAAGACTGTGACAGAGGTTAGAAGTTTTATGGGTTTGGCAGGCTATTATCATCGGTTTGTGAAGGGTTTTTCTATGATAGCTACACCACTCACCATATTACTTTGGAATGGAGTTAGATTTGTGTTGACAAATTGGTGTCAGGTGAGTTTTGAGCATCTGAGGGAGATTTTGACTCAGGCACCTATCCTTACCCTGCCTGTGGAAGGTAAACCTTATGTACTTTACAGCAATGCTTCACATAGTGGTTTAGGTTATGTTCTGATGAATAAGGGTAGAGTCATTGCTTATGCCTCTCCGCAATTGAAGCCATATGAGCTGAATTACCTGACTCATGATTTGGAGCTTGTAGCCATAGTTTTTGCATTGAAGATTTGGCGGCATTACTTTTATGGGTAGAAGTGTTTCATTTATATGGACTATAAGAGTCTAAAGTACCTGGGTGTTTAGAGAGAGTTGAATCTTCGGCAGAGACGGTGATTAGAGTTGATTAAAGACTATGATTGTTTGATTGACTATCATCCTAGCAAGGCAAATGTTGTTACTGATGCCTTGAGTCGGAAGACTTTGGTAGGTTTGACTGCTTATTCACTCCCATTGCTTATTGAGCATTGCATGCCAAATTTGAGTCTTGTGATGATGGTGCATTGTTGGCTCAGTTGCAGTTGAGGCCAGTTTTGTTTGACCATATTAGAGAGGCCTAATTCGAAGATGAGAAAATCCAGAAGATTGTGTTGGATTGCCAAAAGGGGGAGAGTCGAGACTTTCATGTGAGAGATGATAGTTATTTGGGGTATAAAGATATGTTGTGTATTCCTGATGATGAAGGATTGAAAAGGATGATTTTAGAGGAAGCACATTAGTCATTCTATGTTATTCACCCTGGTAGCACCAAGATGTATCAGGATTTGAAGCAGCATTATTAGTGGTCAAGTAGGAAGAGGGACATAGCAAAGTTTGTATCCATATGTCTCACTTTCCAGAGAGTGAAGGCTGAGCACCTGGTTTCTTCAGGGTTGCTTCAGCCATTATCAGTACCAGAGTGGAAATGGGAATGAGTGATAATGGATTTTGTGACTGAACTGCCTTTGACTAAGAAGAGCTTGATGCAATTTGGGTGATAGTTGATCGGATGACAAAGATAGCTTATTTTCTTCTAGTTCGCATGGATTATTCTCTTGAGAGGTTGGCTAAGCTGTATATTAGTGAGATAGTGAGGTTGCATGGAGTCTCAGTTTCTTTGGTGTCGGACCGAGATCCCCAGTTTACATCAAGATTTTAGAGGACTTTGCAAGATGCTTTAGGTTCTCAGTTACATTTTAGCACTGCTTTCCGTCCTCAGACGGATGGGCGGTCAGAGAGAGCGATACGGATTCTAGAAGATATATTGAGAAGCTATATCATTGATTTTTGCCACTGATTGAGTTCGCATATAACAACAGCCATTAATCCAGTATTGGGATGGTACCTTATGAGGCCTTGTATCGTAGGAAATGAGGATACCTCTGTGTTGGGATAAGGTTGGAGAAGGTAGATTGGTCGGTCTCAATTTGATTAAGGAGACAGAAAAGAAAGTGAAGGTGATTTGGGATCATCTGAAAATAGCTTCAGACCGATAGAAATCCTATATAGACTTGAAGAGGAGAGATATAGAGTTCAGTGTGGGAGATAAAGTGTTCTTCAAGGTGTCGCCAAAAATAAAATTTGAGATTCGACCGCAAAGGAAAGTTGAGTCCTCATTTCATAGGACCATATGAGGTGCTGGAGAGAGTTGGTCTAGTGGCTTATAGACTTGCTTTGCCGCCTGAGTTGGATCGGATTCATAAAGTCTTCCATTATAATATCCCAAATTTTGAAAATTTATAATTTTTAGAAATTAAATAAAACAAATTATAATTTAATTGGTTAAATTAAATAAATAATTAAATAAAAAATGAAGGAATTTTAAATGAAAAAGTGAAATGTATATGTGATATATATGCAAAATATACATAATATATGAAGTCAACAAAAAAGTCAACACTTTTTAACGAAAAAGTCAAAGTTAAAGGGCATTTTGAAAAATATGCTTTAGAAATTAAAATTTTTAAAAATAATTCAAAATATTTTATTTTTGAATGAACAAATGAATTTTAAATTTTTATCAAATAAATAAATAAATAATTTAAAATTATTAAAATAATAAATATATGGATATTATTTAAAGTGGAAAGAAAGAAAAAAATTCAACTTCTATTCATCTTATTCTTCTTCCTCCAAGGGCTGACCCCCATTGTTGGAGAGCTCAAGAGTTTTGCTTCTTCTTACTCCATGAATTAAAGGATTTAACAAGTTTCAAGTGAATTTTTAGAGTTTTCTTCCATAAATAGTAAGTCTTCTAACTTTTTTCCTTGGATTTCCATAAAGATTTGATTATGTGGATTTTGGGTTGTTGAAGTAGCATATTTTAATTGTCTATTTGGGTATGAATGAGATTATTTTAAGTGATTAACAATTATTTTAAGGTTGGATTGAAGAAATGGTTGAGTTTGGATAAGGATTGGTGAAGAGAGAGAATTTAGGGTTACGTAACTTTTGGACTTTTGAATTCATAGTTTTTAGTTGTGCAAATTAATTCTCAATGAGTTGTTTTGATACATAAACAAGTATTTTAAAGTCAAATATTCGATTTGGATGAGTTTGATTGCAGTTTGAGAATGGAAGCAGTGATTTAGGGTTTTGGAAAAGTGATTTTTCCAAAGTTGTTGAATTATTTGATTTTATTGGTTAAAGCATGTTCTTTAGTGATAAAAGTGATGAGTATAAGCTTGAAATGATCAATGGATTGAGTTGGATTGGAAAACCTTCAATGGGGGAAGGTGATGCCATTTTAGGTTTTTGGTCATAAGTATGTGTTTTTGTAATGTAATTGTTTTAAACATGTTAAAATATATTTTTAATAATATAAATAAACTTAAAATACCAAATTGAATGGCCTAGTATGGTATTCTAATGTTAAAGTGAGGTTAGCCTTAACTTCAGGATTATTGTTTGAATGATGTTTAATTATGATTTAAGATTGGAAATGCCTTAGAATGTTGTGAACCTCGGTTTTCCGCCCGAAAAGGATCCGGGCGAACGTTCACTTGTTGTCGGGAGTCGCAACTCAGTTTATTTTGTTCGAAGGGAAAAACTAAGAAAACCCTTGTTTGACTCCAATAACTTGTCCAATGTAAAGGTTTCTAGTCTGCGAACCCAAGGAGGATTCGGGGACTATGTCATGTATTCGACTAACTTTGTAATAATAAAAAAAATAAACACAGAAGGGATGAAGAAAAGAAAAACAAACAGATTGTTAATAAATAGCGGACTTGCTACTTGGGGTGAATCCCAAATATGCCTACATACTCCCGTTTGAATGGAAGATCAAAGCCCATGTAGTTCGGAAAAGCCTATTTAAAGGCGATGAAATTTATGCTTCATGCATGTGTGTGTGTATGCTTCGTGCATTTGTCGGGCTTTTTGCCAAATTCGTGAGATTTAGCACTTAGTGCAAAAATTGTATAATTTCGGGTACTTAGTACCAAAAGAGTTCGATTTAGGCTTCATGCCAAAAGTCCATTTTAATGGTGCCGTTTAGGTACTTAGTACCAAAGAGATGCAATTTAGGCTCCGTGCCAAAAATGTTGATTTTATTTACGGCTTAAAGCCGAAAGGGTGATTGATTAGTCCATTAGGCCCTCAGACCTAAAAAGATTAGGTCTTTGACCGAGAAGAAAATAAGAAGAAGATTAGAATGCTTATGATATGCTCGAATTGACCAAAGATGAATTATGATATTACCTTGATTAGAATTTTTCCACTTCTAAGTTCCAGATCTTGTTTCCTTGCACTTTTGAGTATGATTCTTGCTTTCTACAACACAATATTAGAAATTCTTAAGCATAAAAATTTCGTCAGCATCTGGGCGTAGGAAGTCCAAAAGTTTTTTTTTTCTGAAAATCTGAAGCCTATTTATAGGCAAAATCGGGCTGGACGGCGGCCGGGCCGCCGGCCACGACGGCAGCTGGCCGCCGTCCTGGCCCACCGCGACATGCGCTATTATCCGTTAAAACTGACTTTCTGGGAGCCACGGGCCTCCAAAAATTATTCCGGGACCATATCCGTGATCCTCACGTCGTCCCGGACATTTCAAGTACCATGAAGACATACTTTCGGTGGACTTTTACCATGGACCCTCGGTTCGGCCTGGTCTGAGGAAATTGGCTTTCCGAGCCCCAAAATTCGAGTGTTCACAATTGCCCCCCACTGGGGTCCATAAAAATGATTTATGGAGCCCAGTGGTCTTCTGAAGAGCGAATTTTGAGCGAGGTGCAAAAAGACTCGCATTTTCATATTTTTCTATAAATAGGCTCATTTCATTCAATTTTCATTTGCTTTCAATCATTCTTCTTCTTTCACTTCTTTCAAATTTTCTCTCGACGATGGATTTTACCGGCTTTGAAGACCTCGAAATCCCACTCCCTCCCTACAATCTTTTACTTGAGGAGGAGAAGCACAGTTCTCGGACCGGCTGCTATGAGGTGAGTACTTTCCGTTTGTTCATATTGTATGCATGCTTAGGAATTTTATTCATTTCCAGTAAGGAACTTAGAAATAAATTTTAGGAATATTTCCTTTACATGTACTAGTAATGAATTAGGATCTGTACCAGGCTTCATTATGTTCTGCCATCAGTAATTATTTCTAGTAAAGAACTTAGAAATAATCCTTTAGGAATCCACACCCGGCTGGGGAAAGAACTTAAATCTTTTCTGGATTTGTCCAACTTTTCTGATTGATTTTTTTTAGGACTCTACAATCAAGATATCTATAGCTGAGCGTCCGATGGTCACTATTTCAGCTTACATTTTTGATGCCGGGCACCCAGTGGGGGATCTTATCAGACCTGCTTTCCTCCACCATTTGAGGGCTATAGATGTGGGCAGAGATATCCACCGGGATTTGATCTGTGCTTTAGCCGAGCGCTGGTGGCCTACCACTGACACTTTCCATTTTTCTTGGGGGGAGATGACAATGACGCCTACTGACTTTTCCATCATCTCTGGGATTCCCTTTGGCGTTGAGATGGTGGAGTCCTATGATGACTGGCGGCAGGACATTTCTTCAGCCGACATGATTACCTTGATCGGGGTTGACTATCCTCGATATCAGGCGCCTCGCTGCATTCAGCGGAGGTGGCTTGTGGAGCAAGCGCCAGGTATCTACACTGGTTACGAGACAGGCAACCTTACTGCTGACCAGGCGGCCAGGTTTACCTTGCTTCTCCTGTTTGCTAGCTCCTTCTTATCAAACAGGAAAGATGCAGTGAGTCTCAATGTGCTGAAGAGCCTACTTGACCTGACACGGCTTCATATGTACGATTGGGCTAGCATGATGCTGTGTAGGTTGTATGACGATATGTCTGACCTCTGCTATACCCGTATTGCTCCCTGTGGCTTGTATTACTTCTGGAAGGTAATGTAAAGAACATTTCCCCTCTCTTTATATATGTTGACATACACCAATTCTGATATATATATATATATATATTTTTCAGACTTGGGCTTATGAGTACTTTCCTGGCATCGCCCCTTTTCTTCGCGAGATACCTGCCCCCGCCGATCCTCTTTCCCCCATTGCTTGGAGGTGGTATAGAGAGAGGGTAGAAGTACCAAAGAGGAAACTTCCCATTAGAGGGCTGAGATCATTCTTCGACAGCTGCCCAATGGACTCAGTAAATGCTTTATCGTCATCTTTTTTATTATATTAGAGAAAATGATTCACTAATATAACAAATTTTTACAGGTTGCATCTGAAGTGATGTCTCACCGACTGGCAGAGTGGATTGCTCAAGATTACAGCTTTCGGCGATCAGAGTTTCTGACTCGCCGTCGATTCATACTTCCCCATCCAGAGTTTCGACGGTATTATCTCGCTGAGAGGGTAATTTTCCAGATCGCCGGTTTCCGTGCAGTTCCCATGGATCCTCCTGATGATATGCTATCTTCGACACTTCTGCCTGTTACTGTGTCCCAGTATGAGGGCGACCCTTTCGAGTCGGCTTATGCCCCGGATGAGGATTATGACTTCTACTGCCTTCATCGACTGATGCCATGCATTGGGACACGATTTGATTCTGTACCACCTTATCGGTCTTCCCACTCTTCGGCTCCCACTTCTGGCACTCCGCGAGACCATCCTTCTCCCGACCGGCAAACTGACAGACCCTCTTCCTCTAAGGCTAAGACTTTCGCTTTCGGGGCTGGACCATCACACACTGGAGGAAGCAGCAGTTCATCTCATTTGAGGCCTCCCGCATCCGTCCTTACAGCTACCGGCCAATTTGACCCTATTTTGGCCGACTTGAGGCTGCCTTATGCTGCTCGTTATCATGCACCTGGTGGTTGGGTGACCCGACCAATTAGTGCAGAGGGTGCATTATATCGGAGCTTTGCTCATGTCACTCAGGTATATTCTCATAGAACTTTTCATGAAAAGGATTCATAAAATTCTCTTGAGATTGTTTGTGATTTTGTCTCTTTTACAGGTACCAGAGGGCCTGATCACGAAAATGGCGGCACTGATTACTGCTTTCTCGGATGAACTGTCTGGTGCTTGGACTGAGGCTGCTTACGAGAGGCAGAGTAGGCCGCAAAGACGAAGAGGCTGGCACTGATTGATTTTTTTTCATACTTGTCTTGAACTATGCTTGCTGTATTTAAACTATTCCCCTTCTGTACTTTGTACCTTTCATGTTTTTCTGCTGTTATCTGAACTTATCTGTAAACCTGCACTTATTTGTTAGTATTAACAGCTCATATGTATGCATGATGCTTTTTTCTTTTTAGAAATCTATTTTAAAAATAAATCCCTGACACAATCCCAAAAAATAGCACATAACAGGGCCTAAACAGGGCCAAAACATGAGAATTTTTACAAAACATCAAAAAAAAAGAATCAGGACTGTCGGCAGCGGCGGCCGAGGCGCCGTGCACGGCGGCCGAACGGCTGCCCGGGCCAGACCAGTATAAAAATCAAGGTTGTCTTACATCTGTGGGCCAGAAAGCAATCCTCTTACTGAAAGATCTTATATATATTTTTTTCAAATAACAATGAATCCCCTTTTTAATCACGTGATGCATAATTGGACCAAAAGTCTCCACAATGTTGAAAGGATCAACATGGGGAGGTACGGGTTGAAAGCTGTCACCACCCTCAGAGGTGTAGCAGTAGACTGGGATTTCTTGCATTCTTGCATCAGGTTCTGGGATCCCCAAGCCCATGTTTTTAGATTTGGGGCTCGGATGGAGGAAATGTGTCCTCTTTTTGAGGAGTTCTGCTCGATCATTGGGTGTGATCCAAATGCCCCTCTTGTGAGGCATGAGGTCCAAATAGGGTATGTGGGATCTTTTCAGAGGCTTTTTAGCTTCTCAAAACCCCAAGCCCAAGCTATGATTGTAGATGGGGATAAGGCGATGCTGCTTCCCCTAATTGATGAGTTCTTGACCGCCGATTTTGAAGACGATGTTCAATTGAGGCATAGAATGCGAGCCTTCGTCTTTTGTCTGCTAGCTGGGTTCCTCTTCAACCGTGACCCCGGCTTTGGAGATTTGAGACTTTGCCCAATGGTTAGGCAAATGGAAGAGCTCAACTGTATTGGGGGCATGATCCTGGCTGAGACTATTCAGAGTCTCGACAGATGTGCACTTGGATTTGAACGTTGGACCGTCACCCCGGTCATCCTTCAGGTAATTTATACCTTTTGTTTCTTTTTTGCTTATTCCATCATCTCTCTTTCCTTTGTAAAATAGAAAGGATCTATTTTTTTTTTCAGGTTTGGCTGAGAGATCATCTTCGAGTGATTGCAGCCCCCCAGACTTTGATCTACAACCCTTCGCAGTACCGCACCAGGAAAATTCAGATTTCTTTTCCCTCTATGGCCGAATGGACTGTTTGGCTGTTTGAGCTTGGACCGGAAGAATTATTATGATTCGTCCCTTGGTATAGGATTCCTCAATTCATAGAGGCAAATGCCATGCACAACCATGTCTACCTGCTTGGGTTCACTCACAGTACTTGGTACAGTGCTTCCCGCGTCCTCAGGCAGATGGGTATTGATCAGAGAGTTCCCCTTCCTGTCGGGCTTACCATTGCTTCTCCTATTACCCCTGGGGTTACTCGGGCTCTTCTACAGACTTGGGTCAGAGACCATCGGATGATCAGGCCTGGTGCAGAGCCTTCCCTCGTTCAGCCCACTCCAGAGTACAGGACCTGGTTTATAGCTGAGGTTTGGCCCGTTGAGAAACCGAGGAGGTGCGCATTGCTGCAGGAGTTGGAGGGAGAGGGGGTGTAGGATTTGGATCCCAGGGTGACCCCATTGTCTTTTATGTTTTTGGGTTGTTTTTTACCTTTTAGGTTTTTTTTTTGGGAATATGACTTGACCTTTTTGTGTTTTATAGGGTGAATGACTCTTTTTTAACAGATGATTCTCTTTTGTAATGAATGATTCTTAATGAATGACCCTTTTGTTTGCTTTCCAAGCATCATCTACTTTATTTATTTGCTCTTATTTTTGCCTAAGCCGTCATTTCAGATTTTCAACTTAGCGAGCTCTTACCCATTCTTGCCTAAGCCGCCCTTTGCGAGTTTTCAGCTTAGCGGGCCCCACTATTGCCTAAGCCGCCCTTTGTGGGTTTTCGGCTTAGCGGGATTTTTTTGTTTTTTTGTTTTTTTTTTGGCAAAAGAAAGATGAATGAATGATTTTATTAAAATTTAGACCGTGCTCAAGGAGAGCTGCCTACATATCTCGAATTAGTTTGCGAGAATCAGGTCTAATGTAGTTCCTTACAATGCATGATCATACATAATATTTCTTCAGTTGATCCAGATTGCATGGGTTTGTGAACTCCAGACCATCCAAATCAGACAAGATGACGGCTCCGCCGGAAAGTATTTTCTTCAAAATGTAGGGTCCCGCCCAATGAGGACGAAACTTCCCACGCGGATCTGTAACAGGTGTTCTGATCTCCTTCAAAACCAAACAACCTTCTTCCAACTTTCGATCTTTGACCTTTTTGTTGAAATGTCTGGCCATTCGCCTCTGATACCCTTGAATCTGATGTAGAGCTTGAAGTCTTTTTTCATCCAAACTCAACAACTGATGATGATAATTGCTGATCCATTCAGCTTCATTTATCTGACTTTCTTGAATTATCCTCACCGATTGAACTTCCAGTTCAATGGGGAGTACTGCTTCCATTCTGTATACCAGTGAATACGGGGTTGCCCCAGTAGGAGTTCTAACTGATGTTCTGTATCCCCACAAAGCCAGTGGTAACTTCTCATGCCAACGCCTATGTTCCTTGATCATTTTTTGTATGATCACCTTTATAGACTTGTTCGCTGCTTCTACAGCTCCATTTGTTTGGGGTCTATAAGGAGAGGACTTATGATGTTGGATTTTCTTATCCTGCAAGAGTTTAGCAAATTCTGCTTGGAAATGAGTTCCATTATCAGTGATAATTTCAAACGGCGTTCCGTACCGACAAAGGATGTTGGTTCGGACAAACTGTGCTGCCTTTTTGGCGTCTAATTCTGCATAGGAAGCTGCTTCAACCCACTTTGTGAAGTAATCCACTGCTACCAAGATAAACTGATGTCCATTTGATGCTTTTGGATGTATTTTACCAATTATATCAATTCCCCAAGTAGCGAAGGGCCATGGAGAAGTGATCGGATTCAGGGCAACAGGAGGTTGCTTCTGTAGCTTAGCAAATATTTGGCATTGATGACATCCTTGCACAAATGCCACACAGTCTGCATTCATGGTGGACCAGTAATATCCTAGATTGGCAATTTTTTGAGCCAAGGCGATCCCATACATGTGTGGTCCTGATTCGCCACCATGTACCATTTCCATTATTTGCTTGGCCTCCGCTTCACTCACACACCTTAGGTGCATTCCATTCCAACTCCTCTTGTAGAGGATATCTTCATTAAGAATGTAACCTGTGGCAAGCTACCTTATTGCCCTCTGATCAACCTTTGATGATCCCTCCGGATAACTTCCATCCTTGAGATAACTCTTGATATCCCAAAACCATGGTTTACCATCGGCCAAGTGCATTACATGGGCGGGTTGCTTCTGAAGCCAAACTTCCAATGGACGAATGACTTTCCCCTCCTTGATATTGATCATGGAAGCTAAAGTAGCCAAGGCATCAGCAAACTGATTCTTTGCTCTTGGGAGATATTCGAAGGACAGATCATCGAATTGTTGTGCCAGATGATCAAGGCGTTGTAGGTACGGAACCAAACGCTCTTCTTTTATCTTCCATTTCCTTAAGGCTTGTGATACTATTAAAATAAAATCACCATAGACCATTAGGTCCTTAATCCCCAATTCCAGGGCGGCTTCAAGCCCATTAATGCAAGCTTCATATTCTGCTTCGTTGTTTGTGCAGCTAAAGTCAAGTTTAACTGCGAATGGAATGTATTCTCCACAAGGAGTTTTGAACACAATCCCAATTCCGTTTCCATGATAATTGGATGCTCCATCAAAATACATCCCCCAAACACTGCTTTCCACGTTCAAGAGGTCTTCATCAGGGAAACCCATTTCTCGCATCCCGTCATTCACGGGTAATTCTGCTAATTGGTCAGCTATTGCGCCACCTTTCATAGCTTTCCTTTGAACAAATTTCAAGTCAAAGGCTGCCAATGTTGACACCCACTTAGCCATTTTGCTGTCCAAAACAGGCCTCTCCATAAGGAATTTCAAGGGACTCTGTTCTGCAATGACATAAGTAGTGTAAGAAGACAAGTAGTGTTGTAACTTCGTACAAGCCCAATACAAGGCTAAACACAACTTCTCAATCTTGTTATACTTTAACTCATAGTCCAGCATCCTTTTGCTGAGGTAGTAAATTGCATTTTCCACCTTTGTATCCTCAGCTTCTTGAGCTAGCATTGCACCCATGGCTTCATCTGTTACAGACAAATACAAGAGCAGAGGTTTTCCCATTCTGGGAGGTTGCAGAATTGGCGGGCTTAACAAGTATTCTTTGATCTTGTCGAAGGCCTTTTGGCAATCTTCATTCCATTCTTGTGAAGCACCTTTCCTTAGTAGCTTAAAGATAGGACCACAAGTCTCAGCCAACTGTGATATGAATCGGCTGATATACTGTAATCTACCTAGCAAGCCTCGAATCTCCTTTTCTGTTCTTGGTGGAGGCATTTTCAGAATAGCCTTTGACTTTGCTGGATCAACTTCTATTCCTTTTTTGCTGACCAGATATCCCAAAAATAAGCCCGATGTCGCACCAAAGAGGCATTTTGCAGGATTAAGCTTCAAATTGTACTTGCGAAGTCTAAGGAAGAACTTCTCAAGTGCTTCAACGTGTTCTTCTGGAGATTTTGACTTAACAATCATATCATCAACATACACTTCTACTTCTTTGTGTATCATGTCATGAAAGACTGTTGTCTCCATCCTTTGATAGGTAGCCCCTGCATTTATTAATCCAAAAGGCATGACCCTGTAGCAGAAAGTGCCCCATTATGTAATGAAAGCTGTCTTCTCTTTGTCTGGTGGGTGCACCAGGATCTGATTATACCCAACTGCAAGATCAGTCATGGAAACCATCATATGCCCAGCCATCCTGTCTATCAGCAAATCGATGTGAGGTAGCGGGAAATCGTCCTTGGGACAAGCCTTATTCAGATCTCTGTAGTCAACACACATTCTGACCTTTCCGTCTTTCTTCGGGACTGGCACGATGTTTGCTAACCATGAAGGGTAGGCAATTGGTTCTATGAACTTATTGTCCAGTTGCTTGGCAACCTCCTCTTTAATTTTCAAAGACCATTCTGGCTTCATTCTTCTCAATTTCTGCTTAACCGCCTTCGCATCGGGGTATAGCAGAATCTTGTGAACTGCTATGGCTGGGTCTATTCCCGTGACATCACTTGCCTTCCACATGAAGCAGTCGACATACTTCCTGATGCAATCAACAACCTGTTCCTTATTCGCACAATCATATGCAATGTATGTATGTTCATTTTCTTTGCCAATTATTATCTTTTCATTTATTTCATTTATTTCATTTATTTCATTTTTGCTAGATAACACTTGGAAAGCAAAAGACATAGGGTAACCAAGAATCGGAACAGTTTCATTGATAATGGTGGAGTCATTCTCCAAGATTACATTAGATTTGACATTAGGGTTCCCTAAATCTGAAATTACAGAAGACTCAGAATTAGACTCTGACTTGGTTATTGACTCAGAATTAGTACAAGACTCGGTACAAGACTCAAGTTCAGGGTGTGACACACGACTAGGTTTAACCTCAGCAGCTTATCCCTCCTCGGCGTACCAGTTTCTCAGCGGTCCATCTGTAGTCTTGATCAGCTTTGTGAAATCCCTATTGTCTTCAAAATTGGTTATCATAGCAACCTCATCAAAGAGACTAGGCCGCATGAAATCTTCCATTTGGGGGTCAGTTTCAGGTTCTGGCTCTTCTTCTTTCATGGCCACAACATCAGCAAACATTTCAAAACCCGGTAGCTTCTTTCCGGTCATAGGAGAATAGAATGGTTCCTGAAAACCACGGTGATGAACTGCCTTTCCAGGTTTGCAAAAGTGACCATTCAGAGTTCTAAAGTAAGGGCGCATTTTGAGGCTTCTTGCCCCCCAATTTCCCTTTTTCTTCCTTCCATGCTCAAACTCCTCTATTTCCTCGTCTGTAGGTTTGTACCCCAAGCCAAAAGTTCCCTTATTCTCAGGCTCTTCCCATGGCCGTACTACGGGTATTTTTCTCCCAGACTTCATCATTTCCATCCCGGGCAATAGACCTACCCTCAGCATCATTCGCACTAGGCAGTTGATTTGGACCTCCCCAAAGTCATATGAGACAAATGGCCCTTTGGGTTTTTCACCTTCTATTCATTGAACTGTGTCGTAATGAAACCCAGTCAAGGTCATGGCGGTTTCACCAGGAACAACCTCAAGGAGAGACTGATCCATGGTTTTCCTGTTGATTTCGGTGTCCCCTTTGATAGTGATGATTTTTCCTTCAAAAGGGAATTTAAGTTTTTTGTGTAGTGAAGAAGGTACAACATTAATCTGATGAATCCACGGCCTTCCAAGGAGGAGATTAAAGCTCGCGGGTACATCAATGACCTGGAATGGTACTCCCATTTTCACCGGCCCAATAGCAATTTCTAGAGTGGCAACACCCAAAATTTCTCTTTGAGTGTTATCATATGCTCTCACAATCTGATCAGAAGGTGTAAGATCTATAGCCTCCAACCCCAGACAGCTTGCTACTTTCAAGGGACATACATTTAAGGCTGACCCATTATCAATGAGAACCATGGGCACAGTCTTTCCCCCAGTCTGTATGGTGATGTATAGAGCATCATTGTGTTTCTTACCGTCTTTTGGTAAATCCACATCAGAAAACCTGATACTCAATGCCTTGGTTGATTGGGTCAAAGTGGCCACCAAAGCTTCTGGGCTTGTGTCCACTGGTGTATCAAGTTGACTCAAAGCTTCGCTGAGAGCTTGGCGGTGTGGGAATGAGGAAGCAAGGAGTTCCCAAATTGACACCTTAGCTTGAGTTTGTTTAAGCTGAGTGAGGACAGGGTCTTCTTTTGGCTCTGGTGTTTTCTTATGGGGGGGATTTGAGGTTGTAGGGGTTTTTCCCAAGTCAAGTGGCTGATATTGTCTTCCACTTCTTGTCAGAGCACTGACCTCTTCAGCGAGGTCGTTCAAATCTAACACACACACTTCATTCATTTCCAAGAGAAGTTTGAAAGGATCAAACAGCTCTTCTTCCATAGTAATGGCGTGGATGGAGTGAATGGGCAAAGGATTAGTGTTAATGTTTGGTTGCCTCCTGAGAGGAATGATGTCACCACTATCAACCAGATCCTGGATGCGGTTTTTCAGTGTCCAGCAAGCATCTGTTTTATGCCCATTCCCTTGATGGTATTCACAGTATTCATTGACTTTATAACTGGAAGGTAATGGGTTTGGAGGAGGTCTTGGGTCCAAAGGCTTCAAATATTTCCCTTCCACAGCCTTCTTAAACACCAAATGAAGGGGTACCCCAAGGTCAGTATATTGCCTTCTTGGCTGATTTCTCGGCCCAAGATTGCCCACACGTAAAGGATTCGCAGGGGCAATATTGGCCACTTGATTGACCTTGCTTTAGGAAGGAGTTTGGCTTTGTTTCTTATATTTCGATGCAGCCCCCTCATCCACTATTTTACCCAACTGTATCAAATCTTCTACCTTGGTTGCAGTCGCAATGAGCGATTTGAAAGTAGGTAGATATTGGGTTTGCAGTTGAGCCTGATAAGTAGGTCTTAAATTCCTGATTATGATATCAATCTGCTCTTGTTCTGAAGGGCGATTAATCATCTGGGCGGCCTTTGCCCTCCACCTCGTAAGGAACGAGGAGAAGGGTTCATTGTTGTTTTGTTTGGTAGTCTCAAGTTCTCTTCTAGTGACATCCACCTCAATATTGTAGTGGTATTGAGAGTTAAATGCATTGCAGATGTCTTCCCATGTCTTAATCTTGGAACGGTCTAGACTCACAAACCATTTAAGGGCAGCCCCAGTCAGGGATTGTTGGAAGAGTTGAGCAAAGAGCTCATCATTTAAACCCCAAGGACTCAAGGCCCCCACATACATCTTCAAATGGGTTTTAGGGCAAGTGGTCCCATCAAATCTGTCCATCCCCGGCATCTTGAATTTTGGAGGTAATTTGGCTTGGGAAAACAAGGATAAGGAATCCATGTCTACCACCTCTTTGTGAGTTTTCATTGCAGTGATTGACCTCTCAAGCAATTCAAGTTTCCTTTTCAATTCATCTGTTTCGTTCTTGGAGGGTGGATCCTCCAAATTGATAACAGGGGTATTAATTTGAGCAGTCACGGGGGTACTAGTTTGCCCTACAATGGGTTCCTTCCCCAAATTTCCAGGAATAGGGACTGTCTTTGGTGCTCCTTCTAATTCAGCTAGGATGGCTACCCTTTGGGCGGCTAAAGCTTCATCAATTTTTTCTTGCATTCTAGCTTCTATTTCCTTAACCTGACCATCCAGCAAAGCCTTAATCTGTTCAATTGTGGCCATTTCAGTAATTGGAGTAGTTGGTGAAGTTGGGGTAGTAGAACTTGTAGGGGATAGCACAGTTGGTGTTGGTGTATCGGATGTAGGTGAAGGCACACGGACAGTGGGTACCTGAAAAGGTCAAGGGTAAAAAAATCAGGGTGGTGTGTAGGGTAGGAAAACTCTTGGTCCACTTATGTACATCAAAATTTTTCCCCAAAACAATGTTGTTATGTTGCATGAATGCACCTCATCACATCACAATTCATTTTAATGGAATGCGGCACTATCATTGGGTACATACAACCTAAGGGAAGGTTCTATTGTTATGTAAAAATAGAGAATCGGCTTATCATAGGGACCCTTGAGTCTTGAGTAAGATATACCTAACCACATGTGAAACAAGGAGTTTCGCGTGGGTCCAACAGTACGATTACTCATGGGCCACTCCAAAAGTATTGGAATGGTTTGTGACAACAGGGAGGACGCTTTGCCTGTCCGCCGGCATAATCAAGGAGACCTGCCGGTCAGCGCTACTTGCTATCCAGACTCAGAACTTTGAACAGAAAGAGAAGAAATTCATTTGAAAACAATTTTTTATGCAATGGAGGAAAAGGATTCCCCCATATATGCAAGAGAAAAAGATTCTCTGAATGACAAAACAAATGCACAATTTATCAAATAAGGGACCATTGAAGGAAAAAGATTCCTTTTGTCAACTTTCAATCCAACATCCTTAAAGAAAGGATATATAATGCTAGGGTACCCTGCAAAATGAATAAAAATACCCTAAAGAAGGGCAAATCAGTTAAACGAATAATAATAACAGTCTACTATAATTCCATAAATCATTATTATTATCATTTTTTTTATTATTATTTTTTTGTAATATATAGCCATTATTTTATTTATTATTATTTTTTATGGTCCGCAGGAAGATATTTTTTTTTTAATTTTCAGTACTAATGTCTTTAAAGAAAAGACAACCATTGCTAAGGTACCCTGCCAAAATGAATAAAAATACCCTAAAGAAGGGCCAGTTAGTCAAATAAACAATAGTAGTCCACTAGGATCACATAAATCATTTTTATGTTCCCCAGTGGAGTCGCCAGTCTGTGAACCTCGGTTTTCCGCCCGAAAAGGATCCGGGCGAACGTTCACTTGTTGTCGGGAGTCGCCACTCAGTTTATTTTGTTCGAAGGGAAAAACTAAGAAAACCCTTGTTTGACTCCAATAACTTGTCCAATGTAAAGGTTTCTAGTTTGCGAACCCAAGGAGGATTCGGGTACTATGTCATGTATTCGACTAACTTTGTAATAATAATAAAAAAATAAACATAGAAGGGATGAAGAAAAGAAAAACAAACAGATTGTTAATAAATAGCGGACTTGCTACTTGGGGTGAATCCCAAATATGCCTACATACTCCCATTTGAATGGAAGATCAAAGTCCATGTAGTTCGGAAAAGCCTATTTAAAGGCGATGAAATTTATGCTCCATGCATGTGTGTGTGTATGCTTCGTGCATTTGTCGGGCTTTTTGCCAAATTCGTGAGATTTAGCACTTAGTGCAAAAATTGTATAATTTCGGGTACTTAGTACCAAAAGAGTTCGATTTAGGCTTCATGCCAAAAGTCCATTTTAATGGTGCCGTTTAGGTACTTAGTACCAAAGAGATGCAATTTAGGCTCCGTGCCAAAAAGGTTGATTTTATTTACGGCTTAAAGCCGAAAGGGTGATTGATTAGTCCATTAGGCCCTCAGACCTAAAAAGATTAGGTCTTTGACCGAGAAGAAAATAAGAAGAAGATTAGAATGCTTATGATATGCTCGAATTGACCAAAGATGAATTATGATATTACCTTGATTAGAATTTTTCCACTTCTAAGTTCCAGATCTTGTTTCCTTGCACTTTTGAGTATGATTCTTGCTTTCTACAACACAATATTAGAAATTCTTAAGCATAAAAATTTCGTCAACATCTGGGCGTAGGAAGTCCAAAAGTTTTTTTTTTTCTGAAAATCTGAAGCCTATTTATAGGCAAAATCGGGCTGGACGGCGGCTGAGCCGCCAGCAACGGCGGCTGGACCGCCAGCCATGGCGGCCGAGCCGCCGGCGCTACGGCGGCCGGGCCGCCGTAGGCGGCGGCAGCTGGCCGCTGGAAGGGAGGCGGCTGGCCCGCCATCCTGGCCCACCGCGACACGCGCTATTTTTCGTTAAAACTGACTTTCTGGGAGCCACGGGCCTCCAAAAATTATTCCGGGACCATATCCGTGATCCTCACGTCGTCCCGGACATTTCAAGTACCATGAAGACATACTTTCGGTGGACTTTTACAGTGGACCCCCGGTCCGGCCTGGTCTGAGGAAATTGGCTTTTCGAGCCCCAAAATTCGAGTGTTAACAAATGTGATACTAAATGATTATTTATGATCATATTTGGTTTAGGCATTGAGGAGAGTTGATTTTCCCCATCTAAGTGTTGAAGGGCAAGTTAAAACAGAAGGTTGGAGGTGGTGTTTGAGCTTATTTTTGGTTGCTCTTAGAGGTAAGTACAAACTTTGGATGAATTGGACATATTTACATTACATTGGGCTTAACACATTTTAAATTTAAAAATGTGTTATGCTACTTGATACATGGAAAATGTATAAATAATGTGCTATGACATGTGTAATGTCATATATGTGTTAAATGCATTGTGAAAAGCCATTATTAATGGCTAAATGGTGTAAAATGTGAAATATGTGTATTATGTGAAAATGACCCAAAGTGTTTGGGTAATGCCATTTGTTGTGTATGCATTAAGGACATTGTTAAAAAACCATTGGTAATGGATAAAGTGCATAAAATGAGGATTATGTGAAATTGCCCAAAATATTTGGGTGATGAGTTTTAAGGTAAAATGTGATGCAATGTGATGATATGATGAAATGTGATGAATTGATATTGTTATAAATGAGAAAAATGAGAAAATAAGGTAATGTGCCTAATAAATAATGAAAAATGAGGCAATGTGCCTAGCTTGATTATGAGAAAATGAGAAAGAGATTGATAATGAAAAATATGAAATAATTGTGTGCCTAGTATGTTCTTTAATTTCTAGAGTTCTGTGTTTAGTGGCATGCCTATGAGGTTATCCTCATTATTTCCCTTCAGGGCTATCTTTTGAGCGATTATTGTTTTGCCTTCTGGCTAGACGTTGGACGTCACTTGACTTTGGGCTAGATGTTGGGGATCACTGTGATTTACCTTCGGGCTAGACGTTGGGTATCACTTACCTTCGGGCTAGACACTGGGTATTAATAAAGACCAAAATAGTAACTCTAGAATTTGAATAGCATATTAGATCCTTTGGGCCCATGCTTGTGTTTTCTTTTATATGAATTGTGAATTGTGAAATAATTGAAAAATAGGATTTAATAAAACAATATGAGATATGATATCCATATGCATTATGTATTAGCATTGCATTTGAGTTTTATTGTTATCAAAGTTTGTACTGCTAGGCTTTTGGCTTAGCACGATTGAAATTCATCGCGTAGGTGACAGGATAGATCCGATAGAGCTGGAGAGTTCGTCTAGACCGGGTTGGGTCTAGCTTTGAGTTTTTTGAGTTGATTTGGCTGCTTCTTCGAGATCAGTACTGTCTGCCAGCATGTATATGTTTTTATTACATTTTGATATTATATATATTATTTCATGTTTTTTGTTATATATTGTAAATTATGAAGGATGTTTTGGATAAACATATATATGTGTATACATGTTTGTGAAACTTGAAGAAATTGAGTATTTGGGAAATGTATGAATTGATTTATTTGTAGTGCTTTTATGTGTAGGTTGTAGTTTTGTTGAATTTGGGAATGTCCAAATTATATGCATAACTCTGGCAAAATTTTTTCAGAGATTTTTATGAAAAATCTTATTTTAGTACCTATGATTTATAATAATATGTTATTTGTTATTTAAATATACTTTTTAAAATACTGAACATTTATAATAATATTTTAAGTATTGAAAAGTAAAAAAATTTTATTAAATAGAACTGTGATATTTTTATACTATATATGCATATTTTACATATACTAGGTGTATGTATTGTACGTATATTAGATATAAGGGTGTTACATTTGGCATGTTTGAGATAGCCTGTGTTTAAGGATTTTTGGTGGGATCAAGAAGATTGCAGAGAGTGGCTTTGTTTGTTGGTGTAAGTGCACCAACCTATTTAATAAATTGTGTTATTTAGGAAGAGAGAATAAAGAATCCAGATTTGGTTTTCTTAATGTGTAGGAATGTGTCAATTAGAAATTTTCTGGTTTGAACGGGTTGACCTCTAATTAGACAAAAAAGAAAGAGGATATCTTTTTGAGTTACTTTTTCATTCCTTTCTCCCCAAGCACTTATTGTATAGGTGATAATCCTATATAACATCCAATAAGTTAAAGTCCTAAGGTTTATGGCATTGGATTATTTGTGAAGTGAGGTTTCAATGGAAATTTCTATCCAAAATTTGAATTGAACTTTAAGAGTGAGGATAGTGTTTGAGATGTGAGAAATGCCTTCTAATTAAAAACCCCAAATAGATGAAAAGTCCTCTAAGGTAAGACCATATTCTTGGTTAAATAACCTAATGGATATCCATAATAACCCAAGGGGTTGGTGCTCTTTTTGCTAACATCTAAGGTTGTGAGAAACGCTTTTGTCAAGTTCTCCCAACCAAGGTCATCATGCTCAAGAAACATGAATTTCTCCCATCCTAAGGTTTGGAGACAACCTTTAACATCATTTTCAATCCCTAAGGTTTCAAGAGTGAGGGTAGATAAGAGATGGTTTGGTTCTACTACTTTATCTTTAAGAATAGCATACCTTTGTCTTTCTTCATCATCTTTGAATCTAATCTTATGGCTTCTTCTTGGTGGTTCTTCTCATTGAGAAGGGGCAGCAATTTCCTTCCCTTTTTCAGCTCTTAAAGCTTTTCTTTTGTGTTCTTTGGGCACCATTGATTTTGATTAAGAAATTAGATGAAGGAAATAAGAAATTTTGAGAGAATTTGTGAGATTTGAGTGTTTAAGTGTTTGGAATTTGATAAAAAGTTGTAAAAAAAATGATATTGTGGGGTATTTATAGTGTTTTGGTTGAGAAGTAGCCATTTATAATTGTTGGAGGAGAAAAATGAACGTTTTGAATGAGTCCTAATGGCTAGAAAATTTTTAATCCAAAGCAAAAGTCCGATCAGACTTCCAAGAATCAGGTGGTGAATTTTAAAAATTAAAGAAAGTTTGGTCAGACTATAGAAAGTCCTAACATGATTTTGATTTTAGGCATTATGGTCAAAGAATTTAGCAAAATTATGGTCGTACCACAAATTGTATGATCATACTTTTACAAAAAAAAATTGAAATCAAGAATTTCCAAAACAGGTACGTCTGGACTGTAAGTTGGTCCGATCGGGAAATGTCCAAAAATTGAAATTTTTAGGAGAATCGTGTGTTTTAATTAAAAGTTTTAATGTATGATCAAAAATAGATACAAGAAATGGTCTATATGTTTTGACCTATAATGTTGAATTGGATTTTTAGATAGATTAATGGCACTAGTATTATCACATTATTATGAATATGATAAAAGTTTTTTCCATAATTAAGCAATTGTTGTTTCATCCAAAGAACTTTGTGTACAACAAAAACATGCAGCAATATATTCGGCTTCCATGGTAGATAGAGCAACCGACACTTGTTTCTTGCTAAAATCAAGAAACTAAGCATTCACCAAGAAAATTGCATACCCCAGTCGTGCTTTTCTATTCAAAAGACTACCAGCATAATCCACATTAAAAAAGCCTAAAATGTCAAACGATGTATTTCTAGGATACCAAAGTCCTAAATGCAATGCACCATTCAAGTATTTCAAAATTCTTTTAGTAGCATTTAAATGTGATTCATTATGGCATGATTGAAATCTAGCACACAAACATACATTATAGATTATATCAGGTCTAGAAGTAGTTAAGTAAAGTAGTGATTTAATAATACCTCAATATTTCTTCTCACCTACTACCTTACCACTTTCATATTTGTCAAGTTTCAAGGATGTGCTTATTGGAGTCTTACTAATGTTTCAACCATCAATTCCAAATTTCTTGAGGAGTTCCTTTGTGTACATGGATTGGTTGATGAAGATCCCATCCTTGCATTGCTTGATTTGTAGTCCAAGGAAGAATTTTTGTTCACCCATCATGCTCATTTCAAATTTTCTAGTCATATAAGAAGCAAATTCATTGCACAAAGATCCATTAGTAGCACCAAATATAATGTCATAAATATAAATTTGCACAATCAAAATGTTATGCATTTCTTTTTAACAAAAAGAGTTGCATCAATTTTGCCTTTTGAAAAACCATTTTCAAACAAATATGTACTAAGTCTATCATACTAAGCTCTTTAAGCTTGTTTCAATCCATATAGTGCTTTAGTAAGTGTAAAAACATGATTTGAAAATTTATAGTCTTCAAAACCGGTAGGTTGTTCAACATAAATTTCCTTATTAATAAACCCATTTAGAAAAGCACTTTTTACATTCATTTGAAAAAGTTTAAAATTCATCTAACATGCAAATGCAAGTAATATCCTAATAGCTTCTAATTTAGCAATGAGGGCAAATGTCTCATCATAGTCAATGCCTTCCTCTTGGTTCTAGCCTTTGGCTACCAATATAGCATTATTTCTAGTAATGAGACCATTTTCATCAAGCTTATTCCTATATACCCATTTACATCCTATAATTGGATGATCTTTAGGTTTAGGAATAAGTTCCCACACATTATTTCTCTCAAATTGGTTGAGTTCATCTTGCATAGTAATTACCCAACATTCATCTCTAAGAGCCTCCTCAATGGTCCTTGGCTCAATTTGAGAAACAAAAGCAACATTAACATCTAAGTATTTAAGTTTGGACCTAGTAGTTTCTCCCTTTGCTGTATCAATAATGATTTGTTCTTTTAGATGATCCTTCTTGTATTGCCAATCTTTGGGTAGCTTTTAAGACTCTTTTTCTTGTTCAACATGATTATTCTTTGGAACATCAATTGTTTTTTGTTGTTCAAATATGCCTACTAAATCATCAAGAACACTACATTTCCTTTGATCAGGTTTAGAAGATTCATAAAAAATAATATGCATTGATTCTTTAACTACTAGTGTTCTTTTGTTAAATACTATATATGCTTTGTTAGATGATGAATACCCTAAAAAATATGCCTTCATCCGATTGGGATGAGAATTTTTGAAGATTGTCCTTGGTATTCAATATAAAGCATTTGCATCCAAATACTCTAAGGTATGAAAATTTGGGTATTCTTCCATTTCATAGCTCATAAGAAGTTTTGTTTATCAAAGGCCTTTTGTAAACACAATTTAAAATATAACATGCAGTTTTAACGGCTTTCTTCCAAAAGTAAGATGGTAAATCATACTCACTGAGCATTATCCTAGCCATTTCAACCAATTTCTATTTTTCCTTTCAACCACACCATTTTGTTGTGGTGTTATAGGAGCCGAAAAGTTGTGTGAAATACCAAACTCATTGTAAAAATGGTGAAAATTGTCATTTTCAAATTATTTGCCATGATCACTTCTAATAGATGTGATTACATAGCATGTTTCCTTTTAAACTCTTTTTGCAAATATTTTCAAATGATTGAAAGCTACATTCTTTTTGAGCTAAGAAATTAACCCATGTGAACCTTGAGTAATCATCAATAAGTACAAATGCATATAACTTACCACCTAGGCTAGCAACTTTATTTGGTTTGAATCAATCCAAATGAATGAGTTAAAAGGGTCTAGAAGTGCTTACAATATTTTTAGAATTGAATGAACTTTTATGTTGCTTACCAAATTGACAAGATTCACAAGTCCTATCTTTATTAAATTTTACTTTAGGGAGACCATCAACTAGTTCTTCTTTACTAATGCATTGTAAGTGATCCATACTAGCATGTCCTAGTCCTCTATGCTACAACCAAGCATCATTACCAATGGTAATCAAACATTCAAATGCATTATTGGAATGTATGTCAATTTTATATGTATTGCCAATTCTAACTCCTTTGAATGCAAGTCCACCATTTGAATTGGTAACTTTGCATCCTTTATTGTCAAAACTTACATGATATCCTTTGTCACATAGTTGACTTATACTAAGCAAATTATGTTTCAATGCATCAACAAGCCACACATTTTTAATCATATTCTTACCAAGTATGCCAATGGAACCAATGCCAATGATTTTACCTTTAGCATTATTTCCAAAAGTAACATTACCTCATGCTTGTAAATGAGTGTTGTAAAAAGCTTTGCATTACCTATCATATGCCTTGAGCATCCACTATCTAGAAGCCAAACATTTTCATTGATAGCGGATTTTAGGCATACCTACAAAACAATAATGTTCATCTTCTTTTAAGTACCCAAATGAGGTTGGGTCCTTGGGAGTTTAGTAGTAGAAGGATCCTCATATGTGCTTTGAGATGAGCCTTCCTAATATAGCATAATGTGCTTTTATGTCCAAATTTCATAGAATATGTGTATTGGTACAAGGTTCTATACTCATGCACTTTCTCATTAAAATTCAATGAACCATGCACACATTTATGAGTGTGTGTTGAATGAGATTGTTTTTGTGCATTTTTGTGTGTATGTATAAGCCTTGTATACATGAATGCATGGTTTGCTCTTTGAATTTTAGTTCTACAGTCTTGTGAACCCAATGTAATCCTTTTAGGATTTTAGATTTTGTTTGTGCATTAGTGTTCTCAACAACTTCGACACTAGAGGTTTGAGTTGTAGATGCTTTTACGAATGTTGGTGCATTTGATGTAGTGATGGATGAGCCATTGAATCCTAAACCATATTTCAAAGAGGGTAACCTTTGATTATCTATCAATGTGTCTAATGCCTCTTTTCCCTTATGAAATTTTGAAATTGATTCTTTTAGTTCTTTTAGCTCATCCTTCAAAATTTCATTTTCCTTGATCACATTTTCTAAGCTATGTGAATTTTAATTCATTTTATCAATTGATTTCAACAATTGTTCATTTGAGGTCTTTAATTCTAATGTAGAGTTTTTCAAGGACACAAAATCCTTTTCTAGCTTAGAACATTTATCCTTTAAAATTTCATCTTAGAAAAATACTTTTCCACTCTAAGGTTCATATGTTCAATCATATCACTATAATCTAAAGCATCATCAACATCATTATCATATGCAATTAAGCTCAAGGATTGAGTATCTATGTCATTTTCATTCTCAATAGCCATGAGACATAGATTAGCAATTCCTTTCCCCTCTTCTTCTTCTTCTTCACTTAAGGAAGAATAATCCATGTAGCTTTGAGTAATTTCTTCTTTTCCTTATCCCACTTCTTTTTATTCTTCAACTTAAAGCAATCCGCTTTGAAATGACCGGATTTGCCACATTCATAACATTTCACTTCTTTCTTTTTATCTTTATCTTTGAAGGAGGATTTATAAAATGTACCTTTGTTATCTTGCAATCTTCTCTTTCTCTTCCAATTACTCATTTTTTTTAAAACATTGCCATTTCTTCTTCATCGTCATTATCTTCATTGCTTGAGCTCTCAACTTCTTTTATTACCTTGAGAGCTATTGCTTTCATTTTCCTTTCTCACCTTGTTCTTCTTCCTTTTCATTGTGTAGTTCAAAAGTGAGTAGCTTTATCATAAGTTTATCGGTTCTCAAGGTGCTAAGATCATGAACCTCTTCAATAGAAGAAACTTTTGATTCAAAGCTCTTCCTTGCTTTAAGAGCTCTCAATATTTTACTATTTACATCATCTTGATCATATACCTTTCCATACTTCTTTAGTTCGTTGACAGTGGCAAGCAAGCGATTTGTCATGTTGGTGACATTTTCATTAGGCTTCATCTTGAATAACTCATACTCATATACATGCATTTGCTTATTGGTGATCTTCACTTGGGTAGTGCCCTCACCCTCAAGAGTTTTCCAAATGCAATGTGCACAAGTGAGATGTTGAACTCTCCCACCTTCTTCTCTTGATATTTAATTCATCAAGATGGAGGCTGCTCTATTGTTCTTGAATTGATCTTTCACATTGGCACTTGACCATTATGATTTAAGAAGAGGAACTTGGACACCATCAACTTCATGAGTAGGAGATTTCCACTCATTTTCAACAAAAATCCCAAAGCTTTATTCCTTCACTATCTAGTACAAGTACATCTTATGTTTCCAATAAGAAAAATCCATTCCATCAAAATAGGGTCTAAGAGAGGAATTTAGGTTTTCATGTGTAGAGGTGTTTGTTGGTGGAATGGTTGCCATTTTGGATCAAATTTCACAATTAAGTTTAAAGAAATTTACTAGTTCTGATACCAATTATTGTCCTAAGATAGCAACCAAGTGGGGGGAGTGGTGAATTGGTTTTTATGAAGAGTGATGGTAAATTAAAAATTCAAAAAAAAAGATATGAAGAAGATGTAGAAGAAGATTGAGTAGAGTATAGAAGAAAGAACACAAAGAATTATAATGGTTCAGATTTTCCTTGATCCTACATCCACTTCCTTAACAACTTATTAAGATTCCACTATTCTTGAGTTTTTACAATCTTAACTCTAAGTTGGTGTTTTCACTAGCTCACACTAAAATATAACAGTAGTTTGAGATCAATCCTCACAACCCTTATAAGAGTTTTTTAGGCTCACTCTCACAACCTAAGTATTTCCAAGCTCACACTCAAACTTTTGATGGTGTTTGATGCTCACACCTAACACTCAATCAATACAAATGTAATTTTGATGCAAAGAAATAAAAGATGTTAAACTTGGTATTACAATCAGTATCATAATCAAAAATGAAGTTTCTTGAGGTATTTATAGCCGTTTGAGATAGGAGCCAACATGTTTGACTCTTGTCTCCCACTAATTAATTGTCCAAAGCATTTTTTATGGTCAGACTCTCCTTGGTCTGATCGTACTTCACTAAAGCTGGTTGGAATTTTTAAGGTCTGGTAGTGAGATTTGAGTTTTTGTCTGACGCTCCTCTAATGATTAGTACAAGTGGCTTCCACCAACTGAGTAGAGATTTAACGGCTTCTGAGTTGAATTATATTTAAATAGTTCAGTTAGACTTGCATCAGGTCTGGTCGAGATGTTGATGGTATGTTCAAATCCTAGACATACCGTTGGTCGGGAACGTTACTGGATCTTTTGGACAAATTCTGCTTCAAAGTTCCGGTCAAGATTTCTTCTGATCCGATTGGACTTCTTTGGTACTTTGAAAACATAGGAGTACTTCTGGCCGTGAAACTTACTGTGTGATTTGCCATTTTTCACAGCCATTGGTATGGTAAGGCTTTCCAATGGTCCAAGCAGACTTCAAGAGGTATGCTGAGATTTTGGGAGTACCTTCCACCAGGAACCTTTTTATGTAAATGTTACTTACTTTGATATCGAAGGTCCAGTCGGGCTTTAGTGTGGTCCAATCATACCTTTCAAGTTTTCTTCCAAATTTTTACGTCCTATAAAATTTAACTTGATATAAATGTTAGTTCAATTCAATTTGATTGCCTAAGATAAAAAAAATAGATTAATTATGCCAAGGGTTTGGCTAACAAGAATTAGTGGTGTCTCACCACCTCTAGACTAAAGCTAATAGCAGATCATTATTAGCTTGGCCCATGCAGTTAAGAGACAAAAGATCTATGAAGCTAATGGGAAGCAATAATTCCTTCACCTCATTGGGAAGGTTAAGGTTTCCCAAGTTGGAATGACCACCCCCCACAATTTTAGTTAAGAGTATTGCTAAGACACGGTAAAATAATAATCATTTTATTATTTCAATTATTATTATTACTTAGGCCAAAGGCAATGAAAAAGGTATTTTATTTTTTATCGCTTAAGGAAAAAGAAAAATAAGGCATACCTCCATGAAGTTGGTTTGTGACACATGAGTGTGGGAATCCACAAGCAACTCTCAGACAATCGGCACTTCGATAGCATCAGGTGAAGAGGTAGAAGACTGAGACATTTTAAAGATATAGCTAAAAGCAAGAAGTGAATGAAGGAGTGAATGGAGAAGCAAGGCACCAGATGCTCCTCCTCACCCCTATTTATAAGATTTTGGCCCAAAAGGCAGTCCAGTTGGCATAACTCCAAACATGCTCAAATGCACACTAAAAATTAGAGAATGTCAAGCCAAATCAGGTTCATTCTTTCTGTTTTCCCCTAGTTCAAGCCATTGCATCAATTTTAAATACCAAATTGATGAAATAGGGGGTAGCTGTGAACCCCTAATTTTGTACCTAATTCATAAAATTAGGAAAATTAAAATTAGAAAATTATATATTCTTTACATTAAAAAAAGAGTTGTAGCGTAACCAGCCAGCACCACATGGTGTGCAAGGCACAACCTACAATGCCGCTTGGCGCAGTTCGCCACGCTTGTGTTCACATAGCTCCGAGTTTCCATCTGACTTCTATAAATAGAAGTCTCCACCTCTTGTTTAAGGATCCAAAATTTGGATGCTGAAACTCTATCAAATTTGATTCAAAATACAAAATTAAATAAAATATTCACTCTTCCTTTTTTATAGTAATTAATTTCTCACACTATCACAAATTAATTTCTTTTAATTTCCCATGCAAGCTAAGTTACAAAGCGGCAAAACCCTTCAACCTTTTATTGAGAAGAAATGACTACCTAAGGTATCATTTTCCTTTCTACATCTATTTTCATTTGGTAATTAATTAACTAAAATTGGTTAATTTAAGCCTTTTTAGAATCAAAGGCATGAACTACTTACGACTCTGTTTTCCATTCAAATAGGATAAGTAGGCACACTCGAAATATCACTCCGAGTGGCGAGCCCACACCTAAACAAATCCAACTGGTGCTTTTATTTCAATTTTTTGTCATTATCTCTTCATATCTCCTTTTCCTTCTTCTTTTAAAATTTTGGGCCCCATTGCAAAATTTGTGAGTTTTTCAATGGTCGCCTTTATTGTTTTTATTTGCATTTCATTTTAATTAATTAGTTAATTGGAGATTTGTGCTCGACCTATAACCCATTAGGGCTAGAGTCAAAGCTCCCCTGAAATTATTATTTTTGGTGGAAATGTAATGTTTATTCCCATATTGCATTTTGTGGATGTCATGCTACTACATGTTCATTACATCATAATTATGTCATTTATAATTAATTATGGCATAAACTATAAAAATGACATTTTTTTTCTCAATCCAAAAGGGAAAAATAAATCAAAGGGAGAAAATTCATTTTTTTTTATCAAAGTTGGTATTAATATTTAGCCCAGTACCCATCATGATTGGTTTCGAACTAGTGTCCTTTTTGCGTAGACGTTAACCAAACTTAATGGAGTCGATCAAATGGGTTTTTTCTTAATTTTTCCCAAACAAAATAAAATAAAGTGGTAACTCTTCAATTTGTGCTTTTCAAAATAAAAGTAGTCACTACTTTTTTTCATAACAAAAGGAGAGTAAATTAGTTTCTCAAAATATAAAATACCATTTTCTTTAAACATGTGCTTACCAAAATTATTAGAGACATTACATGATGATATCATATGAGACCAAGCCTAAATGAGCATTTCAGCTCCCAATCCTCGAGCAGGTTAGATCGGTGCTCGAGCGAGGCCTCACAAAAGGAAATTCATACTCATTGAGTATGGTTCTTGCCATCTCAACTAATGTCCTATTTTTTTCTTTCTGCAACACCATTTTGTTATGGTGTTCTTGGAGCAAAAAGTTATGAGAAATTCCAAATTCAGTACAAAATTTTCAAACTCTTCATTTTCAAATTCTCTACCATGATATCTTCCAATAAAGGTAATTATGTAGCATTTTTTAAGTTAAAAGCCTCATTCTTATGAGCTAAAAAATTAACCCAAGTAAACCTAGAGTAGTCATCTACAAGGACAAATGCATAGAGTTTTCCTCCTATCGTAACAACTCTATTGGGTCCAAATAAATCTAAATGAATCAATTTAAGAGGTTTAGAGGTACTTAAAACCTTTTTTGTCTTAAAAGTGATTTTGTTTTGCTTCCCAAGTTGGCATGGTCCACATATCTTGTCTTTGTGAAATTTAATCTTAGGAAGGCCATCAACTAATTTTTCCTTACTAAGGCATTGGAGTTGGCCCATGCTTACATGTCCCATTCTTCTATGACAAAGCCATGCATCATTGGTAATAGAGACTAAACAAGATAGGACATTGTTAGAATCAAGGTGTAAGTCAATTTTGTAGGTGTTGCCAACTCTTCCTTCTTTGAACACAAGTCTACCATCATGAGATGTGACCTTGCATTCTTGCAAATCAAAGTTGACACTGTAGCCTTTACCATAGAATTGACTAACACTAAGTAAATTATGCTTTAAGCCATCTACTAACCAAACATTGTCAAATGATTCCTTACCATTTGCAACAATGGAACCAATGCCAATAATCTTACCTTTAGCATTATTTCCAAAGGTGAAATTACCACCTTTCTTTGAGGCAAGAGATGTGAAGAGCCTTGCATTTTTGGTCATGTGTCTTGAACATCTACTATGTACAAGCCATATGCTCTCCTTGGTTGAAGATTTAAGGCACTCCTAAGAGTTAAAAAAGAATTAATTCCTTTTTAGGCACCCAAATGAACTTAGGTCTTAGAGGGTTAGTTCTTATAGGATCCTCTATCTTGAGGTGATCCTTCCTTATATATCAAAAGGTATTTATGTGTCCAACTTTCATATAATAATAACATTGATATAAAGGTCTATGTCTTTGTGTCCTTCATCTAATGAACCTTGAAGGATGATGTTGGTTTTGTTGACATTTACATGAGTGTCGTAGATAAATGTGATTTTGTGCATGCTTGTGCTTGTGTACATTTTTGGTGTACATGTATACATGATTAGTTCTTGGAGGCTTAACTCTAGAGCTTTGAGAGTCTTGTGTGGTCTTTTTGGGACCTTTAGGCTTTGTGGCAGCTTTAGTGTTCTTCAATACCTCAATACTAAAAGTTTGAGGCATTAAAGCTTTGATAAATTTTGGACCACTAGACGAGGATGGAGATGAAATATCATAGCCTAAACCACATTATGTGCTACGTGACCTTTGCACACTAATTAAAGTGTCCAAAGCCTCCTTACCTTTTTGAAATTTAGAGATAGAATTTTTTAATTCTTCAATCTCTTTACATAAAAATGCATTTTTCTTTGAAATGTTTTCTAAACTATAAGAAGCTTGTTCATCCAAAGAGGCTTTTGACCTCTTTTTGGAAGTTTTCAATTTAATAGTAACATTTTATTAGTTCAATAAAGTCTTTTTCCAATTTAGAGTATTTATCTTTAGAAAATTTCATTTTGGAAAAGTACTTTTACACCTTATGGTTCATATGTGCTAGAAGTTCATCATCATCCTCTACATCATCAACATCATTCTAAAGATAATCATTAGAAGATAAGGATAGAATGTGTAGACCCTTAATTTTGGCCCTAAGCCAGTCCAATCCCAATTAATAGAAGCCAAACCTGATTCGTACTCTATCTAGCCACTGCTCTGCCATAGTTGGATCAATGGTGCCAAAGAAATCTGTAGCTCAAAATTTCCTTAGCTTGACATATTTTTTTGTTAGTAGTTAGAGCTACTGCGCTGCGGCTGCTACTGTATCAGAGCCTGTCGTAACCATTACGCCACATGCTGCACCCAGACTGGTGGAACCTCCTCAACTACTAGTCTAGCTGGCACTAATGCCTTCCCAATAATCTCAGCACTAGCTCCAAGAACACCCTCCCCAGGAGCAATACTCTTTACACTCCCTTCTCTAGACTCATGCGTTCAAGATGCCATGTCCACCTATGTCTGTAAATATAGAAAGAATCACCACATTAGGGACCAAATAAAATATCAATGCATATACATGTATGACATGTTACAATCACATTTAAAATCTCATTTTATCTCTCCAAATATCCACCTAGGTAGAGAACCTCAAACCTAAGCTCTGATACCAAAATAAATATAACACCCTTATACCCATATATATATAATACATACACTCGGCATATGTAAAATATGCATATACAATATAAAAATGCCACGGTTCTTAGTCTTCCAAAATTTTATATTTCTTAGAAAATATTCATGACTTAAATTATAATTCGATTAAAAAATAAAAATATTTATTATTAATCTTAAGTACAAAAATACAAATTTTTAAATAAAAATCTTTGGAAAAAATTTGCCAAAGTTTCATCTGTATTTCGAATAAATCCCAAATTCCAATTTACAAAACCTGCAATAAAACACACTCCTAAATATTTAATCAACACATGCATTTCTCTAAAATAGCCCAATGGCACAATCCACCAACATTTGACCAAAAACACATCCATCAATATATATAAATATAATTCCCATTTTTTTTAAATTACAACATTTAACATAAAAGAAAATCTTTATAATTTACATCTCATACATGTTTTTAATTATAATGTACATATTAAAATATGTTTTAAAAAGTTTAAAATGTATACATGACATACAGGTGGCACTAATACGTGGCATCTCTAAAATCTTCACAATAACCAACTATAGTTTAGACCTGGTGTGGTCTAGCAGTACTCTCTAGATCATCTAGATCTGCCCTGTCACCTACGCGATGAAATTCATTTGCACTAAGTATTTTTCCTAACGGTACATACTTTGGTATAAATAAATCACATTCTATAAACAATGCCATGAATGCAATATATATGTTATTAAACATATCAATCACCCACACATATTGCGCCCAAAAATCCTTATATAATGGCTTAGTTCTAGAAATATTATCTTGTATTAGCTCATTCATCTGTGACACCAGTGTGTCTCACTCAAAGGTGTAATGAGTTTGTGACACCAGCGTATCTTGCTCGAAGGCATAAAAAATTTGTGATACCAGTGTGTCTCACCCGAAGGCGTAAAAATCCAACAACAATAATGCAAAACTAAACTCTATATAAGGTGACAGGCAAACACATTTTTTTCATTCCTTTCCATATTTCTCTAATTTTTTTCACTTTTATCATTCTTTTTCAAGTTTTTGACTCATAAATCATATTATCATCACATTTACAACAAATGTGGCTCACTTCCACATTTTTAGTGCATAACTTGCAATTTTCACACTTATCATATATATCACATATAGCCATTCTACAATGGCTTACCATGCCATGATCTATGCAAAGCAAGCATTGTTACTTCAAACAATACCACACACACACATTCACTAACATCAAGTGACATCATACATTCTACATATAACATGTGTTATGTTTCAAGCAATGCATTGATTTATACAAGTACCGAAGTATATACTAACCTTAGATTTAGTCTCTTCCAAGCTAAAAAGCCCACTTTTCACCACTTTCTCAAAATATCCTTCACCACTAATGTTGGACAACTAGCTTTTACTCAATGTCTATTCAAAATGTGAATGTATACCATACATTATAATCACTTTTTAAGGTGTTTTAACTATTAACCATGAATTAAACAACTTTACTTCAATATTTCAAATTTTGCTCTAATTCACTTTAATTCTAAGAGTCCATTCTACTCAATTACTAATAGTATTTTAAGTTCATTTCTACCATTAAAGTCATTTAATAACATGTTTTAAACAATAAAATCCAATGAATACCAATTATTTAACAAAACTCTTCCCAAACCCTAACCTTCTTTAATTTTGAAAACTATTCTAACTACTTCCAAAACATAATTTAAGTTTAAATATATATTTAAAACCATATTCTAACACATTTAAATCAATTTAAACCAATTTAAACCAATTCTTTTCAAAAATCCCATGGAAACCCTAATTTCACTACTAACCCATCCAAACTCCATCTAAACTTAAACAAATCAATTATCTAACTATAAAATCATTCTCTCCACATCAAATTAACATCATCCATACCAATATAACTTATTATAAAACACCATATCAATTTTTTGTATTTCACATATTCATAGATTTCCATGAAACTTCAAAATTTAGAAAGAAAGCTTACTAGCTTGTTAGAAAACCACCAAAAATTCACTTCAATTCTTGAAAATCCCTCTAAAATTTAGTATTTGGAGCAAAAGTCATCCTTGGCCATGGTGAAATCTTGTGCTTGAGAGAGAAGAGAAGAAGAAGATGATGATAAATAAGTTATTTTAATTTTCTTTATTTTTTAAATACCAATAATATATATTATTTTAATATTTTAATTAATTAATTAATTTTAATTCCAAATCTTCCATCTTCTATCAAAAATTATTTTCTTTTTAAATTATTTAATTAATTTTAATTTTTATAAAATTTATTTACTATTTTGCCCCTCTTCAATATTTATCTTTTGTTTTTTTCTAACTTATATTTGACTTTATATGTAACATATATTTTTATATATATGATATTTTCTCACTTTCAACACCTCATTTAGCCCTCCAAAATATTAATTTAATTTAATATTATTTAATATAGTAAATTAGTGGATGTTACAATGAGGGCCTCCATGGCGAATTGGCTTTGGCCAATTTGCCATGAGGCCCATCTACGGTGAATTGGCCTTAGCCAATTCACCTTAATGCTCTAATCACATATGGATTCAGTTTTAATTAACTCAAGACTCTAATTATACCGGGATAAGTAGAGAAGATTTTTTAAATATAAATATATGGCTCTGTAACAATTAAAAGGATTCTTTTTTAGGGGGACTCTTTAAGCAAGAGGCAACAACAATTAATGGTACTAGAGATTAACCTAGCAATTATTAAGGGAAAAGCAATCAAATACATAGAAAGCAAACATACACTATCAACACACAACAAGCAATCTAAGGAGGCAGTAGATAAACACAGCGATTGTCCACGGATTATATCAAGCTTCCAACCAAAAATTAGAGTGATCCAGGCAGGGCACAAGACAAAGAGCTTGGTTCAACGTTCAACTTTGGTGGAGCCAACAACGCAGGTTCGATTTTCACACCCAATTTTATTAAATCATCATTGGCCTTTTTTATTCTTCAACTATATCAAATAATTATTGTTTGGAGTTAGTTATTTAATTATTAAACATACATAAAGTAGGTTAAATCTTGGATTCCATCCAATCCAAACCTAAACAACATGATCTAATGCAAGTTGTTTGGATCCAAAAACCCTAAACTTGCATATCTTGTGTAACATCTGTGAATTTATAAAAATTAAATTAAATGAATTAAATAAATAATTTAAATGAAAATTGAAGGATTAAAAGTGAGAAGATAAAGTGTATATATGGAATATATTATATATATATAACATATACATGAGTCAAATGGCAAAATTATTAATATGCTTTGTAAAATTAAAATTAATTAAATAATTAAAAAATAAATTATTTATGAATGGAATACAAAAATTATCATTTTGAAAAATAAATAAATAATTAATTAATTAAAATTATTAAAATAATATAAATATATGGTCTTGAATTTAAAGTGGAAAGATAGAGAAAATATCAAAATTATCATCATCATCTTCTTCTTTTTCAAAGGGGCCGAACCTTCATAGTTAAGAAAGCAAGGATTTTTCTTCTTCCATACATCAAGGTTCGAAGGGATTTGCATGGTTTGACAAGAGAATTAGAAGTTTCTCCATCAATTAGTAAGCTTTCTTGCCAAATTTCTAAGTTTTATGAAAAGTTATGAATATGTGAAGTTTGGGATTTTGGGTAAGCATGATTTAATTGCTTGAATGGATATATATGATGCTATTTTGAGTAGTAATCAATGATTTTTAAGTTAGATAGGAGAAAGGATTAAGTTTGGGTTAAGTTTGGATGAAGAACATGATTTTAGGATTATGTGTACATTGGGATTTTTCAATTATATGTTTTAATTGTTAGAATTGGTGTGAATGATGTTGTTTTGATAACTAAACAAGGATTTTAAAGTCAAATGATGGATTTAATCAAGTTTGGTTAGAGATTGAGAGAGGTAGTAATGAATTTAGGGTTTTGGAAGAGAATTTTTAAAGTATGGTTGTTTGTTTTATTTTAATGAATAAATCATATTATTAAATGATTTTAATGATAAAAAATAAACTTAAAGCACCAATTAAAATGCGATGGAATGGAATTCTAAAGTTAAAGTAAGGTAAGGAAAATTTTTGGAAAGTGAGTGGAGTGAGGCTTGATTAGGGTTTTATGTTTGAAATGCCTTGAAATGTGATCCTAAATAATTGTATTTACTCACATTTTGAATAGGCATTAGGTCAAAGCAAGTTGGCCAACCTTAGTGTTCAAGGGCATTGTGAAAGTGGAAGTTACAGTAATACTTTAGCTTGAATTTGAGTCTTAAGTTGAGGTGCGTACATATTCTTGATAATTTAAATGTATTTGTATTTAATTTGGCTTAACACATTTTGAATAGAAAATGTGTTAAGCTACTTGACTATTTGAATATTCATATACATTGTGATATGACATGTGAATTGATGAGTATGCATTATGTATATTTTGAAAGGCCATTGTTAATGGCTAAAATGAGTGAAGTGTGAATTATGTACATATGTGAAAATAACCCAAAATTGTTTGGGTAAATGGTTGTAATGCTAAATAACATACATTGCGATAAAGTGATGAGATATAATGTGTAACACTCTTATACCCTATATACGTATACTATATACACCCAACATATGTAATAAGCGAATATATGATACAAGAATGCCACAACCCATTTTAATAAAACAAACCCTTACTTTTTGAATCTATATAAACTTAAATCATTAAACTGATATCATATAAATAATAGATGAAGTATTACTTGCTAAAACACATACATAGCTTCATTACCAAATGTTTATCCAAAATATTTTTGATAATTTGCGAAATATACATATATATATACATCAAAATATAACATATTATACATGAAGTCAAAATATACAAAAATATAAAATATGTACATGCTTGCAGTTTGTCTCTGATCTTGATGTCCAACCAACAACTTTGCACTCAAGGTCTCAAGCCTAGACCCGGCTCGGTCTAGACGAACTCTCCGGCTCAACCAGATCTACCCCGTCACCTGCGTGATGAATCACAATCATGCTAAGCCAAAAGTCTAGTAATACAAACTTTGATAACAATAAAGATCAAATGCAATGCTAATGAACAATGCGTAAGGATATTATATCTCATAACACTATATCTTAATATATTACTCAATTGATTTACAATTTATAATTCACATAAAAACAAACACAAGCATGGGCCCAAAAGGATCTAATATGCTATTCAAATCTCAGAGTTACTGCTTTGGTCCAAGATGACACCTTGTGTCTAGCCCTGAAGGCAAATCATAATCACAATAAGGATAACCTCGTATGTAACATCCCAACTAGGCTTCAAGGACTAGGCCCAACCCAGCTTCAAGGGACTGCTACCTCATGTAACATCCCAACTAGGCTTCAAGGACCAAGCTCAAACCAGCTTCAAGGGACTGCTACGTCTTCGGCTTGCCGCCAAACACAAAACTCTAAAAATTGAATAACATACTAGGCACATAATTCTTTCACAATTTCATTTTCAATATCGTTCTCATTTTCTCATGATCAAGCAAGTCACAATGCCTCAATTATCACATTTATAGCAATATAGTCATTACCAATGGCTTTACATACCATCTTTAATGTATACCTAACAAACCACATTACCCAAACATTTTGGGTCATTATCAAACCTTGTACATAATTCACATCACGTATAATGCATTTATGACATTATACAAATCATAGCATATTACTCATGTACAAACACTGTAGAAAGTAACTTAACACATTTCCAACCAAAATGTGTTAAGTCCAAATGTCATGCAAATGTGATTAATTATTCAAAATTTGTACTTACCTCTAAAAGCAACAAAATAAGCTCAAACACCACTTCCAACCTCCTCTTCCAAAATATCCTTCAACACTTGGATTGGGTAACTCAAGTCTCCTCAAATCCTAAACATAATGTGATTATAAATAATCACTCAGTAACACTTATAGGCATAAACAAAACCTCTAAACACAAGATAAAGAACACAAAAGAAAATAAAGAAAAGAACCATCTAGGGAAAAATCTACACATGACATGCTCAACAACACGGGCGTGTTAATGACCATGCCCTAAACCCACAACACAGAAGCTTTGACACACTCAGTGACATGGGTGTATCACTGGACGTGTCAAAACTATAACAACACAGAATTTATGACACGGTCAGTGACATGGGCTTGTCACCTAACGTGTCACCAACCCTGAAAATAGAACCATTGACATGCCCAAAGACATGGCCATGTCACCGGGCATGTCAGGCCAAAAACCTGATATCAACACATATTTATCACATCAGAAATTATCTTTCTTTACCCTTTTTCAACACTATTCAAACTCAAGCAAATCCATCATTTTTCCATAAAATACTTGTATATCCATCAAAACAACTCAATTAAAAGCAAAATACACAATTTAAAACTATGACTTCACATCTCAAAATCCATCATTTTTCCATAAAATACTTGTATATCCATCAAAACAACTCAATTATTCTCTTCACTAAACTTAACCATCTCTTCAATCGAACCCTAAAATCATAGTTAATTACTCAAAAGAACTTCATACATACCAATATCAACCATTAACACATACTACACCAAGCATCTCATTTCACACATATACAAACTTTCATAGAAAATCAAGGAAACAAGTTGAAAACTTACCAAATATGGAGAAAATCCTCAAAACTCCAACTTGAACACTTGAAATCCTTCAATTACTTGAGCTTGCAAGAAGCAAAATCATCCTTTCCTTTAATGGAGACAGTCAGCCTTCAATGGAGAAAGAAGAAGAAGAAGAAGATCATCTCAACTCATCTTTCCAACTAATCCCCTTTTTAATCACTCAAATATCCCACTTTCAGTCTCCACCAAGTAAAATATATATATATATATTACTTAATTAATATAAAAATATCATCTACCACTAACAACATAATTAATTTTTTAAAAATTAAAATAACATTTGACCCATTTAAAATGTTGACTTGTATATGTTATGTATATCTACATATATATATCATATACACATTTTAATTTTCACTTAAATATATCTATATATTTTTAAATCAATTATTTAATTTTCCAAAAATAATTAAAATTTTCAAAATTTTAGGATATTACAATTCTCCCCCTCTAAAAATAAATTTTGTCCTCGAAATTACCTGCTCTCAAGTCTAGAACAACTGGGGATATTGATTCCGCATCATCTGCTCACTCTCCTATGTTGGCTCCTCTGTGGCGTGATTCTTCCAAAGAACTTTCACAAGTGGCACCTTCTTATTTCTCAACTCTTTCACTTTCTGTGCCAAGATAGCCACTGATTCTTCCTCGTAAGTCAAATCTGGACTCACCTCAATTGACTCTACAGACAAGATGTGAGATGGGTCTGACCTGTACCTCCAACGCATAGAAACATGGAAGACATTGTGAATTTGATCCAACTCAGGTGGTAAAGCTAGTCTATAGGCCACCGGTCCAACTCTCTCCAGTATCTCATAAGGTCCTATGAAACGAGGACTCAACTACCCTTTATGGCCGAATCTCAAAATCTTCTTCCAATGAGACACCTTCAAAAACACTTTATCTCCCACTCTAAACTCTATGTCTCTTCTTTTTAAATCTGAGTATGATTTCTGTCGATCTAAGACTGCTGACAGACAATTCCAAATCACCTTAACTTTCTCTTCTGTTTCTTTAATCAAATTGAGACCAATCAACTTACCTTTTCCAACCTCATCCCAACATAGAGGTGTCCTGCATCTCCTACCATATAATGCCTCATGAGGTTCCATCCCAATGTTGAACTGATGACTGTTGTTATAAGAAAACTCAATCAGTGGTAAGAATCTGTCCCAGCTCCCAGTGAAATCGACGATACAACTCATCAACATGTCCTTTAAAATCTATATCACTCTCTCTGACTGCCCATCTATCTAAGGATGGAAAGTAGTGCTAAAATGTAGCCGAGAGCCTAAACCATACTGTAAACTCCTCCACAATCTTGATGTAAACCGGGGATCTCTGTCAGATACCAAAGAAATTGGGACTCCATGCAATCTCACTATCTCACTGATATATAGCTCAACCAATCTCTCAAGAGAATAATCCATCCGAACTGGAAGAAAATGAGTTGTCTTCGCCATCCGATCAACTATTACCCAAATAGCATCATGCTTCTTCTGGGTCAAAGGCAATCTAACCACAAAATCCATCGTCACTCGCTTCCATTTCCACTTTGGCACTGATAATGGCTGAAGTAATCCTGAAGGAACCTGGTTCTCATTCTTCACTCTCTGACAAGTGAGACATCTGGATACAAACTCTATTATGTCCCTCTTCATACCTGACCACCAATAATGTTGCTTCAAATCCTGATACATCTTAGTACTTCCAGGATGCATAGCATAAGCTGACTGATGTGCTTCCTCCAAAATTACCCTCTTCAATCTTGCATCATCAGGAATATACAATCTATCTATGTACCATAAACTACCATCACTTCTCACATAAAAGTCTCGAGTCTCCCCCTTTTTGTAATCCAATACAATCTTTTAGATTTTCTCATCTACCAACCGAGTCTCCCTAATATGATCAAATAACACTAGCCTCAACTGTAACTGAGCACGTAAATCTGGCACATAATGCTCTCAACTCAGCAAGTAATAAGGGTGAATAAGCAGTTAAACTTGCCAAAGAATTTTGACTCAAGGCATCAACAACAACATTTACCTTTCCCGGATGATAATCAATCAAACAATCATAGTCTTTAATCAATTCTAACCACCATCTCTGCCAAAGATTCAATTCTCTCTGAACAACCACCATCTCTACCAAAGATTCAATTCTCTCTAAACACCCAGATATTTCAAACTCTTGTGATCCATATAAATGAAGCACTTCTCCCTATACAAGTAATGTTGCCAAATCTTCAAGGCAAAAACTATGACTGCTAATTCCAAATCATACTTCGGATAATTCATCTCATGCGGCTTCAATTGTCGAGAGGAATAAGCAATGACTCTACCCTCCTGCATCAAAACACAACCTAAACCACTATGTGAAGCATCACTATAAATCACATAAGGTTTACCTTCCATAGGCAGGGTAAGGATAGGAGCCTGAGTCAACATCTCTCTCAGCTGCTCAAAACTAGCCTGACACCGATCTGTCCACACAATTCTAACTCCTTTTCGAAGTAATATGGTGAGTGGAGTAGTTATCATAGAAAAACCTTTCATAAACTGACGATAATAGCCTACCAAACCCAGAAAACTTCTAACCTCTATCATAGTCTTCGGTGGACTCCAATTCAAAATATCCTCAACTTTACTCGGATCAACTCTAATACCCTTTGTTGAAACCATATGACTGAGAAAAGTTACTTGATCAAGACAAAACTCACATTTAGATAGCTTTACATACAACTGCTTCTCTCTCAGAGTCTGCAATACAATCTACAAATGCTTGTCATGATCCTCCTCATTACGTGAATACACTAGAATATCATCAATGAAAACCACCACAAACTGATCTAGATAGGGTCTGAATACCCTGTTCATCAAATCCATAAATGCTGCTGGTGCATTCGTCAATCCAAAGGGCATCACCAAAAACTCATAATGCCCATACCTTGTGCAAAAATTTGTCTTAGGTACATCTTCACCTCTGACTCTCAACTAATGGTATCCTAATCTCAAATCAATCTTAGAGAATACAGCTGCTCCTTTCAACTAATCAAAAAGATCATCTATCCAAGGCAATGGATACTTATTCTTAATAGTCACCATATTCAACTGCCGATAATCAATACACAATCTTAAGGTACCATCCTTCTTCTTCATAAACAAAATGGATGCTCCCCAAGGGGACACACTAGGGAGAACGAACCCTTTATCCAATAACTCCTGCAACTGCTCCTTCAACTCTCTCAACTCAGCAGGTGCCATATGATAAGGAGTAATACAGATGGGAGTGGTACCGGTTAATAACTCGATACCAAACTCAACCTCTCTCTTAGGGGGTATCCCTGGCAACTCCTCAGGAAAAAAATCTAAAAACTCGGCAACTGTGGGTATACTGTCAAGCTAGGAACCCACTACTCTAGTATCTACATCATGAGCAAGATAAGCCTCACAACCCTTCTGAATCATCCTCCTTGCTGAAACAGCTAAAACAAACATGGATGAAAGATGTCTCTGCTCACTAGATACCATCACAATTCTACCATCACAGGTTCTCAGGGTAACACACTTTTGTTGACAGTCTACCACAGCCCCATACCAAGATAACCAATCCATGCCTAAAATTAAATCATACTCCCTAAAAGGCATCTCAATCAGGTCAGCTAGGAATTCCTCATCCTGAATCAATTAGGCAAGATGGATGCACTAATGTATGAATGAGTCAATCCAGGGTTTATCAAAGCAATAACTAGCGACCAAATAAAGAAAAAGTACTAGCAATAACAGCTGAAGCATATGGCTGCCTCTGCATCACATATACCCGCTGTGATGGCCCTGCCTCATTTGATCTACCTCCAACTGTAGAACCTCCTCTTTGTCCAGACCTAGATCTACCACCCCTACCAAAACCTCTGCTACAATGGCCTCCTCTAAAATTAGGTCAAGAAGCTGCAGTATTCGTCTGTTTATCCTCTGGTGGCTCTGGGTAATCTCTGAAGAAGTCATCTGATGACCCAAATCTATAACACACTGCTAGTCTACTTGTCTTCTAGCAAGCACCCCCTTGTGCCCTACCACAATGGACACAGATATATGAAACTGGCCTCTGAACTAATGGGGTCGAAGCACTAGCCACAGAAATTATAGGTCTCGATCTTTATCTCTATTGCTGTACTGACCTGCCAGACTACCTCTAGCTCCTATTGAATCTTGGAAAATATCCTCATTGGCCTCTCTTCACAGATGAAGACCTTGCCTCACTCTGGGGTCTCTTAGCTCTGGTCTCCACATCCCTAGTAGCAGCTGCAAGAACCTGTGCTCTCTCAACACTCCTGGTAGCTGCAACCAATTGGGAAAAATCATGATACCGGGAGCCTACAATAATGCACATGATAGAGGATCTCAGCCCCTCCTCAAACCTCTGTCACCTGTCAATCTCATTAGAAATGATCCCACCAGCATACTGACTCTGCCGGGTAAACTATATCTCATACTCCAACACTGTCCTGGTATTCTGCCTCAAACTCAGAAACTTTATCTTCTTAGCATCCTTATATTCCCTCAAAGTATACTTCTGCTTAAACTCCCTCAGGAAATCATCATAGGTCAAGACCGGTGGATCATCTAGAGCATATGGAACCGTCTTCCACCAATCATATGCATCCCTCTGTAAAAGAGATCTGGCATTTCAAACTTCTGCTCTGGAGTAGCCTGCAGCTGGATGAACACTCTCTGGACTTTGTCTAGCCACTGCTCTGCTACAGCAGGTTCTGTAGTACCAATAAAGTCCTCAGCTCCAAACTTCCTCAACTTATCATATTTTCTCGTCAACAACTGCGGTTGCTGCTGTGGCTGCTAAACTAGCGCCTGCCTCAATAGCTCCACCATATGTCGTACCCAGCCCAACAGAATCTCATCAATTGCTGGTCTCTCTGGCATAGGAGCAGGTGCCCCTCCAGCTATCTCAACTCTAGCCCCATCTCTACCCTTACCAGGAGCCACACTCTCTGTACTACCCTCTGTAGACTGATACATCTGAGACGCCATAACAATCTATATCTGCAAACATAACAGAAATTACATCAGAGATCAAAAATTGCTAGTGCCAAAGCATGTATCATATTTAAAACTATATTTAAAAATCTCCATTTTATTTCTCTTACAATCCAACTAGGTTGAGAACCTCAAACCTAGGCTCTGATACCAAAACAAATGTAACACTCTTATACCCTATATACATACACTACATACACCCAACATATGTAATATATGAATATATGATACAAGAATGCCACAACCCTTTTTAATAAAACAAACCCTTACTTTTTGAAACTGTATAAACTTAAATCATTTAACTGATATCATATAAATAATAGATGAAGTATTACTTGCTAAAACACATACATAGCTTCATTACCAAATATTTATCCAAAACATTTTTGATAATTTGCGGAATATACATATATATATACATCAAAATATAACATATTATACATGAAGTAAAATATACAAAAATATAAAATATGTATATGCTGGCAGTTTGTCTCTGATCTTGATGTCTAACCAATAACTCTACACTCAAGATCTCAAGCCTAGACTCGGCTCGGTCTAGACGAACTCTCCAGCTCAACCGGATATACCTTGTCACCTGCGCGATGAATCACAATTGCACTATGCCTAAAGCCTAGTAATACAAACTTTGATAACAATAAAATCAAATGCAATGCCAATGGACAATGCATAAGGATATTACATCTCATAACACTTTATTTTAATATATTACTCAATTGATTTACAATTCATAATCCATATAAAAATAAACACAAGCATGGGCCAAAAAGGATCTAATATGCTATTCAAATCCCAGAGTTACTGCTTTAGTCCAAGATGACACCTTGTGTCTAGCCCTGAAGGCAAATCATAGTCACAATGAGGATAACCTCATATGTAACATCACAACTAGGCTTCAAGGACTAGGCCCAACCTAGCTTCAAAGGACTGCTACAACATTTGGATTGGGTAACTCAAGTCTCCTCAAATCCTAAACATAATGTGATTATAAATAATCACTTAGTAACACAGTTGTAGGCATAAACAAAACCTCTCAACGCAAGGATAAAGAACACAAAAGAAAATAAAGAAAAGAACCATCTAGGGAAAAATCTACACATGACACACTCAACAACATGAGTGTGTTAATGATCATGCCCTAAACCTACAACACGGAAGCTTTGACACACTCAGTGACATGGGCGTGTCAATGACCGTGTCTTAAGCACTATACTACAATGGATAAGACATGTCCAGAAATATGGGCGTGTCCCTGCTTATGCCAAAACTCCTACAACACAGTAGTTGTGACACGCTCAGTGACATGGGTGTGTCACTGCGCGTGTCAAAACTATAACAACACAGAAGCTGTGACATGCTCAGTGACATGGGCATGTCACCTAACGTGTCACCAATCCTAAAAATAGAACCATTGATATGCCTGTAGACCCTTAATTTTAGACCCAAATTTGATACAGTCCTAATTAAAGGATGCCAAAATAAATTTGATCTGACTTTAAATATTTAAACCTAGTTTATATTTTTAAAGGAGTCGGTTCGGATTAAAGAGGGATAAATTCTATTGTAAAACCCTAAAATCAAGTGGAATTGGCCCAAATTAAAACTTTTCAGTCCATAAGTTAAAAAAAGGCTAGAATAATTTGAGTGAGGCCGGCCGGGGAGACATGAGCATGCCTCATGTCGATCTGGGCTGCCAGATCGACATGATATTGGACTCATGTCGACCTGGGCAAGCTAGGTCGACATGAGCATGCTTCATGTTAACCTTGGCAACCTAAGGTCGACATGAGCATGCCTCATGTTGACCTAGGCAACCCAAGGTCAACATGACGTTGGTCTCATGTCAACCTAGGGTAATCAGGTCGACATGGGTTCAATAACTTTCCTAATTCAACTAGAATTCGTTTTAGGGACTAATTTATATTAGGTTAAGGATTCTGAGTGAGGTTCGGCTATAAATATTAATGTTTCAGAATTTAGAAGGGGGGAAAACATTAGCAAAGGGAGAATTAATAGGAACAAGGGTCAGTAATTGAGATTATCAGAGGATTAAACCACAAAGTAGAAGAGACGACAACAAGGAGAGAAGAACAACAGCAGCTTTTTGGAGAACGAAGGAAACTACAAACAGAAATATCAAAGACAACCAAAGAAGAAGGCAGATTATATACTGTCTTCACATTGTTCATCCAGAAATCAATTTGGAGGAACCAACGAACGGAGGTTTGATCTTTAATTATAAATTACTCATGATCACAATAGCTTCATTTCTTTAATTAATAAAAACATGCATGCGGTAACTTTATCTTTGAACACACAGTACCTTGATCTTTGAACATGCAGTAAATTGATTTTTGTTCTAATAACTTTAATCGTTTGCTTTAATTAACACATGGATCAGTTGATATTCATAACCCCACTTGCATGTTTCATAAAAAACATATAACTATCCAGTAGCCGTCGAGGATTTAAATTAATTGTTAAAATTTATTTTGTTTACTTTAAATTCAAGAACTGTAGGATATTTTACTAAAACTCAAAACCTCAAACTATTTTTATCCAAAAGCCTAAACCATTTCATTATTAAACTCCAAAATATTGATTATTTTTCCAAAACCTTAATTTATTTTTCCAAATCCAAAATTATGTTTTTTAGGCAGTAAGTCAAATCCAAAAACCCTAACTATCCAAAATCCTAATTCCAAAATGCTAGTTTTAAAAACCCTAATTCCAAAACGCTAGTTTCCAAAATCCTAGTTTCAAAAACCATAAAAATCCTAATTTCAAAACCCTAATTATAAAACTTAGTTTCTAAAACCCTAATTTCCGAAACCCTAAATTCAATTGATAAATCTTTAAAACCCTAAATTTATATATTCATTGCTTTATTTAATTTTAGATTTGATTATATAGTTTATTATATTTTTTGATGGTTGATTTATTTAATTTCAATACTTGATTTATTTAATTTATCATGGATGGATATTTTCTTTATTATTATGATTATTATTTATTTGTTTTCGTATTAAAATTGTAAGAGGTTTGTTTCCACCTTGTGGGTACCTCATTAGTTAAGTATTATATAATTTAAATTGCTTTTATATTTTGGACCAATGTAAAGGACATGTTTCCACCTTTCGGTAGGTATCCTATTTAGTTTAGACATGGATGATGTAAGGACATGTTTCCATCTTCGGATGGGTGTCCATTTATTTGCTTTGTTTGGACATTGCTTTGATTTTAATATAATGATGATTTATTTTAATTGTTGCATGTAATATGGATAATATTATTATATTTAAGAATTTTATAATATTAAGACCTACAAAGGAGGTCGGTTCCAATGAACCGAGCGTTGTGGGGGTTCTGGGCCATTTCTCACCTTCCCCACACGTACCTAACTTTCTGAACCCATTAGAGGGTTAGGGATTCCTTAGAAATCGAGTCATCCACCCCTTTCATTTTCCCAGCCCATCTGGGCGACGACTCCATTTTCTCCAGGCTTAGGCCCATGTTCTCTAAGGCCCCGAGCCTAAACAGTGTTGAAGTCGCAAGAACCATTCCACAGGGAGTGGGGGCGAAAATCCCCGTTCACAATGCCCAAAGACATGGCCGTGTTACTGGGCATGTCAGGCTAAAACCTAATATCAACACATAATTATCACATCCGAAATTATCTTTCTTTACCCTTTTTTAACTCTATTCAAACTCAATCAAATCCATCATTTTACCATAAAATACTTGTATATCCATCAAAACAACTCAATTAAAAGCAAAATACACAATTTAAAACTATGACTTCACAACTCAAAAGTTACATAATCCAAAACTTTTATTCTCTTCGCCAAACATAACCATCTCTTCAATCTAACCCTAAAATCATAGTTAATTACTCAAAAGAACTTCATACATACCAATACCAACCATTAACACATACTACACCAAGGATCTCATTTCACACATATACAAACTTTCATAGAAAATCAAGGAAACAAGTTGGAAACTTACCAAATACGGAGAAAATCCTCAAAACTCCAACTTGAACACTTGAAATCCTTCAATTACTTGAGCTTGCAAGAAGCAAAATCATCCTTTCCTTTAATGGAGACAGTTGGCCTTCAATGGAGAAAGAAGAAGAAGAAAAAAAATCATCTCAACTCATCTTTCCAACTAATCCCCCTTTTAACCACACAAATATCCCACTTTCACTCTCCACCAAGTAAAATATATATATATATATTACTTAATTAATATAAAAATATCATCTACCACTAACAACATAATTAATTTTTCAATAATTAAAATAACATTTGACCCATTTAAAATGTTGACTTGTATATGTTATGTATATCTACATATATATATCATATACACATTTTACTTTTCACTTAAATATATCTATATATTTTTAAATCAATTATTTAATTTTCCAAAAATAATTAAAATTTTCAAAATTTTGGGATGTTACATAATGAATTAAAGTGATTTGGCATTGTGGTGAATGAGAAAAGAGGCAATGAGATAAGGAAAATTGATTATGGAAAACATGTATTATTTGTGTATTGCTTAGTATATTATTCAATTCCAGAGTTTTGTGTTTGGTGATATGCCTATGAGATTATTCTCATTATTTGCCTCTGGGGCTAGACGTTGGGCGTCACTGATATATTATTTACATTCAGGCTAGACATTGGATGTCACTATGATTTGCCTTCGGGCTAGACGCTGGGCATCAATTCCCTTCAGGCTAGACACTGGGTGTCAAAATAAACCAGAACAGTAACTCTGGGATTTCAATAATGTACTAGGTTAGTTAGGCTCAATGCTTGTGTATGTGTTGATATGATGTTTAGAAAGATTGATAAATATGAAGTAAGATGGAATTGCATATTACATTGTGAAATGTTATAATACAGCATAATGCATTGTCTTTCTTTTAATGTTTCATTATTATCAAAGTATGTACCGCAAGGCTTTTAGCTTAGTACGATTGAAATTCATCTCACAAGTGACATGGTTGATCCAGTAGATCCAAAAAGTTCATCTAGACCTAGTCAGGTCTAGACTTGAGGTTGATTTGAGGTGATTTTGCTGCTTTTGGATCAGAGCCAGTTGCCACTATATAAACATTCTATGCTATAGTATATTTTATCATTATGTATATTATGTTTATATTTTTGAGACTTGTAAATTATAAAGAACTTTTGGATAAATTGTATAATGTGTAAATGTGTATATGAGTTTTGATATATATATATATATGTGTACATATATAAGTATTTTGAGAAAATGGTAGGAGTTTGAGAAGTTGGGTTAAATGTTTGATTTATAATTATTGGGAGTGTATTTTTCTGCAGGTTGAGTGTTGTTGAAATTTTTGGGATGTCCAATTTACAAACAAAATTCTAGTAAAGTTTTTCATAGATTTTTGTAAAAAATACTTATTTAGGGCACCTAAAACTAATAAAGAATATTTTATTGGTTTATTAGTGTTTGGGATTTTAAATTGAGAATATGAAAATTTTTATTAAACTAGGTTGCAGCATTCTTATACTTTATATGTGTATTTTACATATATTGGGTGTATGTATTATACGTATATAGGGTATAATGGTGTTACATTTATTTTGGTACCAGAGCCTAGGTTTGAGGTTCTTGACCTATGTGGATTTTTAGAGAGAAAAATGAGAATTTTAAATGTGGTTTTAAATTATGATACATGTATTGGCACTAGCATTTTATTTGATCCCTAATGTGGCAATTTCTATTTTTTTATAGATATTGGCAGTCATAGTATCTAGGACGCACCAGTCTGTCGAGGGTATTGTAGATAGTGCAGCTCCTGATGAAAGTAGAGCTAGAGCTAGTGCTGAGACTGCTGGAGAGGCATTTGCATCTATGCCAATTAAACCAGCAGCTGAAGAGGTTCCATCGGGCTGGGTACAACATGTGGTGGAGCTATTGCGATAGGCTCTGGTAAAGCAGCCTCAGCCACCCCACAGCCGCAATCACAACAGTAGTTACCGATACAAAAATATTACAATTTGAGAAAGTCTAGACCTACAGATTTTGTCGACACTATTGACCCAGCTATAGCAGAGCAGTGACTGGACATGGTCGACAGAGTATTCATACAGTTGTAGGCTAGTGCGGAGGAGAAGTTTGATTATTCTAGATCTCTTCTACAGGGGGATGCTTATGAGTGGTGGAAGACAGTTCCCCATGGGATGGTTGATCCACCGGTGCTGACATATGCTAATTTTATACGGGAATTCGAGAAGAATTATACCCCCCCAGAGAGTGCAAAGATGCTAAGAAGATAGAGTTCCTAAGTTTGAGGTAGGAGACGAGGATAGTGACTGAGTATGAGATAGAGTTTATTTGGCTAAGCCAGTATGTAGGGGGATTATATCAGATGAGGTTGATAGATGCAGGAGGTTTGAAGAGGGGTTGAGACTATCTATCATGTGTTTAGTGGGAGGCTTTCAGTATAAGGATTTTTCTAAGATTGATCTTAGATTAGAGTACCATCAGTTGAGAGTTAGAGATGCAGATATACCCAAGATAGCTTTCCACACGAGGTGTAGGCATTATGAGTTTTTAGTAATGCCCTTTAGACTGACTAATGCACCAACAGTAGTCATGGATTTGATGAACAGGGTGTTTAGACCATACTTAGATGATTTTGTAGTGGTCTTCATTGATGATGTTATGTTGTATTCGCATAATGAGGAAGATCATGATAGGCATCTGCGGATTGTACTACAGGCTTTAAGAGAGAAGCAGTTATATGCTAAGCTATCTAAGTATGAGTTCTAGCTCAATCAGGTGACTTTCCTTAGTCATGTGGTATCAGCAGAGAGAATTAGAGTTGATCCGAGTAAAGTCGACGCTACCTTAAATTGGAGTCAACCAAAGAAAGTGATGGAGGTTAGAAGTTTCCGGGTTTTGCAGGCTATTATCATTTTTTTGTGAAGGGTTTTTCTATGATAGCTACACCACTCACCATATTACATTAGAAAGGGGTTGGATTTGTGTGAATAGATCAGTGTCAGGCTAGTTTTAAGCAGTTGAGAGACATGTTGATGCAGGCTCCTGTCCTTACCATGCTTGTGGAAGGTAAACCCTATGTGATATACAGTGATGCTTCACATAGTGGTTTAGGTTGTGTTATAATGCAGGAGGGTAGAGTTATTGCTTATGCATCTCGACAGTTGAAGCCTTGTGAGTTGAATTACCCGACTCATAATTTGGAGTTAGCAGCCATAGTTTTTGCACTGAAGATTTGGCGACATTATTTTTATGGGGAAAATGTTTTATTTATATGAATCGCAAGAGTTTAAAGTATATGGGTGTTCAGATAGAGTTGAATCTTTAGCAAAGATGATGGTTGGAGTTGATAAAAGACTATAACTGCTTGATTGATTATCATCCTGGGAAGGTGAATGCAGTTACGTATGCTTTGAGTCAGAAGTCCATGGCACGTTTGATTGCCTATTGTCTCATTGCTTGTTGAGTTGAGAGCATTGTAGACTAGGATTATGCTTTGTGATGATGGTGCATTGATAGCTCAGGTTCAAATAAGGCCAGTGTTGCTAGATCAGATTAAGGAACCCAAGCTGCCATATGAGAAAATCAAGAAGATGGTAAAGGAAAAGGGGGGAGAGTAGAGACTTTCATATGAGAGATGATGGCAGTTTGTAGTATAGGGATAGATTGTGCATTCCTGGTGATACATGATTGAAGAGGAAGACATTAGAGGAAGCGCATCAGCCATTATATACTATGCACCCTGGAAGTACCAAGATGTATCAAGATTTGAAGTAGCATTACTGGTGGTCAGGTATGAAGAGGGACATAACAGAATTTGTATCCAGATGTCTCACTTGTTAAAGAGTGAAGGCTGAGCACCAAGTTCCTTTAGGGTTGCTTTAGCCACTTTTAGTGCCTGAGTGGAAATGCGAGCGAGTGACCATTAACTTTGTGACTGGACTGCCTTTGACTCAGAAGAAGCATCATGCAATTCAGGTGATAGTTGATCGAATAATAAAGACAGCTCATTTTCTTCTATTTCAGATGGATTACTCACTTGATAGATTGGTTGAGTTGTATATTAGTGAGATTGTGAGATTACATGGAGTCCTAGTTTCTTTGATGTCAGACTAAGATCCCCATTTTATATTGAGATTTTGGAGGAGTTTGCAGGATGCATTGGGTTCTCGGTTGTGCTTTAGTACTATTTTCCATCCACAAACAAATGGGCAATTAGAGAGAGTGATACAAATTCTAGAAGATATGTTGAAGAGTTGTATCATTGATTTTACTGGGAGCGAGGACAGATATTTGCCACTAATAGAGTTTGCTTATAACAACAGTCATCAGTCCAGTATTGGGATGGCTGTAACACCCCCACATCCAATACATGCACACTACATACATCACAATGTAGTATACATGCATCGAATATAGGAATGCTACGAATTTTCTTAACATTCAACACATTTCCAATGATACTATAATCTTTCTCATTATACATAATAGAAAAAAAAAATAAGTGATTAATCTGTAATATAAAACGAAGTAGATATATATATACATATATACATATACTTAATACGCAGCGGAATTTAGAACTATTTACATATAGGAAAACATTTAAATATTTATATTTACAAATGTACATATATTCACATTATAAACAATACTTTACAAAATATAAAGAAGTTATACATGATTGGCAAATCTTCTCTGATCTTTAAGTCCCAAAATCAACTCTTCAATGTCTACTCTCGCTCGGCCTCGAAGAGCTCTCGGGTTCAACTCTATCAACTCTATCACCTGCGCGATCAACACTATCGCGCTAAGCCAAGGGCTTAGTAGTACAAAACATGCTAACATTATGCTTGTATGCTATGCAATGTCACACATTCCATTAATATCAACATCATAAGTGAAAAGCTAACATCAAACCTTTGCCTTTCACAAATCATAATCATATAAGCATATCACATCTCAAAGTCCTTTCATGAATTTCATTATTGAACTATTTTGCCATCAATGAATCACATATAAACAAAGACAAGCATGGGCCCAAAACACACTAATATGCCATTCAATTTTCAGAGTTAATGCTTTGGTTTTATCACATTTATCATTATCACATATACCCAACTAGGCTTCAAGGATTAGGTTCAACCAAGCTTCAAGGGGAACAAAGCATGCTAAGTCTCAACCCAACTTGGCTTCAAGAACCAAACCCAACCTAGCTTCAAGGGTTGTAACATCTCAATTAGGCTTCAAGGACTAGACCCAACCAAGCTTCAAGGGGAGTAAAACATGTTAAACTTCAACCCAACTTGGCTTCAAGGATCAAGCCCAACCTAACTTCAAGAGATTGTTACTATCTTTAGGCATGCCACCAACAACAAACTCTGAAAATGGAATAACACATTAGCCACACAACTCATTTATTAATTTGTTATCAATTTCATTCTCAAATGAATCAACATAGCCAATCACAATGGCTCTACATTTTATTTGAATTATCATAACCAATCACAGTGGCTTTATATTCCATTTCATCTCAATTCACATCATAGCATTTCAATCTTTCATATACACAATCATTTGCATCATCATGTCATTCACATTATTCATATATATATATATATACATCATCATTGATATAAACATAACAACACACATTGCTCATATAAATTAACAATGTAGTAATGCCACATTTGTACTTACATACAATCATATAAGTTTTGTACTTACCTCAAAAGCAAATCACACCACTCTTAACACTACCTTGTTCAAGATCCTTCTACCTCTTAGATCAATGATCAATCACTATCTTCAAGACCTAAATAAAAAGTAATAGCATATACTTGCTTAGGGATACACAAGAGATAATCAAATTAGGAATTAATTAGGGCAAACCCTAACCCTGACACGATCACCCACACGGGCGTGTTTAAGGGCGTGCAATACCTACTGCCTCTCAACCATAACAACACGTCCAACATCATGAACGTGCTCCTGGCCGTGTAAATTCTCCAAACTCACAGTAGCTATGACACGCTCAATAACACGGGCGTGTTACTGGTCGTGTCAAATCTACTGCCTCCAACACAATTGACACGCCTAAAAACCCTGGACGTGCTCATGGGCGTGTCCGGCCACAAATTAAGACTCCGATCAAAACAACCAAACACTCAACAACACATTTCTATCCACTAACATTCACTTCAACCAATCTTCACAAAACATACCCAAAAACCTATCTCAAACTTGCAACAACACCAAAACAAACCAAAACACATATCAAACACAAAACACAAAATCATCTCAAAACCCTCACCACATATACAACATCATCTCTTCCAACCACTTAATCTTTTCTTCAATCCATACTCAAAATCCATCATCAAATCACTCAAACACTTCTCACATCTCAAAATCAACCAACACACTCTTAAAAATCTATCAAACTCAAATATCATTTCAAATAAGCACAAAGATCACAAGATAACTTACCAAAGTAACAAAACTTCTTGAATCAACAACTTGATCACTTGAATCTTCCTTCACTTTGAACTTAACACATCAAGATCTTCTCTTTGTCTCTTGCTTTCCTTTGTCTATGGAGAAGCCGGCCACACAAAGAAGAAAGAAGAAAATGAACCACAAGAAACAAAGTCAACTCTTCTTTTAATCTCCACCAAGTGTTTCAATTCAAGCAATTACCAAAACACCCTTCTACAAATTGTTTTGTTTCTTTTTAAAACACTTGCCCTTTTTAGACATTTCACCAATCTTAACTAAAAATATCTTCTTCCCTTGACCACATATTTGACCAACTTATATGTTATATATATCATATAAACAACATATACACTTCTCTCTAAACCCTCTCTTCTTTCCCAAAACACATATACATAAACATTCTTTCCCAAATTCTTTTCTTATCACATACATATACATTCAATCCAATATACAACAACAACATAATCAAAACTTTTAGGGCATGCATTGGGATATTACAATGGCACCTTAAGAGGCCTTGCATGGCAGGAAGTGCAGAACACCATTATGTTCAGATGAGATTAGAGATGGTAAACTAGTAGGTCCCGATTTGATTAAAGAAACAGAAGAGAAAGTGAAAGTAATTTGGGATTGTCTGAAAGAAGCATCAAACCAATAGAAATCCTATACAGATTTGAAGAGGAAAGAAATAGAGTTCAGTGTGGGAGATAAAGTGTTCCTGAAGGTGTCTCCATGGAAAAAGATTCTGAGGTTTGGTCGGAAAGAGAAGTTGAGTCCTCGCTTTATAGGACCTTATGAGGAACTAGAGAGAGTTGGTCTAGTGGCTTACATATTTGCTCTACCGCCCGAGCTAGATTGGATACAAAATGTCTTCCATGTCTCTATGCTTTAGAGATACAGGTCAAACCCATCTCATATCTTGTCAGTGGAGTCTATTAAGGTGAGTTTGGATCTAACTTACGAAGAAGAACCATTGGTGATTTGGGCACGAGTGGTGAAAGGGCTGAGAAACATAAAGGTGCCACTTGTAAAAGTTCATTAGAGGAACCATGCCACTAAGGAGGCAACATGGGAGAGTGAGTAGATGATGCGGAGCTAGAATCCTCAGTTATTCCAAAGTTGGTATTAGGTAATTTCGAGGATAAAATTTTCTTTAAAGGGAGAGAATTGTAACATCCATGAATTTATAAAAATTAAATTAAATGAATTAAATAAATAATTTAAATACAAATTGAAGGATTAGAAGTGAGAAGATAAAGTGTATATGTAGAATATATATTATATATATAACAAATACAAATGTCAACATTTAAAGAAGAAAGTCAATGATCAAATGACAAAATTGTAAATATGCTTTGTAAAATTAAAATTAATTAAATAATTTAAAAATAAATTATTTATGAATGGAAGACAAAAATTATCAATTTTAAAAATAAATAAATTATTAATTAATTAATTAAAAATATTAAAATAATATAAATATATGGTCTTGAATTTTATGTGGAAAGAAAGAGAAAATATCAAAATTATCATCATCTTCTTCTTCTTCAAAGGGGTGAACCTCCATGGTTAAGAGAGCAATGTTTTTTCTTCTTCCATACATCAAGGTTTGAAGGGATTTGCAAGGTTTGATAAGAGAATTGGAAGTTTCTCCATCAATTGGCAAGCTTTCTTACCAAATTTCTAAGTATTATGAAAGTTATGAATATGTGAAGTTTGGAATTTTGGGTAAGCATGATTTAATTGCTTGAATAGGTATGTATGATGCTATTATGAGTAGTAAGCAATGATTTTTAAGTTAGATAGGAGGAAGGATTAAGTTTGGGTTGAGCTTGGATGAAGAAGATGATTTTAGTGTTTGTATAAATTGGAAATTTTCAATTATGTGTTTTAATTGTTAGAATCGGTATGTATGATTTTGTTTTGATACATAAACAAGGATTTTAAATTCAAATGATGGATGTAATCAAGTTTGGTTAGAGATTGAGAGAGGTAGTGTTGAATTTAGGGTTTTGGAAGAGAATTTTTAAACTATGGTTATTTGTTTGATTTTAATGAATAAATCATGTTATTAAATGATTTTAATGATAAAAAATAAACTTAAAATACCAATTAAAATGTGATAGAATGAAATTCTAAAGTTAAAGTAATATAAGGCAAATTTTTGGAAAGTGAGTGGAGTCAGGCTTAATTAGGGATTTATGTTTGAAATACCTTGAAATGTGATCCTAAATAATTGTATTTACTCAATTTTGAAGAGGCATTAGGTGGAAGCAAGTTCCCCAACCTTAGTGTTGAAGGGCATTGTGGAAGTGGAAGTTAAAGTAATACTTTAGCTTGAATTTGAGCGTTAAGTTGAGGTATGTACATATTCATGATAATTTAAATGTATTTGCATTTGATTTGGCTTAACACATTTTAGATAGAAAATGTGTTAAGCTACTTGACTATTTGAACATTCATATACATTGTCATATGATAAATTGATGAGTATACATTATGCACTTTGTGAAAAGCCACTGTTAATGGCTAAAATGAGTGAAATGTGAATTATGTGCATTATGTGAAAATAACCCAAAAATGTTTGGGTAAATGATTGTAATGTTAAATGACATAAAATGTTATAAAGTGATGAGATATAATAAATTAAAGTGATTTGGCATTGTGATGAATGAGAAAAATGAGAAAAGAGGCAATGAGATAAGGAAAACTGATTATTGAAAATATGCACTATTTATGTGTTGCTTAGTATATTATTCAATTCTAGAGTTCTATGGTTGGTGGAATGCCTATGAGATTATTTTCATTATTTTCCTTCGAGACTAGACGCTGGGCATTACGGATATATGATTTGTTTTCGGGCTAGACGTTGGACGTCACTATGATTTGCCTTTGGGCTAGACGTTGGGCGTCACTTGCCTTCGGACTAGACATTGGGTGTCAAAATAAATCAAAACAGTAACTCTGGGATTTGAATAATGAACTAGGTTAGTTGGGCCCAATGCTTGTGTATGTGTTGATATAATGTTTAGAAAGATTGATAAATGTGAAGTAAAGTGGAATTGCATATTACATTGTGAAATGTCATGATACAACATAATGCATTGTCTTTCTTTTAAAGTTTCATTATTATCAAAGTATATATCACTAGACTTTTAGCTTAGCGTGATTGAAATTCATCGCGTATATTATAGGGTAGATCTAGTAGATCCGGAGAGTTCATCTAGACCTAGTCGGGTCTAGACTTGAGGTTGATTTGAGTTGATTTTGTTGCTTCAGGATCAGAGCCAGTTGCCACGATGTATACATTCTATGCTATAGTATATTTTATCATTATGTATATTATGTTTATATTTTTGAGAGACTTATAAATTATAAAGAACTTTTGGATAAATTGTATAATGGGGGAATGTGTATATTTAATTTGATGTATATATGTACATAAATAAATGTTTTGAGGAAATAGGAGGAGTTTGAGAAGTTGGGGTGAAATGTTTGATTTATATTTATTGGGAGTTTATTTTTCTGCAGGTTGAGTGTTGTTGAAATTTTTGTAATGTCCAATTTACTCATAAAACTCTGGCAAACTTTTTCCAAAGATTTTTATATAAAATACTTATTTAGGGCACCTAAAACAAATAAAGAATATTTTATTGATTAATTAGTGTTTGGTATTTCAAATTGGGAATATGAAAATTTTTAATAAACTGGGTTGTGTTATTCTTATACTTTATATGCATATTTTACATATATTGGGTTTAATTATTATACGTATTATGAGCAGGGATTTTCACCCCCACTCCCACGTGGAATGTTTCTTGTGACTTCACCACTGTTAGGCTCAGAGCCTTAGAGAACATGGGCCTAAATCCAGAGAAAATGGAGTCACCACCTGGACGGGCTGGGAAAATGAAAGGAGTTGAATGACTCGATTCCTAAGGAATCCCCAACCCCCTATTGGATTCGAAAAGTTGGGTACATGTAGGAAATGTGAGAAATGGCCCAGCACCCCCACAACGCCTGGTTCATTTGAACCGACCTCCTTTTCAGGTCTTAATATTATAAAATTCTTAAATATAACGATATTATCCATACTACATGCAATAATTAAAATAAAGCATCATTATATTAAAATCAAAGCAATGTTCAAAAATGCACACCCATCCGAGGATCAAAACGTGTCCTTATATTATCCAATGTCTAAAACTAAATAGAACACCCACCAAAAGTTGGAAACATGTCCTTTACATTAATCCCAAAATATAAAATAATTTAAATTACATGAAAATTAATTAATGAGGCACCCGATCTTGGAAACATATCTCTTATAATTTAATAAAAAAATAATAATTGAAAAAATATTCATCCATGATAAACTAATCAAACATTAAAAATAAATTAATCATCCAAACATATGATAAACTACATAATTAAATCTAGAATTAGATAAATCAATAAATATATAAGTCTAGAATTTATATATTAAATTAGGGTTTTGGAATTAATATAAATATTATTTAGAGTATTTAGGCTATTGTAAAGATTTTGGAAAAGTGGAGTTACTTGGGGTTTTATGGTTTATATTTACAAAACTAATATTATTATCATAACTTTAAAAATATGAGGCTACTGTGAAGGTTTTAGAAAATATAATTAATTAGAATTTTAGGTTTTAAGAAGAAAAAAGGATTTAGGGTTTGAAGTCTTAAGAGGTGATGAGGGTTTAGGAAAACATATTATTGTTTTGAGGTTTTAGAAAAAAGACAATTAGGGTTTTAGGTACTCTATGTAAGATTAATCTAATCTAATACAAAATTTGACAAAGTTTAGGGTTTATGAAAATAATGGCAGGGTATATATTAACACTATTATCTTTTTTTTTAATTAAAATCTATAGCCTATTATGGATGATTGATTTGCATATTCAATTTGTAAATAAATTAATTTAATGGAATTATTATTAAGAGAAATTAATTGAATTAATGTAAATAGGGAATCAAACCTGCGTTGAGGGAAACAATTGCCTTTGTTTAAGGCAATGGTTATATATTTGCTGCCTTAGTCTCTCTCTCCTTCCTTAGTTCTTAATTGCTCTTGGTTCCTGTCTATTATGGTAGTCTCCAAGTCCAAAAATCTCCAAAGGTCTAAGTCCAAGTTCTCTGCTTCTTTTTTCCAAAAGTTTTCCAGTCCGAATAAAAAAAATCCTCCCAAAAAAAATTCTAAAAAGTCCCCAAATAATTGCTCTCCAAAAATCCCCCTAGCCCAATCTCCTTTTTTCCATGTTTAATGTTGTTATTTATAGGAAAATCATAAACCTAATTAAGTTTGGTTTAAGGAAAATAAAACTATTAAGGAAAATAAAATTAAAAAATCGAGATTAAAAAGGTTTTCAGTGAAAACTGTGCGCGCTGGCGAGGAACGGACTGGGGCGAGCTTTGGGCGAGACTTGCTACGGGATAATAAATATTATTATATTATTAATAATAAATAATAAATAATAAATAAATATTATAAATAATAAATAATAAATAAAATAAAATTTTATATTATTAAAATAAATATTAAATATTAAAATAAATCACAAAAATTATTTCAGACTGTTTTAAAATCTTTAGACTGGACTTGGTCAAAAATTAAGGGTTTACAGTTTGCCCCCTACTTGAACAATCTAAGACTTGGTTGAAGAGAGTGAAAAACAACATGACTTTGAGAAGATTTTGGATGAGGATGGGTTCTCGACTCGAGGTTGAAAATAGTTTGGGTTATTGATCTGAAAAAGATTTGGGTATTTGAACCCGAAACTGGATATTTGGACCTGAGATTAGGTACTTGGACCCGAGATTGGGTTTGATTTGGATACATAAGCTCGAGACTGAATTGGGTACTTGGACCCAAGATTGAATTGGTTACTTAGACCAGATACTGAGTACTTGGACCCGAGATTGAATGGGGTACTTGGATTCGAAATTGAATTGAATTTGGGTACTTGGACCCGAGACTGGATTTTGGGTGCTTGGACCTGAGATTGGATACTTGGACCCGAGACTGAATTTGATTTGGGTACTTGGATTCGAGGCTAAATTTAATTTACTTTTTATCAGTTGAGAATTCTAGCTGCTCTGGATTTTCCATTCTTTAATGGATTGTGGGTCTTCACCCTCAAAATGGATCTTCAACCTTGGACCTTAGATCTTCATCCTTGGCATCGGGTCTTCACCCTTGAAAACAGATCTTCATCCTTGGAGATCAAGTCTTCACCCTTGAAAGTGGATCTTCATCCTTGGCATCGAGTCTTCACCCTTGAAAACGGATCTTCATCCTTAGAGATCGGGTCTTCACCCTTGAAAGTGGATCTTCATCCTTTAAGCTGGATCTTCATCCTTGGAAGGGTCTTCACCCTTCAAAACGGATCTTCATCCTTTGGACTTCGAGTCTTCATCCTTTGAAATTGGTCTTCATCCTTGCCATCGGGTATTCACCCTTCAAAGTGGATCTTCGTCCTTGGCAGGGTCTTCACCCTTCAAAACGGATCTTCATCCCTTGGACTTCGGGTCTTTACCCTTGAAAGTGGACCTTCATCCTTGGCATCGGGTCTTCACCCATGAAAACGGATCTTCATCCTTAGAAATTGGGTCTTCACCCTTTAAATTGGATCTTCATCCTTTTGAACTTTTGTCCTATATTGGCTTCAGCTTTTCTAGTTGGAATAATCTTTTATCTTTTGCATCTTCATTCTTTTGATAGTTCTAATGTTCCATTCTTTTGCACCTTTTGCAAAAAATTCAGCCATTTTTTAGTTGGCCCCTTATATCTTCTCCTTGCCCCCTGTGTGGTAAAAATATTAAAAGTGAGTCTGCAAATATTTTGTACATGCGTAAACTCAAAAATTGAAGAGAGAGACTTTGCCCTCTGTGCAGGCTCAAACCAAAGATTTTTTATGCAAGCTTTGATTGATGTTTTTGTTGTCTAGTTCTTCGCACAAGCATGCATTTCTTCTTTTTTGTAAAATGACTGGAGCTTCCTCAAGCAATGGGCCTTCCATGCCACCTGATTCCATGTCTGCTTCATGTTTGCTTCATTGAGTATTACTTTATACTTTTGACAAAGAAAAATGTTGTGTGATATGCTCATGTGTGCATGATATGCAGGAGTAATACTTACTGGGGCTCCGTCGACTCACAGACCGAGGTGATCAGCTAAAGTTTTCTCATTGACTCCTTCTAGATGCCTGTTCAGGTCTTGTATTGGAATGACAGAAAGCTTGCTTTTATGGCTTTTATCTTCAAGATGATGAAAACATGAGTGGTGAGGCCCAAGCAGCGGAGTCAGGGATACATCCATTTCAAACTATGATTCAACATGTCAGTTGGTAGCTTCTTCATAACCTTGCCAATAATCATTTACTTTTCCGAATGTGTCCTTCGAGGTTTGACTATTCAACATATTTCCCTTAACTTAAAGGCTTTTTACAACAAGAAAATAGATTTTTTAAAATCAAATATTGACTTTGTCAAATCATTGTCATTGTACCTCATGACTCGATTTTCCAAATTAACATATCTATAACATGACAATCCTAGTTACCGTACTAAACTCGAGAATCATTTCTATTTAAGCAAGAACTATTGCACTTCAGATAGACACATACACATTACTTGGCCAGAGGTCTCATTGAGTTTGAATATTGTCTATCTCATATGCATGCTTATTCAAACTATCTCCACTAAACAACTATGTGAAGCATCATTGTATATCACATAGAGTTTACCTTCCATAGGCATGATAAAAACAAGAGCCTGAGTCAACATGTCTCTCAACTGCTTAAAACTAGCCTAACACCAATCTATTCACACAAATCTAACCCCTTTTTGATGTAATCTAGTGAGTGGTGTAGCTATCATAGAAAAACCCTTCACAAATCAACGATAATAGCCTGCAAAATCCAGAAAACTTCTAACCTCCGTCACATTCTTTGGTGGACTCCAATTTAAGGTAGCGTCGACTTTACTCAGGTCAACTCTAATACCCTCTACTGATACCACATGACTAAGGAAAGTCACCTGATTGAGCTAGAACTCATACTTAGATAGCTTAGCATATAACTGCTTCTCTCTCAAAGTCCGCAGATGCCTATCATGATCTTCCTCATTACGCGAATACGACATAACATCGTAAATGAAGACCACTACAAACTGATCTAAGTATGGTCTAAAAACCTTATTCATCAAATCCATGAATGTTGTTAGTGCATTAATCAGTCTAAAGGGCATTACTAAAAACTCATAATGCCTACACCCCATGCGGAAAGCAATCTTGGGTAGATTTGCATCTCTAACTCTCAACTGATGGTACCCTAATCTAAGATCAATCTTAGAAATATCCTTATACCGAGAGCCTGCCACTAAACACATGATAGATCGTCTCAACCCCTTTTCAAACCTCCTGCATCTATCAACCTCATATGATATAATCCCCTTGCATACTGGCTCAGCCGAATAAACTCTATCTCATACTCAGTCACTATCCTCATCTCCTACCTCAAACATAGGAACTCTATCTTCTTAGCATCTTTGTACTCTCTGGGGGGTATAATTCTTCTCAAATTCCAGTATATCAATTTATCCAAAAGTTCTTTATAATTTACAAGTGTCTCTAAAATTTAAACATAATATACATAATGATAAAATATACTGTAGCAAAGAATGTATACATAGTGGCAACTGGCTCTGATCCTAAAGCAGCAAAATCACCTCAAATCAACCTCAAGTCTAGACCCAACTAGGTCTATATGAACTCTCCAGATCCACTGGATCAACCATATCACCTGCGCTAAAAGCCTAGCGGTATATACTTTGATAATATTGAAACTTTAAAAGAAAGACAATGCATTATGCTGTATTATAACATTTCACAATGTAATATGCAATTCCATCTTACTTCATATTTATCAGTCTTTCTAAACATCATATCAACACATACACAAGCATTGAGCCTAACTAACCTGGTATATTATTCAAATCCCAAAGTTACTATTTTGGTTTATTTTAACACCCAGTGTCTAGCCTGAAGGGAATTGACGCCCAGTGTCTAGCCCGAAGGTAAATCATAGTGACGTCCAGCGTCTAGCCCGAAGGTAAATCATATATCAATGACGCCCAATGTCTAGCCCCAAAGGCAAATCATGAGAATAATCTCATAGGCATGCCACCAAACACAAAACTCTGGAATTGAATAATATACTAAGCAACACACAAATAATATATATTTTCCATAATCAATTTTCCTTATCTCATTGCCTCTTTTCTCATTCATCACAATGCCAAATCACTTTAATTCATTATGTAATATCCCAAAATTTTCAAAATTTTAATTATTTTTGGAAAATTAAATAATTGATTTAAAAATATATAGATATAATTTAGTAAAAAGTAAAATGTGTATATGATATATATATAAATATGTAGATATACATAACAAATACAAGTTAACATTTTAAATGTGTAGACCCTTAATTTTTTACCCAGTCTGGTCCGATATTTTTTATAGTCCAAAATAATTTTTATGGTATTTTAATTTAATAATATTTATTTTAGTATTTATTATTTATAATTTTTAATAAAAGTAAAAAAAGGTAATATTAGTAAAGTTAAAAAAATATATAAATAAATAAATAAAAATCGATGACAAAAAAATCGGTGAATTTGCTTGGGCCAATTCGTCGCAGGAATTTCCTAAGGTGAATTGGCTGGCTCACGCCCCAGTTCGCTCGCAATTTTTGTGCTGGCCTGCAGCAATTTTTGGCCAGCGTAATTTTTTCTAGTGCATTTTTTTCGAAACCGAATTCTATTTGGTTTTGATTTCTTTCCTAAATGGTTTTAATTTCCTTAGACAATTAGAATTAGGTTTGGATTTTTTTCCTATAAATACCACATTAAAACACTTTAGAAAGGGACTTTGGACTTTGGAGATGAAACTTAGATCTTTCAAAATGAATTAGGAACCAAACTTGGGACTCTCAAAAATTCTTTCGGCCAAAAGAAAACCCTAGGAAGCAAGGAGAAATTCAAGGGACAGCAACCAAAGGAGGTAATCAGTCGTCTCCAGATTGCTTTGCTCAACCAAAATCAAATCTGAAGCAGGCAATAGCTTGGTTCAATTTCTTCAAATTTGGTGGAGCCTTCAAACGTAGGTAAATTGCTCTAACTTCAATTTATTGAATCATTAATCATCTTCATCTTTTAAGCCATCATCACACTGCCTTAGTTATTTAGTTCTTCCTTCAATTTAGTTTAGGCAGTAGCATAAATTAATTCATACAATACTTAAGATCTTAATTAAAGAAAATAATATAATCATTCAACACAAATCTAATTTCATAAACCCTAAGTTATTCAAACCCTAAATCTCAATTAACTTTGTTTTCAAACCTTCACAGTAACTATTTTGTTATAATTTTATTCATTGAGTTATTTTAATCTTTCAATAATTAATTTGGCGTTCTATATTTGTTTCACCTAAAAATACATAAGTAGTTGATATAATCAATATTAAAAGCACACTCAACTTTGATTATGGTGAAGCATTAAATTCTAAATTCAATATCATAATCTATAGAATCAAGATTTCAAACCATAAAACCCTAATATCTTAACTGTAAAACCCTAAAACTTTAATAGCCATTAAAACATGTTTTTCAAATCTAAAATCCTAATTACACCTTTCTAAAAACCAAAACAACAATCTGTTTGCTTTAACCCCTAATCAAACCTATTTCTTTAAATCACAGTAGCATTATTTTCATAAAAACGTCCAAAAACACTAAACCTTTTAAATATCCAGTAGCTATGTTATTACTTTAAAATACTTCTCAACTAATTAAACTAGTATATGCAAAACCCTAGTTATTAAACATAAAATCCTAAAAAACCTAATTGATGTATGAACCCCCAAAGTTAATATATTTATTGGCTTATTTTTGGATGAATATTTATTATATTTTTTGATTGATGTTTGATGTCTTTAATGAGTGATTTATTTATGATAAATGGTTGTTTACTTTTATTGATTTATTTTTATTTCAAAAGTATTGTAAGAGGTATGTTTCCATATTTTTTGATACCTCATGTCGTGAGCATCATATAATTTATTTTATTTTAAAGTTTTTGGACCAATGTAAAGGACATATTTCCACCTTTCGGTAGGTGTCCTATTTAGTTTTAGACATGGACGATGTAAGGACATATTTCCATCCTTGGATGGGTGTCCATTTATTTGCTTTGTTTGGACATTACTTTGATTTTAATATGATGATGCTTTATTTTAATTGTTGCATGTAATATGGATATTATTGTTATACTTAAGAATTTTATAATATTAAGACCTGCGAAGGAGGCCGGTTCCAATGAATCAGGAGTTGTGGGGGTGCTGGGTCGTTTCTCACCTTCCCCACACGTACCCAACTTTCCGAACCCATTAAGGGGTTGGGGATTTCTTAAGAATTGAGTCATCCACCCCTTTCTTTTTTTTCTGCCTGTCCGGGTGGCGATTCCATTTTCTCTAGGCTTAGGCCCGTGTTCTCTAAGGCCCCGAGCCTAAACAGTGCCGAAGTCGCAAGAACCATTCCACCGGGAGTGGGGGCAAAAATCCCCGCTCACAGTGGTGACTCCACTAGGGATAAGAGAAGTTGATTCCGTTGGTCTTTTTATTATTCTATTCTTTCTTATCATGATATTATCTATTGTATCATATTATATTGCATCGTGTGCGTGAGTTAGGATGCTCGTGTTACTCGTGTTGAGTTATGTAAGGGATACCATACTTTCACTCAAGGTATGGAGATTGAGCATGGAATAACCACTCATAGCCTTGTACCTTTTGGTATATACTTGTTTTGGAAACCTAAGCCTTTTCACCTTAAAGACTAAAGCTCATGTAATTGGCCTAGTTACTGTCCTTAGGTTTTTGCCTCAAATGCTTGTTTAACAATGGTTAATTTATCTTGGCTTAAATCATGGCTTATTTGGTTTGTTCTTTTTCTAATATGGCCCAAGTACATTTGTAAGCTCAAAATAAATTTTTCTTTAAAGTCTAAAAGACCAAAGCTATTTTCAAAACTTTTCAAGATGGTCTTTGAATATAAAACTTTTCTAAAAACAAAACCAAAATTCTTTTCTCATGACTCAAATACGAAGTCAAAAATCTATTTTTTCTAAAAATCTTTTTACAATGGGTTTTTCAAATAAAACTATTTTTTCATTTCATCCAACCTTTTCTTACAAAGAGTTTACAAATTATTTAGGTCAATTATGAAATACCAAAAATCAATTGTGAGCCTAGTTTGTACTAAGAATTATTAATCATGGGCTTAATTTTGGCATGAATCATTAGTTACTTTTTCATGTGAGAAATATATTTATAATAAATCTCTTAATTTAGTTTTAATCCAATATAACATAAAACTGCTCTAGTTGGTTGAATGGATTAAAACCTAATTAATGGGAATTATCATGAACTGATTTTCATTTTTAAATATAATTATTGGTTGAAATGTCCAAGGGAAATATTCGAAAATAAGATACCCCATGTTGGTATTTTGATAACCATATACCTAGGAAAAGAGACTTTTTATTCTTGTGTGGAAGTTATAAGGTTGTAAGGGACGTTCTACTTATCTTTGTCTATTGTTTGTGCATACATGCATACATTTGCATCTCATGTCATTAATCCTTTCTGGCTCACAGCCCTGAATTATAATAGTTCAAAAGCTTACGACAATCCGACCTACGTCGGAGATGAAGAATGGAGCAACTACTCAATCACTTTCTCACCAAAGGCAATGGAGCCCAAACAAATTTAAAGAATGGTGGATGATGCCCTCAATACCAAGATGAAAGAAATAAAAGAGGCCTTAGCTGAGACCATGAAGAACCAATTGGCTACAATTTTAGGAAACAATACCGAAGCATCTGCTAGCACTAAGAAGCCAAAGGACAAGGGGAAGGATAAGTTGACGAAGTGTTTTTTGATGATGATAAGGTGATCATTGATGATGATGACGATTGGGCCCAATACTTCCAAGATCCGCAAGACAAGAAGAAAGAATCAAAGATTGTTAAAAGATCAGCTATGGAGAAAACTGAAACTTCCGATGTTGAGAAGATGATTGCGAATTTGGAGAAGAAATTTAAGAAGAAGCTGAAAACCGAAGAAATGTCCGAAGTTGACAAATTATTTAAGTTAGATGAAGAAGTTCTGTACAAGTTCAAGATGTCATCCTTTGCAAAGTTTAATGGAATAAAAAATCCTCACCTCCATATAAAGTAGTATATCACTGCTATGCAGTCCGCCCGAGCTACTAAGGCTCAAACACTAAGGTACTTCATGCTCTCATTGGATCCTGTTATCTAAAATTGGTTCAATACCTTAGATGATGGCACACAAAAGAATTGGGATCTGCTATACAAGGCCTTCATCCAACAATATGGATACAATGTCAAGATGGAGGTTATCTTAATGGAAGTTGAGTCCATTAGACAAAGGCCAAATAAGAATTTTGTGGACTATGTGAAAAGATGGAGAAATAAGGCTGCTTTGCTCAAGAAGAGGCCTGATGAATCTGATCAAATAAGGATAATTATGAGAGGGGTGTTGCCTAGTATTCGTGAAAGGATGTCTCATACACTCATCCATGATTTCAAAGATCTTCTCCAAGCATGTCTGCAAATTGAAGAATGGGAAAGGGAGAAGAATCGATTTTCAATAAGAAGGAATGAGAAAGGGAACTACCAGTCTAGAAATCAAAGCACGCAAAGAAAAGTTGATGTTAATACAACTGGTCAAGCAAATATAAGGCAGTTTTCAGATCTGGGAAAGCCTTTATCTTAGGTTTTCAACAAGCTACAAAAGGAGGGACTATTACAACCATTGGCCCCTCGACCTTTGCCAAATCCTTTACCCCCAAAATTTAATACTAAGGCTTTTTGTCAATTTCATCAGACTCAAGGACATGAGACCGATAGATGTACCCAATTGAAGCATGAGATCTAAGATCTAATCGACAGTGGTAAGCTACCTGAGCCGGACAAGCCTAATACCAAGAACAATCCTTTGCCAAAATTTGGAAGAGTACCTCCACCGGCAACCTTCATAGTAGGAAAAGGATTTGAGGAAAATTTTGTCTTATCCACTTTTCAAGATGGGAGTATTGAAGATGAGGAATAAGGAAAAATTTTATTCAACAAACTTTTCTTAGCTTGAATATTTCTTGCTTTCTTTAATTGGAACAATCGTGTTTTTCAAATTTAAAGTTGCTTGAATAAATTACTTTCATCAAAATTTTTGTTAGTCTTTGATCATTTTGGTGCTCAACCAATGACGAATCTAGCTTGATATTCATAAATTAATATATCTATGCATCATGATTCGGATGACTTTACTAGGTGAGGGAATTACTCTATAGCATTGAGTTGTGTATGCTTACTTAGAGAGGGCTCCTGCTTATTTACCTTTATCTAAGTCCTAGTCAGTCTTAGAACATGCTTTGAAGGACTTTCGAGGCAAAATTAAACTCTGCTTATTTAAGGGAGAGATGATCTAGGCATTATTTGGTTAGACAACAACTAGTATCCACCCTATTAAATACCAATCCCTAGTTGTCCCTTTGAGCCTTCATAAAATTTTAGCTTTCTTTTCATTTGCTTATAAACCCCAACAACCTACCTTGAGCTATTGTGATACTTCTGACAAATCTTATGGCCACTAAGATGAAGAGGCAAGAAGATCAAAGAAAGAAATGAATAGTCAAGATTATACGGATAGTTGATATTCTCAAAACCATAAGGGTAGTTGAAGTTCTCCTAATATCTCCAATATATCAAGACAACATCAGAGTAATAAATGATTTATCCCTGTTAAAGGAGATTTATGTCACTCCACTCATCCATTATTAGAAACCCAAGTTGGTAAAAATAAGACAACTCTTTTAGAGCTACAACCAAAAAAGAAGAAGAAGAAGAAGAAGAAGAAAAGAAAAGAAAAGAAAAAAATGATAAAAGAAAAAAAAGGACAAAGAAAAAAAGGAAAAAGAAAAGAAAGATAAAACCTAAAAAGGCAGTTCAGAAAGCCAACAGAGTTTTCTTTTACCTAAAGCAGCAAAAGGCTTCCATTTGGTTTATAAGGATAGTTTGACTTGAATTGGTCCAACCCAACCAAAGATTTGATCAAAATTAGAGAAAAATGAGAAAGACCATCTAGTTCTTGAAAGTTCTGTACTTGACAATCCTACAAGGAAGAAGGACAAAATGATAAAATGCTCAAAGAAAGGGAAGAGTAAGAAAAATAAGAGAAAGAAAATGGAAAAGAAGAAAAGAAATGAAGACTGTCCCAATCAAGATCTAGATTAATGCCAAGAAGATGGGAGGATACTCAAAGCTCTATCTTTTCATGCTCCCAACTGTTTAAAGTTCCAACAAGAAATTTATAGTGTGAGGGTTTGCCCATAGTGTCACAACGGCTCCAACTTACAAATGGCCTTCATTTAACCCATGTCCCTTATAGACCCCATTTCAAGCCTATCAAAGACCTGTTGATCTCTCTTGGTAGGTAGAGTCTATTAGTGGAGATAGTTTGAATAAGCATGCATATGAGATAGACAATATTCAAATTCAAATGAGACCTTTGGCCAAGTAATGTGTATGTGCCTATCTGAAGTACAATAGTTCTTGCTTAAATAGAATAATTTTTGAGTTTAGTAAGGTAACTAGGGTTGTCATGTTATAGATATGTTAATTTGAAAAATTAAGTCCTGAGGTAAATTGACATTTGGAAAAGCCAACATTTGACTTCAAAATCAAAATTCAAAATTGAAAATTCAAAAAAAAAGAAAGAAAAAAGAAATTTTACAAAGCCTTCAAGTTAAGGGGAGTATGTTGAACTATCGAACCTCGAAGGGCACATTGGTTAAAGGAAATGATTACTGGCAAGGTTATGAAGAAGCTACCAACTGACATGCTGAAACATAGTTTGAAATGGATGTATCCCTGACTCTGCAGCTTGGGGTCTTTACCACTTATGTTCTCAATATCTTGAAGATAAAAGCCATAAATGCAAAGCTTTCTGTCATTCCAATGCAACACTTGAACGAGCGTCAAAAAGGATCCAATGAGAACACTTCAGCTGATCACCTCAGTCTGTGAGTCGGCAGAATCACTTTAACTATGTTATTCATGCATATCATGCATACATGAGCATATCACATGGCATTTTCTTGTATTGTATTGTATATTCTTTGTCAAAGTGAACAACAGACACTCTATGAAGCAAAGATGAAGCAGGTATAGAATCAGGGAGCATAGAAGACCCATTGCTTGAGGAAACTCCAGTCATTTTGCAAAAGAAAGGAAGAAATGCATGCTTGTTCGATGAGCTAGACAATATACAAACATCAACCAAAGCCGCATAGAAAAAATCATGGGGGGCAAGGAGAAGATATGAAGGCTAGATAAAAAGAAGAAGAAAAAATATATATATTTAAAAGTCAAAAGTTACAGTAAAAGTACAAATTATAATTATCATTATTATTATACAATAATAGATCACTGATAAGGAGGTGGTAGATCATCATCAAATAAAGCTCTAAAAAAATCATCACCTGTTGGAGGAGGAGGCACATCACCTATTCCAAGTCCGCCCGAAGCAGGAGCACCTGAACCTCTATTACCTTCAAATTTAGATCTATATCGGTCCTCATCTGAAGTAGACAATAGGATCTCATGGTCATTAGCCTGGGGTCCTCTAGATGACGAAGCACTAGGATCTCTCATCCCTTGAAACCAAAAGTCTCAAAAATCTTGCTCTGACTGGTGATATAATTTTTCAAAATGGGCAACCTGTTGATGACTAGCAGCCAACTCTTCTTGAAGTTTATTATTTTGTTCCTCAAGCATCCGCTGTGAGCCAGAAAGGAAAAGAGTAAGAGCATACATAATCATGCATACATATAGCATAAATTATCGTGGAACAAGAAAACCTACCAGGTAATTCATTTCAAAGCCCTGTGAATGAGATGGCATCTCCATTTGATTAGAATGAGCAAATGGAGGAGCAATAAAAGAAGGTCCAGCTCATGACCAAATGAGCCAGCAGCCTGCAACAATCATTAAAAAGGTCAAAACAAGTTAAGAAAGAAGCAATTGCAATGGGAAAATGGTAAAAGCTTACTTAAGAAGTGCTAACCCCGAGATGCGAGATAGACTCTCTTCTCTCTCTGTGATACTTAGCCTCATCTCTATCCTAATTTTCCTCAGGAATCTCCCATACACCAACAGGAGATACATCAAAGTTCAAGAGTCCTACTTGAATAAACTGGATATAAGATGCACCCAGTGGATAGAGAAAGGTTTGAACATCATAACCGTGCCGAGCCAACCACCATGTATTCTCCGGCATTGATGTGATATTTAAAGTATACTCCGGGCAAGTCATCGGGATCCTTCCCTGCTCGGGACTAAGAAACCACTCATACACTCTCTCCCCGAGAAACCAGCCACTAGACACAGGGCCGACAATGACTCGGGGGGTAGTTGAAAGGGCAATGTAGAATTCATGGAGGAAGTCCAGTTCGTCCGCTCTTTTGTGTTCCACTAGGCCAAATTGACCTACAAAATGACATAAGGTAAGTGGACTTTTATATAAATTTTAAAGTATACTAATGCTATTTTACCTGGCCATAGGTTAAGCAACTTAAGAGATAGCGTTGGGTGTGCATATGGTGAGAGCTGAGAACTTCTACATGATCTGACAACCAAAAAGTCAATCTCGGATACCCGACTCTCTCTCAAGAAATACCAGGCACCCTAACAAGATTATGCTCATATGCCCATACCTACAACAATAATAAAAATCAAATTCATGCAAGAATAAGAATGGGATTGACATTGGTAGAAGAAGAATACCTCGACAACCACCATAAAACCAACAAAAGACTTCTTATTCCTGCAAATCTTATCAAGTCCATGGTAAAGACAGGCAAGGCCAGCTTCACCCTAGCAATAAAGCGGCACCATACTCATATCAGCAAGGACCCTCAACACCGACAAATGGATGGCAGATTCAGTGCTGCATAAAATGGTCGACCCGAGCAAATACAGTAAAAATGCTAATGCATAACACATTTGAATATAACAACTCATTACATTATATCTCAATATATTAATCATTGCATCACATTTCATAATTCACATTAAAGCAAAGATAAGCATGGGCCCAAAAAAGATCTAATATGCTATTCAAATTTCAGAGTTACTGCTTTGGTCCATAATGACACCTTGTGTCTAGCCCCGTAGGTAATATATATCCATGGATAATCCAACTAGATCTGAGCTTACGACCTGGTCTTTTCACTCAGTCTAGCTTCAAGGATTTATTTTTTAGTCTTACAACCCGGTCTTTTCACCCCAAAAAACATCACATTTATCAGCTGGGCCCGGCTTATGCTCTGGTCTTTTCACCTGCCCAGCAATTCATAGGCATGCCGCCAAACCCAAAACTCTAAAAATTGAATAACATACTAGGCACACAATTTATTCATTTATCTCATTATCAAACACTCTCATAATTCCATTCTCATTTTCTCATGATCAAACTAGGCAAATTGCCTTATTATATCATCATTTCCTCACCTTTCTCATTCTTCTCTTTTGTATCAATATCAATTTGTTACATTATGATTTCACATATCTTATCATTTACAACACATTATGTAACACTCCCGTACCCCATATACGCACACTACATACAACCACTGTCACGACCCAACTTATACATATGTACAGTACGTCCATGTACAGTAAGAGGAACCATCCCGAGAAGCTACTCAAGAGCGCGAAGTGAAGGGAAGTTCTGTAGAACTGAAAGGACCTATTTGAAAAGATTGCAAAGTTTTGTGGAGGTGATTGTAATTACCAAAAGTTGTTCCGGAGGTCCTTAATAGTGCATATAACAGACTCTAGAAATGGAAAGTAGAGAAAAATTGGGTAGCAACGGCGCAACACGGTTTTTCCCGAAAACGCACGGTTTGGAAGATATAGGGGATTTTGACCAGGGGCATCATGGTCATTTTCAAAAGTGTCTTGAAAGTAATAATGGATCTCAAAAATGAAAAGTAGAGGAAAAACTGAGTCAAAAAGTGAACCACAGCATTCGGCGGAAGTGCGCGGATTAAAAGTCGAAGGGTATTTTGGTCTTTTCACATCTTAGACCATAAAATTACAGCACAAGGAGGTTGAGGGGCCAAAATATAATTAAAAGAAAGCCCAAGGGCTTGGGTTTTAAATAAATAAAAGAAAGAGACATTTGGACCAATGAGAATTAGCCATTTTCCCACTTAAGTGTACCAATGGGAAATCAACACTTACACCATCACATCTTAACCTCTCTTGGCTGCCATTTGGAGAAGAGAACACCAAATAAATAAAAGCCAAGAGCTCTCTTTGTTCTTGCTTGGCCGAATTGAAGAGAAAGGGAAAAGAGAGAGAGTTGTTTTTCAAGTAGCTAATTTTGGTTGCAAACTTCGGTGGAGAATAAGACTTTAAGGTAAGAAAATTCATCTATGGTCCTATTTCTTTCATTGGTTATATTATTTGAAAGATACAAATAAAAGAATAAATATGATTATTATAGAAAATTTAAGAAGTTGAAGAGAAAGTGAAAGAGATGATTTGCACATATAAGATTAAGGATAAAAAGGATGACTAGTAGTATTAGTTAGCAAAATAAGGCATGAAGCACTTAAATTTTATTATTTTCTTAACATGGATTTTATGAAAATTATAGGAAATCAAGAAGTGAGAGAGAAGGAAGCAAAGAAGGCATAAAAGAACTAGAAACAAGTGAAAAGAATTAAGGTTTGGTACTTAAATCATTGCCCTTTTCAATTAATTCACATATTTTGCATTATGGGACTTTTGAAATGGTTTTGAAATGATGTTATTATGTGTAGTAAATATGTGGGAAAGTGCTCTTGAACCATTTGTAATCAATTGATTGTGAAAAGAATGAAAACAAAATAAACTAGCTAAATTTGCTCAATTATCCATAAACTTTGATGAACTTTTAATCATCCCTTTGGTTTGATTTTTGAAAGAGGGACCCTTAGTCCTTCAATGGTATCACAAAAGGAGTCTAAAAATCAATTTTGCAAGAAAAAAATAAATTTCCCTCAAGTTTTGAAAATTTGGGCCGAATGGTCCCTTTTGGGCACCATTCTGCAGCTTTCATTTTGGGCAATCCGTTGAAGGGGCAAACGAAGGAATTTTCCGATGCAATTTTACATGCATTTAGTTAACTTATGAAAGTGTTTTCCTGCAAAAATTCAGCCAAAAATAAGTTTGTTTACTTGGTAAAAACTGTTTCCAAATTTGACTGATTTTCAGCAGTAAAAACAGATTTTACCATTTAGTTGACGCGCGCCATTGTGTGCCGATTTTACGCGCCGTGCCACTATTCATTTGGTCATTTTTTCTAAATGTGTTAAAACTTGAATATTATGATATGGATTGATGTTAAATCATATAAAATGACATGAAGGAGAATTGGAAATGATCAAAAAGGCATCATGACAAGCTATTCCGACAATACATGCAATATGGAAATATCATGACTTATTGAATATCATGATCAAATTAATTAATAAATTGTTTACACTCCACTTGGTTATGACAGAACCCTTGAGATAAGGGTATGATGCATCATATTATTATTGTAGTACTGCTCATGAAATGACATGATATTCCGGCTGAAGGCCGATGATTACAATGACATGATCAGTGATTCAATGAACAATGGCTATTAGCACATGTGCAGGAATTATGATGAAGGATGATGAAATATGCACCATGAAGCATATCATCCTATAATATCTCACCATGATGAGATATTTTTATCATGACCCTTCCTTATCCGCTGATGTTCTGTTAAACCAGTAGAGCACCTAAATCGATAAAAGCAAAACAAGAAATTTCTAAATTCAGAATATGAGATTTAATCTTTTATCATTATGTTTAGATCTTATTCATTGATTTAAAGTATTCAAATACATGTTTTTAATTACTCTTTTAATCTATTTATTTAATGCAATGATTTAAGTACCCATTAAGCAAACGCTTAGCGAGTTTAGTTTTCTTTTCTAAACTCGTAGGTTGAGCAAGAAGCTGTTTTCTGCAGTGTCCCGAGCAGCTGGTGTTGGCAACTTTTCGGATAGAAAGTTATTATAAGTAATGTAACTAGAATGGCATGTACATATGTTAGCGTAAACTAAGAATTGTATGTATGACTAGTAAAAGACCAAAGTACGTGTGCTAAGTATATTAACTACTGTATGTTGGTATGAATTAGTGTGTATGGATGTGTGTGTAGAAGTGTGAAATTTTAATGCAGGTTTTGGTAGAGGATATAAGGAGGTCGACTATAGAAGTTGCTTGAGATTGATTGAGATTGATTGGTTGAGATAAAAAAATATTTTCATTAAATAAAAAAATCAGTTTTGGCGACACTTGGGACCACCAATTATAGGGGAAACTTTGGCAAAATTTTTGTAAAATGTGTATTATAAATTGACTAAGTATAGAACCAAGACTCGAATATCATAAAATAGCATTCCATCTTGGTCTATAATCATAAGCTAAGATGGGGTGTTACAACCACATCTGTAATATATGTATATCAGATACAGGAGTGTCACGGTTTATATTAAACAACCCAATCTTTCTCTTCTTTAATATGAGAAAACTTAAAACATTTCATATATATTTATATATATATTATGGAACATAACAGGTAAAATATTTATTCATTATGCAGCGAAAAATGTAGCGGTATTTACATATAAATTTACATCAAAATCAATATTTACAAAATATATAGAGTTTATACATGTTTGACAATTCGTCTCTGATCTTAAAGTCCATAATCAACACTTCACAAGCCTAGACTCGACTCGGTCTAGCTGAACTCTCCGGTTCAACCGGATCTACCCTGTCACCTGCGCGATGAACCACAATCGCACTAAGCCAACGGCTTAGTGGTACAAACCATGATAACAATATGCTTTAATGTAATGCCAATGTCATGCATTCAAATATTATAAACAATACATGAGGATATCATATTTCAAAACCTTACATTAAATTTTATTATTCATTTGTTTCACCATTCATGATTCACATTTAAACAAAGACAAGCATGGGCCCAAAAGAAACTAATATGCCATTCAACTTTCAGAGTTAATGTTTTGGTTCAATTATCACATTTATTATCCCAATTAGGCTTCAAGGACTTGGCCCAACCAAGCTTCAAGGGGAGCAAAGCATGCTAAGCATCAACCCAACTTGGCTTCAAGGACCAAACCCAACCCAGCTTCAAGGGTTTGTAACATTCCAACTAGGCTTTAAGGACTAGACCCAACCAAGCTTCAAGGGGAGTTAAGCATGCTAAACTTCAACCCAACTTGGCTTCAAGGATTAAGCCCAACCCAGCTTCAAGGGATTGTTACTATTAGGCATGCCACCAATAACAAAACTCTGAAAATTGAAAAACACATTAGGCACACAATTCTTTCATTATTTCATTATCAATTCCATTCTCATTTCCTCATAATCATCTAGGCAAACATGCCCCAATTATTTCATTTGCATCATTATAGCCAACAACAATGGCTTCACATCTCATCATTAGGGTATACACAACCAATTGCATTGTACATATAATTTGAATTATCATCATATCTTTCACATTATGCAAATCATAGCATTAATCAAATATATCAACAATGTAATAGATTAATTAACACATTTAGAACCAAAATGTGTTAAGTCCCAAAGTCATATAAATGTATGCAACCATGTAAGGTTTGTACTTACCTCAAGAGCAACTCACACTAATCTATCAACCTCCTCTTCCAAGAATCCTCAACACTTGGATTAGGGCAACGCAATCTCTTCAAAACCTAATCCAAAAGGGATGATACACGCTTACTTAGAGATACACATGAGATAATATGGATAAGAATCAACTAGGGCAAACTCTATACATGACACGCTCAACAACACGGACGTGTCCTTGACCGTGCCCCAAATCCACAACACAGAAGCTTTGACACACTCAGTGACATGGGCATGTCACTGGCCGTGTCAATCCTCCCTCGATACAGTGACTATGACACGCTCAGTGACATGGGCGTGTCACTGGCCGTGTCAATCCACCAACATCACAGTAGCTATGACACACTCAGTGACATGGGCGTGTCACTGGCCATGTCAATCCACCAACATCACAGTAGCTATGACACGCTCAGTGACATGGGCGTGTCACTGGTCATGTCACCCATCCAGAAAATAGAACAATTGACATGCCCAAAGACTTTGCCGTGCTCATGGGTGTGTCAGGCCAAAAATCTTGATTCCGACTACAACAACACCACATCCAACAAACCTCTTTCTTTCACCATCTTCCACTCCAAACAAACTTAATCAAACACATTAATAAACCATAATAACTTGCAAAAATACCAAAACAACTCAATACATACATCAAACACAAATCACAACCATCACATACACAAAGCACAACACTTGCTCTCCAACACCAAACTTAACCTTTCCTTCAAACCAATTCCAAAATCAACACCAATAAGACCAAACACTCTCAATTACACCAAATCAAATATTCACATACCATCAACAATCAAACACCAAACTCAAAACACAAACATAAAAGAAAACCAAGGAATCAAGTGGAAAACTTACCAAAAGTGATAAAAAAAAACCCTTAGAATTCCAACTTGATCACTTGAAACACCCTTCAATCTTGAGTTTGTGTGAGCAAAATCTCTCTTTCCTCTCTTGCTATGGTGATAGTCGGCCAAACAAGGAAAGAAGAAGAAGAAGATGATGAAGAAAGAAGAGCAAAGTCAACTTGCTAACCACTCTTAACCATACAATTCTTTCTTTAAATCTCAACCAAGCAATTATAATAATATAATATTCATAAATATCATCTTCCACTTACTTTAATTAAATTAATTATTTCTTTTGACCACTCATTAATTGACTTGTATATGTTGTATATATCTCTATATATACAACATATAAACACTTCTCTTACTTTTCTTATCTTCCCACTTAAATATATATACACTTATAACATTTAATCCAAATATAACAATAAGTATTCCAAAAATTTTAGGGTATAGTTTGAGATATTACACATTACTCAATTGCTTTGATACATCATCATAATTCACATTATGCATATCTTAACATAAAACTCATTCATCAATAATATATCAAGTAACTTAACACATTTCTAAACTAAATGTTTTAAGTCCCAATGTCATGTAAATGTATGCAATCATTCAAAGTTTGTACTTACCTCTAAAAGCAACAAACACCAATTCAACCTCCTCTTCAAAGCTATCTCATAATCCTTGGATTGGGTAACTCAATTCTCTTCAAAACCTAATCCAAAGGTGATTATAAATACTCACTTAGTGGTTCACATAAGGAAATAAATATAAGAACTATCTAGGGCAAACTCTACACTTGACACGCTTAACAACACGGGGGTGTTCATGGACGTGCCCTAAACCCACAACACAAAAACTTTGACACGCTCAGTGACATGGGCGTGTCACTGCATGTGTCAATCTTCCTCCAACACAGAAGCTATGACACGCTCAGTGACATAGGCGTGTCACTGGACGTGTCAATACTACTACAACACAGAAGTTGTGGCACACTCAGTGACATGGGCGTGTCACTGCTCGTGTCACCCATACTGAAAACAGAACCAAAGACATGGCCGTGTTACTGGGCGTGTCAGGCTAAAAACTTAAAATTGACACCAAAAACACTACATCCAACAAACATCTTTCTTTTACCCTTTTCCACTCTAAACAAACTTAACCAAACCCATCAATATACCATAATAAACTTGCATAACATCAAAACAACTCAATTACATGCATCAAAACACAATCACAACCATATTTCACAACTCAAAGTCACCACACCCACAACTCTTGCCTTCTTCACCAAACTTAACCCTTTCTCTTCAATCGAACCCCAAAAATCAAAGTTAATAAGACAAAACGCTTCAAACATACCAAATCAACCATAAACACATCTACAACAACCATTCACCAAACTCATAAACACAAACTGAAAAGAAATCAAAGAAACAAGTTGGAAACTTACCAAATGTGAAGAAAAATCCTTAAAACTCCAACTTGATCTCTTAAAATCCTTCAATTTCTTGAGTTAGGATGAACAAAATCTCTCCCTTGATGAAGATGGCGGTGGCCGGCCCAAAGAAGAAAGAATAAGATAAAGAAGAAAGTCAACCACACACTTCTCTTTTAACCAAACACCGTTCCCCAAATCAGTCTCAACCAAGCATTTAATTAATATAATATTAATCCCAATTATGCTCTTCCACTAACCACAATTAATTCTATTTAAATAATAAAAATATCTTTAGACCAAATAAGCTATTGACTTGTATATATTGTATATATCTCTATATATACAACATATACACACTCCTTTTTCTCTTTTCTTTCCACTTAATCATATATATACTTTAAAATCATTTAATTCAATTTCAACAATTAGCATTTCCAAAATTTTAGGGTATCATTTGGGATATTACAATTCTCCCCCTCTATAAATAAATTTTTTCATGAAAATTACCTGTTCTCAAGTCTGGAACAACTGGGGATACTGATCTCGCATCACTTGCTCACTCTCCCAAGTTTCCTCTTCCTTAGCATGATTCTTCCAAAGAACCTTCACAAGTGGCACTTTCTTATTTCTCAACTCTTTCACTTCATGTGCCAAAATAGCCACTAGTTCTTCCTCATAAGTTAGATCTAGACTCACCTCAATAGATTCCACAGACAAAATATGAGATGGGTCTGACATGTACCTCTGTAGCATAGAGACATGGAAGACATTGTGAATTCTATCCAATTTAGGTGGCAACGCGAGTTGATAAGCAACTGGTCCAACTCTATGGAGTACTTCATAAGGTCCAATAAAATGAGGACTCAGCTTCCCTTTGCAGCCAAATCTCAAAATTCTCTTCCAAGGAGACACTTTAAAAAATACTTTATCTCCAATACTAAACTCTATATCTCTCCTCTTCAAATCTGAATATGATTTCTGTCGGTCTTAAGCTACTTTAAACGATCCTGAATTATCTTCACCTTCTCTTCCATTTCTTTTAACAAATCAAGACCAACCAACTTACCTTCTCCAACTTCATCCCAACATAGAGGCATCCAGCATCTTCTACCATACAATGCCTCATAAGGTGCCATTCTAATACTAGACCGATGACTGTTGTTATAAGCAAATTCCATTAATGGCAAGAATTTGTCCCAACTCCCAAAAAAATCAATGACACAGCTTCTCAACATGTCCTCTAAAATCTGTATCACCCTCTCTGACTGTCCATCTATCTGAGGATGAAAAGCAGTGCTGAAATGCAACCGAGAACCCAAAGCATCATGCAAACTTTTCCAAAATCTCAAAGTAAATTGGGGATCTTGATCCGACACCAAAGAAATTGGGACTCCATGCAATCTCACAATCTCACTGATATATAGCTCAGCCAACTTCTCAAAAGAATAGTCCATCCGAACTGGAAGAAAATGAGTTGTCTTTGTCAACCGATCAACAATCACCCAGATGGCATCATGCTTCTTCTAAGTCAAGGGCAAACCAGTCACAAAATCCATCGTTACTTGCTCCCATTTCCACTCTGGCACTGATAAAGGTTAGAGCAATCCCGAAGGAACTTGGTGCTCGGCCTTCACTCTCTGACAAGAGAGACATTTGGATACAAACTCTGCTATGTCCCTCTTCATACCTAACCACCAATATATTGCTTCAAATCATGATACATCTTGGTACTCCCAGGGTGCATAGCAAAAGCCGACTGATGTGCTTCCTCCAATATAATCTTTTTTAATATTGCATCATTAGGAACACACAATCTATCTTTGTACCATAAGCTGCCATCACTTCTCACATGAAATTCTCGGCTCTCCCCCTTTTGGCAATCCAAACAACTTTCTGAATTTTCTCATCTGCCAATTGAGTCTCTCTTATAAGATCCAACAACATCGGTCTCAATTGCAATTGAGCCAACAAAGCACCATCACTACAAGGCTCGAAACTAGCATGCAATGCTCCCAACTCAACAAGCAACGAGAGCGAAAAATCAGTCAAACCTGCCAAAGACTTCCAACTCAAGGCGTCAGCAACTACATTTGCCTTACCAAGATGATAGTCAATTAAAAAGTCATAGTCTTTAATCAACTCAAACAACCGTCTCTGCCGAAGATTCAGCTCTCTCTGAACACCCAAGTATTTTAAACTCTTATGATCCATATAAATGAAACATTTCTCCCCATAAAGGTAATGTCGCCAAATCTTCAATGCAAAAACTATGGCTGCCAACTCCAAATCATTTCTCCCCATATAAATGAAACTTGGTGCTCAGCCTTCACTCTCTGACAAGAGAGATATTTGGATACAAACTCTGCTATGTCCCTCTTCATACCTGACCACCAATAATATTGCTTCAAATCATGATACATCTTGGTACTCCCAAGGTGCATAGCAAAAGCCGACTGATGTGCTTCCTCCAATATAATCTTTTTCAATCTTGCATCATTAGGAACACACAATCTATCTTTGTACCATAAACTGTCATCACTTCTCACATGAAAATCTCGGCTCTCCCCCTTTTGGCAATCCAAAACAACTTTATGAATTTTCTCATCTGCCAACTGAGTCTCTCTTATAAGATCCAACAACACCGGTCTCAATTGCAACTGAGCCAACAAAGCACCATCACTACAAGGCTCAAAACTAGCATGCAATGCTCTCAACTCAACAACGAGAGCAAAAAAGCAGTCAAACCTACCAAAGACTTCCAACTCAAGGCATCAGCAACTACATTTTCCTTACTAGGATGATAGTCAATCAAACAGTCGTAGTCTTTAATCATATCCAACCACCGTCTCTGCCGAAGATTCAGCTCTCTCTGAACACCCAAGTATTTTAAACTCTTATAATCCATATAAATGAAACATTTCTCCCCATAAGGGTAATGTTGCCAAATCTTCAAAGCAAAAACTATGGCTGCCAACTCCAAATCATGCATCGGGTAATTAAACTCATGTGGCTTCAACTGTCGTGAATCATAAGCTATGACTCTACCCTCCTGCATCAAAACACAACCTAAACCACTATGTGAAGCATCACTATAAATCACATATGGTTTACCTTCCACAGGCAAAGTAAGAACAAGAACTTGAGTCAACATCTCCTTTAACTGCACAAAGCTTGCTTGACACTGATCTGTCCACACAAATCTAACTGTCTTTCGAAGCAATCTGGTGAGTGGAGTAGCTATCAAAGAAAAACCCTTCACAAACCGTCAATAATAGCCTGCCAAACCCAGAAAACTTCTAACTTCAGTCACTGTCTTTAGTGGACTCCAATTCCAAATAGTTTTAACTTTACTCGGATCAACTCTAATACCATCAGCTAAAACTACATGACCTAGAAAAGTCACTTGATCAAGCCAAAACTCACATTTAGACAGCTTAGCATACAACTACTTCTCTCTTAAAGTCTGCAATACAATCCGCAAATGCTTGTCATGATCCTCCTTATTATGCGAATACATCAAAATATCATCAATAAAAACCATTACAAATTGATCTAGATAGGGTCTAAACACCCTGTTCATCAAATCCATGAAAGTTGTTGGTGCATTTGTCAACCCAAAAGGCATCACCAAAAATTTATAATGCCCATACCTTGTACAAAAAGCTGTCTCGGGTACATCTTCTTCTCTGATTCTCAACTGATGGTACCCTGATCTCAGATCAATCTTAGAGAAAACTGATGCTCCTTTCAACTGATCAAAGAGATCATCTATCCGAGGCAAAGGATACTTATTCTTTATGGTCACCTTATTTAACTGCCGATAATCAATGCACAATCTTAAGGTACCATCCTTTTTCTTCACAAACAAAATGGGTGCTCCCCACGGAGACACACTAGGGCGAACAAACCCTTTATCCAACAACTCCTGCAACTGCACCTTCAACTCTCTCAACTCAGCAGGTGCCATTCAATAAGGAGTAATAGAGATAGGAGTTGTACCAGACAACAAATCGATACCAAACTTAACCTCTCTCTCAGGGGGTATCCCTGGCAACTCCTCAGGAAAAACATCTGGAAATTCAGCAACTGTAGGTATACTATCAAGTTGAGAACCCACTACTCTGGTATCTACAACATGAGCAAGATAAGCATCACACCCTTTTCAAATCATTCTCCTAGCTGCAACAGCTGAAACAAACGTGGATACAAGATGTCTCTGCTCACTAGATACCATCACACTCCTACTATCACTGATTCTAAGGGTAACACACTTATTCTGACAATCTACCACATCCCCATGCTTGGATAACTAATTCACGCCTAAGATTAAATCATACTCCTTGAAAGGCATCTCAATCAAATCACCAAGAAACTCCTCATCCTGAACAACAACTGAACTATCTCTGTGCACCTTACTCACCACAACGTTATGCCCTAAAGGATTTATCACCAAGACATCAAAATATAGGGACTCAGAATGCAATTCAGACATAAGCAAAATGGATGCACTTATGTAAGAATGCGTAGATCCAGGATCTATCAGAGCAAGAACTGAAATGCCAAATAAAGAAAATGTACCCGCAATAATGGCTGAAGCATCTAATATGCTATTCAAATTTCAGAGTTACTGCTTTGATCAATAATGACACCTTGTGTCTAGCCCCATAGGTAATATATATCCATGGATAATCCAACTAGATCTGAGCTTACAACCCAATCTTTTCACTCAGTCTAGCTTTAAGGATTTATTTTTGAGGCTTATGACCCGATCATTTTACCCCAAAACATCACATTTATCAGCTGGGCTTGGTTTATGACCCGGTCTTTTCACCTGTCCAGCAATTCATAGGCATGCTGCCAAACCCAGAACTCTAAAAATTGAATAACATACTAGGCACACAATTTATTCATTTATCTCATTATCAAACACTCTCATAATTCCATTCTCATTTTCTCATGATCAAACTAGGCACATTGCCTTATTATATCATCATTTTCTCACCTTTCTCATTCTTCTCTTTTGTATCAATATCAATTTGTTACATTATGATTTCACATATCTTATCATTTACAACACATTACTCAATTGCTTTGCTACATCATCATAATTCACATTATGCATATCGTAACATATAACTCATTCATCAACAATATATCAAGTAACTTAACACATTTATCAACTAAATGTATTAAGTCCCAATGTCATGTAAATGTATGCAATCATTCAAAGTTTGTACTTACCTCTAAAAGCAACAAACACCAATTCAACCTCCACTTCAAAGATATCCCTCAATCCTTGGATTGGGTAACTCAATTCTCTTCAAAACATAATCCAAAGGTGATTATAAATACTCACTTAGTGGTTCACATAAGGATATAAAGATACGAACTATCTAAGGCAAACTCTACACTTGAAACGCTTAACAACACGGACGTGTTCATGGACGTGCCCTAAACCCACAACCCAAAAACTTTGACACGCTCAGTGACATGGGAGTGTCATTGCATGTGTCAATCCTTCTCCAACACAGAAGCTATGACATGCTCAGTGACATAGGCGTGTCACTGGACGTGTCAATACTACTACAACACAGAAGCTGTGGCACGCTCAGTGACATGGGCGTGTCACTGCTCGTGTCACCCATGCTGAAAACAGAACCAACGACACGCCCAAAGACATGGCCATGTTACTGGGCGTGTCAGGATAAAAACTTAAAATCGACACCAAAAACACTACATCCAACAAACATCTTTCTTTTACCCTTTTCCACTCCAAACAAACTTAACCAAACCCATCAATATACCATAATAAACTTGCATAACATCAAAACAACTCAATTACATGCATCAAAACACAATCACAACCATATTTTCACAACTCAAAGTCACAACACCCACAACTCTTGCCTTCTTCACCAAACTTAACCCTTTCTCTTCAATCGAACCCCAAAAATCAAAGTTAATAAGACAAAATGCTTCAAACATACCAAATCAACCATAAACACATCTACAACAACCATTCACCAAACTCATAAACACAAACTCAAAAGAAATCAAAGAAACAAGTTGGAAACTTACCAAATGTGAAGAAAAATCCTTAAAACTCCAACTTGATCTCTTGAAATCCTTCAATTTCTTGAGTTAGGAAGAACAAAATCTCTCCCTTGATGAAGATGGCGGTGGCCGGCCCAAAGAAGAAAGAATAAGATAAAGAAGAAAGTCAACCACACACTTCTCTTTTAACCAAACACCTTTCCCCAAATCACTCTCCACCAAGCATTTAATTAATATAATATTAATCCCAATTATGCTCTTCCATTAACCATAATTAATTCTATTTAAATAATAAAAATATCTTTAGACCAAATAAGCTATTGACTTGTATATATTGTATATATCTCTATATATACAACATATACACACTCCTTTTTCTATTTTCTTTCCACTTAATCATATATACACTTTAAAATCATTTAATTCAATTTCAACAATTAGCATTTCCAAAATTTTAGGGTATCATTTGGGATATTACACATCCACCGTTCTGACAATGCTTGAACTACACTCCTGTCTATCGGACACTTCTCGAATGGTAATTGAAAGATAAAGCTTTCAAAACCGCAATCTCGGATAATCCGTTTTACCCGAGAAGGTGCTACATCATATCATTGTCGGGCTTTATAGATACACCCTCCGCCCCGGATAACGCAACGATCACACTAACATGGAGCTAGGCAAGTTAACACAAGGTAAGTATATCATTATATCAATACCACTTATTTTTAGGCTAAATTTATTTATGTTCTATTTTTAGTCTACCTATTTACTTATTTGTTAAATTCTTAAATATATTCATCAAATTAATTTATTTTTCCTAAATCTTAAAAGAAACAAAAAAAAAGAAAAAGAAAAAAAAGAAAAAAAGAAAAAGAAAAAGAAAGGGAAAAGGAAAAGGAAAAAAAAAACGAAAATGAAAACGAAAACGAAAACACAAAAATGAAAAATGAAAAATAATTTGCATTTAAAATAAATAATTGAATTATTAACTTGGTCTTTTGATTTGAACTGCAATGAAGCATTAGAACGAGTTCCAATAGTAGACTTATATTTCCATTTTCATGCTGCCGAATAAACTCCAATAACTCAGCATTAGAACGAGTTCCTGATCTTGAAGAATGCATTTTCTCCTCAACTCTATGTTATACCCTCTGATTTCAAAATTTGTATGAGTATGGATGAAATGAAGAAATGAGCTGAGGTTCATATAGATAAATTGCAAAGAAAAAAGAGAAAAATAAAAAAGAGAAAAACAGTATTCTCGTGAAAAAAAGTAAATATTACTATTGATAAATAGTAAATAAATAGTGTATAAATAGTAACTGCACAATTAGAAAACTCAATTATTCAATTCAATCATTCAGATATTTGAGTGTATATAAATATTTTTGCACTTTTAAAATATTTTTACACGCAGGGGGCAAGAAGATATGGGCATGGTAAAAATTAGCTATTTTTTTTGCAAATTTCTTTAGTATCCTACTAACTACAATTATTTTTTGCAGATAATCAAATCTCTCTTAGCTTAGGTCCAGAACCTAAATTCTTTCTTAAGTCCAGAACTTACCTCGAGTCCAGAACCCAAATTATTTTTAAGTCCATAACTTTGCTTAGGTCCAGAACCTAAAATCTCTCTTAAGTCCAGAACTTAGCTCGGGTCCAGAACCCAAATTACCCTTAAGTCCAGAACTTAGCTTTGGTCTAGAACCCAAATTACCCTTAAGTCCATAACCCAAATTATTTTTAAGTCCAGAACTTAGCTTAGGTCTAGAACCTAAATTCTCTCTTAAGTCCATAACTTATCTCGAATCCAGAACCCAAATTATTTTTAAGTCCATAACTTAGCTTAGGTCCAGAACCCAAATCTCTCTTAAGTCCAAAACTTAGCTCTGGTCCAGAACCCAAGTTACCTTTAAGTTTAGAACTTAGCCCGGGTCCAATCCCCAAATTACACTTAAGTCCAGAACTTATCCCGGGTCCATAACCCAAATCCTAAATCTAGCTCAGATCCAGAACCCAAAATTATTTTTGAGTCCAGAGCTCAAACCAACCTTGGGAGTCCAGTATGGCTCCAAACCCAGTCAAAAATCACATTGATTTTCACTGTCTTTTGTCGTAGTCTCAGATCGCTCAAGCAAAGAGCAAACTCTAGACCCTTAATTTTTTACCCAATCTGGTTCGATATTTTTTATAGTCCAAAATAATTTTTGTGGTATTTTATTCAATAATTTTTATTTTAGAATTTATTATTTATAATTTTTAATAAAAATAAAAAAGGTAATATTAGTAAAGTTAATATATATATATAAATAAATAAAAATCGACGATGAAAAAATCAGCGACGAAAAATTTTCGTCACCGAAAGTGAATTGGCTTGGGCCAATTCGCTGTAGGAGTTTCCTGCGGCAAATTGGCTGGCCCGCACCCCAGTTCACTCGCAATTTTCGTGCTGGCTCACATTAATTTTTTGCCAGCGCAATTTTTTCCAGCGTAGTTTTTTCGAAACCGAATTCTATTTGATTTTGATTTCTTTTCCTAAATGGTTTTAATTTCCTTAGACAATTAGAATTAGGTTTGGAATTTTTTCCTATAAATACCACATTAAAACACTTCAAAAAGGGACTTTAGACTTTGGAGACGAAACTTAGATCTTTCAAAAAGAAATTAGGAACCAAACTTGGGACACTCAAAAAATCTTTCGGCCAAAAGAAATAGGAAGCAAGGAGAAATTCAAGGGACAACAACCAAAGGAGGCAATCAGTCATCTCCAGATTGCTTTGCTCAACCAAAATCAAATCTGAAGTAGGCAACAGCTTGGTTTAATTTCTTCAAATTTGGTGGAGCCTTCAAACGTAGGTAAATTGCTCTAACTTCAATTTATTGAATCATTAATCATCTTGATCTTTTAAGCCATCATCACACTGCCTTAGTTATTTAGTTCTTCCTTCAATTTAATTTAGGCAGTAGCATAAATTAATTCATACAATGCTTAAGATCTTAATTAAAGAAAATAATATAATCATTCAACACAAATCTAATTTCATTAACCCTAAGTTATTCAAACCCTAAATCTTAATTAACTTTGTTTTCAAACCTTCACTGTAGCTATTTTGTTATAATTTTATTCATTGAGTTATTTTAATCTTTTAATAATTAATTTGGCTTTCTATATTTGTTTCACCTAAAAATACATAAGTAGTTGATATAATCAATATTAAAAGCACACTCAACTTTGATTACGGTGAAGCATTAAATTCTAAATTCAAAATCATAATCTATAGAATCAAGATTTCAAACCATAAAACCCTAATATCTTAACCGTAAAACCGTAAAACTTTAATAGCCATTAAAACATGTTTTTCAAATCTAAAATCCTAATTACACCTTTTTAAACACCAAAACAACAATCTGTTTGCTTTAACCCCTAATCAAACCTATTTCCTTAAATCATAGTAGCATTATTTTCATAAAAAATCCAAAATCCTAAACCTTTTAAACATCCAGTAGCTATGTTATTACTTTAAAATATTTCTCAACTAATTAAACTAGTATATGCAAAACCCTAGTTATTAAACATAAAACCCTAGAAACCCTAATTGATGTATGAACCTCTAAAGTTAATATATTTACTGTTTTATTTTTGGATGAATGTTTATTATATATTTTGATTGATGTTTGATGTCTTTGATGAATGATTTATTTATGATGAATGGTTGTTTACTTTTATTGATTTATTTTGATTTCAAAAGTATTGTAAGAGGTATGTTTCCATATTTTTGGTACCTCATGTCGTGAGCATCATGTAATTTATTTTACTTTAAAGTTTTTGGACCAATGTAAAGGACACGTTTTCACCTTTCGGTGGGCGTCCTATTTAGTTTTAGACATGGACCATGTAAGAACATGTTTCTATCCTTGGATGGGTGTCCATTTATTTGCTTTGTTTAGACATTGCTTTGATTTTAATATGATGATGCTTTATTTTAATTGTTGCATGTAATATGGATAATATTGTTATACTTAAGAATTTTATAATATTAAGACCTGCAAAGGAGACCGATTCCAATAAACCAGGCATTGTGGGGGTGCTGGACCGTTTCTCACCTTCCCCACACGTACCCAACTTTTTGAACCCATTAAGGGGTTGGGGATTCCTTAGGAATTGATTCATCCACCCCTTTCTTTTTCCCGGCCCATCCGGGAGGCAACTCCATTTTCTCCGGGCTTAGGCCCGCGTTCTCTAAAGCACCGAGCCTAAACAGTGCCGAAGTCGTAAGAACCATTCCACCGGGAGTGGGGGCAAAAATCCCCTCTCACAAAATGGGTCAAATGTTATTTTAATTATTGAAAAATTAATTATAGTTAGTGGTAGATGACATTTTTATATTAATTAAGTAATATATATATTTTTTACTTGGTGGAGAGTGAAAGTGGGATATTTGTGTGGTTAAAAGGGGGATTAGTTGAAAAGATGAGTTGAGATGATCTTCTTCTTCTTCTTCTTTCTCCATTGAAGGTCGGCTGTCTCCATTAAAAGAAATGAGGATTTTGCTTCTTGCAAGCTCAAGTAATTGAAGGATTTCAAGTGTTCAAGTTTGAGTTTTGACGATTTTCTCTATATTTAGTAAGTTTCCAACTTGTTTCCTTGATTTTCTATGACATACACTTTGTCTATATAAAATATGCATACACAGTACAAGAATGCCACAGTTTAATCTTACCAAAAATTCACATAATTCTAAGATATATATTTTAAACACTAAAATGTATTTTTAGTAAATAAATAAAAATATTCTTCATTACTTTTAAGTACTAAAATTAATATTTTATATAAAAATTTCTGGAAAAAATTCGCTAGACTTTTATCTATAATTTGGATATCCCAAAAAATTCAATTTACTCAACCTTCAGAGAAATTTCACACTCCCACTAATTATATCTAAAATCTCCAATATCTCTCCATAAAAGCTCAATGACATAAAATCATCTCAATAATTTCTCAAATTACTCAACATTTATATTTATCAAAATATGAAACATAATACACAAAATTTACAATATTTAGTCTAAAAATCTTTATAATTTACAACAAGTACTTATCTATAGAATAATATACAAAACTCTAAGGATAAGTTTAAAGTATTAAATAGTTACATGCTTGCAAAGGTTCTGGTCCATGGCTGCTTATCCAAAACTCCTAAAATAAGTAGGAAACTATAACACTGGTCAAGTCTAGCTGGGTCTACGATAGCAATCCAGACACTTGTTGTGAGCGGGAATTTTTACCTCAACTCCCATGTGGAATGGTTATTACAATTTCAGTACTGTTAGGCTTAGGGCCTTAAAGAACACAGGCCTAAACCCGGAGAAAATGGAGTCTCCACCCGTAGAGGCCAGGAAAAAAAAGGGGTGACTCGATTCCTAGGAAATCCCTAACCTCCTATTGGGTTTAAAAAGTTGGGTACGCATGGGGAAGGTGAGAAGTGGCCCAACACCCCTATAATGCCCGGTTCATTGGAACCAGCCTCCTTTTCAAGTCTAAATATTATTGAATTCTCGATTATTATGACATTATCCACGTTACAAGCATTTATAAAAATAAAGAATGCCATATTATAAATCAAACAAATTAAATAAAGTGGGAACCCACACAAAGTTGGAAACATGCCCTTACAAATGTCTAAATGTCCACAAAGAAAATACATAAAATAGAACACCCACTAAAAGGTGGAAACATATCAATTACAATTATGCCAAAGCCTTAAAATAAATTAAACTACATAAAATAAATAAATTAAACAAATAAGGCACCCACAAATGAAAACATGCCTTTTACACCATTAAAACCCAAATAAACAAACATAGTTCAAATAAATAAAATGAGCAATAAAATAATCAAAATGTATCATCTATCATAAAGCATGTAACAATAAATCAAATAATCCAATCTAGGTTTTAATCTTAAATAAAGTATTAGGTATACAAAATTAGAGTTTAATAAAAGGAAATTAAAGTTAACCACAAAGATTTTCAATCTATAAATAAATATCAAACCCAATGATGAGGGCTCGCATACGGTGGTCCTGCTAGCCGGTTAGCGGGGGGCAGTGCCCTTGCTGGGGATCGAGGGTAGCACCCTCAAAAGTTAAACGATTTATAGGATATGATTTTGTTGGGGAATTAGGGTTTCTATGTAAGCTAGGGTTTTATATTATAGAAACTAGGGTTTTTCCTAAACTAGGGTTTTATATTTATACAAATTAGGATTTTTCTTAAACTAGGGTTTTTGGGATTAAAATATGGTTTTAGGGTTTATAAATGAAAATTAGGGTTTTGGAATTTGAATTTAAGAAGCAAGGTTTGGGATTAGGATTTAAGGCTACTGGATGAAATTTAGGTTTTTGGATTTTAGTATGGGGGGTTTGTAGAAAAAGAGCTATGGTTTTAGAAAATAAATTAGGGTTTAATTTTGACTACTGTGATACATTCATAAACTTAGGCCATTGAACATTAATTCTATCAAATATTACATGAGGTATATTCAGTTATGAATTGTTACTAGATAAAACAATGTTTAATGAATTAGGTACTGTGATTTTGAAACAAATTGAAACAAACTAATGGACATGAACTTCAGATAATGCTTAAAACTATAATCAAAACAACTTCTGTTAAATTTAACATAATGAAAATGTACTTTCATTTGTTGGTTCCACCAAAACTGAGAGTGTTGGTTGAGTAAGGCAATTGCCTGAGGCAATTGTGATGTGTTGATCCTCATTTGATTATTGTTGCTGCTTGGTTTAATAATTATGGCTGCTCCAAAGTTTCTTTTATTAACTATGGATGCTAGGGTTTTGTGATTGTTGCTTCTTAATTAATTCTTTCTACCTATTTTTAATATTAAACATTGTTATGTATATGCACAATTAGGATTAAAACAAACCCTAACACACTTGATTCGGTGGTCAAAATAGAGTTTAATCTTAATTAGGAAAATTAAAACAACCTGGTGAAAATTAAAAGTTGGATTTTAAAGACCATGGCGAATCAGGAAGAACTAATTCGCTATGGTCAATAGCACATGGCGAATTGGTGTCCCAATTCATTGTGGTTTTCCTTTTACTGTACGATCCGGCTTAATTTTGCAATTTAAAAATTGAATCAAACCTATTTTAACTTTTAAACAATAAATCAGACCAAGTTTAGGGCTTTTAAAAATCAAAACAACTTATTTTTAGCCATTCGAAAATGGACCGACTTCTAAAAGCCATAAACTAGGTTTAAGCCTTTAAAAATCGAACCAACTTATTTTTAGGCCTTGCAGAACCGAACCGACTTATTTAAAAGCTATGAACTAGGCCTAAGCCTTTTGGAATCGGATCAAATATAGCTTGGCCTTCTTTAATTAAGATCGAATTAGCTTGGGGCCAAAATTATAGGTCTACATCTGTGCGATAAATAAATTACACTAAGCAAATTTCCTAGTGGTACATACATTAATATAACAAAAGCTAATGAATAATAAAAAAAATGCATTTCTTTTTTTACAATATTGAAGTGGCATGCAATTGTAAGTATCAATTGAAATACTTATCACTTTCAATCTATCATAATATTCAAGTTCTAGAGATATTGCTTTGGACCAATATTTGACACCTAGTGTCTGGCTTGAAGACAAATAATAGTGACGCCCAGCATCTGGCCCGGAGGTAATATAATCATGATGCTCAGCATCTGGCCCAAAGAAAATAATAGTGACGCCCAATGTCTGGCCCGAAGGCAAATAACTGGTATACCATATAACACCAAACACAATACTCTAAAAATTGATATTACATAAGGGTTCACACATATAACACAAATAATTCCACATTTTTCTCATACTTTGGCAATTATGCCAATTTCCATTCTTTTTGCACTTTTTCCATATTTTCTCATTATTTTCACACATTTTCATCAATTTACTTACCATATCCTCAATATGGCCAAATTATGCCTACATTTGGCATAATTAAACATCGTCCACACACACATTATTAAATACTTTTAGACATCTTAAAGTGGCTCACTCAATCACACATCATACATTTCATAACATAAACCTATATATATGCTCTTTTCATGTGTATTCACACATTAAAGTAGCATAGTTATCACTTTCACATATAAAGCAACATGTCATTCAAGTACATATAAACACATTGCAATCAAAGTATATACTAACTTTCACTTAAGGCAACTTTCAAGCCAAATTTACTCCATTTCCTTCACTTTACTAAAATGCTCTTCACCTCTTGGATTGGCCAATCCCACACTACTCAACTCCTAACCACATTATAAGTTTAAATAATTCATTAGAAATGTAATTCTACTCTCTTTAACAATTCAAACTTCATTTATCACATTTCTACTCATTTTCATTAGTTGCCCTAGTATACTTTAATTTTGGACTACTAACCATTTCCAAAATAAATTTTAAGTTCAAAAATAGCATTAGAGACCCATTCTAACACCTTTTATTCAATTATATTCTATTTACAACAATTCTTCAAAATTTCCCTAATTCACTCTCTTCTTCTAAACTACCACCAAACCTAACCATTTTAATCATCCAACCTTAAAATCTTTATTTATACATCAAAATAACATTATCCCATACCATTTAAACAACTATTGAATACTCCATCAGAATCATAAATTACACATATTCATAAACTTGAAAGAAACTTTTAAATTTGGAAAGCAACCTTACCAATTACTTGAGAAATCTTCAAAACTACCCTTAATCATTGAAAATCTAGTTGAAATTTTGTGTAATTAAGGAAACACAATCTTTTCCCTCTCCAACAATGGTGAATGTCCAAGGCTAAAGGAAGAAGAAGAAGAAGAAGATAAAATGGGCTTTTAATTCCTTTCCTTCATTTATAGCCATACATATATATAATTAAATAGTCATTTTTATTAATTAATAATTAAATAAGATATTTTATCTTCCATCCAAAAATCAATTCTAATTTGAATTATTTTTATTTATTTATTTTTAATATTTCTTCCTTACTTTCCAACCATATATATAATTATTTATTTATTTATTTATTTGTAATCTTTTAATCTCATCCATATATCTTATTTCCCTTTTCGACTTTCATTTTCTCTTATTTATTCATTTATTTATTATTATTATTAATGCCATCATCTTCCACCACCACATTTATACGTTACATATATTCTATGTATATCTTTGGTATATGTATATGTCATGTATATGTTAAGTATATAATATATATACATCAAGTATACAATATATATATCTTGTATACAATGTGTATGTATATAATATATATTATGCTTATAACTAGTATTTCTCTCTCTTCCAACAAACTAACTACCCTCTAAATTAATTATTTAATAATATTTAAAATTCACGGGTGTTACAATTCTCTCCCCCTTAAATAATTTCGTCCTCGAAATTACCAACTATAGAGAATAAATACCACCAAAATCAGACACCAATCTGAACTCACTGAGAAACCAACTACACAATTGTTACCGCAATTATCATCAACACTAACCACACAATCTCTACCCTCCCCCTTATGAATGTCCTTAATCATCATTTTCGTTTTTCATTTTTCATTTTTTCATTCATTTTCTTTTCAGACCTTATTATTTATTTACTATTCACCTGTCCATACCTTTAATGTTTAATAACTATCACACCTTGTTCTAAAGACTTAAAATTCATATCAATAGCATATACAACAGATACACTGATGTAAAAATAAACCTATCAAAGATCAATCACTGTATAAACCATAATGCCAAGTAAAGAGTCTTTGTCATCATTCACACTCGTAACATTGTAATTCCTCTACATCACATATATTCTTTATGGAATTATATTCTCTTCCTACCTACTAACTAGTACAGACTTTTCTTTTTGACTCAAATAATTTCATAACCATTAAATTAAAGAATATCAGGCTAAATTTCAAAATTGAGTACCAATTCACTAGAATCACTTTTAAAATATACACCAGTTTATTTGTTTCCTTTCTATATTCACAAATAGATACTTGTAATACCACATAATAATAATAATAACGACAATCACCGAACACTAAGTCTTATTGTATAATCTTACATTTTCCACCAAAACTTTATTATTTCCCTTAAACATACTATCCAGTCTCTTTATGCACTTAACTTAATCCTTAAATTGTTGTTTTCCTCATTATCAATAATAACACAATATACTATAATGTGGTTTTAACCAAGTTTTCTTTACAAATAATAACTTCCTTCTATTTAAGCATTACAATTAATATGATTTTACTTACCTGACATTCCTATATATGTGTAACCAATTATTTGAAATCAACAAATGATGTTACTATTAGGTGTACATTAGGTTTTCAACCTATATATTTAGACTTTATTCTCAGTCATTTACTCATACCATTTATTTGATTCCTTTATTTTTCTTTTACTAGCTTGTCACTCATTCTCTTATCACCATTCCAAACAGTTAGTGATTACTCATTTAATCGCTTACCCTCTCTTAATTTTCCCAAGTATATCATGTTAGTTTACTAATCATGTACAAGTAATATTTGTTTATTCTTTTAATACATATACCTACTTAAAATGTTTAAATACATTTATCAAGTATCTCATCAAGTCTTTGCCTTTATCTAGATTTCTCCACTCAATGAGTTATTTTTCCATCAATTTTTCTTGGTAAACCCCATTATACACTATATTCAATCTCTAAATATCTTTCCCTTCAACTCCAATAATAATCCAAGATACTAATCTTAATCCTCATCATGTCCCCTCTTCATATAATCACTTCTTCCTCTTAACTTATAACAATCAATATATTTCAACTATTCAAATACTTTCATATATAATTTCAAATTACTTTAGGTCATCACATGGTGTTGCCATTAAGTATGCAATAAATATACAGTATGTATGTGTATATATACCCACTATTTTTAATATTTAACTTCCATCATTTAATTACTTATTCTCTTCTCCTCTTTGTTTTCTTTATCTTCTTTTCCAAACTATTTGAAGTCTCTATTAATTTATCTTTCTATCAATTTTCTTACTTTGATTCTCAAATTATTAATTCTCCAAAAAATATTTCAATATTTACTAATCACCTATACTTATTATTATTATTTTGTTTTTCATTCCTCTTTCAATGCTTACAATTCCATCAATCCTTAAACTCATTCCCATACAATAAATACGTAACCAATGATTTACATATTTATTAATTTATATCCAAATAAACATTTGTATATGGATATAATTCTCATGCATATAATCCAACAACTTAACATTTTGCTCATTTATTGAACCCAATGATTAATATCCTTCCCAAATTACAATTAAATTTAAACTTCAATTTTCTTTTAGTTGTCCTTCCATTCCACATTTCACACAATAAACATTTTATGCATATTCACATTTTTAATTGCTTATATTCATTTATAACTTAGAAAATACCATTATGGATAATTTATTTGATAAGAAATATCATTTAATTTTGATTTACTCCTAGTAAATCTTAACTTAACCAATACTATAAATCACTTTAATAAATTCTCGATGTATTTCCATAATAAATAAGAAGTGTTCTATAAACTAATTCTTCCATTTATTTTAATTATGAACCCGTGGTTCTAATTTATCAAAAAAAATCCATATTAATTCTTCATACATTTACTAATCCATATGTAATTTTTATAATTTTCTTATTTATTTACTATATAAAATTAAATGTTTTACTCAATTTCATAAATCTGCCCGACTTCCTAATTTCTTGCCAATCTCTATTTTCAACTTTTCATTCCCCATTAAATCTTCACTAAAGACTATAATCTCTTAACCATGTATACTAGATACATATATGGACCTATATTTAAAATTTTAGATTTTTCTAAGTTGATTTTCTATATTTAAAAATCCAATTCTCCAAATCCATATTTCTTCAGCAACTTCTTTGACAGTACTTATTTATCTATTTTTTTTCCAAGTACCAAACCTTAATAGAAATTTATGAAATTTTAATCATATGTCCTACATATGATATTGTATATAAATATCCAGATTTTTCTGGGTTCGTTTGGTATAGTTTTTAAATACGTTTCTCAACTTCTTCTGATTTTGAATTTTTGAAATAGCTCCGGCAATTTTATCTTCTTCTGTTTTTCTTAAATATTAAATCATCTATACAAAATATGAAATTCCATACATCAAATTGAATTATATAATATAATAAATCGAATAGAATATAATTCTATTATACAATTCTATTATATATTATATAGAATTCTATTATATATTATATATTAGTTAGATATTTTCTATATCTATATTATATAGAATATATTAGAAGAAATTTACATAAATAAATTTACATAATAAAATCACTTATTGTGAGCGGGGATTTTTGCTCCCACACTCGTTGGAATGGTTCTTGCGACTTCGGTAGTGTTTAGGGTCGGGGCCTTAGAGAACACGGACCTAAGTCCGGAGAAAATGGAGTCGCCACCCGGACGGGCTGAGAAAAATAAAGGGGTGGATGACTCGATTCCTAAGGAATCCCCAACCCCCTAAGGGGTTTGGAAAGTTGGGTACGTGTGGGGAAGGTGAGAAATGGCCCAGCACCCCCATAACGCCCGGTTCATTGGAACTAGCCTCCTTTACAGGTCTTAATATTATAAAATTCTTAAGTATAATAATATTATCCATATTACACACAATAAAAAGAAAGCATTATTATATTAAAATCAAAGCAATGTCCAAATAAAAGAAAATGAATAAATGGACACCCATCCGAAGATAGAACATGTCCTTACATCTCATGCCTAAATAGGACACCCACCAAAAGGTAGAAACATGCCCTTTACAACATGATATTTAACTAATGAGGTACCCACTAAGTGGAAACATACCTCTTACAACATTTGGAAATCTAAATAAATTGATAAAAGTAAATAACCATTTATAATAAATCATTCATCAAAGGCATTAAATATCAATAGAAAGTAAACATCCATCCATGATAAATAAAATAAACCAACCATTGAATTTAAATAAATTAAAGCACATAAAATAAATCAAAGCATAATCAAATATAGAATTGAATAAAGCAAATAAAAATCTAAATTATAGCTACTGTTTCCATTTTGGGTCCTTTATTTTATGTGTTTAGGGTTTTGAATTTTATAGAATTAGGCTACTGTAACTTTAAAAGAAATAAAATAAATTAAGGATTTTATGTTTTAAAAGGTTGGTAAGACTCTTTTATTAACCAAACTAAGGTTTATGATGTAAAATCGTGAAACTAAAATTTGGACTCTTTAAAACACTTTTAATTTATGGTTTCAAGTTTACTGTGTGAAATTAAAATATTTGTGTTCTTATAGTTTTTAAAATTTTAAAGGATTAGGGTTTAGAAAAAAATTAGGGTTTAAGGTTTTAAAGGGGTTAGGGTTTTACTATTTTAGGTTTGGAAGTTGCATTTGGATTTAGTGTTTTAGAATTAAGATTTCGGTGAATGAATTTATTTTAGGATTTGGAAAGACAATTGACAATTTTCATTAAGTTTTATGAATTTAAACAAACGATTTAAACTTTATAAGAGCAAAAGATATTTTTAAGGCTTTTGGAAGGAAACAGAACACAAATTAAAGTTTTGATAATTTGGAAAGAAAATTTTGGTTTTGGGGTTTTGAAGAAATAAAACTAATAGCTTTAAACTTTTGAAAAAATAAAGCCACGATTTAAGATTTTCAAACCTTAGAAAAAGTGAATTGAGGTTATAAAGTTTTTTTTTGAATTAAAAGAAACCAAGGGATAATTTAGCTACTGTGAAAAGATAAAAAGAAATTAAGAATTCAAACCTTATTTTGTAAGTTTCACCAAAATTTATTTCTTAGATGAACAAGGTCAAAAACAAGCCTTTTTGTCTTTGAATTGCTTGAATTGTTTTTCGGGGCTCTCAAAAAAACTTCTTGATTCCCGTTTTCCTTCACAGTTTCGGTTTCCACTTCTTGATCCAAGTTCCTGTCCAATTTTCTTTTTTTTTCGGCCCCTCCTTTTTTTGTGTTGTTTAGTCCTTATTTATAGAAGAATTCTATGGGTAATTCTAATTATTCACGGCATACAATATTCAATAAGAAAAGGAAACCGAAACTTAATTGCTTTAGGTTTCGAAAAATTTGCGTCGAAAAAATTTTGCTGGCAAAAAAAAACTGCTGCGGAAGAACTGCGCTGACGAAAAAAGCTGCCGCAGCTGACTGAACGGGCCCGCAGGCCATTTCGCCCGCAGGAGTTTCCTGCAGTCGAAATGCCCACGGGCCCGCGCTGACTTTCGGCGACGATTTTTTTGTCGCCGATTTTTTCGTTGCGATTTTTTTTTGAATTTTTATTCATTTCACCATTTTTTACTAAAATAAATATTAAAATTAATTAAGATACCATAAAAATTATTTTGGACTAACTAAAATATATTGGACAACACAAAAATTATTTTGGACTAATTAAAATATATTGGACCGGACCGGATCAAAAATTAAGGGCCTACACTTATATTTATATTATTATATATTTATATTATATTCTTGTCACACATAGTTAAATGTTCACTTAAATTTCAAGTCCAATTACCATATCTAGATTAGTCTAAAAATTTGGATAAAGTCAATTTGCAGAATATGAACAAAATTTCCAACAACCTTCATACTCATCACATCTTTACTAATTTCATCCATTTAAATCCAATAAATAATATTTAACATATCAAAAATTCAATTTAATCTCACTTTAAACTTCTATAAATTAATCAACCAAATATCATTTAATTTCTTTACATCAATTTTTCACCAACTTACATACTAGGCTTTCTTATCTTTAATTCCCATTCAACAATAATTCTCTTTATCTTTTTGTCCAACCTCTTATTTATACATGTCTTAACCATAAAAATATTATAATCACTATCACATTCAATTTCAAACATAATTCATCTAATTCATCATTTTCTCATGTATAAATATGTACCATAAACATCTAGTTTTGTATATACTTTCTACCATCAAGCAAATAATTCATACTTTCTAGTTTTGTATATATTTAATTAAATAGTCATTTTAATTAATTAATAATTAAATAACGTATTTTATCTACCATCTAAAATTCAATTCTAATTTTGAATTATTTTTATTTATTTATTTTTAATAATTCTTCCTTACTTTCCAATCATATATATAATTATTTATTTATTTATTATTTATTTTTAATCTTCTAATCCCATCCATATATCTTATTTCCCTTTTCGACTTTCATTTTCTCTTATTTATTTATTTAATTATTATTATTATTAATGTCATCATCTTCCACTACCACATTTATACTTTGCATGTATTATATGTATATCTTTGGTATATGTATATGTTAAGTATATAATATGTATACATTAAGTATACAATATGAATATATCTTGTATATAATGTGTAAATATATAATATATATTATGCTTATATCTATTATTTCTCTCTGTTCCAACAAACTAACTGCCCTCTAAATTAATTATTTAATAATATTTAAAATTCACGGATGTTACAATTCTCTCTCCTTAAATAATTTCATCCTCAAAATTACCAACTATAGTAAATAAATACCACCAAAATCAGACTAAACTCACTTAGAAACCAACTACATAATTGTTACTACAATTATCATCAACACTAACCATATAATCTCTACCCTCCCCCTTATGAATGTCCTTAATCATCATTTTCATTTTTCATTTTTCATTTTTCATTTTTCATTTTTCATTCATTTTTTCAAACCTTATTATTTGTTTACTATTCACCTTTCCATACCTTTAATGATTAATAACTATCACACCTTGTTCTAAAGACTTGAAATTCATATCAATAGCATATACAACCTATACACTGATATAAAAAATAAGCCTATCAAAGATCAATCAATGCATAAACTATAAGTAAAGAGCCTTGTCATCATTCACACTCGTAACATTGTAATTCCTCTACATCACATATATTCTTTGTGGAATTATATTCTCCTCATGTCTACCAACTAATACATACTTGTCTTTTTTACTCAAATAATTTCATAACCTTTAAATTAAAGAATATCAAGCTAAATTTCAAAATTGAGTACCAACTCACTAGAATCTCTTTCAAAATATACACATGTTTATTTATTTCATTTCTATATTCACAAATAGATACTTGAAATACAACATAATAATAATTACAATCATCAAATGCTAATTCTTATTGTATAATCTTAAATTTTCTACCAAAACATTATTATTTCCCTTAAACATACTATCAAGTCTCTTTATGCACTTAACTTAATCCTTAAAGTGTTGTTTTCCTCATTATCAATAATAACACAATATACTATAATGTGGTTTTAACCAAGTTTTCATTACAAATAATAACTTCCTTCTATTTAAGCATTACAATTAATATGATTTTACTTACCTGACATTCCTATATATGTGTAACCAATTATTTGAAATCAACAAATGATGTTACTATTAGGTGTACATTAGGTTTACAACCTATATATTTAGACTTTATTCACAGTCATTTACTCATACCATTTATTTGATTCCTTTAGTTTTCTTTTACTAGCTTGTCACTCATTCTCTTATCACCATTCCAAACAGTTAGTGATTACTCATTTAATCGCTTACCCTCTCTTAATTTCTCCAAGTATATCATGTTAGTTTACTAATCATGTACAAGTAATATTTGTTTATTCTTTTAATACATATACCTACTTAAAATGTTTAAATACATTTATAAAGTATCTCATCAAGTCTTTGCCTTTATCTGGATTTCTCCATTCAATGAGTTATTTTTCCATCAATTTTATTTGGTAAACCCCATTATACACTAGATTCAATCTCTAAATATCTTTCCTTTCAACTCCAATAATAATCCAAGATACTAATCTTGATCCTCATCAAGGTACCAACCAATGGATGTTGATCACAGCTCATGTATGGATCCAATCGACCCACTCGGCATATGAAGAAGCTGGATGAAGTAATTTCCTTGCAGAATGGTGTCGAGGCAGATATCAAATATGTTCCATAGACGGGATGTCAAGCAAGCAGAAGTGCTCCTATAGTCAGATTTTTAAAGAAGTATGATTCATATTAAAAAAATAGAGAGAAAGAAAGAAGCCCGCTAGGCAGAATTTAGGGTGGCTCGCTAGTTCCTAAAATCCGCAAGGACGGGCTAGTAAAAAATTAGAGCATTAAAAAACCACTAAATTGAAAAGCTCAAAAGGATAGTTTAGGTAATTACCTAATGCAATAAAGGACATCTAGCCAATCTCCATAAAGAACCAGCCTTTAACTGATCCAATCTAACTAGGATTTTTACTAGGACCATGGGTATTGGAGAAAATCCTCCCTCTATTTGTCCACAATATCCAACACTTGAGATCAATGTCACCATCAGAAGACATAAGTAGAAATTGACCAAGTAAGCACACATAAAACATGCACCCCCATGCTTTGGTAGGAGCCAAATGGAATGCACAAAAATCAATTAAAGGACCAAGCAGGATTTTATCACTTCTAGTCAATTGAAGAACTTTGGGTTTTGAAAGAAGAAACAACATCTACTTTTTTTGATGAGTTTTTGAGGTTAATATGGGCAACGCCATTCGATGGTTGCTTAGATATCCAAGGATGGCTTCAAATTCTTCAACCATGGGACACAATTCAAAGTTATTTATCTTGAAGGTTCTAAACTCTACATCCCAAAAATAAGCCATAGCATGTATGAATGGTTAGGTCAATTTGATGTTTTGAAAACACTTCAAAGTATTAATAAGAGACCAAGATATTTGTTCCCAATGTGTAGCTTGAAGGACATTAAATAAATTTTTCATCTTTTTCAAATTGGCTTTAGTCATGATTGGAATTGCTAGAATTGAAATTGCTTCAGTGTGATGAATGATTCACTTTTGAAAAGCTATGGATAAAATTATGAGAAGTAAAAGCAAGGTGTTTGGGATTGTGAGTTGAAATTGCTCTCTTTGATCCGAGAGTTATCCGAATGAATAAGGTTTCAATTGGAAAGAAATGAAGGCAGATTAATGGTTTAAATAGATGTTGAGTTGGAAACCATATTACATAAGGAAGAAAGAATTCGCGTTGGATTAATGTTGGATTATCGAAGTCCAGATGGTTTTTAAACATTAAACCTAATCCATGTCGAATCCATGTATTTGGATTTGATATGGACTTGGACATACATGTATAATTGTTTCCTTTTATCAAAAGATTTTTTTATTTTTTAAAATAAAGTTATAAAAATGTCATAAAAAGAAGTCAAAAAAGGTTAAAAGTTAATTAATTTATTACAGTCTTTTTTTCTTACACGTCCAATACAAGTTAATTAAATTCCAAAATCCCTAGGATGAAGGAGGTGGTTCATAATCAAATAAATCTTTAAAGAAATCATCATCTAACAGAGAAAGAGGCATGTCATCTATCCAAGATCTACTTGATGAAGGAGGGCCAGGATCTCTGTGGCCCTGAAGTAGTCAGTGCTGGAAAAAGAAGGAAGCATTTCATAATCACGGTCATCAGCTTGAGGTCCCTTTGAAGTAGAAACAATATGATCCTTCATGCCCTGAAATCAGAAGTCCCAGAAGTTCTGCTCCGACTGATGGTATAATCCTTCAATAAGTGCAGTATCTCGACGATGGCATCCAACTCTTGATGACTGGCATCAAACTCTCGATGACTAGAAGCTAATTCTTCTTGCAATTTTTTTTATTTTGTTCTTCAAGCATCCGCTATTAGCCAGAAAAGGAAAAGGTAAGAACATGCATAATCACGCATACATATAGCATAAACTCACATGAAACAGGATGACAGACTAGGTAATTCAAGGCAAAGCCCTGACGATAAGATGGTATATTTGGATAAGAAGAAGGAGCAAATGGAGAAAACCACCGCTAAATCAGAGTAGCATATGATGGGCCAGCTTCATAGTCAAAGGAACCAGTAGCCTACAATAAACATAAAAGAGAGTCATAATGGATATAAGACTTAGCAGTTATGACAAACAACATGTTGACATTCACCAGAGATGTCCCAGCCTCGGAGTAATCACGAGGATGGGAAGTAGATTGTCTTCCCTCTTCCTCATCTTCTTCCTCACCACCACTCACTTCTTCCTCTTCTTCCTCTTCTTCTTCCTCTTCTTCATCCTTAGGAAGTCACTAGACACCAACAGGAGAAATGTCAAAATTCAAGAGCCACGCCTGAATGAACTGGACATATGACTCGGTAGGTGAAAGAAGATAAGGTTCAACATCATAACCATTCTGAGCATGCAACCACAAATTCTCTATCGTGGATATAAATGTTCAAACTATATGATGGACCATTCATCAGATCCACTGCTCGAGACCAAGGAACCATTCATGCACCCTCTTCCCGAGAAATCAATCATTGGACATTGGACTAGAAATATTTCGATGGGAGTGTTGGTAAGGTAGTGCAGCATTCATGAAGGGGGTCCAGTTGGCCCACTCCTTATCTCTCCACCAATCCAAGTCAACCTATAAAATTACAAAAGGTATGTGGACTTTTACATAAAATTTTAAAGTATACTAATGCTATTTTACTTGGTCCCAGGTTAAGCGAATCAAATGATAGCTCTGGGAGTGCACGTGATGAGAGGCAGGTGTAGACCCCTAATTTTGGCCCTAAGCTAGTCTGATCCTGATTAAAGAAGGTCAAGCCAAATTCGGTCCAATTTTAAAAGCTAAAACCTAGTTTATAGATTTAATTTATGTCAATCTAATTTTAAAAGGCCTAAAATAAGCTGGTTGAATTTTTAAAGCCTAAAATGGGTCCAATGGAATATTAAAATTCCAAAACAAGTTGGTCCGGGCCCAAAAGTATATGCTTTGTCATGCCTAATTCACCACAGGCCTTTCTTGGGGTGAATTGACATGCCCAATTCGCCATATGCCTATGCCTGGGGCAAATTGGCCATGCCAATTCAGGGCCTTGGGTCTTCAGTTTAGATGTTAATTTTGAATTTTTAGTGTCATTACGCCTAGATGCAGTCTGAATTAACTTCCAATTCTAATTCTAATAGGGTTAGCTTTAGGAGTTTTTAAATTCAAGGTGAATTAAGACTTGGATACAAGGTTAAAATATGTTTTCTAGCAAATAGAGGATTTAAACAGCTTCAGAAGGGGGGCATCAACAATTATCAAGCAACAAGCAACAAAAGAAATTAAAAACCCTAGTAGTATTGAGGGAGAATTAGCAACATACAAAAGCAAGAAAGATACACATAATATAAAACATCAACAAACCAGAAGGCAGTGGACATTGCCTTCACTTTGCTCATCCGAGACTTAAATACTGGTGCAACCAGGAGGTTTGAAACTAGCATATAATTTGGTGGAGCCAATAAATGAAGATTTAGTTTCATTACTTAATTCATTTAAGATTATAGTAGTTAACTTTGGTCATTGTTTTGCAAGTGTTTAATATCAAGTAGCAATCGTTATTTTATCATGTTGTGGTCATCTTTATGCAGTAGCAATTAATTTGTTAAGAATCCATAATTGCAACTCTAATAAACCCTAACCAATAAAACCATAATCCAAAACCTCAAACCCTAATACATAATATCCAGTAACCTAATTTCTAAAACCCAAAATCCAAAACCCTAGTTCTAAATTAAAAACCCTAAGCCTTTTTCAAAACATCCAGAATCTTAGTTTTCAAAAAAAAATCCAAAACCTAATTTCCAAACCGTAATTCCATAAAACCCTAGTTTGATCGCCATAACCCTAGTTTAAGAAAAACCCTAATTTGTATAAATATAAAATCCTAGTTTAGATAGAAACCCTAATTTCCCAACAAACCATATCATGCAAGCTGTTTGCGATCCCTCGTCAATGGGTGTCAATATTTATTTGTGAATTATAATTCTTTATGATTAACCTTAATTTCCTTTTATTAAACTCTAATTTATTATTATTTTTATGATGATTAAACTATATGCTTGGATTACATATTTTATTATGAATGATTGAATTATACTTATTTATTAGTTGTATTTTTAAGGATGTAAAAGGTATGTTTCCACTCGTGGGTGCCTTATTTGTTTTGCTTATATAATTTAATTTATTTTATAGATTTTGGGATAATTGTAAGGGTCACATTTTCACCTTTTGGTGAGTGTCCTATTTTATTTAATTGTAAGGATATTTGGACATTGTAAGGGTATGTTTCCATCCTTGGATGGGTGCCTATTTATTTGTTTTATTTCAATAATATGATGAATGTTTATTTCTTTTCATTGCATGTAGTATGGATGATCTTATATTATTTAAGAATTTAATAATATTTAGACCTAAAAAGGAGGTCGGTTCTAATAAACTGGGCATTATGGGGGTGCTGGGCTATTTCTCACCTTCCCTATGCGTACCTAACTTTCCAAACAAAATAGGGGGTTGGGGATTCTTTAAAAATTGAGTCATCCACCTCTTTCTATTTTCCCGGCCCTTCCGGGTGTCGGCTCCATTTTTTCTGGGTTTAGGCCCATGTTCTCTAGGGCCCTGAACTTAACACTGTCGAAGTTACAAGAATCATTCCACATAGGAGTGGGGGCGAAAATCCTTGCTCACGGTGGGGACTCCACTGAGGACAATAGAAGTTGATTCCATTGGTCTTTATATTAGTTTATTATTTCTTATTATGATAATATCCATGGCATCATTTAGATTGCATTATGTACATAAGTTAGGATGTCTATGTTACCTGAGTTGTGTTATATAAGGGATACCATACTTTCACTCAAGATATGGAGATCGAGCATGGCATAACCACTCATAGCCTTATACCTTTTTGTATATGCTTGCTATGGGAGCCTAACTCATGAACACAATGCTAAGGGATACCATACTTTCAGTCAAGGTATTGGCCTAGTTACTTTCCTTAGGTTTTTACCCAAATGTTTGTTGTTTGACTATGATTGATATATCTTGGCTCTAACCATGGCCTATTTGGTTTGTTTTTTTTTTTAATATGACCTAATTATGGTGTAAGCCCAAAGTAATTTTAAAGACCAAAATAATTTTTACCTTTTTAAAGGCCAAAATGATTCTATTCTTTTAAGCCAAAAGACCAAAAACATTTTCAAACTCTTTTTCAAAGATGGTTTTTGGATATGAAACCTGATTTAGATGGGCCAAAATTCTTTTCTACTTTAGGGCCCAAATATAAAGCCTAAAATTTATTTTTAAACGGGCTTTGAAACAAAAATATTTTTGCACTTCATTCAAACCTTCTTCAATGGTCCTTTTAAATATTTATCAAAACCTTTTCTTAAGTGGGCTTACAACTAGTTAGGTCAATAATGAAATATTAAAATCAATTGTGGGCTTAATTTATAGCAAGACTAGTTAATCATGGGCTTATTTTTTATATGAACCATTAGTTGCTTTTCCAAAATGTGAAATCTATTTATGATAAACCTTTTTTAATTTAGTTTTAATCCAATATAGCATAAAATTTATCTTTTAGTTAATCCAAGGGATTAAGGCTTAATTAAAAGGAATTATTATGGACTGACCCCTCATATCTTAAATATAATTCTTAAATATTATAGAATTCTTAAATATAATGATATTATCCATACAACATGCAATCATTAAAATAAAAGCATCATTGTATTAAAATCAAATAATGTTCAAACAAAATAGATAAATGGACACCCATCTGAGGATGAACACATGTCCTTACATCATCCAACATCTAAAATTAAATAGGACACCCACCAAAAGGTGGAAATGTGTCCTTTACATTAATCCCAAATACATAAAAATAATTTCAATTATATGAAAATTAATTAATGAGATACTCAATCATGGAAACATACCTCTTACAATTTTAATAAACAAATAATAATTAAAAAATATTCATCCATAATAAATTAAATAAACCAAATATCAAAATTAAATAAATCAATCATCAAAACATTTAATAAGCTACATAATCAAATCTAAAATTAAATAAAGCAATAAATATATAAATTTAGGGTTACATCTTAAATGAAGGTTTTAGAATTTTAATAATTAAATTAGGATTTAAAATAAAGGAAGTTAAACACAAAGACTTATAATAGACAAATAAATATTGACCCCTTCGACAAGTCCATACGGCGGTCCCGCTAGCCGGTTAGCAGGCGGGGTCAAGGGCAACGCCCATTTGATGGTTAGGGGCAGGTTTTGGTGTTGAAAATTTTAAAAACTGGTCTTTAGGGTTGTAGGTTTTGGTGTTGAAAATTTTAAAAACTAGTTTTGGGGTTTGAGGAAAATATGATTAGGGTTTATGAAAATAGAATTAAATGGAATTAGGGTTTAACTAAATTGTATTTTAGGTTGGATTCAAAGAGCTTGAATTAAATCAAGTTATTTAAATTTTATAATAAATCACAACCAAACTTTATTTGCTACTGGACTAAATAACTATAATATAGTATTATTGGAATTAAATCAACAATCTTCATGCTACTGGATTCAAGCAATTGTAAAATGTTACAAACTTAAATGAAGTAAACAAAGAATAGCACACCTTAGTTTGTTGGCTTCACGAAATTTAAAGAGTTTGAATCAAGCTTTATTTGATATTTGCTACTACCTAAATCAATTTATTTCTTCAGTTGAAGTTCAGCAATTTGCAATTTCCTTGACACTGCCTTGATCACGATTACTGACTTTTTTTGCTTTAATTATCAGTTCTTGTCTCTGTTGCTCCTTTCTTACTCTCTGTCTATATTGCTCTTTTTTGATAATTAGGGTTTTGTAAAACTGCTACCATCTCTTTTTCTTTACTGCCAAGTTGTTAATCCCTCGTTCCTTCTTTCTATTTGTGTTAATCATGTATTTATATAAAAACTTACCTTGACCCTAAACCTAATTCAACTCTCATAAGTTAATTAGGAAGTCAATTGGCCAGTACAATTGTGATTAGGACTCAGATTAAATGCCGAAATTGACATGTAGTGCACCTCATATCGATTTGGGTTGTCCAAATCGATATGAGGCAGCCTCATATCGATTTAGGCTAACCAAATCGATATGAAATTGCCTCATATTGATTTTGCTTGCCAAAATCAATATGAGGTACTTGCCCATATCAATTTGGCAAGCTCAAATCGATATGGGCAGTACCCATATCAATTTGGGAGAACCAACACGACCAAAATCATTAATTTTGACTCAAACCGGTCCAAAATAATTAAACTTTCAGCCAATACTTTTGTAATTTTGATATAACCTCTAATTTAATTCTAAAATTAGGTTTAAGAAATCTAAATTCATAATGGACCAACATAAACCTTTTAAATTTAAACCGGTCCAAATTTAAGGGTCTACACCTTCTTTCACTAAGTATAATGGTACAGAAAATCCTCACTTGCATGTTAAGCAGTACATCACTACCATGCAGTCTGCTCGAGCTACTAAAGCCCAAACTCTGAGGTATTTTACGCTTTATTTGGACCCTGTTGTGCAAAATTGGTTTAATACTTTAGATGAAAGTACCCAAAAAGATTGGGTTATATTGTACAAAGCCTTCATTCAACAATATGGGTACAACGTCAAACTGAAAGTGACCCTGGTGGAGGTGGAAACTATCAAACAAAAGCAAAATGAGAATTATGTTGACTATATGAAGAGGTGGAGAAACAAGGTTGCACTGCTTAAGAAGAAACCAGATGAGTCTGACCAGATTTGAATGATAGTAAGGGGTATCCTACCCAGTCTACGTGAACGAATGTCTCACACTCTCATAAGGGATTTCAAAGATCTTCTCCAAGCTGGCTTACAGATAGAAGAATGTGAATGAGAGAAGAGCCATTTTTCTGCAAGAAATAATGAGAGAGGGAATTATCAGTATGGCGGCTAGAGTTCATAAAATGTAGTGGTGTCAATGCGACAACTGGTCAAGCAAATAAAAGATAATTTTCAGAGATGGGAAAACCTTTGTCTTGGGTTTTCAACAAGCTGCAAAAATAGGAGTTATTATAGCCACTGGCTCCACAACTGCTATAAGATCCTCTACCATTAAACTTTGATGCCAAGGCCTTCTGTCAATTCCATCAAATGCAAGGGCATGAGAAAGATAAATGTGCTCATTTAAGGCTCGAGATCTTAAATTTGATTTACAATAGAAAGTTGCCTGATCCTGATAAGCCCAATAACAAGAGCAATCCATTGCCTAAATTTGGAAGAGTGACATCCCCAGCAACCTTCGTGATAGGGGGAGGATTGAAGGAAGATTTTATTTTATCCTCTTTTCAAGATGAGAATGAAGGAGATATGAAGTGAAGAGAAAAGGCTCAACGAACTTCCCTTGGCTTGAATGTTGCTCATTTTATTTTGTTCTCTTTGGTATCTTATTGGAATAATTATATTTTTTAAATTAAAATTGTTTAAATAAATTGCTTTTGTTATATTTATAATTTTGTTATTATAGTTCATTTTGGTGCTCAACTGATGATGAATCTAGTTTGGTATTCATAAATTAGTATATCTATAAATTATAATTCAAATAACTTTACTAGGCGAGGGAAATTTTTTGTTGCATTGAGCTGTGTATGCTTACTTAGAGAGGGCTCATGCATAATTACATGTGTCTAGATTCTAGTCAGTCTTAGAACATGCTTTGATGAACTTTTGAGGTGAAATTGAACTTTACCTATTTAAGAGGGAGATGATCTAGACATTTTTTGGTAAGCCAACAACTAGTATCCACCCTATTAACATCAATCCCCAGTTTGTCCCCTTGAGCCTTCATGACATTTTAGCTTGCTTTTTATTTGCTTAAAGACCCAATAACCTACCCTGAGTTGTTGTTACACTTTTGACAAATCTAATGACTACTAAGGTAAAGGGGCAAGAAGATCAAGGAATACATGCATAATCAAGACCACAAAGAAATTGAATTTTACATGAACAAGATTTAATATCTCTAATCATTTTCATCATTGAGATAAAGTTAGGACAATGAAGTATTTATCCTCACTGAAGCAGACTTATGCCACTCTACTCATCCATTATCAGAAACACAAGTTGGTACAAACAAGACAACTCTTTTAGAGCTAGGACCTAAAAGAAAAGAAAAAGAAGTCAAAGTCAAAAAAAAAAGGAAGGAAAAAGAAAATAGAAAAGGAAATAGAAAAGAAAAGAAGAAAGAAAATAAAAAGAAGAAAAAGGAAAAGAAATAAAAACCCAAAAAGAGTGTTCAGAAAGCCAACCGACTTCTTCTTTACTTAAAACAAGCTGAAGACTTTCACTTAGTTTACGAGGACGGATTGACTTGAATTGGTCCAGCCTAGTGTAGACCCTTAATTTTTTACCCGGTCTGGTCCAATATATTTTAATTAGTCCAAAATAATTTTTATATTGTAGGATATATTTTAGTTAGTCCAAAATAATTTTTATGGTATCTTAATTAATTTTAATATTTATTTTAGTAAAAAATGATGAAATAAATAAAACTTCAAAAAAAATAAAAAATAACAAAAAAAATCGGCGATGAAAAAATCATCGCCGAAAGTCAGCGCGGGCCCGTGGGCATTTCTCCCGCAGAATTTTTCTGAGGGCAAAATGGCCTATGGGCCCATTCCGCGTGCACTGCAGCAGCCAGGTGTGGCAGCTTTTTTTGCCAGAGCAGTTTTTCCGCAGCAGTTTTTTTTCGCTAGCGAAATTTTTCCGACGCAAATTTTCCGAAACCTAATACAATTAGGTTTCGGTTTTCTTTTCTTATTCAATAAAGATGCCGTGAATAATTAGGAATGAAGGATAAAAAACTTCTATAAATAACAACACAAAAAAAAGGAGGAAAAAAAAAAGAAAATTGGACAAAAGCTGGAACAAAAGTGGATCCGAATCCGTGAAGGAAATCAGCTTGAATCAAGCTGATTTTTTGAGGGAGCAGAAAAACGATTTAAGCAATTCAAAGGAAAAAAGACTTGTTTTTTACCTTGTTCATCCAAGAAGCAATTTTTGGCAAAACTTACAAAATAAGGTTTGAATTCTTAATTTCTTTTATTTTTTTTTCACAGTAGCTTAATCATCACTTTGTTTCTTTTAATTCAAAAAATTTAGGACCTCAATTCACTTTTTCTAAGGCTTAAAAATCTTAAATCATAGCTTTATTTTTTAAAAGTTTAAAGATATTAGTTTTATTTCTTCAAAACCCCAAAATCAAAATTTGTTTTTCAAATTTTCAAAACTCTAAATTGTATTCTGTTTCCTTCCAAAAGACTTTAAAACATCTTTTTTGCTTTTATAAATTTTAAATCGTGTTGTTTATCTTCATAAAACTTCATAAAATTATCAATTGATTTTCCAAATCCTAAAAATAACTCATTACCCGAAACCCTAAATTCAAAAATCCTAAAACCCTAATTCAACTCCAAAACCTAAAATAGTGAACCCTAACCTCCTTAAAACCTTAAACATTAATTTTTTCTAAACCCTAATCCTTTAAAACTTTAAAAAAAACCATATAAACACAAATATTTAATTTTACACAGTAAGCTTGAAACCATAATTCAATGAATAGCCATAAACCACAAATCAAAAATGTTTTAAAGTGTCCAAACCCTAGTTTCATGATTTCACCATTCAAATATTAATTTAGTTAATCAAAGAGCTTTATCAACCTTTTAAAACATAAAACCTTAATCTATTTTAATTTCTTAAAAAACTCACAGTAGCCATAATTTAGACTTTTATTTGCTTTATTCAATTCTATATTTGATTATGCTTTGATTTATTTTATATGCTCTAATTTATTTAAGTTCAATGCTTGGCTTATTTAATTTATCATGGGTGGATGTTTACTTTCCATTGATATTTAAAATCTTTGATGAATGATTTATTTATTATGAATGGTTATTTACTTTTATCAATTTATTTAGGTTTTCAAATGTTGTAAGAGGTATGTTTCCACTTGGTGGGTACCTCATTAGTTAAATATCATGTAATTTAAATTACTTTTCTATTTTAGAACTAATGTAAAGGGCATGTTTCTACCTTTTGGTGGGTATCCTATTTAGGCATATGATGTAAGGACATGTTTCCATCTTTGGATGGGTGTCCATTTATTTGTTTTGCTTGGACTTTGCTTTGATTTTAATATATGATGCTTTCTTTCAATTATTGTGTTTAATATGGATAATATTATTATTCTTAAGAATTTTATAATATTAAGACCTGTAAAGGAGGCTGGTTCCAATGAACCGGGCGTTGTGGAGGTGCTGGGCCATTTCTCACCTTCCCCACACGTACCCAACTTTCCGAACCCATTAGGGGGTTGGGGATTCCTTAGAAATTGAGTCATCCACCTCTTTCTTTTTTTCTCGGCCCATCCGGGTGGCGACTCCATTTTCTTCGGACTTAGGTCCTTGTTCTCTAAGGCCCCGAGCCTAAACAGTGCCGAAGTCGCAAGAACCATTCCACTGGGAGTGGGGGCGAAAATCCCCGCTCACAGTGGTGAATCCACTGGGGATAAGAGAAGTTGATTCTGTTGGTCTTTATATTATTCTATTCTTTCTTGTAATGATATTATCCATTGCATCATCTTAGATTGCATCGTGTGCGTGAGTTAGGACACCCATGTTACCGTGTTGTGTTATGTAAGGGATACCATACTTTCACTCAAGGTATGGAGATCGAGCATGGAATAACCACTCATAGCCTCGTACCATTTGGTATACACTTTCTATGGGAACCTAAGCCTTTTAACCCAAAGACTAAAGCTCATGTAATTGGCCTAGTTACTTTCCTTAGGTTTCACCCTAAATGCATGTTGTTTGACTATGGTTAATTTATCTTGGCTTAAATCATGGCTTATTTGGTTTGTTCTTTTTCTAATATGACCTAAGTACATTGTAAGCTCAAAATAAATCTTTCTTTCAAAATTTTTCAAGATGGTCTTTGGACATAAGACTTTTCTAAAAACAAATCAAATTCTTTGGCCCATGGCCCAAATACTAAGCCCCAAATCCATTTTTCTAAAATCTTTTAGAATGGGCTTAGAAACAAAATTATTTTCACCCAACCTTTTTTTACAAAGAGCTTACAAAATATTTAGGTCAATTAAGAAAAACCAAAAAATCAATTGTGGGCCTAGTTTACACTAAGAATAAATTAACCATGGGCTTTTTTTTGGCATGAATCATTAGTTACCTTTTTTCAAGTGAGAAATCTATCTGTAATAAACCTCTTAATTTAGTTTTAATCCAATATAGCATAAAAGCTACTATAGTTGGTTGAATGGATTAAAGCCTAATTAACGGAAATTACTATAAATGGACTTCCATTTTCGAAAGTATAAATATTGGTTGAAACATCCGAGGGAATCATTCAAAAGAAAGATGCCCCATGTTGGTATTTTGTTAACTACATACCTAGGAAAAGAGACTCGCCATTCGTGTGTGGATGTTATAAGGTTGGAAGGAACGTCCTAATTATCTTTCTTTGTTGATTATTCGTGCATACATGCATACATTTGCATCTCATATCATGGATCCTTTCTGGCTCACAGCCCTGGATTACGATAGTATAAAAGCTTACGACAATCTGACCTACACCAAAAGCAAAGAATTTAGCAATGACTTAATCACTTGCTCGCCAAAAGCAATGGAACCCGAACAAATTCAAAGAATGGTGGATGATGCCCTCAATGCCAAAATGGAAGAAATAAAAGAGGCCATGGCCGAGACCATAAAGAATCAACTAGCTGCAATTTTAGGAAACCATGTCGAAGCATCTGTTAGCACCAAGAAAGTCAAGGGGAAGGCTAAAGTTGATGAAGTAGCTTTTGATGATGATAAGGTAATCATTGATTATGATGATTGGGCTTAATACTACCAAGATCTTCAAGGCAAAAAGGAGCCAAAGGCCGTTGAGAAGGCAACTATTGAAAAGATCGAGACATTAGATATTGAGAAGATGATTGCTGATTTGGAAAAGAAATTTGAGAAGAAGCTAAAAACTAAAGAAATGTCCGAAGTTGATAAATTATTTGAGCTAGATGAAGAAGTCCCGTACAAGTTTAAGATGCCATCTTTAGCAAAGTTTGATGGAACCAGAAATCCTCATCTCCATGTGAAACAGTATATCACTGCTATGCTATCTGCCCGAGCTACTAAGGCTCAAACTCTAAGGTACTTCATGCTCTCATTGGACCCTGTTGTCCAAAATTGCATTAATACCTTAGATGATGGAACACAAAAGAGTTGAGATTTGCTATACAAGGCCTTCATCCAGCAATATGGGTATAATGTCAAGTTGGAAGTTACCTTAATGGAAGTTGAGTCCATTAGGCAACGGCCAAATGAGAATTTTGTGGACTATGTGAAACGATGGAGAAATAAGGCCGCTTTGCTCAAGAAAAGGCCCGACGAATCCGATCAAATAAGGATGATCGTGAGAGGCGTTCTGCCCAATCACAGTGAAAGGCTGTCTCACACCCTTATAAGGGACTTCAAAGATCTTCTCCAAGCTGGTCTACAAATTAAAGAGTGGGAAAGGGAGAAGAATCGCTTTTCAATAAAAAGGAATGAGAAAGGGAATTACCAGTCGAGCAATCAAAGCACACAAAAGGAAGCTGATGTTAATGTCACTAGTCAAGGAGGAATGAGACAGTTTTTAGAATTAGGGAACCTACTGTCTTGGGTTCTCAATAAGCTACAAAAGAAGGGATTGTTACAACCCTTGACTCCTCATCCTTTGCCTAATCCTCTTTCACTTAACTTTGATACTAATGCATTTTGCCAATTCCATCAAAGGCCTGGACACGAAACAGACAATTGTATGAAGTTGAGACATGAGATCCAGAATTTAATTGATAATGACAAGTTGCCTGAGTCGGACAAGCCTGATACCAAAGGTAATCCATTTCCAAGGTTCAACAGAGTACCTCCACTGCCAACCTTCATGGTGGGAAAAGGATTGGAAGAAGATTTTATTTTATCATCCTTCCAAGATGGGGATATTGGAGATGGGGAAGGCAAAGAGGCTTAACTCAACGAACTTTCCTTAGCTTGAATGTTGCTTTTCAAAATTTGCTTTAATATTTAATTAGAACAATCGTGTTTTTTAAATTTGTTTGAATAAATTACTTTTATCAAAAATTTTGTTCGTCTTTGTTCATTTTGGTGCTCAACCAATGAGGAATTTAGTTTGATGTTTATAAATTAATGTGTCTAGGCATCATGACTTAAATGACTTTACTAGGTGAGGAAATTGCTCTATAGCATTGAGTTGTGTATGCTTACTTAGAGAGGGCTCCTGCATAATTACCTTTGTCTAGGTCCTAGTCAGTCTTAGAACATGCTTTGACAAACTTTTGAGGCGAAATTGAACTCTGCTTATTTAAGAGAGAAATGATCTAGGCATTGTTTGGTTAGCCAACAACTAGTATCCACCCAATTAAACATCAATCTCTGATGGTCCCTTTGAGCCTTCATAAAATTTTAGCTTTCTTCTAATTGGCATATAACCCCAATAACCTACCCTGAGCTATTGTGATACTTTTGACAAGTCTTATGATCACTAATATGAAGAGCCAAGAAGTTCAAAGAAAGAAATGAATACCATGAAGATAGTTGAAGCTCTCAAGACCATAAGAGTAGTTGATGTTTTTAAGACCATAAGGATAGTTGATGTTTTCAAAATCATAAGGGTAGTTGAAGTTCACTTAATATCTCCAATATATCAAGACAACATCAACATCAGAATAACAAATGATTTATCCCTGTTAAAGAAGATTTATGTTACTCCACTCATCCATTATTGGAAGCCCAAGTTAGTATAAACAAGACAACTCTTTTAGAGCTAGAACAAAAAAAATAAGAAGAAGAAAAAAGAGAAGAAAAGAAAACAAAAAAGGACAAAAGAAAAGAAAAAAAAAAAAAAAAAGAGAAAAAAGAAAAGAAAACCCAAAATGGTTCAAAAAGCCAACTGAGTTCTCTTTTACCTAAGACAACAAAAGGCTTCCATTTAATTTATAAGGACGGTTTGACTTGAATTGGTCCAACCCAACCAACGATTCAAAAAAAATCAAAGAAAAGGAGAAAGATCATTCAGTTCTTGAAAGTTCTGTACTTGACAGTCCTACAAGGAAGAAGGTCAAAGTGATAAAATACTCAAAGAAAGGGAAGAGTAAGAAAAAGAAAAAGAAAGAAAAAGGGAGAAGAAGAAAAGAAATGAATTTGGGAACCAAACTTTTTGCAAGGGCAAAAGTTGTCCTAATCAAGATCCAAATTAATGCCAAGAAGATAGAAGGAATTTGGAGTCTAGTAAGATTTCCTCCAAGCTACCTAAAATTCAAACAAGAAATTTGTAGTATGAGGGTTTGTCCCTTGTGTCACACCAACTCCAATCTCAAAATGGCCTTCACTTTCATAGACCCCATTTCAAGCCTATTAAAGACCTGTTGATCACTCTTGGTAGGTAGAGTCTATTAGTGGAGATAGTTTGGATGAGCATGCATATGAGATAGACAATATTTAAACTCAATGAGATCTTTGGCCAAGTAATGTGTATGTGCCTATCTGAAGTGCAACAATTCTTACTTAAATAGAAATGATTCCCGAGTTTAGTACGGTAACTAGGGTTGTCATGTTATAGATATGTTATTTTGGAAAATCAAGTCCTGAGGTACATTGACATTAATTTGGAAAAGCCAACATTTGATTTTAAAATCAAAATTCAAAAAAAATTCAAAAAAAAGTGTTTTGTCATACAAAGCCTTCAAGTTAAGGGAAGTATGTTGAACCTCCAAAGGACACATTGGGCAAAGGAAATTATTATTGGTAAAGTTATGAAGAAACTACCAACCGATATGCTGAAATATAGTTTGAAATGGATGCATCCCTGACTCTGCTGCTTAGGGTCTCCACCACTCATGTTTTCAACATCTTGAAGATAAAAGCCACAAATGCAAAAGCTTTCGATCATTCCAATGCAAGACTTGAACAAGCGTCAAAACAGAACCAATGAGAACACTTCTGCTGATCACCTTGTTCTGTACCTTATTCTGTGAGTCAATGGAACAACTGTAAGTATTATTCATGCATTTCATGCATACATGAGCATATCACATCGCACTTTCTTGTCTTGTGTTGTCTATTCCTTGTCAAAATGAACAGTAAACACCTTGCGAAGTAAAGAATCAAAAGAAGATATTGAATCAAGAGGGAACGGAAAGCCTATTTGCTTGTGCAAGCTCCAATCATTTTGCAAAAGAAGAAATAGGTGCTTGTGCAATGAACTAGATGGCAAAAACATCAATCAGAGCCTGCATAGAAAAATCATGGGTTTGAGCCTACACAGGGGGCAAAGTTTCTCCCTTTCAATTTTTTTAGTCTATATATAAAATGTTTTCAAACTCACTTACAAATATTTTGCCACGCAGGGGGGCAAGTAGAGGATAGAAGGTCCAATTAAAAATAGCTAAAATTTTGCAAAAGTGCAAAGGAAGAACAAAAAAAGAATGGAATAAAAAAAAAGAAAATTAGAATTCTCAAAAGAATGAAAATGCAAAAGACAAAAGATCAATCCAGCTAAAAGAGCTGATGCCAGGGTAAAGACCCGACCTCCAGTAGATAAAGATCCATGTTTCAAGGGTAAAGACCTGGTCTCCAAAGGATGAAGATCCATTTACAAAGGGTGAAGACCTGATTTCCAAGGATGAAGATCCATTTGCAAGGGTGAAGGCCCGATCTCAAAGGATGAAGATCCACTTGCAAGGGTAAAGACCCGATCTCAAAGGATGAAGATCCATTTGCAAGGGTGAAGACCCGATTTCAAAGGATAAAGATCCATTTACAAGGGTGAAGACCCAATCTCAAAGGATGATAATCCATTTTTCAAGGGTAAAGACCTGATCTCAAAAGATGAAGATCCGATCTCAAAGGATGAAGATCCATTTTGAGGGTGAAAAACCACAATGCATAGAATAACCGAAGCAGTCAGACTTCTCAAATGATAAAAGGTCAGTCAAACTCAGTCTTGGGTCCAAGCATCCAAATTAAATTCAATCTCGGGTCCAGAACCAAAAATACCCTTAGGTCCAGAACCTAGAATCTTTTTAAGTCCAGAACTTAGCTCGGGTCCAAAGCCCAAATTTTCCTTAGGTCCAGAACCTAAAATCTCTTTCAAGCCCAAAACTTAGCTCGGGTCCAGAGCCCAAATTTTCCTTAGGTCCAGAACCTAGAATCTCTTCTAAGTCCAAGAACTTAGCTCGGGTCCAGAATCCAAATTTTCCTTAGATCCAGAACCTAGAATCTCTTTTAAGTCCAGAAATCAATCTCGGGTCCAAGCACCCATTCTCGGGTCCAAGTACCCAAATCAAATAAATTTCGGGTCCAAGTACCCAAATCAAATCAATCTCGGGTCCAAGCACCCATTCTCAGGTCCAAGTACTCAAATCAAATCTAATCTCGGGTCCAAGTACCCAAATCAAATAAATCTCGGGTCCAAGTACTCAAATCAAATAAATTTCAGGTCCAAGTACCCAAATCAAATCAATCTCGGGTCCAAGCACCCATTCTCGGGTCCAAGTACCCAAATCAAATCTAATCTCGGATCCAAGTACCCAAATCAAATCAATCTCGGGTCCAAGCACCCATTCTCGGGTCCAAGTACCCAAATCAAATAAATTTTAGGTCCAAGTACCCAAATCAAATCAATCTCGGGTCCAAGCACCCATTCTCGGGTCCAAGTACCCAAATCAAATCAATTTCGGGTCCAAGTACCCAAATCAAATATAATCTCGGGTCTAAGTACCCAATCTCGGGTCCAAGTACCCAATTTCGGGTCCAAATACCCAAATCAAATCAATTTCGGGTCCAAGTACCCAAATCAAATCTAATCTCGGGTCTAAGTACCCAATCTCAGGTCCAAGTACCCAATCTCAGATCCAAGTACCCAATCTCAGGTCCAATCTTAGGTCCAAGTACCCAAATTCAATCAATCTCGGGTCCAAGTACCTAAATCAAATCAATTTCGGGTCCAAGTACCCAAATCAAATCTAATCTCGGGTCCAAGTACCCAAATTCAATCCAATCTCGGGTCCAAGTACCCAAATCAAATCAATCTCAGGTCCAAGTACCCAAATCAAATTCAATCTCGGGTCCAAGTACCCAAATCAAATTCAAGCTTAGGTCTAAGTACCCAATCTCTGGTACAAGTACCCAAATCAAGTCCAGAACTCGAACTGGGTCTAGAACCCAAAACAAATTCAAATAATCATCTCATAAAAAATTAAGTCTTATTGCTTTTCACTCTCTTTCATTAAAGTTTCAGATCATTCAAGCAAGGGGAAAACTGTAGACCCTTAATTTTTTACCCGGTCCGGTCCAATATATTTTAATTAGTCCAAAATAATTTGTGTTGTCCGATATATTTTAGTTAGTCCAAAATAATTTTTATGATATCTTAATTAATTTTAATATTTATTTTAGTAAAAAATGGTGAAATGAATAAAAATTCAAAAAAAATAAAAAATAACAAAAAAAATCGGCGACGAAGAAATCGTCGCCGAAAGTCAGAGCGAGCCCGTGGGCATTTCGCCCGCAGAAAACTGCCGCAGAATTTTTCTGCAGGTGAAATGCCTACGGGCCCATTCCGTGCATCCTACGGGCCCTTTTTGCATGCGCTGCTGCAGCAGCTTTTTATGCCAGCGCAGTTTTTCCGCAAAAGTTTTTTTTCACCAGCAAAATTTTTCCGACTCAAATTTTTTGAAACCTAATACAATTAAGTTTCGATTTTCTTTTCTTATTCAATAAAGATGCCATGAATAATTGGGAATGAAAGATAAAAAGCTTCTATAAATAACAACACAAAAAAGGAGGGAAAAAAAAAGAAAATTGGACAGAAGCTTGAACAAAAGTGGATCCGAATCCGTGAAGGAAATCAGCTTGAATCAAGCTGATTTTTTGAGGGAGCAGAAAAACGATTTAAGCAATTCAAAGGCAAAAAGACTTGTTTTTTACCTTGTTCATCCAAGAAGCAATTTTTGGTGAAACTTACAAAATAAGGTTTGAATTCGTAATTTCTTTTGTTTTTTTTTTCACAGTAGCTTAATCATCACTTTATTTCTTTTAATTTAAAAATTTTAGGACCTCAATTCACTTTTTCTAAGGCTTAAAAATCTTAAATCGTTGATTTATTTTCTAAAAGTTTAAAGATATTAGTTTTATTTCTTCAAAACCCCAAAATCAAAATTTGTTTTCCAAATTTTCAAAACTCTAAATTGTATTCTGTTTCCTTCCAAAAGACTTAAAAACATTTTTTTTGCTTTTATAAATTTTAAATCGTGTTGTTTATCTTCATAAAACTTTATAAAATTATCAATTGATTTTCCAAATCCTAAAAATAACTCATTACCCGAAACCCTAAATTCAAAAATCCTAAAACCCTAATTCAACTCCAAAACCTAAAATAGTGAACCCTAACCTCCTTAAAACCTTAAACCTTAATTTTTTCTAAACCCTAATCCTTTAAAACTTTAAAAAAACCATATAAACACAAATATTTAATTTTACACAGTAAGCTTGAAACCATAATTCAATGAATAGCCATAAACCACAAATAAAAAATGTTTTAAAGTGTCCAAACCCTAGTTTCATGATTTCACCATTCAAATATTAATTTAGTTAATCAAAGAGTTTTATCAACCTTTTAAAACATAAAACCTTAATCTATTTTAATTTCTTAAAAAACTCACAATAGCCATAATTTAGACTTTTATTTGCTTTATTCAATTATATATTTGATTATGCTTTGATTTATTTTATATGCTCTAATTTATTTAAGTTCAATACTTGGCTTATTTAATTTATCATGGGTGGATGTTTACTTTCCATTGATATTTAATATCTTTGATGAATGATTTATTTATTATGAATAGTTATTTACTTTTATCAATTTATTTAGGTTTCCAAATGTTGTAAGATCTATGTTTCCACTTGGTGGGTACCTCATTAGTTAAATATCATGTAATTTAAATTATTTTTCTATTTTAGAACCAATGTAAAGGGTATGTTTCTACCTTTTGGTGGGTGTCCTATTTAGGCATGTGATGTAAGGACATGTTTCCATCTTTAGATGGGTGTCCATTTATTTGTTTTACTTGGACTTTGCTTTGATTTTAATATAATGATGCTTTCTTTCAATTATTGTGTGTAATGTGGATAATATTATTATACTTAAGAATTTTACAATATTAAGTCCTGTAAAGGAGGCCGGTTCCAATGAACCGGGCGTTGTAGGGGTGCTGGGCCATTTCTCACCTTCCCCACACGTACCCAACTATCCGAACCCATTAGGGAGTTGGGGATTCCTTAGGAATCGAGTCATTCACCCCTTTCTTTTTTCCCGGCCCGTCTGGGTGGCAACTCCATTTTCTTCGGACTTAGGTCTGTATTCTCTAAGGCCCCGAGCCTAAACAGTGCCGAAGTAGCAAGAACCATTCCACCGGGAGTGGGGGCGAAAATCCCCACTCACACCTAGCCAAAGATTCAAACACATAAGGGAAAGAGTATCTTTCATTTTATCCAATATTGCCCCAGGTTCACAATCTTGAAAGTCTTACACTTGATATTCTAAAAGGAAAAATGATGAAAAAGGGTGGTCTAAAGATCAAGATAGTACTTATTGGATCTAGATTTCTGCCAAGAAGATGGAAGGATATTCAAGCTTTGTATTTTCATGAATTCAAAAGGAAATGGTGCCCAAAGGTTAAGAATACCCCTAACAACAATAAGAAGTTTATAGTATAAAGGTTTGTCAGCAGTGTCACATTAACTCCAATTTACAAATAGCCTTCATCTAACCCATATCCATTATAGACCCATTTCAAGCCTATTAAGGACCTATTGATCTCACTTGGTAGGTAGAGTCTATTAGTGGAGATTGTTTGATTAAGCATGCATATATGAGATCGATAATATTTAAGCTCAATGAGACCCTTTGGCCAAGTAATGTGTATGTGTCTATCTAAAGTGCAACAAATCTTTCTCAAATGGAAATAATTCCTAAGCTTAGTATGGTAACTAGGGTTGTCATGTTATAGATATATTAATTTGGAAAAATTGAATCCTGAGGTATAATGACACCAATCTGACAAAGCAAAAATGTGATTTTTAAAATTAAAAAAAGGGTATTTTTTGTTACATGAGCTTTCAAGCTTAGGGAAGTGTGTTGCATTGTTAAACCTTAAAGGAGATATTGGAAGTCATGAAGAAGTTACTAACTGATGTGTTGAATCATGGGTTGAAACGGCATCTTCTATGCATCTAACTACCCTGTTGGGGCCTCAACTACTCATGTTTTGTACATGTGGAAGATAAAGCCATAGTTATGAAGTCTTCTATTATTTTGAACGAGCATCTAGAAGGAACCAATTGGAGCACTTTAGTTAATCACCTCAGTCTGTTAGTCAATGGAACCACTGTAAGTATCACTCATGCATTCATGCATACATGAGCATATCACATTGCATTTTTATTGTCTTGTGTTGCCTATTGTTTGTTAAAGTGAACAGTAGACGCAATAAAGTAAACAATCAAAAGTTGATATAGAATCACGGAGGGCATGAAAAGGCCATTGCAAAAAGAAAGAGAAGATGAATGTTTGTGAAACATACCAGACAAAATATATACATCAATCAAAGCCTGCATTGGTTTAAGTATACGCAGGGGAAAAACTTATCCTTGTCAATTTTTGAATTTATATATTAAACATTTTTAGACTCACATTCAATGTTTTGCCACACAAGGGGCAAAGCGAGGGTATGACGGGCAAAAATAGCTGAATGGCCTAATTTTCTACGAAAGTGCAAAGTGAAGAATCCATTTAAGAAGGAACAAGAAGAAAATCAGAACTCTCAAATGAATGAAGATACAAAAGATAAAAGATCAGGACAAAGTTCCAAGATAAAAAGATCGGTCCAGCTAGAAGAGCTAAAGCCAGTGCAGGATAATGTCTAAAGATGAAGATCCATTTTGATGGGTGAAGACCCAATCTTCAAAAGATAAAGATCCTTTTTTGAAAGGTAAAGGCCCACAAACCATTAAATAATGGAACAACCAGTTAGAAGAAAGTCAAATTCTCATATAACAAAAGGTCAACCAAGCTAGAAGAGCTGAAGTTGATCTATTTTTTCTCAAAGTATCCAATCTTGAGTCCAGAACCCAAACTAATCTTGGGTTGAGTACCCAAATCAAGTCTTGGTTCGAGAACCTAAATCTAGTCTCAGATCAAGGACCTAAATCCAGTATCGGGTTGAGAACCCAATTCTAGTTTCAGATTAAGAACCCAAATCCAGTATCTAGTTGAGAACCCAAATCTAGTTTCGGATTGAAAATCCAAATCCAGTATTAGGTCTAGAACCTAAATCCAGTATCGGGTTGAGAACACAAATCCAATATCGGGTCCAAAATCCAAATCCAGTTTCGGATCCAGAACCTAAATCTAGTTTCAGGTCGAGAGCCCAAATCCAGTCTCGGTTTAAGAACCAAATCCAGTCTTCAAGTTGAGAACCCAAATCATTTTCAAGTCCAGAATTCAATCTGGGTCCAAAACCCAAACTAACTTAGGTTTAGAACCCAAACCATTTTCAAGTTCAGAACTCTATCCTGGTCCAGAACCCAAACCAACACGGGTCCAGAACCTAAACCATTTTTGAGTTTAGAACTCAATTCGAGTCCAGAACCCAAACTAACTCAGGTCCAAAACCCAAATTATTTTTGAGTCCAAAACTCAATCCGGGTCCAAAACCTAAACCAACTTGGGTCTAGAACCCAAATCATTTTTTAGTCCACAGCTCAATCCAAGTCTAGAACCCAAACCATTTTTGAGTTTAGAATCCAGTTCGGGTCAAAAATTCAAACCAACTTGGGTCCAAAATCCAAATTATTTTCAAGTTCAGAACTCAGTCTGAGTCTACAACCCAAACCCACTTGGGTCTAGAACCCATCTTTATCCAAAAATCAACTCAAAGTTATGTTGCTTTTCATTCTCTTCTATTAAAGTTTCAGATCGCTCAAGCAGGAGGCACACTATAGACCCCTACTTTTGGCCCTAAGCTAGTCCAATCCAAATTAAAGAAGGTCAAGCCAAATTCGGTCCAATTTTAAAAGTTAAAACCTAGTTTATAGCTTTAATTTAGGTTGGTCCAATTTTAAAAGATCTAAAATAAGTTGGTTGAATTTTAAATGCCTAAAATGGGTCCGATACAATATTAAAATTCCTAAACAAGTTGGTCCATGCCCAAAAGTATATGCTTTGTCATGCCCAATTTGCCACAGGACTTGCCTAGGGTGAATTGGCATGCCTAATTAGCCACAGGCCCTTGCCTGGGGCAAATTGGCCCAATTCGCCATAAGGGCCTTGGGTCTTGAGTTTAGATGTTAATTTTAAATTTTAGGTGTCATTACGTCTAGATGCAGTTTGAATTAACTTTCAATTCTAATTCTAATCAAATTAGCTTCAAGAGTTTTAAAATTCAAGGTGAAGTAAGACTCGGATATAAGGATAAAACCTAATATGTTTTCTTATAAATAGAGGATTTAAAAAGCTTCGAAAGGGGGCCATCAATAATTATCAAGCAATGAGCAACAAAAGAAATTAAAAACCCTAGCAGTATTGAGGGAGAATTAGAAGCACACAAAATCAAGAAAGAGACAGAGAATATAAAACATCAACAAACCAAAAGGCAGTGGACATTGCCTTTACTTTGCTCAATCGAGACTTAAATACTAGTCCAAGCAGGACGTTTGAAACCAACATACAATTTCGTGAAGCCAACAAATGGAGTTTTGGTTTCATTACTTAATTCATTTAAGATTACAGTAGTTAACTTTGATCATTGTTTTGCAAGTGTTTAAATATCCAGTAGTAATTGTTATTTTATCATGCAGTGGTCATCTTTATGCAGTAGCAATTAATGTGTTAAGAATACATAATTGCAACTCTAATAAACACTAACTAGTAAAACCATAATCCAAAACCTCAAACCTTAATATCCTAATATCCAGTAACCTAATTTCTGAAACCCAAAATCCAAAACCCTAGTTTCTAAATTAAAAACCCTAATCCTTTTTCAAAACTTCCAGAATCTTAGTTTTCAAAAAAATCCAAAACCTAATTTCCAAACCTTAATTTTGTAAAATCCTAGTTTGATCACTATAACCCTAGTTTAAGAAAAATCCTAATTTATATAAATATAAAACCTTAGTTTATATAGAAATCCTAATTTCATAATAAATCATATCATGTAAATCGTTTATCTTTCGGGGACGCCGTTCCCTTAACCCCCACCCGCTAACTAGCTAGAGGGATCGCCGTTCGCGATTCCTCGTGAATGGGGTCAATATTTATTTGTGAATTATAATTCTTTATGATTAACCTTAATTTCCTTTTATTAAACTCTAATTTTTTATTATTGTTGTGATGATTAAACTATATTCTTAGATTACATATTTTATTATGAATGATTGAACTATACTTATTTATTAGTTGTATTTTTAAGGATGTAAAAAGCATGTTTCCACTTGTGGGTGAATTATTTATTTTACTTATATAATTTATTTTATTTTATAGATTTTGGGATAATTGTAAGGGACACATTTCACCTTTTAGTGGGTGTCCTATTTTATTTAATTGTAAGGATATTTGACATTGTAAGGGCATGTTTCCATCCTTGGATGGGTGCTTATTTTATTTATTTTACATCCTAGCCCATCTGGGTGGCTAACTCCATTTTTTTTCAGGTTTAGGAATGTATTCTCCAAGAGTTCCTCCACTATAATTAGTTCCGGAATTATTGCTTTGGCCTATCTCATCAATAATGACACGAGTGTGTCTCGCTAGTGGACGTAGCAATCTCTGTGACACCCAGTGTCTCACCCAGTGTCCTATTTTATATAGAAATCCTAATTTCATAATAAATCATATCATGTAAATCGTTTATCTTTCGGGGATGCCGTCCCCTTAACCCCCACCCGCTAACTAGCTAGAGGGATCGCCGTTCGCGATTCCTCGTGAATGGGGTCAATATTTATTTGTGAATTATAATTCTTTATGATTAACCTTAATTTCCTTTTATTAAACTCTAATTTATTATTATTGTTGTGACGATTAAACTATATTCTTAGATTACATATTTTATTATGAATGATTGAACTATACTTATTTATTAGTTGTATTTTTAAGGATGTAAAAAGCATGTTTCCACTTGTGGGTGAATTATTTATTTTACTTATATAATTTAATTTATTTTATAGATTTTGGGATAATTGTAAGGGACACATTTCACCTTTTAGTGGGTGTCCTATTTTATTTAATTGTAAGGATATTTGACATTGCAAGGGCATGTTTCCATCCTTGGATGGGTGCTTGTTTTATTTATTTTACATCCTAGCCCATCTGGGTGGCTAACTCCATTTTTTTTTCAGGTTTAGGAATGTATTCTCCAAGAGTTCCTCTACTATAATTAGTTCCGGAATTATTGCTTTGGCCTATCTCATCAATAATGACACGAGTGTGTCTCGCTAGTGGACGTAGCAATCTCTGTGACACCCAGTGTCTCATCCACAGCATAATCATATATTTGACACCAAATGTGTCTCACTTAGGAGTGTAGTAATCATCTCTATGACACCAGTGTGTCTCACCCCATCAGCGAAAGGCATGCCAAACTACCAAACCCAATGTTATGGAACTAACTACAGTATAACAAAACACACAATCCCATTTGTCAATTCATATTTTCTTTCTCATCTCATACTTTTCACATATCATTATCATTCTTTCATTCTCATTTCGCATCGCACATTCAATCATAATACACATACAACTTTGCAAACAATACAGGTGTGGCTCTCTTCCACATTTGAGTACACAACTTACTCTTATCACAATTTATACAAATATCATATTTAGCCATCCTCACATGGCTAAATCATGCCATAAAAATATCATTTCTCACATTGTTACTTCAAATAATGTCACACACAGATTTATTGAAGTCATAAAACTCATGAATAAACAATTTGATGTAATTATAATATGTTTTATCAATTCAATTGATAAAACATATCCATCAAGATATGTACTTGCCTCTAATTGTCAAACTCACGTCAAACTCCTCAAATCTTCACTTTCTCTAAATCTTCATAACTTGATCTCCTAATCATGATATGAATAATCAAGTTATTAATAACATCAATCTATATATCTCAATTATGCAACTTAAATTCTCTCTTTCCTTCTCAACTCATAACACTTAATTCAATACTCTATACTTTGGAGTTTCTCTTTAATCAAGACTATATTAAGTTTCCAAACTAACAATAATATCATAATCACCTCATCTTTATCATTTTACTATAGATTTAAGCATAAATCAACTAATAACAAAGTATCTCTTTAATCATACTAACCTCTTTCTTTTTCCTTTTTAGTCTTGATCCAAATCTCCTCTTGTTAATCACTCTAGAGAGGTTTGATCAATAGATCTAGTGTTTTTCTCACTTAATCAAGGGTTTTTTTAAGATGAAAAGATAGAGAAATTTGAGAGAGAAAGTGAAAAAGACCGACTGAATGACTTAGAAAATTCTAGAACCATATATATAGAAATGAAGGCCACGACCGTGGCACCCAAAAGCCACGCCCGTGGGTAACATCTCAGTATCCTGCACCACCTTAGTCAAATCATCACCACGACCGTGGCACTCTAATTGCCATGCCTGTGGGATCCCAAATACCTCTACCACTCTAAATTCAAATTTCCAAACATTCTAATCCATAAAGCCACAGTCCTGGCCCTTCATTGCCACATGCCCGTGGAATAGAAAGTATCACAGCCAAAATAGAAAAGTTCATCAAACAGAATCAACACACATGCCATGACCATGGCTCACTAATGCCATGCCCGTGGGTATCAAAATCATGCTGTTTCTCACTCCAAACATCAAGAATTCAAAAATTGGGATGTTACAAAATAGGCCTAAACCCGGAGAAAAAAGTTGCCACCTAGATGGACTGGGAAAGAAAGGGGTAGTGACTCAATTTCTAAGAAATCTCCAACCGCCTACTGGATTTTGAAAGTTGGATACGCATAGCCATAATAGGACATATCTTACTATCGTTATACACCCGGTTCATTAGAATCGGCCTCATTTTTAAGTCATAGTATTATATTATTTTTAAATATCAAAAATATTATTCTCTATGCACATAATAAGAATATGCAAAGGACAAATAGAGACATTTTTATTACAGATTAGATAAAATAAGTACATAGTATGAAAATATTCAAAACAGATAAAATAAACAAAATGAAAAACAATTGAGCACCCGTCGTGATGGAAACATCCCTTACAATTGATAATTAATCATATACATCATATCTAGAAAATAAAAAAGCATAGATTACTACATCATGTCTCAAAATTAGAATAAGATTGAGCAAATAAGTAAATGATGCATCAAGATTTACATAAAATCACAAAAGGCATAATAATCATTCCAAATAGCCACAATCCATCACCAATAATAAAAAAATATTCATTTTATAGCATTACAACAAAAACATAGACAAAATTGAGTGCAGAATATAAATCAAAGTAAAGCGTTTTAAAATCACATATCATGTCACAATTACTAAAAAAAAAATGTCACAGTTTATCACTAATCATCATATTAAGGCTAAATGAATGCATTAGATAAAATTGGGAAGAAATCATATATGGCACATTTATCAAGGCAAATCGAGTTTACTTAAGAAAAGTTTTTCTTTTAATTCAAGATGTCAAATTTTCGTTCTAAATGCCTCAAAACATGTTAAACATATGATCATGTTTGTTAATTTGAAAATTTGGTTCAAAAATTTGCTCAATATGAAAATTGAGGTAAAATTTGATCCAAAATTCAAAAATTGAGTTTTCTTCAAAAATTATAGACATCATTGTTAATCATCTTAAAACATCTTAAAGATAATAAAAATAGTTTTAAATTGAAAGATTTTGAAAATGGATCAAAAATCATGCAAAATTGATGTAAAATGAGGTTCTTTCGGTTTCCGGCAAAAGTCCAATGTTCGAACCAATTCAAGCTCTAAACTGTAGGAACTTTTTGATGTTCAAAATGATTCATTACTATCCTCAAAATTCTAGGTTGGTTTTTGTTCAAATAGTGTCTAAAAAATCCCAACTTTTGTCCATAATGAATCCAAATTAGCAAAGGATCAAGGATTAGTTCAATGTAATCCCAAAATCAAAGTTTCAAGCAATAGTTCAAGGAAAAAAAAGCCCAAAACATGTCCCAAATCTATTGTCCTCACCCATATTCCCTGCTAAATATTCGATCAAGAGAAGTTTCAAATATTAAAATCACAAGAACAACATTTTAACTCATTTTAGGATTCATATTAACATGTTTTAAAGTTTAATCCATTTTAATCACAATGAAAACAAAAGAACCAAGAATAAAGAAGCATGAAAGAGAGGAAAGAAGTAAAAGAAAAACAAAACAAAGAAAATAAGGCTAAAAAATACAAACCAGTGAGTAGGCTCCACCAAGTCTTCAAATCTTTAAGAAAAACACAAAAAAAACCCTAAAAATCCCCAAAAACTCGTGTTTTGGGTTATGGATTCAAGCCTTTTATGAGATTTCTTCACAAGTTTCAAATTTTGGATGTGTTTGGATGTTTAGAAAGTGATTTTGAAAATTTTGGAAAGTTTATGAAGAAATTTTGACAGAGTTTCTCCTTAAAATCACAAAAATTCCCTTTTGGCGGATCCGCTAGATGGCCCAAAAAGTCAATTTTTTGACTTTTCGGACCTGATTTTGGGATTCTTGGTCTCATAAGATTTTTTTACCTCTGAGTACACTATAATGCTCAAAAAAGGATTTTTGAAACTTTTTAAAATGAGTTTTGGAGAAATTTTGACTAAAAACTCTAAAAAGTCAATTTTTAGCTTTACGGTCCAATTTTCATATTTTTGGCCTCCTAAGATTTTTTTAATGTCCCAAATCTCTTGGAATGATTAAAAAAGTGTTTTGATATTGTTTTAAATGAGTTTTGCAGAAATGTTCGACAAAAAAAAACACTAAAAAGCCCATTATAACCCATATTAAAGACTCGCGTCAAACTTAGCCTAAAATCTTTATTTTATGGTTATTTTCATTATTTTTAATATATTTTAAGATTTAACATTTACATATATTTTTCATTTTTTCAAGAAGATGTTCAAAACCCAGGTCTTTATTAAAATTAGGGCTAATGTGAAAATCAAGGGTCTACAAACCCTTTTTTGATGGGTTTTCTAATAGTATGTTGTTACATAGGTGGCCCATTAGTTGGCTCTTAAATAAAGATCCATGATGATTTATTTCTTGACATCTTTTTTCAATTTAATTTCATGGGTCCTATCAATTTCTTGTGTTTGTGTTTTGCTTTGACGTACTCTAAAGCTTTTGGAATTTCAATATTGGAAATGATGAGTTTGTCCACTTAATTAATAATAAAATTGTTTAAATGTTCATAGTGAAAATTTGGTTGTAAAGACTTGAATAGTGACTCGTTTGAGTTAAAATATTTATTACCGGATATTGTTAATTTATACAGACTTACATATACTTGATGATGTACAGATTATCACTTGTAATGGATTTTATTGTGAAAACTTCAAACAAAATATGGATTACAAATCCAACACTTGGACTGGCTGGTAACACCAATTGCTTTTTTTGGTTCATTACTTCATCATGCTGTCAAGTATACCAAGTTTGGTGTTTCAATTCCTTATAGGCAAGCAGAAGATTTGGCATTTTCAGTTGCAAGATTTATACAGAATTGTGGTTCATTCATGAACTATTATATAGTAAGCTAATTATATTAAGGGAGTTTATTCAATTGATGTTTTATGATCTAAAAGTAGCGCTTGCTAATTTAATTTTTCTTTCTTCTGTAATATGATGGAGGAACTAATTTTGGTCATACTATCGGTGGTCCCTTCATAGCAAATAGCTACGATTATGATGCCCCTATTGATGAAAATGGTATGCATCTTAGAGTAGGTCGTGCAAATTTGTTTATCCAGCTTGTGATTATTACTCATTCACATTAATGACTCTACCTATTGTATTGAAGTATGATATGTGTTTAGGAGTAGTTTACAAAATAAGGTATACCTCAGCTGGCAGCAAGCAGCAACTTATAAACTTGTAGCATAGAATTTGTTAAAATAGAAATCTTTCCTAAATACATGTAAGCACAAATCCATGTATGCCAATGAATATGTATTCATGGTGAATTGATGAGGAATTGTCCATTTTTGTATCAGGTCTACCTAGGGATCCAAAGTGGGGACACTTAATGATTTGCGTTAGGCTTTTTTTTTTTTTTTTTTTTTTTTTTTTTTGCAATATTTGCTTTCCGGTGGATAATTTTTTATTTTTTATTTCCTGAGTTATACATGAGTATATTGAAATTTGTCCAGTTGAGTGTTTGCTTGATTTTGTATTTTCTGCTCTCAATATTGGAGTGCAATCTATTTTGCAGTGAGCTTCAGAGTGAGATGTTGAGAGAAGTAATCTCTACTATCATGAACGCTTCCAAAGAAAAGAAACGAAACTTTACTGGTATAATAGAGCTTCAGATTGGACTTTAAAACTATGATCCTCAAAAGGATAAGCGTTTCAGTGGATATGTGAAATTGCCATACATTCATTCTCTAATGTGGATCTGCTTAGAGATGCACAGCATGTTGAGGAGGTATTATGCCATTACCTCGTGCGGCATTGCTTGAATTGTTGTTTGGTTGGTTATATCTCTTTAAGATGGCATATGATCCTTTTTTACTTAAGATTATGTGATTGTATCAGTGTGAGAGGTAGATTTTATCAAGCAAATAACAATTTTTCCCATTCTTCGGGAAATTAAATAATCCTTAGACTTGCAATTATTCCCAGTTGGGACATACCATTAGAATTGCAATTGAATTTTGATTTTTTTTTTTTTTTTTTTGTTAAAAGACCATGCAATTGATAATATTTGGTTGATGTTTCTTGCAGGAAGTCTTTGTTTTTCTATTGAATGTTTTATGCAGGAATATTTCCTTGTAGGTAAAATATCCATTTATTGATCATTTTGTCAGGGTAATATTTATTTGGGTCTAGGTATCCTCGCAAATCTGTGTATAATTAAAGCTTGATAAGCCATCTAGCTTCAACTCATATTTAAAGCATTGAAGTATAATAAGATTTCAGCTAGCTGAATTACTAACTTACCTTTTGATTACTTTTCAGTTAACCAGCGAATCATTTATTGATGATGGCTTATTCAAGAAGGTGATGTTGGTAGAATAGATGAAGACGGATACATCATTTTGGAACTTAAGTAGATCTTTATTTGCATGTTCTCTCATTAATCTGTTTTATTTTCTTTCTTCTGTTAATACAAACAATAATATAAAGATGATGTTACAGAAATGATCTTTAGAAATTGATTGAGAATTCCAGCATAAATTTCATTGAAGAATACTGCAAAATTTATACAAGAATGGAAATAACAAACTTCCTATTTTGATGCCACTCATAAAGTGGATAAAAAACTGAATAAGAACTGCAACTAATAGCTGAAAAATAGCCACTAACTTAAGCCACTTATCCCACCATCTGGTGCTGTAAAAAACAGAAAATTAAAATAACAGAAGAATATTAACAGTATGCTGGAACTGAAATGCCAGAAATCTAACACTCCTCCTTGGCATTTCGGTGACAAACACCAATTCTTTGTCTCAAGTCTTCAAATCTTTCCTTAGGAATGGGCTTGGTAAAGATGTCTGCTAGCTGATTCTCAGATGAGCAATGGACAAGTAACACCTCGTTAGATTGTTGAACTTCTCTGATAAAATGAAACTTGATTTTGATATGCTTAGTTCGACCATGAAACACCGGATTTTTGGAGATCGAAACTGCTGAAATATTATCACACATGATCTTTGTAGCTTCTGTCTGCTCACACCCCAAATCTTTTAGCATCTTCCTTAGCCAAATAGCCTGGTTTACAGCAGAGGCAGCAGCAATGTACTCTGCTTCTGCTGTTGATTGAGCTGTAGTTTCTTGTTTTTTTGAGCTCCAACTGAAAAAAATTGTGCCCAATGAAAATAAGTATCCAGAAGTGCTTCTTGAATCTTCAATACAGCCACCCCAATCGTTGTCACAGTAACCAACCAGCTCCAAACTCTGCCGTGCAACTACTGCAAAGAACATCCCAAATGTGCTCGTTCCTTTTATATACCTTAACACCCTTTTGGCAGCTGTAAAATGAGTTTCCCTAGGTGAATGCATGAACCTAGAGAGCAAACTTACAGCAAATAGAATGTCAGGTCTGCTAGCTGTAAGATACAGAAGACTACCAATTAAACTTCTATAGAGGCTTGCATCTACTTTTTCAGCATTTTCATCCTTACCAAGCTTTAAACCAGTAGAAATTGGAGTGCTTACAGGTTTGCAATCTTGCATTTTGAACCTGTGTAAAATATCAGAAATGTATTTTTGCTGACTTATAAAAAAACCATCATTAGTTTGCAGCACCTCCATCCCAAGAAAGTATTTCATGATTCCAAGATCAGTCATCTCAAAGACTTTCTCCATTTCATTCTTGAACTTTTGAATAAGTTCAAGTTTGCTACCTGTCACAAGCATGTCATCAACATAAATTGAAACCACTAAAAACTCTTCATCTGTATTTCTTACATATAAGGTAGCTTCACTCTGACTTCTACCAAAGCCAAGTTGCATGAGATGATTGTCCATCCTTTCATACCAAGCTCTCGGAGCTTGTTTTAAGCCATACAAAGCTTTCTTTAGAAGATAAACTTGATCCTCTTTACCAGGAATTAAAAAACCATCAGGTTGCTCTACAAAAATCTCTTCATTGAGAAACCCATTTAGAAATGCTGATTTGACATCAAGCTGGTGAATCTGCCATGAATTGTGAACAGCAAAAGCAAGGAGGAGTTTGATTGTATCATACCTTGCTACTGGAGCAAAAGTTTCTTGGTAATCCACACCATATTGTTGTGCATATCCCTTCACCACCAATCTGGCTTTATGCTTGCAAATTGAACCATCAGAATTGAATTTGGTCTTGAAAATCCACTTTACACCAATCACCTTGCGATTTTCTGGCCTATCAACCAGCTGCCATGTCTCATTCTTGTTGATCATTTCTAGTTTAGTTTTCATAGCTCTCCTCCATGCTTGAGATTCTTGCGCTTCAGCGTAGCTTGTTGGTTCATTGACAACCAAGCTGCACCTTCCATAAATGTCCTCTAAGGACTTTGTACCTCTCACCGGTAAGTCATCCACCAAATCATCTTCTACAAGTTGAGGATGCTCTTTTGGATAGAGATTAGCATGAGTATCTTTTTGATTCTCCCAACACCAAACAGCAGCCTCATCAAACTTTACATCTCTGCTCAAAATTATTTTTTCAGTTTTCAAGCAGAAAATTCTGTACCCTTTACACGATGAACTATAACCCATGAAAATGCCTTTTTCAGCCACGTTGTCTAGCTTGCTTCTTTTTGATTCAGGCACTCGATAATAACATATACACCCAAAGATTCTGATATGGTGTACTGTTGGCTTATGGTCATACCAAGCTTCATATGGAGTCTTGTCTTGCAAAACTTTTGTGGGAAGTCTATTTAATAAATAGACAGAAGTATTGACTGCCTCTGCCCAAAATTGGTTTGGCATTTGTTTCTCAATTAAAAGACACCTGGCCATCTCCATTACTGTCCTATTCTTCCTTTCAGACACCCCATTTTGTTGTGGAGTGTAAGGTACGGTCAATTGATGTTTAATGCTGCACTTTTACAAAATTCAGCAAATTGACGAGAAGTATATTCTCCGCCATTATCATATCTTAAAGCTTTAATTTTAAGATTACATTGATTCTCTATTAAAGCTTTAAATTGTTTAAACACATCAAAGACTTCACTTTTGAGTTTAATGAAATAAACCCAACACATCCTAGTGCAGTCATCAATAAACAGGAGAAAATAATTGTTACCACTCAAGGACTTGGTTTTCATCGGACCACAAACATCAGTGTGGATGAGTTGAAGTTTCTGATTTGCTCTCCATGCCTGATTTGTTTGAAATGGCAGCTTGGATTGCTTCCCTTGCTGACAGATTTCACAAACTTGAGTATCACAGGAAATATCAGGCATATCTTCCACTAGACCCTTCTTGTTCATTTCAACAATTGTTCTTTGATTGAAATGTCCAAGCCTTTTATGCCACAAGTTTGTAATTGATAGTGAAACACTCGTGTAAGCTTGCTTAGATGCTTTCTCCCAATTTACCACAAAACTTCTATTTTTCATGTTCACACAAAATAATTCAACTCCAGAAGGATCAAAAATAGTGCATTTGTGATCCTTAAAAAGAAGTGAATAATTTTTTTCAAGCATTTGCCCAACACTCAACAAATTTTGGCTAATTTCAGGTATGTACAAAACATTAGGAATGGTTTTGGTACCTGATTTTGTTAAGACAGCCACTGATCCTCTTCCTTTGACTTCTAGGAACTCTTCATTTCCCACCTTTACTTTGGATTTGTAGGTATCATCAAGAGTCTTGAACATCTCTGCATCATTGCACAAGTGATGAGTGCAGCCGCTGTCGATAAGCCATTCATCAGAGGATTCATTCGTTAAGAAGCAAGAAACTGCAAAAAATTGCTCCTCCTGGACATCATTTTCTTCTGCCACTTGCGCTTGAGAAGGTTTTGAGCCTTTGTTTTTGGACTTGCAGACTTTGGATACATGCCCAATCTGCTTACAATTGCCGCATACAGCATCAGGCCTCCACCAGCAGTATTTCTCTAAATGTGTTGCTTTTTTGCAATATTTGCAAGGAGGAAATGATTTCTTTGAACTTTCACTGCTATTTCCACCATCGTGCTTGCCCTTATTTTTCTGGTTAGGGTGCTGTTTTCCCTTACCAGAGTTTTGCTTTTGCATAGAGAAAGCTCCTTCGGTGAATCTCTCCTGCCTCATATTCCTCCTTTGCTCTTGTGCTTGAAGAGCACTCATTAGTTCACCTAATGAGATCTTACTTAGGTCCTTGGACTCTTCAAGAGATGAAATCTTGGATTCAAACCTCTCAGGAAGAGTTACAAGAACTTTCTCCACAATTCTTGTCTCTGTGAAATCTTCACCAAGCAATCTTATGTTATTAACAATTAAGGAAATTCGATCAGCATACTTACTGATTGTTTCATCCTCCTGCATGTTCAATGACTCAAATTCCCTTTTCAAGTTCAACACTTGCATTTGACGTGTTCTATCACTGCCTTGGTATTCTTCCTGCAACCTCTCCCAAGCCTCCTTTGCAGTTTTGCAAGCCATAATTCGGTAGAACACAGAATCTGCTACTGAATTTTGAATAAGTGACTTGGCTCTAGATTTCTTTGCTTTTTCTTCACTGTTGAATTTGATTTGTGCTAAGGTGGGGTTTGCTGGTAGAGCTGGGATTGGTTTATCTTCTGTTACAGTTTCCCAGAGGTCATAGGCTTCCAAAAAAGCTTGCATCTTTACTGACCAAATGTGATAATTTTGACCAGTTAAGATGATGGGCGGGTTTAAAGATTGGCTGCTGGATGCCATTTGGAATTTTGGATTAAAATCTTTTGTTGTAGTTTGGTCCCGTAAGATCAAGTAATGCTCTGATACCACTGTTAATACAAACAATAATATAAAGATGAAGTTACAGAAATGATCTTTAGAAATTGATTGAGAATTCCAGCATAAATTTCATTGAAGAATACTGCAAAATTTATACAAGAATGGAAATAACAAACTTCCTATTTAGATGCCACTCATAAAGTGGATAAAAAACTGAATAAGAACTGCAACTAATAGCTGAAAAATAGCCACTAACTTAAGCCACTTATCCCACCATCTGGTGCTGTAAAAAACAGAAAATTAAAATAACAGAAGAATATTAACAGTATGCTGGAACTGAAATGCCAGAAATCTAACATCTTCAAGGTAATATCTTTACATAGCACAAGACATTATCCTTTCTCCCATTATATTTTATGTATTGATAGTATATGCTTATCATTTCTGATATGTTGTTCATCTGTAAAATAAAATTCATCTAGTATCATCTGCGCACATTGAATAAAATCTCGAGTACTGAATCTCGCTCCCTTCCCCTCTCCTTTCATATCCTCTTTGATGTAATGCACCAATGCTTTCGCTCTTCATATTGCTTTCTATTAACTTCCCATAACGATAGAATAAGAAAATCATACCAGTGTACAAGTATTATTGCCTGAAAAATATATTCCATTTTTGTTGCTCTGGTCCTTGGTTTTGAAGCTTATAATGCTTTGATGTTTTATTCAAGTAAAAGTGCCGATATCCTGAAAGTTAGGGAGATATAAATTTTCAACATTAGACATTGAATAAGTTCTTTTGGAGGTAAATGTCTCTCATTCTCTCTACTACAATAATTTGATTCTATGGTCATAAATGACTTATCTACTGCAACATATCATGTTTACATTTATTTTAAAATTTTATTTTATAATTTATACAATATGGGAGGAAAACTATATATTCTTTTCTAAGAAAGATAAAACTTCCCATGTTTTATAGCATCCAGTTGTTGCAAAATGTTGTGTTTTGGGTTTGTTGGACAAAGATTACAAGGAGGCTGCAACTATAATTATTGCGCTAGAGGAAGCTTCAAATATAGGGACATTTACCAAAATAGGGGAGAAATCCTGCTTATTTACTGAAATATGAGATTTCTCTCTTATTTTACCAGTGAGTTTTTGGATCAAACCGAAAGTAAATTTTTTATTATTTTTTTAACATAAACCTAAACTTTAAATTTCAATTTAATATAAAAATCGAAACTTAAAGTTTCTATTTTATTTTTTTAATTAACAAAAAAACTGAAAATAAGACTTTCAGTTTGTTAAAAAATAGGCAACCTTCAACCAAACCAAAAGTTTAAATTTTGAATTGGCATGAAAACACGCCAAACTAAAAGTTGGTGCATGGCATGCAGCAAAGACTCTGTGTCACTGCTGCACCTGGCTGAGGGGAGTCCATCAACCCGGCTTTAATTTGAAAAAATATAATTTTTACATAATTATTTTAAATTTTTTATTTAATACCCTAATAAATCTCCCACCTAATACATCCCACTTAATAAATCTCTCCCTTTTACTCTCATTTTCAATCTTCAAATTCATTCTCCTCTCACTAGCAACATTTGTCATATATAGCTATAGAAGATATTGTAGCTAAAATGATAAATTTGCATGGCTAATTGATTTTGCTGTAAAATTTTAATTCGTAGCCTGTCGTAGCTACAAGTCGCGCAGCTAAAACTTAGCTACAAAATTTATTAATTTCATAGCTTTTATTTTTTGGTTTAGCCACACATTAAGATATAAAGTTGCTATAAAGAATTAGACATTTTGCTACAAAAATATTTTATTTTAGTAAAGAACACAAAACTTTTGCTACATAAGTCAAATTCTATAGCTATATAAATCCATAGCTAAAAACAATAAATACATTAGCTATAAAACATGTTTCTTCATGGCAGAAAATTAATATATTTTCGCTACAAATATTATAAATTTATGGCTAAATTGAAAAATAATAGCTACAGGTATAAAAAACTTATGACTAAAATATCTTCTTCTTTTTTTACCGTGGATATAATATATTATAATATTTTTCACATTTAAATTTTAAATGATAAATATTTAATTTTTAAATCCTAGGCCTTAATCATGTTAGTAATAAACAAATTATAATAATTTTATTTTAACATATAGTTTTAAATGAGAAAATTTTATGGTAATAAATTAAACATAATAAAAATGCCACAAGAAAATTAAAAATGTATAAAAAGTCATAAATAAATAAAGTACATTTTTATTTAAATTATTGAAATTGAAAAATATTATTCAATACACTAATATACTAACTTCTTTCAATACACAACAATGAAATATTTCACCTATCAATTCCAAATGCAAGTGCAACTAATTTTCTAAAAGTAAAAATACTTCAACTCGCAAGCTTTCTTGATCATCTAACATTTTCCACCAACCTGCAATAATAACAAAATTAAATTATTGAATTAAACATCTCATTCACAAGAATAAAAAAAATGAAAATTACGTCATGGTGCTCCTATGGATCCCAGTATTAGTCTCAACTACCCATCTAAACCTACAATAAAATGACTATACTATGCATCAAAACAACAAGAATGACAAGAAAATACATGTACATGAGAAATAAATGTACAAGTAAAGTGTGAAGGAAAATTACCAAATACTTCAATAGGCAATAATAAAAGCAAAAGCAATTTGGTCCTTTTATTTGGATCATGTTAGCGTAGAAAAATATCTATGAGAGAGGGTTATGAATAGAGAATGATTTTTATTTTCTTCAAATATTAACCTAAAATAAATAATTTCTAACTCTCTAACCATTGCAACAAGCACAAAAATAAAAGAGTAACAAAAATCAAAGGTTCAATAAGGTTTAAGTCTAAATTCAGAACCGCCCTATTGTACCAAATAGAGAGCTTGAGTAAGAGAGAAAAAGGTCTATAGCATATGAGGATAGAATTTTTTTGGCAAACACTTCCACTATACTGAAAGTTTCGTAAGCCGTATATCAAGGTTAGTTTATGAAAAAATCTTTTGTGAAAAAAAAAATTCAATTGCTTAAAAGAAACTATTAAAAATTTTAGTAATAAATAAAAATATAAAGAGAAACATGAAACAACACTATGAATTAGCTATCAATCCTGTTGAGATTATTTATTTGTATTAGTCTTTTACTGTTTTGGACATTATTTCTTTTTGGTACTATATCAGTCAATGAGGGTCTTTTAGTATTTGTATATGTTGTATATATTTATCTTTTCTTCTGTACCTGGACATAATTTTGAGTAATAAAAAGTTTCCAAATTTTTCTTTCATTTTCTCTATTTTTTTCCCTGAAAGTCTAGAATCTTACATGGTATCAGAGCGATCCTATGAGATCAAATCATTTGTTTTCTTCAAATCTTGTTGTTTTTTTATCGATTCTTTGGATTAACCCTTTCCTTTTGAGTCAGATCTTGGTTTTTTCTGTCGAAACCTTGAAAACCTAATTTTCTTTTGATCGATTGCATCTTTTCTTGTATTCTCTTTTAGGGAAAACATTCTTTGGAGTTAAAATCCTATAAAAAAAAAGTGATAATTAGTCATTGTTTTTTTGTCTAATATCAAAAAAAATTTTCCTCTTTTCGAAACTCTAGATCGATGTATGTGTGTTCTAATCAATTCTCTTTCAATTAAAACCCTAATTTCTCTTGTTCTTCTGATTTTTGTTGTGGAAATTGTTTGAGATAGATAATGATGTTGAGGTTTCTAGTACTGTTGGTGTTTAGAGGATTCAGCCAGTAACGAGTCGAGATATCACAGATCCACTTCATTTGCAGAACTCAGTTCATCTAGGGATGATTCTGGTGAGTACTTCTTTGACTGAAACCAACTTTTTTTCATGGAGTAGGGCTATGAGAATATCTCTAAGGGAAAAATGAAGTTAGGTTTTATAGATGGTAGTGTTAAGCAACCTAATGTTATGCATGGTGATTTTGAGAGTTGGTAGAGGGCTGACTTCATGGTCACCTCCTGGATACTAAATTCAATTTCGAAAGAATTAATTGAGGCCTTTCGATATACGAATACAGCAAATGAACTTTGGGATGTGTTAGAGAGTAGATATGGAGTCAGTAATGGTCTCATGGTTTATAGGATTCAGAGGCAGATTGCTTCTATTTCACAAGAAAACTTGAGTGTGACTGGTATTATACTAAACTTAAACGACTCTAGGATGAACTGGCTTGTTTGATTCAGATGCCAACTTGTTCTTGTGATGATGCTAGAAATATTGTAGATGTGAATAACTTGTTCAAGTTGATGCAATTTCTCATGGGGTCTCAATGATCAATATAATCATGTGAGAAACCAAATTCTTTTAATTAAGCCATTAATTGATGTGAATAAGGCTTACTCATTAGTTCTAAGGGTCGAGAAGCAAAGGGAGGATCATGGTTCTCATGTGGACAATATGAATGCTAGTGTGATGCTAGCTAGGTGACAGACTGGTTCTAGGGGATTTAGGATAGAAACCAATAGTGTTAACAGTTTGAGGAGGGGACAATTTCAGAAAGATAAAGGGGATAGGTATTGCACACACTGCAATATGAAAGGGCATGAGAAAGAGAACTGTTTCAAAATCATAGCGTATCCTGATTGGTTCTTTGATTCAAAGAAGCCAAAGAGCAAGGGTCAAGGTCCTTTTGCTGCTCATGTATAGCACTCATTCAAAGAGTCCATACTTTCTATTGAACCTTACAAAGAGGTTGACTGGACAGCAACCATTACATCATTGGTTGATAAGTACCTTAAAGGCAAAGGCATTGCAAAACAAGCTTCAATATGGTCAACTATGCAGGTATATCCTATGCTTTCAATTCTAAGATTGCTAGCTATAATCTTGGTAGATCTTGGATAATAGATTCAGGTGCCACGAATCATATGTGTAACAACATTGACCAATTGATAAACCTCATTGGATTAAATTCCCCTACTTCAGTTCATTTACCTGATAAAAATTTTACATTAGTTACTCATACTGGAATAGTTTATCTACATCTAGATATGATTTTATATAAAGTTTTGTATGTACCTAGTTTTAAATTCAACCTTCTTTCAGTTAGCCAAGTTACTAAAGACTTAAACATGCAGATAGCCTTTTACAATACTTATTATTTGTTTCAGGACCCATTGACTAGAAAAACCATAGTTGTGGGAAAGTTTCATGATGGACTATATCCTCGTGATTCTTCTAACTTTCTTGTAAGTACTATAGAGGAGTATCAAAATAAAAAGTATGTTCTCTTGAATGTTGCAGAGATAGATCATAGTCTTTTTATTTCTGTTAATCATTGTAAATATGTTTCTTTGAATAATGAAACTGTTATTTTTTCCTCTTTTGTCAATTCTGCTTCTGTTTGCTTGTCTTTCGATTTGTTGCATAGGAGATTAGGGCATACATCTCATACTAAGCTTGCTCATTTTCATTTAGTCTCTTCTGTTTCTCTTTCTCAAAATCACATTTGTGATATATGTCCTTTGTCTAAACAACACAAGCTGCCTTTTCCATCTATTTATGCTAGAACTATTACCATTTTTGAATTAGTGCACATTGATATTTGGGGCCCATATAGAGTGACATCTTTATCAGGAGCAAATTATGTGTTGACTTTGGAGAATGATTTCAGTAGGTCCATTTGGACTTTTCTTTTAAAACAAAAAATAGAAGTTGTTGCTAACCTGAAACATTTCTTTTTGATGGTTCAAGTACAGTTTTCTACTCCTATTAACAAATACGAATTGATAATGTCACAGAATTTACTAGTGCTTCTTTACAAACCCTTTTGTCTAACTTAGGTATTATTCATCAAAAAACCACTCCTTATAGCCCTCAATAAAATGGGATAATAGAGAGAAAACATAGACATTTGTTGGATATTGCTAGGGCCCTTATGTTTCAAGCCAATATGCCCATCAAATTCTGGGGTGATTCCATTATTACTGCAACTCATATTATAAACAAATTACCAACAACAGTTTTAAAATGACAGACACCTTATGAAAAACTTCACAATACAAAACCAAATTATCATTTTTGAGAGTTTTTGGTTGCTTATGTTATGCAACTATAAATACACCTCATAGAAATAAGTTTGAACCTAGGGCAGCAAAATGTGTTTTCATTAGATATATTCCAGGTCAAAAAGCTTATAAACTTTTTAATCTCAACTCACAAACTATTCTCATTTCTAGAGATGTGATATTTTATGAATCAGTTTTTCCTTTCATGAATTCTACTATTTCCAATTTTTCCTTTCATGAATTCTACTATTTTCAGACCTCAATGGCTATAAGATTTTGTTTCTAATGTCCAACACTATCCTAGTACTATTTCCACTCCTTATCCTCTTAACCCATTGCTAGATTTTATTCAACCATTTTTAGACTCAACTCATAATGATTTTGTGGCTAATGTTTCTCTTATTCAAGAACCTAAGCATTATAACCAAGCTAAAGGATATCATAATTGGGTACAAGTAATGGAAAAAGAACTTGCTGCTCTTGAACAAAATCACACATGGGATTTTGTACCCCTTCCTTATGGGAAGAAGGCTATTAGGTGTAAGTGGGTCTATAAAGTCAAATGCAAGGCTGATGGTACTGTTGATAGGTACAAGGCAAGATTAGTGGCTAAAGGTTATAATCAAGTTGAGGGTGTTGATTACTATGATAGCTTTTCTCTAGTAGCTAAATTAGTTACTGTTAGAATGTTTCTAGCAGTAGCAACTATTAAACATTGGCCTATTCCTCAGCTGGATATCAATAATGTATTTTTGCATGGATTTTTGGATGAAGAAATTTATATGTTTCCTCTTGCTGGTTATAAACTACCTGTCCCTGGTTAGGTTTGCAAATTAAAAATGTCTTTATATGGTTTAAAACAAGTTTCTAGGCAGTGAAATATTGAAATTATTTTTAAATTACAAACAATGGGTTTTAAACAGTCTTCTCATGATCATTGTTTGATTGTTAAGTCTAGTGGTCGTGTATTTCTTGTATTGATTTTGTATGTAGATGATGTTTTGGTGACTGGTACTAATGAATCTGCCATTGTTGATGTCAAAAAGGAATTAGACATTGCCTTCTCTTTTAAAGACCTTGGTTTGGCTAAATATTTTTTGGGTTTGGAGTTGCATCATACTTCCAAGGGTCTTTACTTGAATCAAAGGAAGTATACTCTTAATATTATTGCAGATTCTGGTTTGTCTGGATGTAAACCTTCTAACCTTTGCCTGCTTGATTAAAATTGTTTGATGATAGTTCTAAGCATTTGCATGATCCTGATAAATTTAGAAAATAAATTGGGCGGTTGATGTATCTGAATCTTACTAGGCCAAATATTGCCTATTCTTCTCAGCAATTAAGTCAGTTAATGAGTGCTCCAAAGGAATCTCATTGGGAGTTAGTCTTGCATATTGTCAAATATTTGAAGAATAGTCCTTCTTCGGGTCTATTTTTTCCTTCTACTTCTGATTTTACTATAACTACCTATTGTGATGCTGATTGGGGGACATGTCCTCTCACAAAAAAAATCTGTCACTGGTTATTGTGATTTTATGGAATCTTGTTTAATTTCTTGGAAGTCAAAGAAATAGTTTACTGTTTCTAGATCTTCTGCAGAGGTTGAGTATCAAGTCATGGCTTCCACAGTGTGTGAATTGCAGTTTATTAATTATCTGATGCAAGATTTTCAATTGCCTCTATTGCTACCTATTCATTTGCAATGTGACAACCAAGTTGCACAGCATATTGTTGCCAATGTAACACCCTTATATCCAATATACGTACATTACCCACATATGTAATATACGTATACCGAATACAAGAATGTCACAGGCTATTTTAAACAAATATTCCTTATGAGCAAACTTAAAACATTTAACTTATATTATAGAACATAATAGATAAAACATTTGTTGTTAAAACACATGTACATATATCTTCATTATCCCAAAGTGAATCCAAAACATTTGTTTAATAAGCAACGGAAAATGTAGCAGAATATACATATATATATAAATTAAAATCAATGTTTATAAAAATATAGAGTTTATACATGCTTGGCAGTTCGTCTCTGATCTTGAAGTCCAACAATCAACACTTCACAAGGGATCTCAAGCCTAGAATCGACTCGGTCTAACTGAACTTTCCAGCTCAACCGGATCTACCCTGTCACCTACACGATGAATCACAATCGCGCTAAGCCAAAGGATTAGTGGTACTAATCATGATAACAATATGATTCAATGCAATGCCAATGTCAAACTTTCAAGAATTAGAAACAATATACAAGAATATCATATTTCATAACATTACATTTCATTATATTGTTCAATTATTTCATCATTCATGATTCACATTTAAAGCAAAGACAAGCATGGGCCCAAAAGAAACTAATATGCCATTCAAATTCCAAAGTTACTGTTTTGGTCCAATGATCACATTTATCAAGCCCGTAGGCAAATCATTATCACAATGAGAAACATCTCATATGTAACGTCCCAACTAGGCTTCAAGGACTAGGCCCAACAAAGCTTCAAGGGGCACATAGCATCAACCCAACCTGGCTTCAAGGACCAAGCCCAACCCAGCTTCAAGGGAGTGTTACTTTTAGGTATACCACCAATAACAAAACTCTGAAAATTGAATAACATACTAGGCACACAATTCTTTCATTATTTCATTATCAATTCCATTCTCATTTTTTCATAATCATCTAGGCACGATGCCTCAATATTTCATTTACATCATTATAGCCAACATCAATGGCTTCACATTTCATTATTTGAGTGCACATCACAACTTACATTGATCATATATTTTAAATCATCAACATATAATTCACATAATGCAAATCACAGCACCATTCTCATATATCAACAATATAATAGGTAACTTAACACATTTTCCAACCAAATGTGCTAAGTCCTAAAGTCATGTAAATGTATGCAATCATGTAAGGTTTGTACTTACCTCAAGAGCAACAAACACTAATCTAACAACTTCCTCTTTCAAGAATCCTTCAACACTTGGATTAGGGCAACACAAATCTCTTCAAAACCTAATCCAAAGGTGATTATACATAAGAAATAAGAACAAGAGCTAACTAGGGCAAACCCTACACATGACACGCTTAACAACACGGGCGTGTCCCTGGTCGTGCCCTAAATCTATAACACAGAAGCTTTGACATGCTCAGTGACATGGGCGTGTCACTGCACATGTCAATTCTCCCAACAACACAGTAGCTATGACATGCTCAGTGACATGGGCGTGTCACTAGACGTGTCAATACTACACCAATACAAAAGCTGTGACACGCTCAGTGACATGGGCGTGTCACTGATTGTGTCACCCATACTGAAAACAGAACTTATGACATGCCCAAAGACATGGTCGTGCTACTGGCGTGTGAGGCCAAAAACCTGAAATTGACACCAACAACACTACATCTAACAATCATCTTTCTTTTACCCTTTTCCACTCCAAACAATCTTACCCAAAACCATCAATAAATCATAATAAACTTACATAACATCAAAACAACTTAATTTTATGCATCAAACACAAATCACAATCATATCTTACAATTCAACACATACACAATCCACAACTCTTATTATCTTCACTAAACTTAACATTTTCTTCAATCCAACCCCAAAATCAAAGCCAATAAGACCAAACAACCTCAAACATACCAAAATCAACCATCCACTAAACTCAAAACACATCTATATCAAACAATCCAACAAACTCAAAAGAAATCAAAGAAACAAGTTGGAAACTTACCAAAAGTGAAGAAAATCTTTAGAATACCAACTTGATCACTTGAAACTCTTCAATTGCTTGAGTTAAGAATCACAAAACCTCTCTTCCTTGATGAAGATGGTGGTGGCTGACTATCAAAAAGAAAGAGGAAGAAGATGATAATAAAAAGTCAAATCCACTATACTCTTAGCCACTCAAATTTCCAATAAACCTCCACCAAGCAAATTAATTATTATTATATTATAAATATCCTCTTCCACTAATATGCAATTTCTAATTCAATTAATCCAAATATCCTTTGACCTTATAGTAATATGTTGACTTGTATATATTGTATATATCTTCATATCTACAATATATACACACTTCTCTTTTCCTCTTAATCATTATTACACACTTTAAAATCATTAAATCAATATCAACAATAAGCATTTCCAAAATTTTAGGGTATCTTTTAAGATATTACAACCAACCCGGTATTTCATGAGAGGACTAAGCATCTAGATATTAACTGTCATATTGTCCGGAATAAGATTCAAGAAGGCTTCCTTGCTGCTTCTCATATTTCTTCTAAACATCAGCTTGTAGATTTATTTACTAAATCTCTTAGTACAAAATCTTTGAAATTTCTGCTGTCCAAGATGAGATTGATTCATCAATCTCCATTTTAAGGGGGATATTGAGATTATTTATTTGTATTAGTCTTTTACTGTTTTGGACATTATTTTTTTTTATACAGTATCAGTCAATGTGGGTATATAGTATTTGTATATATTGTATATATTCATCTTTTCTTCAGTACCTGAACATAATTTTGAGTAATAAAAAGTTTCTAGAATTTTCTTTCATTTTCTCTCGTTTCTTTTCTTGAAAGTCTAGAATCTTACAAATCCATTACCCAAAAATTATTATTTTTTTAATAATAAATTTCAAGTATACAACCCGTTAATGAGGAAATTTCCTCACTACAATAATCATACAGCAGTTGGTTCCAATAATTTACAAACATATAAATTATAAATTGAACATTCTTCTGTTCAATAACAATAACGTAACAGGTTCAAGGCAAATTGAACATTCTTCACTTCATAGATTTAACAATTAGCCCAAACTCCCCCTACAAATTTTGATTTGTTAAATTTATGAAATTGATTAAATTCAACAAGCCAACAACTGGCATACACAAATCGAAATGGCTCACTACGGATTCCCTCTTGAAATCCCTCAAATCAATTTCGACCCCACATATGCAGTCCCTCCCCTTAATTCTTTTCCCCAAATTAATTCAAAATTATGTAAATAAAATAATAAAAATACAGATTCAGAGAGGTTGAGCATAGGATTCAAAATTCCTATTCCAATTGCTTTGATTTTCCTCTCTTCCTCTCTCTCTATACATTTTTAATTCCAATATATTTGGTTCACAATTCAATCAATCTCCCTTTCAAATCAGTTTCTAGAATTCAGAATCCCTAATCAATTAAGCCTAAATGGAGGTAGAATGCTCACTTCTAGGAAGTGCCAGCCATCCTCTTCATTTCTTCACCGAGAACGCTCAAGAGAATCCAACCTTCGACCTTCTGCCTTCTGCCTTCTGCCTTCTGCTTATCAGCGGTGATTACCTTCGCTTTGTGCTAGATTTGCTTGACAGAAGTAGAACGCGAGAGTCTGAAAGACACTGAAATAGAGAAAAGCGGCAGACGATGAACTTAATGAATTAAAATATTGAGGTATACATAAAACCTTAGATAATTTTTTATACTTCTAAATAATAGATTACTTAAAATTAATAATATTCAGCAAAAAGTTTTGAAATATAGTTAAAATATTAAATCAATTAATGAGTATGGTAGATTTTAAATCAATTCAATGATAAAACCGTTCAATCAATTAATATGTTAATTAGTTAAATAAATTTTATTTTAAATTTAATAATATAATATTAATTATTATAATTTATTATGATTTATAATCTTAATAAGTTAATTTTTTAATATGGTAATTTATAATATTAATAAATTATAAATAAATTTTCAATATTATAAATTAAAATAATTTTTCAATATTATAAAAAAAATCTATAACATTAAAAAAAATATTATAATTTATATTAAAAAATTCAGTGCATACCATTATATTATAAGTTCTACTTAATAACTAGTAAATACTGCCTAAATACTAATTTAAATTCACTTAGCATTACAAGCCATAGGTTTGGGTGTACTTATGAATACCTATTGGCATGGGATAAATATTGGTATGTTTATGCTAAGTTTTTCTTGAATATTGAAAAAAAAAATCAATACTAAATAAGTATTGATTATTAAAAAAAATAATTTTGTTCTATCAATATAATTATTAGTTTATGTACCTGAGATTATTTAAAATTGTTATTGTTTTATTTGAAATTTATGCACTATTTATATAATTATCCATTGAATTCTCTTGTTCTATATTCTTATTAATTCTTAAAACTAAATGCAAAATTAAAAATTATCAAATAATATTTGATAGAAAAATTATAAATTACCAATTATATGCTTTCATTATTCCAATAAAAAAACAGCTAATAAATAATTAACAAATATTAAATTGGAAGATAATTTGATTATATATTTTTTACTTTCAAATAATATTTAATTCTTAAAAGTAATAATTAAGTCTAATTATTTTATCAAGCAAATGTAAATGTAATGTTTTAGTAGTCATTTAGCAGTGATGATTGCTTTTGTATAATAAAAAAATATCATAAATATGACATAGTACTATTTTTTTTAATTTAGGAATTGATAGCATTTTTCAAAAAAATAAAACTTTTTTTGTTATTATACTTTAAAGGGGTTTGCATTTTCGTACCTTGAAACTTTTGTGATTTCCATAATTATATTTTATACATTTTATATATTTTATCATATATTTATTGGTTTTGTTTACATAACAACATATATTTATTGATTTATCAATAGTTAATTTTCATTGAATTATAAATAATTATAGATTATCAACTTTCTTAGTTGTAACTTTTTTAAACCATAATTTCTTATTATTGTTTAGCTAATAAAAAATTATTACAATGAAAATTTCATTTATAGAAAAATATTCTATTAGCTAATAGGAATGAAAGGAAGGTTGTAGCTAAATGGCCATTTTCCACCTTCCTCTATATTATTACTATCCTAATTACTCAAACAAATCATCTCTCTATATTATTCTCACACAATCTCTCATTACAAAACTCTTATTTTTCATATTCTCTTCATTCTATCCCAATTCTTTAAATCCATTCTCTACAAAATATTCTTCATTCTTTACAAAATATTCTTCGTTCTCTCTGCTAAATTAAATCTTTCTCAAACTACTACTAATAACAAATATCATCTCTATTACAAACAAATCTCTCTTAAGGAAAATAATATATTAACCTTAAATTTTTTTTAATTTCTTCATAAATTTATAATTAATTTGCTACATATTTTAAATAACTTTTTTTGCAAAATTTTTTTTATCAATTTTGAAAGCATATAAAGTTATTTATAACTTATAATAAATTATATATTTATTATTTATTATTTTTACATATATATATTTTTATTATGAATTAAAATTTTTGTATTATTTTGTGTATTTTTTCATAAACTAATAAATAATTTTTTAAGGGTTTAGGAATCAATGTTAACAATTCTAAAATTATTTTTTTAATTTTTAATTTTTAATTTTTTAAATTCTTCATAAACTAATAAATATTTTTTTAAGGGTTTAGAGATCAATGTTAACAATTCTAAAATTATTTATTTTAATTTTTTAAATTTTTCATAAACTTATAATTATTATGTTTTAGATTTAGGGATAACACTAAAATTAATTTTTAAAATTTTTCATAAACTTATAATTAATTTTTTTAGGGTTTAGGGATAACATTAAAATTAATTTTTTAATTTTTAATTTTAAATTTTTTCATGAACTTATAATTAATTATTTTAGGGTTTACACATAACATTAAATTTTTTGTTATTTTTTTCATAACTTATAATTAATTTTTTTAGAATTTCGGGATAACATTAAAATTTTTCTTTTAATTTTTACTTTTTTCATAAATTTATAATTAATTTTTTTAGGATTTATTGATAACATTAAAATTATTTTTTTAATTTTTTCTTTTTTTCTTAAACTTATAATTAATTTTTTTTAGGGTTTAGGGATAACATTAAAATTATTTTTTTAATTTTTTCATGAACATATAATTAATTTTTCTAGTATTTAGGAATAATATTAAAATTAACTTTTTAATTTTTCATACACTTATAATTAATTTTTTTAGTGTTTAGTCATGAATGTTAAACATTTTAAAATAAATATTTTAAGTTTTAATTTTACTTGTTAAAAATATTTAATAAATATATAAAATACTATAGTAAGTGCATAGTAAAATTACATATATATACTTTTATATTTTTAATAAAAATAACTAATTTTTGATATTTTTACAAGATATAAAATGAACATAACTTATTTTATAAATAACTAATTTTTATAATTTTTATAATTAATATCAAAATGTACATATTTATTCGAGATAGAGAGAATAATAATAATAACAATATTAATAGTAATAGTAATAATTATTATTATTATTATTAGTAATAGTAATATTAATAGTAATAATTATTATTATTATTAATTATTATTATTAATTAGTTGACTATATATATATATATTTTTTTTTAAAATGAGGACTAATTTAATTTTTATTCTCAAATTAATGTTAATAATAAACTAATCATATAATTATTATGTATGAAGTCCAATATTATAATTATGACAACAAATCATATATATGGTAAATTTGAATTTCAATATTTTTTTATCTTATTTTATAATGCTCTTCAATATATTTTTTTATTTTTTCGTTATCAAATTATTAAAGCAATAAATATATTGGTTGGGAGAATGCAGTAATAAATAATTTTTAGTGGATTTTTGTGTGTACGTGCGTTTGTGTAGGCGTCATGAATTACTAATGTGTAATTTTTCTTATTTTATTTGACGGTATATAAGTTCCAAGAGTTAAAAAACTAATAATTTAATTTTTCAAACTCGTTATTTAAATTTTTAGTTATATACATAATATTACATTTATTATTTCATATGATGGATAGCTAAATAAAAACTCTTAATTAATCTTGTAATTTTAATTAAGAGTTTTTATTTTATCAGTTAGTTATATATTTGGATATAATGAAATATTTGACTTCTTCATTCAAAATTGTACTACATTTAACTATTATACGAGACTTTTGATTGAATATTTCAATTGAATCATATGCCGTATATGTTATATGATTATATTTAATTTAATAACACCACATTAGGCACAATTATATCCAGATATTCCTAATTATAGATATTAACGACATTATTTTTATTGTTTACTTCATAAAAAATAACGGTACCTGACACAATAATAATCTACTGAGGCGTTTGGATAGTTGAAACTACGTTAGGAGTTGATTATGAACTTGGAAACAATAATTTGATGCGGATACCTAGTAACATTGATTTGGATTTCAACTTAATGATGAGCAATATAAGGCTCGCCATAGGGTTGAATAAAAATTAATTCATTAGTGAAATACAATTTCAAAACCCATTTCCATTGTATGGAGGATTAAGATATGGATGTAATGAAATTATGAATGATAATGATTGGAGTTCAGTGTTTTACAAAGCTAGTCAAGTTCATAGGTTGCAAGGCATTGAATTGTATGTTGAGTATTTTGAGGACTTTACTACACACCAATCTACTAATGAGGGTCCATCAAATTACATGGATTCTAAACTAGGTAATGATGATGCATGTGATCACGAAGAGGTAATATTGAGTGCACATAACTGTGATGAGATTGAAGAGATGCATGGTCTTGATGTTGAAGAAGTTGATTTAGAAGACCATGATGAGGACAATGACTCCATATCGAAAGATTGCAATGATATTGATAATGATGATGATGAGTATGAGGTTGGCTTTATTTCGGATAATGATGAAGATGAAAATATAGGTACGATATTACCCATTGATTTGATGTTATATCTAAAATTTTAAGCAATGCTTTTCTATATTATATGTATATATAAATATACACCAGACTGTGTATGACGTTATGTGTAGCCCGATGATTTAAAATTGATATAAAAATAAGATTGGATAAGTCTTAAAAAGTATAAAATTAAATCCAAATATGAATTTAATGGGTATTTTAGAAAAAGAATTTTAAAGCGATAAACATTTAGAAAATATCCCTATGGCCCTAAAATAAAATTCTACTGTAATTGGGACATGGAATATGAGTAATAGGGCTTCAAAATATTAAAGCCCATATTTTTTTTATTTTATGGAGTTAAAACTGAATTACGAGACAATTAAAAAAATAGGTGTACTAAAGTTAAGTTACATGCAACACATAAGATTAAAACCCTAAGATATTATAAAAGTAAAGTTGACTACTTTTTTTTTCTTCTTCTTCTTCATCTTGGCCGAACCTTCACCATCACCATCATCATATCTTCTTCTTTCTTCTTCTTCTTTCATTTTCTACATAAAAACCTAGGATCCTTTGAAAATAATTCATAGTTTTGATAAGATTTAGTGATTTTATGTGTGATTCTTCAAGAAATTCACTATAAAATCAAGGATTAGAAGTAAAGAGGAAGGAAAGACTAATTGAAGAGGTTAGTGTTTGTATAATACTTAGTTTACTATTAATTGAATTTTCCTTGATTTTAGTTGCTTATCGTAGCTTGTGAATTGATTTAATAGAATTATTTGTGGAATAAATTGATTATGGAATGATTTGTGAAGAAATTGGTTATGGGGCGATTGGACTTTTCTTTCTTGTAAGAAAAAAATTATATTTGTAGCATACATAAGGCATATTTGTTGATTTTTTAACTTAAATCTATATTTAAATGAAAGTTTGAATTAATCAAAGTATCAAACTAAATGCTTATGGAACTAATGTTTATGGAACTATATGATTCTTTGTAGTAAATTTGATAATTATGGATTAAATGGAATATGTTTAGGTTTCACTAAAATAGAATTTACTTATTTAAAATGTTAAAGTTTGAACGTTGATTAGTAAGAATTGGTTTTTAGCAAAATTAATATAGTAGCTATGAAATTGACTAGAAATGAGAAAATAATTAAATTACCCAAATTTTACTTGTGAAAACCTAGTTATCGGATAGAATGGCTAGCTAGAGGGAAGACGTATATAATGTTACTGGGCACATTGTGCTAATATTAGACGTTTTGTGTCATTAGTATTACTGGGCATATATGCCATTACTGGGTTACTGGGCACATTGATTGATGTAGGCATAAATATTTCAGAGCATTTACTAAGTTTTCTCTTCTTATCTTAAATTCTGTTACTGGATATTTAATTGTCATTACTGAACCCATTATCCAAGCTTAGGATTTAAAACTCAGTATATGAGGGCAAAATAAGTGAAATTAATGGAAATATGAGAAGTACGTTATGAACGTTTATAAAGAGTTGCATTGGTAATTGTATGCGAAAGTGAGATTTTTATCTTAACCAATAGTATTTTTTGTAAATAATTGCAATGTGGACACTATTTATTATTTAAGTAGAATATGGATATGTTAAAGTATTATTAAGTTAGCTTGAAGTTATTAGATTTAAATAATTTGTTCTAAAATGATAACTTTGCTACATTTATTATTTAATTATTTTCTTATGATTTTAAGTAGCAAATTATGTATATATAAGCACCACTAAGCAATTTACTTAGCGTGTTACATTTTTTGGTGCACATATTAGATGGACCAGAGCATATCCGGCAAGTGAAGTGTTAGAGGTTTAAAGATCAACTGCAACATTAAAAGTGTCTTTTTAAACATATTTTGTATTATAAATTTACTTACAGTTCACATAGCAGTATTTTGATTATATGATAGTTGTATAATTTTGGCCAAGTTTGAGGATTGTGCATATTGTAAATTTGGATGGGATATATATTTTATTTTGAACTTGTATTTGGGATATAAGACTTTAGTGAAGATTTTATTTTAGCACAATGTATAGATTTATGTATATATACAGGTTGATACAATTATGTAGTATTTGATTTGGGATTGTTGATCAAATTATGTAGATGGGGATGAGTTTGATTGAAAGGAAGATAGAAGTATTTTTCTGTAAGTGGTGTTAGGTTGAAGAAAATTTGACAGTGAATATTATAGAGGAAACTTTGCTGAAATTTTCATTTGATTTGTTTTTAAAGTTCAATTAAAATTGGATGTAGGATTGATAGGTATTGAGTAACATCTTCTGATAGTTCTTCAACAGAACTATCAATGCGTGTTACATTTGGTGTCACCAATATCTCAAATCAACATTTTGTTCCCTGTAACACCCCGATACCCTATATAAGTACTATGCGTATACCTAGTATACATACAGTAAATATATAAAGTATAAGGATGTCACTTTTCGTTACCTTTTAAAATATTTATAACAGAGTTCAAACCATAATACATTAATTTAAATAACATTTACAAAATCATTATCTTTATTAAAACTTCATTTATACATATAAATACTCTCTCGTCAGAAATACATCATAATTAAAATTTATACATGTATGCATTACCCTCTAGTTGGTCTCGACAAACTTTACTCTTCTTGTGGCATAACAAAAGACTTCATATCTTCCATCTATATACCTGCGCGAATAAACACCCGCGCTAAGCCCGAGAGCTTAGTAGTCCAAATATAAAATATAAACATATAGTATAGAAGTATTGATATATAATGATACATCGATTCAATATATAATTAGTTCTTATCATATCTTCTTTTCTTTTTAATTTTATCTTTAATATATCCTAGCTAATTTCATATATGATGTATATATATATACATAATATTATCACCAACCCCAATGCATCACCAATACTCAAAACCAATATATTAATACCCCTACATTATATATATACCACACCAACCATTATTGTAATACACACTTTACATATCATACCAATTATTATTGCAATACACACATTACATATCATACACTCATTATTGCAATACACACATTACACATCATATCACTCATTATTGCAATACACAATTTACATATCATACAAATCATAAATCATATTTCCAATAAAGACAACCTTTATCATCAACCACAATTCATTTACATATTACACTTAATAACATTATATTATTCACAATTCACCAAGCATAATTCATTTTTAATACTCACAATCAATATTTCAATACTTGCATTTCACATTGACAATAAAGACAGACTCGGGCCCAAAACACTAATATGTTATTCAAAGTTCAGAGTTACTGCTTTGGTTCATAGTCACTATCATCACGCCCGTAGGCAATGTATATACATGTCTCTCTATCCATGGATAGTGTAACAGACCCAGTCTCTTGGACCATCAACTCAACACATATGAGGAGATCCTCAACCCGGCAAGACTGTTACAAATCATATATCTCATATTCACAATTCTCATAGTGTAACAGACCCAGTCTCTTGGACCATCAACTCAACACATATGAGGAGATCCTCAACCCGGCAAGACTGTTACCTTTCATCATTTCTTAGGCATGCCACCCAAATCCAGAACTCTGAAACTGAATAACATATTAAACAAACAATTCATTTATTATTTCATTATCAATCTCATCATCAATTAGGCCAACATGCCTTATCTCTTTCAATTGAATTATCATAGCCAATCACAATGGCTTCATATCATATCATATCTCAATCCATATGATACATATAGCATCATTGATATCACATTTCAAAGTATATTATTCATATAATACATTGCCATACACAAGATTCACAATGCATATAACATAACATTTTCTCACTTCTCAAAACACATTAACATCATTCATTACTAGAGCATTTATCATAACAAATTGCACATACCTTAAGAATGATCCTCATTTCTTCCTACCTTTCCCATTTCATATTTCATCCTTTATATATATTCTTCATTTACATTCACAATATAATAGCTTATTTAACACTTTCATCCCAATGTGTTAATGTTCAAAGACATATAAGGATATACAATCAAATAGGGTTTATGCTTACCTTGTTAATGATCTTCACATCCTTCACATCATTCAATCATCACCTTAGTCCAATTATGTTAACAATATAATAGATCACTTAACACATTTGCAAACAAATGTGTTAAGCCTCGAATTATGTAATTAAATACAATCATATGTATTGGTACTTACCTCAAGAACTAGTCCCATCAATCTATACATTTCTTTTCTTTCCAAGAATTCTCCACATTTAGGTTAATGCAACCCAATCTCTTCAAAACCTTTGAGGGACACGGGCAGCACCACTTGAGGGACACGGTTAGGGCAATTCAACCTCTTCACAATCTAATCCAAAAGGAATATTAGCAAAATGACCATATGAATAGTACATTCTGGTTTAAGACTCTATTTTATCCTTATTTTGAAAATTTGTATAAAATAATCTACTTGACTAAAAATTCTAAAATTTTTACAGAATTTAGTTTTGTATCTTAAAATCATTCCTTTAAAATTTCAGATCAAACTGAATACAAAATCTTGGTCAAATAGTTCACCTAACCAGACTGCCCCAATTGCCCTGCATCCTGGCAGCAGTTCTGAACTTTGTGAATTCCATAAATCAAATTCAATCAACGTGGTTCCAAATTATTTTTCTCAAATTCTAGACTCACTAATCAACAACATATCCAAAATTCAATTGGATATGATTTTTCTACATTTTATTAAAAATCCCGAAATATAGCTGTCTCAGTTAAGGTACCTGCTGGAACAGGTCTAATAAAAATAATCTTTCTAAACTCATAACCATTCCAAAATCGAATAAACATATTTTTAAGTCATTCTAGACTCATAGAGGCACAACATATCAAAAATTCACTTTAAGAACATTTTTCTATAATTAATTAAAAATCATACAAGTCACAGCCTTTACTAATTGTAAAACAGAAAAAAAATTCACTAAACACAACTCTTACTCTTCCATCACCAACACCAACCTAGCTTCTTATCTTTAATTCCATTTCAACACTTTTACACACACCATACACAAACACACTTAATCATACTATCATAAACCTAACTCAATCCATACACAACTTCAAAAAGAACCAAAGCAAACAAGAGAAATCTTACCAAAATGATGAAATTCCTTGAAATTCCAACTTGGTTACTTGGAATCTCTCTCAACTTTGGAGCTTAGAACATCAAGCCCTTCTTTTACTCTCTTGCTTTCCTTTGTCTTAGGTGAGCCGGCCACACAAGGAAAAAGAAGAAGAAATGATGAAGAAAACACAAAGTCAATAGGCATTAAATACTCCTCCAAAAGAAAATTACTATCTTACCCTCATACACATTTTAATTCTCTTTACAAGCTCTTGCCCATTTTGGTAATTTCACATTCAACAATTTAAATATCTTCTTCCCTTGACTAAGCACTTTGACCAACATATATGTCATATATATTGCCATATACCCAACATATACACTATCTCTCTCTATACAATTCTTTCCTTTGCAAATACACATATTCATTTCTCTCAAATACTTTTACCATTCAACCAAACCCTATACAAATATACCACTTATCAATTACACATTCAAATCAATTATAACAATATTATCATAACTTCTAGGCACACTTAGGGATATTACAATTAGACATATACATATACATCACATATACATTAAATCCAAATACAACAACTCCTCCAAAACTTTTAAGGTATATCTCGGGATATTACATTCCCAGTTTATTTCCTCAAACATCCGAATATATGAACATTGATATTGCTCCTTTACGGGTGAATTTCGATGGTTTGATTTATCAGAATATGTTATAAAATATTTCAAAAGAATTTTGTAAGGGTATGATTTTTTATTCAAAGGATGAAGTAAAGATAGTTGTTAAGGAGTACTCTATTAAAATAATTGTCAATTCAAAATGAAGGAGTCAAGAAGTAATTCCCTTGCATTGATATACAAGTATAATGAGGGTGGGTGCAGCTGGAGACTGCGTATGACTAAAAAAAAGGATAAACAAGATTGGAAGTTAATTGTATATATGGTCTCACACTTGTAGCTTTCCAACGAAGCCTCAAGATACAAAAATTTGGATTCCGATTTCACATTGAGTTATATAGAAGAAGTGGTTAAATCATATTTTGGGATAAAGATCACATTGATCATTGTACTCATAAAGGAATGATTTTATACCAATGTGTCTTATAGGAAAGCATGGATTGCAAAATAAAAGACACTTACAAGGTTTTTTGGGAGTTGGGATGAATCTTATAAGTTGCTCAAAGCATGGATGTTGGTTGCACATCGTTATAACCCAGGTTTTAGGTATGAAATCGAAGATGATATAGCTGTAAAGAATAATGAAGTTGTGTTAGGTGTCAGGCAATTTGAGTGATGTTTTGGGCATTTAAGCCTTGTATAGAAGGATTTGATTGCACTCCAATATTAGTAGTTGATGGAACTTTTTTACTTGGAAAATATAAGTGTGTTCTTCTTACTACTCAATTCTTCGATGGTGATGGCAATATAATTCTAGTTGCATATGCAATTGTTGAGAAGGAAAGTAAGAGCAAGTGGAATTCTCCATGCGATGCATATGACACTACGTCTGTCCAAATCAAAACAGCATTTGGGTTATATCTGATAGCCATGTTGAAATTAAACATGCAATGAACAATCCAACATGGAGGGACTCGAAGCATAGATATTGCATTCGTCATATTGTCAGTAATTATAACACCAAATTCAAGAACACCGATATAAAAAATTTCATAGAAAAATTGGGTATGATAAATAAATTGAAGTGACATTAATTTTGATTATTGTCTATGATTATTGTTTTAAGGTACATGTTGATATTTTTTTTATTATAGCTTGAGAAAATCAATTGCGCAAGTTTGAAAGGCATTTGAAAAAAATTAAGAAAGTTACCTGAAATCATATGAATAGTTGGAAAAAAAATTCCTAAGCAGAAGTAGGTGTTGTGCCACAATGGTGGCCATCGATACAAGCACATGACAACTAATATGGTAGAATCTATGAATATATTGTCCCTCAAAATTCGAGGGATGCCCATTACCACCCTAGTCGAAATGCTTTCTTTTTAACTGGTAGATATATTTGATCAACATCGCACTCAATATGCAAAAGAAATTAGTGATGGATGCAAGTAAACTTAGAATTGCATATTTGTGTTACAAAAGTGAATAAGAAAGAAAAATCAACATAAGGTTAGAAAATTTGACAATGATTAAGGCATATTCTTAATAAAGACTACTCATAATAACTCAAAAAAAAAAGCAGGTAAAATGCATTCTATTAAACTATTTGAAAAGTCTTATACCTGTGGCATGTTTCAAAATAGTAAGATTAGTTCACAATATTAAATCTATAAAAATACAAGCATTCCAACTGCTAAAACTAATGAAATATTCATTTGTAAAACACTAAAAATTAAATTGGTTCTTTTCATACTCGGATAAATGGATTTGATATTAAATAAAAATTTAATGAAAATAATTTTTTTAATATTTCTTCAAACTTAGCATGAAACCAAAATTCTTAGTTTCAGTTAGGTTCAAACTAAAACTAACAATTTTGGTTTAAACCTAAATTTTGAACTAAAACTGAAACTAATAATTTCAATTTGAATCTCAAACCTAAACTATCTTGAAGCAAAGGTTTGCTTCAAAATTATTTTAAAAAATGACCAACCCAAATGACCAAACCGAAACATTTGATTATTTTGTTTTGGTTTGATTATTTTTACTAAAAAAAAGTAAACTGAAAACTCTAAAGAAATTTCCTAAGTATTTTTTTAGGGTCCTATATATTTTTTTAAATTAAATTACAATTTTTTTAAAATTAGTTTTCAGTTAAATTTCACCTAAAAACAAAAAAAAATTATTTATACTCCTAATTTATTGCATATTCTCATAAATTTAAATACTAATTATTTATTTATACAGAACACAAATTATTTTTCAATAAATTATTTTTGAAAATCTGATTATATTAATAATAATTATGAATAATTAAGTTATCAAATTTTAAAATTTTTAACATTCATCCCTAAATTCTAAAAAATCATGTGCAAAAATAATACACAAATTAATATTGAGAAAAAATAATTTAAGAGATAAGTTTATTTTATATGATGGTTTATGATTAATACATCAATGAGTTTAAAATTTTTTGAAGACTAAAATATAATAAAAAAAATTAATAATTTATGAAAAATTGCAACACAAACATGAAACTAATACACAAAATAATACAAGAATTGCAACACATAACCAAAAATATATATATGTAAAAATAATACATTATATTTATCTAAAAGTAAAAAAAAATCATTTTAAGGTTATTGTTAAACCTTAAAAAATTATTTATAAGTTTATGAAAAAAATTAAAATTTTGATTTTAATGTTGAAAAATTAAAATTAAAATTTTAATATTATCCCTAAATCCTAAAAAAATAATTAGAACTTTATGAAAAAAAATTTAAAAATTAATTTTAGAATTTTTAACATTCATCCCTAAATCCTAAAAAAAAGTAATTATAAGTTTATGTAAAAATGCACAAAATAATATAAGATTTGCAACATATAACCAAAAATATATACATGTAAAAAATAATACATTATATATAGCAAATAAATATATAATTTATTATAAGTTATAAATACCTTTATATGCTTCCAAAATTGATAAAAAGAATCTGCAAAAAAAGGTTATTTAAAATATGCAACAAATTAATTATAAATTTATGAAGAAATTAAAATTTTTAATTTTAATATAGTATTTACCTTGAGAGAGATTTGTTTGTAATAGAGATAATATTTATTTTTGGTAATGATTTGAGAAAATTTTAATGTAGTAGAGAGAAAGGGGAATATTTTGTAAAGAATGGAAAATATTTTGTGAGAATGGATTTAAATGATTAGGATAGAATGAAGAGAAGATGAAAAATGAGAGTTTATAGTTAGGAATTGTGTGAGGATTATGTGTAGAAATGATTTGTTTGAACAGTTGTGATAGTAATATAGAGGAAGATGGAAAATGAAAAGAATGAATTTGAAGATAAAAAAAAAAGAGTAAAGGGGGGAGATTTATTAAGTGAGATGTATTAGGTAGGAGATTTATTAGGGTATTAAATAAAAAAATTTAAAATAACATTTAAAAAATATATTTTTTTTCAAATTAAAGCCAAGCTGATGAGCTCTTAGCCAGGTTGGGAATCAATGCTTAGCTAAGTAGTCCCCTCAGCTAGGCGCAGAAAATATACAAAGTCTTTAATGCATGTCATGCACCCAACCAAAAGTTAAATTTTCGATTTGGTTGAAGGCTGCCTGTTTTCTAACAAACCAAAAGTTTTACTTTTGATTTTTTAATTAAAAAATAAAATCGAAATCTTAAATTTCGGTTTTATATTAGACCAAAACTTAAAGTTTCTTTTTTTTAAATAATAAAAATTTTAAAAGGATCAAACTAAAGCGTGAACGAAAGTTAAAGTTTCAATTTGGTTGAAGGTTGTGTGAGCGGGGATTTTTGCCCTCACTCCCGGTGGAATGGTTCTTGCGACTTTGGCATTGTTTAGGCTCGGGGCCTTAAAGAACACGGACCTAAGTCCGGAGAAAATGGAGTCGCCACCCGGATGGGCCAGGAAAAAGAAAGGGGTGGATGAATCGATTTCTAAGGAATCCCCAACCCCCTAATGGGTTCGGAAAGTTGGATACGTGTGGGGAAGGTGAGAAATGGCCCAGCACCCTCATAACGCCCGGTTCACTAGAACCGGCCTCCTTTACAGGTCTTAATATTATAAAATTCTTAAATATAACAACATTATCCATATTATACACAGTAATTAAAAGAAAGCATCATTATATTAAAAGCAATGTCTAAAGAAAGTAAATAAATGGACACCCATTTGAAAATGGAAACATGTCCTTACATCACATGCCTAAATAGGACACCCACCAAAAAGTAGAAACATGCCCTTTACATAGATTCTAAAATAGAAAAGCAAATTAAATTACATGATGTTTAAATGAGGTACCCACCAAGTGGAAACATACCTCTTACAACACTTGGAAATCTAAATAAATTGATAAAAGTAAATAACCATTCATAATAAATAAATCATTCATCAAAGGCATCAAATATCAATAAAAATTAAACATTCATCCATGATAAATAAAATAAACCAAGCATTGAATTTAAATAAATTAAAGCATAAGAAATAAAACAAAGCATGATCAAATATGGAATTGAATAAGTAAATAAAAATCCAAATTATAGCTACTATTTCCATTTAGGGTTCTTTATCTCATGTGTTAAGGTTTTGGAATTCATAAAATTAAGCTACTGTGACTTTTTTATCGAATTAAAATAGATTGAGGTTTTATGTTTTAAAAGGTTGGTAAGACTCTTTGATTAACTAAATTGATATTTGAATGATGAAATCATAAAACTAGGGTTTTAGACACTTTAAAATACTTTTGATTCATAGTTTTAAATGGTGATTTCAAGCTACTGTGTAAATTTAAAATATTTATGGTTTTATGGTTTTTAATGTTTTAAAGGATTAAAGTTTAGAAAAAGTTAGGGTTTAAGGTTTTAAAGGAATTAGAGCTTATTATTTTAAGTTTGGAAGTTGAATTAGGGTTTTAGGAGCTTTGAATTGGAGTTTCGGGTGATGAATTGGCTTTTGGAATTTGGAAATCAATTTGATAATTTTATGAAGTTTTATGAATTTAAACAAACGGATTAAAGTTTTGATAAGTAGAAAAGATGTTTTTTAAAGCCTTTTGAAAGAAAGAGAACATAATTTAAAGTTTTGAAAGAAATAGAATCAAATATTGGTTTTGTTGAAAAATATATTTAATTAAGGTTTTAAGATTTTTAAGAGGTAAAAATAACAATTTTAAGTCTTTTTGGAAAATAAAGTAACGTATTAGTATTTTTAACTTTGGAAAACTAAATTAAAGTTCTAAGGCTTTTTGATTTAAAAAACAAAATTTCATAGTTTATGCTACTGTGAAAAAATAAAACAAAAAGAATTTAACATACCTCCTTTTGTTGATTCTCCAAAAATAATTCTTCTTGGATGAACAAGAACAAAGACAGTTGCTGCCTTTGAATTGCTTAAATCATGTCCCTGCTATTCCAGAAAAAAAAATTGAATTATTCCTTTTCCTTCACTGATTTGGTTTCAAATTTTCAACCTTTCGTTGGATTTTCGGCCTCCCCAATTCCATTGCCTTTGGTCCTTATTTATAGTGGTTTGATATGGTTTATTCCTAATTAGTCATGGCAAGTAATATTAATAAAAAAAAAAAGAAATCGAAACCTAATTGAATTAGGTTTCAAAAAATTTGCGTCGGAAAAATTGCGCTGCCGAAAAAAATTGCCGCAGGAATAAATGCGCTGGCGAAAAAAATCTGCCGCAAGAAAAAATGCGCTAGCGAAAAAAATCTGCCGCAGGAAATTGAGGCAGTGGGCGGGCTGCGGGCGAAATGGAAAAGCTATTTTACCCGCAGGAAATTCCTGAGGGTGAAATGCCCACGGGCCAGCGCGACGATTTTTTCGTTGCCATTTTTCCGACTCCGATTTTTATTTTTATTTTTATGTTTTGAATTTTATTTGTTTATTTTTATTTTTTATTAATAAAAATTAGATACTAAAGCAAGAAATTATTTAACATTAATTATTTTGGACAAATTAGACAACAAAAATCATTTTAGACTAAATAAAACATATTGGACCAGATTGGGTCAAAAATTAAGGGACTACAGTTTGCCCCCTACTTGAAAAGTCTGAAACTTTAGTGAAAGAGAGAGAAAAATAATAAGACTTAATTTTTGAGATAGTTGAGGTTTTGGTTCTGGATCCGGTTTGAGTTCTGGACTCAAAAATGATTCTAGGTTTTGGACCTAAGAAAAATTTGGGTTCCGGACCCGGTTCGAGTTCTGAACTCAAGGATAATTCTAGGTTCTGGACATAAAGAAAAATTTGGGTTCTGGACCCGGTTCGAGTTCTGGACTCAAGGATGATTCTAGGTTTTGGACCTAAAAAAATATTTGGGTTCTGGACCCGGTTCGAGTTCTGGACTCAAGGATGATTCTAGGTTCTGGACCTAAAGAAAAATTTGGGTTCTGGACCCGGTTCGAGTTCTGGACTCAAGGATGATTCTAGGTTCTGGACCTAAAGAAAAATTTGGGTTCTGGACCCAGTTCGAGTTCTGGACTTAAAGATGATTCTAGGTTCTGGACCTAAAGAAAAATTTAGGTTCTGGACCTGGTTCGAGTTCTGAACTTAGAAATAATTCTAGGTTCTACGTCTAAGGAAAATTTGGGTTCTGGACCCGAGCTAAGTTCTGGACTTAGAAATAATTCTAGGTTCTGGACCTAATGGTAAATTTGAGTTCTAGTCCCGAGAGATTTGGATACTAATTTTAAACTACACTCGGATACTCGATCGTATCTGAATTTGGATACTCGATCCTAAACTAGATCAGGATACTCGATCCTAACTTGATTTGGATACTCAATCCTAAATTGGATTCGGATACTCGATCCTAAATTTGATTGGGATACTCGACCCTAAATTAGATTGGGATACTTGATCCTAACTTGATTTGGATACTCGACCCTAAATTAGATTGGGAAACTCGATCCTAACTTGATTTGGATACTCGATATTGGGTACTTGGACCAAAGATTGAATTGATTTTAATTTAATTTGAGTACTCGGACCCGAGATTGATTTGATTCGGGTACTTGGACCCTAGATTGAGTACTTGGACTCGAGATTGGGTACTTTGACCTGAGATTGGGTACTTGGACCCGAGATTAAATTGATTTGGGTACTTGGACCCAAGAATGAATTAAATTTGGGTGCTTGGACCCGAGATTGAATTGAATTTGGGTGCTTGGACTTGAGATTGAGTTTGACTGACCTTTTTATCATTTGAGAAATCTGACTGCTTCGGTTATTCTATGCATTGTGGTTTTTCACCCTCAAAATGGATCTTCATCCTTTGAGATCGGGTCTTCATCCTTGAAAATGAATCTTCATCCTTGGAGATTAGGTCTTCACCCTTGTAAATGGATCTTCGTCCTTTAGACTTCAGGTCTTCACCCTTGAAAATGGATCTTCATCCTTGGAGATTGGATCTTCACCCTTGCAACATGGGTCTTTATCCATTAGAGGCCGGGTCTTTACCCATGCTTCAGCTCTTTTAGCTGGATTGGTCTTTTGTCTTTTGCATCTTCATTCTTTTGAGAGTTCTAATGTTTCATTCTTTTGTTCTTCCTTTTTGCAAAAATTCAGCTATCTTTAATTGGACATCGTATCCTCTCCTTGCCCCCGCCCAAGGATTTTTTCATTCATGCCAGCTTTGATTGATGTTTTTCTTATCTAGTTCTTTGCATAAGCACACATTTCTTCTTTTGCAAAACGACTGGGGCTTCCACAAGCAAATAGGCTCTCCATGCCCCTTTGATTTGATATCTTCTTTTTGATTCTTTACTTTGCAGGGTATTGATTTGAATTACCTAGTACGTTCCTAATTTCATAATAATTTATGCTATATGTATGCATGATTATGTATGCTCTTACCTTTTTCCTTCTTGGCTCACAGCAGATGCTCAAAGAACAGAAAAGGAAACTTCAAGAAGAGCTGGCTACAAGTCGTCAGCAGGCTTCTCATTTTGAAAGTTTATATCATCAATCCGAACAAAATTTTCGTAACTTTCAATTTCGAGGGATGAGGGATCCCGATACTTCTTCATCAAGAGGCCCCTAGACTGATGAACATGAGATCCTTTCGTCTGCTTCTGATGAAGACCATGACAAATCGGAACTCCAAGGCAATAGGAATTTTAGTGCTTCTGCTTCGAATGATCCCGGGAAGAGTAATTTGCCCCCCTCCTCCAACAGGCTATGACTTTTTCAAGTCTATATTTGGTGACCTACCAACACCCTCTTAGTGATATGTAAATATTGTAGCAATTGTAAAACATTGTACAATAATAAAAAATATACAATTTTCCTCTTTACTGTAAACCTTCTTTTTTCTTTTCTTTTCTTTTCTTTTCTTTTCTTTTTTCATTACTGCAATTTTTTTTTGCATATTTTTTCGTTACTGCCAATTTTTTTTTTACAGTACACCATTAATTTACATCCACTTCTTTTGTTAAACCAAATCCAATGTGGTAAAGGAAATTCATTGCCACTTCCTTTCCCTATGCCATATGGTCTTATCCTTTCCCATCATCTTTTCCATTTCACTTTTGGAAAAGGTTTGTTTCCTCTATATAAATCACCCTTCATGCCATATTTTAATTCATTAACCAAAAATCTCCCTCTTTCAATGTGAAGACCCTTTTAACAATTTTGGTTCTCCTTTATTCATCAACCATGACCGAGCACCATTTAAAGAAAATAAAAATTCTATTCAAGAATATGGATGCCATCTATTGGAAGCAAATTTCATAGTCAAAATTTGATGTTTTAAAATGTTTTCAAAATGTCAAATTTGACCACTCCTTCTTACATGCTGTGGCTTCCTTGTGGGATACGGATTCTAGGGTATTTAGAATTAATGGCTTTGAATTATGTCCCTTAATTGAAGAATTTGAGGCCATCCTTGGACATCCAAATAATCAACAAATTGCATTACCCACATTGATTTCCAAAACTCAACAGAAGATGCAGATGTTATTTCAAATTCCAAAACCCGAAGTTCTTCAGTTGATGAGAGGTAAAAAAATTCTACTTGCTCCTTTGATTGACTTTTGTTTTTCTCATTTGGCTCCTACTAAGGCATGGAGATGCATGCTTTGTCTTTGCTTGCTCGGCCAACTCTTGCTTGTTTCTTCTGACGGTGATATTGACCCACAAGTATTGGATATTATGGACCAAATGGAAGGAGACTTGTCACCGGTACCTGTGATCTTAGCCGAGTCCTTAGTTGGATTAGACCGATTTAAATCAGGATTGTCAAAGAGACTAACTGGGAGTTTGTTGCTGCTTCAGGTAATTACCTAAACTGCCCTTTCGGGTTTTCAATTTAGGTTTTCTTTTTCTTTTTTATTGCTCTAACTTTTGCCTAGTCCGCCCATGCGGGTTTTTGGAACTAGCGAGCTGTCCTAATTTTTTCCTAAGCTGCCCTTGTGGGTTTTCAACTTAGCGGACTCTTTCTTTTTTTTTTATTCTTTCTTCACAGATTTGGCTTTAGGAGCGTCTTTGTTTGCTTGATACTCCCTCCATGGATTTTGCCAGATACCTGCCACATCATCATTCTGCTAGGAAGCTACTCCATCCTGCTTCTTCATATGCTGACTGGGTTGACTGGATCCACTCACGCTCTGAAGTTAATATCCGTTGGTTGGTACCTTGGTGGAAGATTTCTCATATCACCATGCGGACATACTTGATGTATGTTCCCCTTGCTGCTTTTCGTCAAGGTACATACTATGATCCTCGCCGACTTGGGCGTCAGTATGGAGCTAAGCCTCGTGATTCTAACTTTGCTCCTGATCTAGACATGCCTTGCTTGACTGAAGCCTACTTGGATCGGCTGAGGCAAAGTTGGCCTGCATGTTACACTTATCGACTGCCATAGATTTTACATTTGTCAATTCAGAAAGTGTTTTGTTAGGATGAAAAAATAATTAAAGTGATAAAAGATGTTTCTTTTCCATTTATAATTTATCATCACCTTTTGCAATTATGATTATTTATTTCATCCATATCTGGTCAAATACTTATAATAGTGCACATAGAACAATTTTAACATTAATTCTATTTTATTAAATTGGGGAACAACCAAACATAAAGCCAGCATACACAAGATCACTCATGTTGCCAATTAGCCCTTTCGGGTTTTCTAATTGACGATTTTCTCTCACTTAGCCCTAATTGTTGCCTAGCCCGCCCTTTCGGGTTTTCGGAACTAGCAGACTGCTCTAACTTTTGCCTAGGCTGCCCTTTTTGGGTTTTCAACCTAGGGAGCTCCTTTTTTCCTCTTTTCTATCATATATAAAACCTCTTCAACCTGTCAATGTTTACTGGCTCACTAAATTCATTCCCGTCTATGTCTGATAACTTTACTGCACCTTTGTTCATGACTTGTTTCACTACATATGGCCCTTCCCAGCTAGGTCTGAACTTCCCTGTTGGATCAGATACATTAGGCTTATATTGCTTCAACACCAAATCCCCAACTCTGAATTTTCTGATTTTAACCCTTCTATTGTAGGCTCGAGCTATCTTCTTTTGATACAGTTGGTGATGATATAGTGCCTTTAACCTTCTCTCTTCTAGTAGAGTTAATTGTGTGTATCTGCTTGCTACCCATTCCATTTCAGGTAGTTCAGATTCCAAGACTACTCTTAGTAACTTGATCTCAATTTCAATTGGCAATACCACTTCCATCCCATAAACCAAAGAGAACGGTGTCATCCCAGTAGGTGTTCTCACACTCGTCCTATATCCCCATAAAGCAAAGGGAAGCATTTCCGACCAGTCCCTGTAAGTCTTAGTCATCTTGGACAGAATTTTCTTAATTATCTTATTCATTGCTTTTACTGCACCATTAGCCTTTGGTCTATAAGGAGAGGATCAATGATGATGGATTTGGTACTTGGAGAATAAATCCTTAACTGCTCCTTGAAACTATACCTCGTTGTCTGATATCACACTGTGCGGGACCCCATATCTGCAGATGAGATTCTTTTCGATAAACCTAGCCATTTGACTTGCACCAAACTTTTTGAAGGATTCAGCTTTGACCCATTTTGAAAAATAATCTACTGCTACCTCAATAAAACGGTGCCCATTTGAAGCTGTCGGATGTATCTCTCCTATAATGTCGATACCCCAGATGGCAAACGACCAGGGTGAAGACATTGAATGCAGTTCTTCAGGAGGCATATGATTCAAGTTGGCATACATCTGACATTGCTGGCACTTCTTTACAAACTCAATACAGTCTTTCTCCATGGTCAACCAATAGTAACCTTATCAAATAATCTTATTAACTAGGGCTAAACCACTCATGTGCGGACCGCAACTTCCCGCATGTATTTCTGACATGATGCGCTCCACTTCAGGCTTTCTTAAACATCTCAAATGCACCGCATCAGGCCACCTTCGATATAACTCCCCATGGAAGGTGATATATTGCAATGACCACCGCCTTATGGCTCTTCTTTCTTTTTTTGTTGCCCCCGACGGGTATTCTCTTTCCTCCAAAAATCGTCTTATAGTATCATACCATGCATCATGGTCTGTATCAACTTCTATGATTGTCTCTTATTCATAGCAAGGAGTTGATGAACTGGTCAAAATTAGAGGCTTAAGGAATAGGCTAGTAGGATTTTCCCATACCGAAGCCAATGTGGCCAGGGCATCGACCATCTGATTTTCTTCTCTTGATAGGTGTATAAACCTGCACTCCATAAAATTCTTCTTCATCATGGTCAAATAACGGTGGTATGGTTTTATTTTTTCCTCTTTCAACTCCCACTCTCCATTTACTTGGGATACTACTAGCAATGAATCACCATAAACTTCCACCTTATCCACCTTCATAATCATTAGGGTTTCCAAACAAAAAATACAAGCTTCATACTCCACCATATTATTGGTTGCCCTAAATTTCAACTTTTTTGCTAAGGGGATGAGTTCCCCTTCGGGCGATTCTATTATAACTCCCAAACCTGCTCCTTTCCTGTTTACTGCTCCATCAAAATACATCTTCCACCCTTGTACTTCAATTGCTTCTAAATGTTCATCTAGAAACTCCAAAATTACCTCTTCACTTTCTGGTAATGGTTGTTGAGCCATGAATTCTGCCACCACTCTACCCTTGATTGTTTTCCTAGTTACATACTCGATCTCAAATTCTTCTAATATTATCAACCATCGACCATATTTTCCAATCAAAGAGGGTGTCTCCCTTAAGTATTTCATTGGATCCAACCTGGAAATTGCTTGCACACTATATGATTGAAAGTAATGCCGCAACTTCTTAGAAGACCAAACCATAGCTATACATGTCTTTTCAATGATACTATACTTAATTTCATATGGTAGGATCTTTCTACTCAAATAGTAAATGGCTTGCTCAATCCCTGACTCATCTGCTTGGGCTAGCATGGCTCCTATCGACTCTTCTTCTACTTCTAAGTATAGTAATAGAGGTTTGCCGGGTTTAGATGGTTTCAAAAAATACTCCTTTATTCGATCAAATGCCTTTTTAAATTCTTCATTCCATACGACCAGCTGATTCTTTCTAAGCAACTTGAAGATAGGCTCACAGATTATTGTGAGCTTTGCTATAAATCTGCTAATGTACTGTAGTTTACCAATAAATTCCCGAACTTCTCTCTCCGTCTTTGGGGCTGGCATATCCCTGATTGCTTTGACTTTGTCAGGATCTATCTCAATACCATTCGGACTAATTACATGTCCTAATAATTTGTCTGAAGTAACACCGAATACACACTTCTTCGGGTTTAATCTTAACTTATATTTTAAAGCTCTATCGAAGAATAATTCTAAATTTTGTAAGTGTTACTCCCTTGTATCCGACTTAACCATCATATCATCAACATATACTTCAACTTCTTTGTGCATCATGTCATGAAATAGTATGGTGGCCATCCTTTGGTAGGTTGCTCCAGCATTCTTTAAGCCGAAAGGCATCACCCTATAACAAAATATACCCCATGTAGTAATGAAGGCAGTTTTGGCTTTATCCTCTTGGGCCATTAACACTTGATTGTATCCAGAAAATTCATCTACAAATGAGTGTAGCACACTAGAGGCTGCACTATCAATGAGAACATCTATATGAGGTAAAGAAAAATCAGGGGAAGCCTTTTTTAAATCTCTATAGTCCACGTAAACCCTTATTCTTCCATCTTTCTTTGGCATAGGTACTATGTTGGCTAGCCAATCTGGGTATTCTATCACTTCAAGGAACTTCACTTGTATTTGTTTAGTGACATCTTCTTTAACCAATTCAGCCCACTCAGGTCTTAATCGCCTAAGCTTTTGTTTGACAGGTTTTATGTGAGTGTAAGTAGGAATATGATGCTCAGCTATGTCTCGATCTATCCCCGGTATATCTTCATAAGACCAAGCAAACACTTCTTCATATTTTTTGAATATTTTTTCAAATCTCTCTCTCTCATCAGGAGTAAGGTCGGATGCTATGCTAATGTTTTTAGGATTTTCAGTTGTTCCCAAATTTAATGATTGTGTTAACAGAATTAATATTAAAGATGCTCATGTAACTACTATTTGAATGTATGCAACCATCAGGAGAGACATCACACAAGTAAGAAAAATCAGACTTTATTGCATTCATTTTGGAAAAGAAAACATCATCATCCTCATACACAGCAGACAAATTAAAATCAAAATCAAAATCATTGTTCTCAGAATCATAAAGCAGGATGTCTTCAAACTTTTCTTCAAGCAGGGTGACAATCTCTTCTGGAGTCTTCTCGGCTTTCAGGGCAGCTTCATTCTTCTCTTTTGAATTGGATTCTTTGTTGGTTGACAAGGTGAGCTCTTTCTTCACTTGCTTCACTAGCTCAGCAACATCTGCAAAAATTTCAAAGCCTGAAATTAACTTACCCATGAACATGATCGGCTCAGGCTTTCCTTGGAGTGGTCCCATATCTGGGGCTTTGGCAAAAATCTCTTCAAGTGGAGGGAAGCTCATCTTCTTACTCTTCTTTGGAAGGACATCGTTGTCTTCACCATATCCTAACCCTTTCTTGGAAGTTTGAGTTCTAAAATATGGTAACTTTGTTAAACCGGCCTTACCCTTTCCAAGACCAGCTCCGGGAAGGTAGTTCATGTTCTTCATCATATTCAAGACTTTGGAGTCTACTACTTCATCATCAGCAATTGCAGCCACTTGAAAACCATTGAGAGGCCTCTCAACCATTAGAGCGTTAACAATCTCATTATCTTCAGCTTCAATGACCACTATCTCATTTCCATTGGAGAATTTGATCTTTTGATGAAGGGTGGAAGGAACTCCACCAAGAGGGTGAAACCATGGTCGCCCCAAGAGCAAGTCGAAGGTAACTGGTATGTCTAAAACAACAAATTCAACAATAGATTCAATTGGACCAACCTTGACAGCCGCTTTGAAAGTCCCTTCGGCATGCCTCTTAGTGTTGTCATAAGTATGAATTGTCACCTCGGTTGGGTTTAGATCTCTTGTTGACATGGCTAGCTTTGGCAATATCTTAAGTGGACAAACATTTATGGTGGACCCATCATCGACCATTACACATGGAGTCCTCTTCCCCTTGACTTCTATTTTGATAAAGAGAGGGTGGATGTGGTCTCTCCCCTCCTCCGGTAAGTCCGCATCTGAAAAAGAAACTGCTCCCATACTAACTTCACTCTTTTCTTGGACCTCTTCACATTTCATTACTTCCCCAATTTTTATGAATTTGATCAACTCCTCCAGTGTTGTGGAGGTAGAAATTGGCATGCTAGCCAAGGCTTTGGCCATAGTTTCTCGGTGCTTTTTAGAAGTAGCTAACAGGTCCCAAATGCTAACACTTGCTTGGGTTCTTTTCAATTGCTTTAGCACAACATCATCTTCTTCTATTTCGACTTCCTTCCCCTTATTAGTTTCTACCTCCTTAGGTGGTGGCCTTGCATAAGGCTTACCAGATCTAGTGTTCATTACTTCATCTTCTTCGGGCTCGAACCAAGTCCACTCCTCCTTCTTGGATACAATATCATCATCACTGTCACTTGAATCCCAAAACCCGTTGACAACACAAATTGCTACTTCTCCACCCAACATAGCTTGTTCAAATGCCTCTTCTTCTTTGGTTGTTTCTCCACCCACATCTTGAAAAGAATACATGACAAAGGCCTTATGTAAACCTCCTCCAATCATGAAGGTCACCGATGGTGGTACCCTATTGAATTTTGGCAATGGGTTGTCTTTGGTGTTTGGCTTGTTGGGCTCGGGTAGCTTCCCATTATCAATTAGATTTTGAATCTCATGTCTCAACCTTACACATATATCTGTGTCATTCCCTTGCATTTGGTGGAATTGACAAAATGCTTTGGTGTCAAAGTTAGGTAGGAGAGGGCTAGGCAAATGATGAGGATTTAAAGGTTGTAGCAATCCTTTTCTTTGAAGCTTGTTGATAACCCAAGACATTGATTTTCCCAATTCCAAAAATTGTCTCTATGTTCCTTGGTTAGTAGCATTAACACCGACGGCCTTTTGCATGCTTTGGCTACCAAGTTGATAGCTCCCTTTCTCGTTCCTTTTTGTTGCAAATTGGCTCTTCTCCCTTTCCCATTCTTCAATTTGCAAACTAGCTTGGAGAAGGTCTTTGAAATCACGGATGAGTGTATGAGACATCCTCTCACAAAGACTAGGCAACACCCCTCTCACAATCATCCTTATTTGATCGGATTCATCGGGCCTCTTCTTGAGTAAAGCGGCCTTGTTTTTCTAACTCTTGACATAATCTACAAAATTCTCATTCAGCCTTTGCCTAATGGACTCCACTTCCATCAAGGTAACTTCCAACTCAACATTATATCCATATTGTTGGATGAAGGCTTTGTAAAGTATATCCCAACTCTTTTGTGTTCCATCATCTAAGGTATTGAACCAATTTTGGACAAGAGGATCCAATGAGAGCATAAAGTACCTTAAGGTTTGAGCCTTAGAAGCTCGGGCAGACTGCATGGCAGTGATGTATTGCTTCACGTGAAGATGAGAATTTTCGATGCCATTGTACTTTGCAAAGGATGGCATCTTGAACTTGTATGGAACTTCTTTATCTTGTTCAAATAGTTTGTCAATCTCAGACATCTCTTCGGTTTTCATCTTCTTCTCAAATTTCTTTTCTAAATCGGCAATCATCTTTTCAACATCGGATGTCTCGGTCTTTTCAATAGTTGCCTTCTCAACAGCCTTCAGTTCTTTCTTCTTTTCTTGAACCTCTTGGTAGTATTGAGACCAATCATCATCATCATCAATGATCACCTTTTCATCATCAAAAACCACTTCACTAACTTTGGTCTTCCCTTTGTCCTTTGGTTTCTTAGTGCTAGCAGACGCCTCGGCATTGTTCTCTAAGATTGCAGTCAACTGGCTCTTCATGGTCTCAACTAGGGCCTCTTTGATTTCTTCCATCTTGGCATTGAGGGCCTCATCCACCATCCTTTGAATTTGTTCGGGCTCCATTATTTTTGGTGAGCAAGTGATTGAGTCGTTGCTAGATACTTCGTCTCCGGCATAGGCCGGATTGTTGAAAGCTTTAGAACTATCATAATCCAAGGCTGTGAGCCAGAGAGGATCAATGATATGAAATGCAAATGTATGCATGTATGCATGTATGCGCAAACAAATCAACAAATAAAGATAAATAGGACATTCCTTCAAACCTTATAACATCCACACACGAATGGCGAGTCTCTTTTCCTAGGTATATGGTTAACAAAATACCAACATGGGGTATCTTACTTTTGAATAATTCCCTCGGACGTTTCAACCAATAGTTATATTTTCGAAAATGGAAATCAATCCATGATAATTCCTATTAATTAGGTTTTAATCCATTTATCCGACTAAAGTAGCTTTTATGCTACATTGGATTAAAACTAAATTAAGAGGTTTATTATAGATAGATTTCTCACTTGAAAAAGGTAACTAATGATTCATGCCAAAAACAAGCCCATGGTTAATTTGTTCTTAGTATAAACTAGGCTCACAATTGATTTTTGGAATTTCTTAATTGACCTAAATATTTTTACAAGCTCTTTGCAAGGAGAGGTTAGATAAAAATAATTTTGTTTCTAGCAAGGAGAGGTTAGAAAAAAATAATTTTGTTTCTAAGCCCATTATAAAAAGATTTTAGAAAATTAGATTTTGAGCTTAGTATTTGGGCCATGGGCCAAAGAATTTTTGATTTTTTTATAGAAAAAGTCTTATGTCCAAAGACCATCTTGAAAATTTTTGAAAATAGCTTTGGTCTCTTGGACTTTAAAGAAAAAATTTATTTTGAGCTTACAATGTACTTAGGTAATATTAGAAAAAGAACAAACCAAATAAGCCATGATTTAAGCCAAGATAAATTAACCATAATCAAACAACATGCATTTAGGGTAAAACCTAAGGAAAGTAACTAGGCCAATTATATGAGCTTTAGAATTTGGGTTAAAAGGCTTAGGTTCCCATAGCAAGTATATACCAAATGGTACAAGGCTATGAGTGGTTATGCCATGCTCGATCTTCATACCTTGAGTGAAAGTATGGTATCCCTTACATAACATAACACGGGTAATACGGGCATCCTAACTCACACACACGATGCAATCTAAGATGATGCAATGGATAATATTATTATAAGAAAGAATAGAATAATATAAAGACCAACAGAATCAACTTCTCTTGTCACCAGTGGAGTCGCCACTGTGAGCGGGGATTTTTACCCCCACTCTCGGTGGAATAATTCTTGCGACTTCGGCACTATTTAGGCTTGGGACCTTAGAGAACACAGACCTAAGTCCAGATAAAATGGAGTCGCCACCCAGATGGGCCAGAAAAAAGAAAGGGGTGGATGACTCGATTCCTAAGGAATCCCCAACCCCCTAATGGGTTCGAAAAGTTGTGAACGTGTGGGGAAGGTGAGAAATGGCCCAGCACTCCCACAACGCCCGGTTCAATGGAACTGGCCTCCTTTACAGGTTTTAATATTATAAATTCTTAAATATAACAACATTATCCATATTACACACAATAATTAAAAGAAAGCATCATTATATTAAAAGCAATGTCCAAACAAAGCAAATAAATGGACACTCATTCGAAGATGGAAACATGCCCTTACATCACATGCCTAAATAGGACACCCACCGAAAGGTAGAAACATGCCCTTTACATAGATTCTAAAATAGAAAAGCTAATTAAATTACATGATGTTTAAATGAGGTGCCCACCAAGTGGAAACATACCTCTTACAACACTTGAAAATCTAAATAAATTGATAAAAGTAAATAACCATTTATAATAAATAAATCATTTATCAAAGGTATCAAATATCAATAAAAAGTAAACATTCATCCATGATAAATAAAATAAACCAAGCATTGAATTTAAATAAATTAAAGCATAATAAATAAAACAAAGCATGATCAAATATGGAATTGAATAAGGTAAATAAAAATCCAAATTATAGCTACTATTTCCATTTAGGGTTCTTTATCTCATGTGTTAAGGTTTTGAAATTCATAAAATTAAGCTACTGTGACTTTTTTATGGAATTAAAATAGATTGAGGTTTTATGTTTTAAAAGGTTGGTAAGACTCTTTGATTAACTAAATTGATATTTGACTGATGAAATCATGAAACTAGGGCTTTAGACACTTTAAAATACTTTTGATTCATGGTTTTAAATGGTGATTTCAAGCTACTGTGTAAATTTAAAATATTTATGTTTTTATAGTTTTTAATGTTTTAAAGGATTAAAGTTTAGAAAAAGTTAGGGTTTAAAGTTTTAAAGGAATTAGAGCTTATTATTTTAAGTTTGGAAGTTGAATTAGGGTTTTAGGAGCTTTGAATTGGAGTTTCGGGTGATGAATTTGCTTTTGGAATTTGGAAATCGATTTGATAATTTTATGAAGTTTTATGAATTTAAACAAACGGATTAAAGTTTTGATAAGTAGAAAAGATGTTTTTTAAAGCCTTTTAAAAGAAACATAACCTAATTTAAAGTTTTGAAAGAAATAGAATCAAATATTGGTTTTGTTGAAAAATATGTTTAATTAAAGTTTTAAGATTTTGAAGAGGTAAAAATAACAATTTTAAGTCTTTTTGGAAAATAAAGTAACGCATTAGTATTTTTAACTTTGGAAAACTAAATTAAAGTTCTAAGGTTTTTTTATTTAAAAAACAAAATTTCATAGTTTATGCTACTGTGAAAAAATAAAACAAAAAGAATTTAACATACCTCCTTTTGTTGATTCTCCAAAAATAATTCTTTTTGGATGAACAAGAACAAAGACAGTTGCTGCCTTTGAATTGCTTAAATCGTGTCCCTGCTATTCCAGAAAAAAAGAAATTGAATTGGTCCTTTTCCTTCACTTATTTGGTTTCAAATTTTCAAGCTTCTGTTGGATTTTCGGCCTCCCCAATTTCATTGCCTTTGGTCCTTATTTATAGTGGTTTGATATGGTTTATTCCTAATTAGTCACAACAAGTAATATTAATAAAAAAAGAAACTGAAACCTAATTGAATTAGGTTTCGAAAAATTTGCGTCGGAAAAATTGCGCTGCGGAAAAAAAATTACCGCGGGAAAAAATGCGCTGGCGAAAAAAATCTGCCGTAGGAAATTGCGGCAGTGGGCGGGCTGCGGGCGTCACCTGCAGGAAAATCCTTCGAGCGAAATGGAAAAGCTATTTCTCCCGCAGATTTTTTCTACGGGCGAAATAGCTTGGGCCATTTCGCCCGAAGGAAATTCCTGCGGGCAAAATGCTCACGGGTCTGCGCGACGATTTTTTCATCGCCGATTTTTCTAACTCTGATTTTTATTTTTATATTTATTTTTTGACTTTTATTTGTTTATTTTTATTTTTTATTAATAAATATTAGATACTAAAGCAAAAAATTATTTAATAAAAATTATTTTGGACCAATTAGACAACAAAAATTATTTTAGACTAAATAAAACATATTGGACCGGATTGGGTCAAAAATTAAGGGTCTACAGGTTGCCTATTTTTTAACAAACTGATGTCTTACATTCGGTTTGTTTTTTTAATTAGAAAACAAAACAAAACTTAATGTTTTAGTTTATTTTTAAAAAATAAAAATAATTTAAAAGGATCAAACTAAAAGTGTGACATTTAGTTTGATCCAAATACTCATATATTCAGATAAAATAGGGGAGAAGTCCCACAATTTAGAAAACAAGTAGGACTTTTCCCCTATTTTGGTAAATATCTCCCGAAGATAAAATGCGAGGAAGATTCAAAGCCTGCTTTAAGTTTGGAAGAACTCTGTTTGTAGGATAAATAGAAACTTGCACCATACAAGGTATTTCAGCATGGCCATTCATCTCTTTTTTTTCATTCTCTATGGACGTATGGAGATCTATAATTTGTCAAGAGTGCCTTTTCCAACTAGAGGCAGATATGTGCATATTTTTATTTTTCATTCATGAAGGATGAGATATGTTCCAAGTACAGTAGTTTCCAAGTTTGCAAAAAGTTTTGCTGGTGGAATTGCTAAATCAAGCAAGGGAATAAAGGGGTAGGATAGATTGCTATCATTAAGCATTTGATATATCTAAGTTGTAAGCTACAAGAACTTTTCTGTGGGTGAGCTGACTTAGACAACCAAATTTTGAGTCAAATAACATTTCTTAGTTTATTTTTTAAGGTCCCTAATTTTTTATATTTTTAGAACTTCTTTTTGTTCTGTTAGGTTTGTTCTTTATTTCTTTTCTTTCAATTGCAATAGTTACGCATTAACCATCAATTCACTTGATTTAATAATTAAATCTTTCCATGTAGTTTTTATTTTATTTATCAAATGATGACATGGTATTCAAGTAATCACTATATGTCTTCTTTTCCTAGCTACCTACTCGATTGTACCTGTGGGACTCACTCCCTCATAATGTTATGGGAAAGGTAGGTCTATCGATTCACTTCTTACTTTTGCAGAGAAATTGCACCAATTTGCATTCCTATCCCACCATATAATTATTTCATTATTTGAAGGTTCTAATGGTAAAGAAGTCCATAACTTTATTTTAGAATTTTCTAGGATTCAAAATTTTCTTTACTATTTTATGTTGGATTTATGGACAAATATATGTATATAATAATTGTCCATCATATGTTTTATCATAAGAGGTTTGTCCCAAATACTAAAAGTGATCTAATGTATTTAAAATTATAATGTGCCTAATTAATATCAGAAAGTATAGGCTTATATGTGTAGATACTATATTATCTAATTTCTGATTTTATGATAGGTAAAATTAGAAATAAGAAAATATGTACTGCTATAAATATATGGTCCCTTGTTTAGGTCATTTTTATACTAGTTTTTAGTATAATTTTATGTGTGTTTTAGTTAATGTTTTGATTGATTTTTGTTTTAAGTTTGTTTATTGTGTTTGTTTTTAGGTTTGAGAGCAAAAACGCCCTTGGAAGATCAAAACAGTGAAAAACAAAGCAAAAATGAAGAAACAGGAAGAGACACACCCAGAGACACGGCCAAGTCTCTAGCCGTGTCTCACCTAATGAGCAAAACCAAAGAACAGAGCAAGAAAGAGCATAAATGAAGATCAGTGAGGGACACACTCAAGGGACACGGCCAAGCTTGTGGTCGTGTCCCTCCAAAGAAGCCCAGACACGGCCAAGTTGCTCAAGCTTGGCCGTGTCTCATTTAAATCCCAAGCAAAGAAGAAGAAACTCTCACAGTAGGTGACACATGCAAGGGACACGGCCAAGTCACTGGCCGTGTCCCTCCAAAATGATCCAACACGGCCAAGTCACTCCAAACACGGTCGTGTCACTCAATCAAAGAAGAAAAGAAGAAACTCAGAGACAGAAGCGAACACAAGAAAGGGACACGGCCAAATCACTGGCCGTGTCCCTCCAATTCACCTCCAACACGGCCAAGTTCCCTCAACTTGGCCATGTCTCTCATGGACCAAAGACTCATACACGGCCAAGTCTCCTTTAACTTGGTCGTGTCACACCAAAATGCTATAAATTCTTTCGCACGACGAAAAGAAAGAAGATGGACTGGAGACGGCTAGGGTTTTGAGAACAAAAAGAAAAGAGAAGAAAGGGATGCAAACACCAACTTGGGATGAGGAGAGAGTGACACTCTCCTTGTCCCTCATCTTCATCCTCCATCTTCATCTTCTCTATCTTCCATTGACAAGCTTCAATTTGGTTCTTTGGGATCAAGTGGGTCAATAAGCTCTCAAAGGTTAAAGAAGCTTCATTAAAATGATTGGTGACTTGAGAAAGCTCTTTTCTATCTTCCAAAGGCACAATCAATTGAAGGATTGGTGACTTGAGAAAGCTCCATCCTATATTGCAAAAGGGAAATCAACCATTGAAGAGGGCTTGAGTTCTTCATCAAATATCAAAGTGGAGCTAGGAGGAAGACTAGTAATCCTACTCTTGGCATCTTCACAAGGGGTTTTTCTATTCTCTCTTTTAATTCAGTTCAATATTGTTTTTGTTGTATTAAGAGATTGATATTGCAATGAACAATTTGTATTTGTTTTATATTGAGTTGAATGAATGTTTTAAATTGATGATATTAAGCTAAATACCCATGCCTAGGTTTGTAGTATATTTGATTGAATGTCTTGAATTGATATTTCCATTGACGTTCCTTGTTGATTGGTTGATTGCATTGGAATGTATGCAAGGTTGATAGATTAGCTACCTATTAATCTCTAGATATTGAATGAAGGACCGAGAGGTGAAATCCGATATCGGAATTATGCAATCGACTACCCTATGAATGAATTAGAAATATAAGTTCTAGGGTTTCATTAATTTGGTAACGTAAAATAATTGGTTATTGCTAATTCATGAATGTGAGAACTAATGAATTGGTAATTGACTAATTAACCTTAAGGAACAAATTAATTACAAGGCTGTGTTAATGGATGATTGAGAATTGAGCTTTGGTTGAATGGACCTATGACCCTAGGCACTTTCCCAAGAACTGAATTGATCTTGTGCACCCATCACACACATCAAACCCTACGTACGTTAATCTTAGGTTTAAATTGTTATTTTGCATTCCAAACAACAAACTCTCACTTTTAATTTAATTGCTTTAATCAAGCTATTACGAACCACACCTTCTTGGGGAAACGACCTTGGGGCGATCACCATTGCTACAGCTACCTCGTATACTTGCGAGTGACGCTTTGTAGTAGTGTTAATTCGAGCGCAACAAGTTTTTGGCGCCATTTTCGGGGAAGGCTGTCGCAGTAGTAATAGTTTGATTTTTCTTTTCATTGTTTGCTTATTTTCTGTGCATTGTTTTTTGTTTTGTTTTTCTTTAAATTTACTTATTTGTTTGTTTTCTTTAAGTTGCTAAGTGCCTTGTGTAAATATGCAATTTTCAAGGTACGCAGGGGTTTATGATGATAGCCCTAATTCTGACATGGCATGGCAATTAGCAGAATTAACGAACCAACTTAAGATGCTAAATGCAAGAGGACAAATACCTATGCCTACGCGAAGAGTATGTTCAGCATGTGGCATTGCAGGACATAGCGCAAACATGTGTTCATTTGGTTATGGACAATATCAAGAGAGGCAAAAGGAAGAATATGCCTCTGAAAATTTCCAGCAAAGGGGTAGAAGTAACCCATATTCCAATCCTTGTAATCCAAATTGGAGAAAGTACCCAAATTTTTCTTGGGAAAACCAGCAGCACATTCCACCTCCAAATTTTTTTCAACCTTATCAGAGAAGTTCTTACTCTCAAGAACAATATTCAAATCAAGATTTCCTTAAGAAACCCACTTTGGAAGATAGTTTGAATAACTTCATTCAAATTAGTGCACAAAATCAGATTCAATACAAGACGTCCAAAGTGGAAGATGATTTGAATGCTTACATTCAAATTAGCACAGAAATTCAGGAAAGAAGCAATGAGAGGTTAGATTCTTTGGAGGAAACATTGAAGAGGGTGGAAATGCAACTTGGGCAACTGGCACATCAACTCCAAGAACACCAAGAGGAGGAATTTCCTAGCCAATTGGAGCAAATAGAGGTAATCACAAATTTTAAGAATGAACAGGTGATATATAACGATTTTTGTGATTCCTTTGATGCAGGAACTAACAATGAAGAAGATGGCGAGGAAATGCAATCAAACATAGAGGAGTTAATTCAATCAAAGGAGGAGGAGAATTTGGAAGCATCGACTTCGACAAAATTGCATGAACCTCCAAATCCTTGTATGCCACCAATCCCATTCCCAAGTAAGCTGATTGCAGAGAAACAAGGTATGCAACTTTCTGAACTCCATGACATGCCCTATAGTGAAGATAGTGTAGATAAGCTTGAGGTGGCCATGACCATAGACGTAGAGCCTAATTCTTCCAAATTAGAAATTGATGAGAGCAATTTACTAGTGAATAATGAGATTGTTGAGGGAGAACTTCAAATTGCTAAAGAAAATGTAGAACACATTCAACCAAACTTGGTTGAACTTAAAAAGGCCCCAGGAATTTTGAAAGATGTTTTGGTTGGGGAATACAGTATGCAACAAATTATCATCTCTCCCACTCTTGGTGGTGAGAACGAGCAAAAACCATATAAAACCATGTTGCAAACTGAAAAAGGTTCTTACTACGTCCCTATAGCATTAAAAAATCAAGCTAAGACAACCCTCACATGTTCATTTTGGACAATTGCTCCCCTAAGAATGCTACCTAGGCTTTTCAATACATTGGGCACTTTTCAAAGTTGCATGGTGTTCATCCTCTCAGTCATGGGCTCCAATTGCATTATGGGTGGAATGAGCCCCGCACATCATATATAAGAACGATGGAAATCAGGTATCATCTAAACTCCCTCTGTAGTATGCATGCTCACATTGAGGACAACGTGAATTTTTAAGTGTGGGGTGCATTTTGCATTTTATGTTTTTGTGTTTTTACTTTTAAGTTATTTTTGTTTAAGTTTAGTTAATGTTTTTAATGTTTTTCGTTGAATAAATGAATGTTGAGAAGTTCAATTGTTTTAAACATTGCTGATAGATGACCTTTGAATTTTTGAAGCATGATTTGGAGAATTGAGTAGATTTGGTGCTTATTGTCAATTTTATTGGTTTTTCTTTGCATTGCCATTAACATAGTGAGGAATTGAGCCATCAACTTATTATTCTTTTTGTGGGTAAACATCTTTGATTGATGAATTGCTAGAACTTGCTTTGACATGCATTTTAAGACTACATAAAATTTTTAATTAGGCATCAAGATGATTAAGGCAATTAGGTGAACCCACTTTGGCTTAAAAAGACCAACCCTATTTTTAACTTTAGTTAGCCAATTTTGAGCTTATTTTATTTTCCTTTTCTTTCTTTTTTCACAACACCATTAGCTTGAGCCTTGTTGTTTAACTCTTACCCTTTCATTAGGTCAAGAGCATTTTAAGAGCGTTTATGACCGAGTGTTGTGTTGAATTAAGTGTGGGGTTAAATTAAGTAGGTTTGAGATTGCAAACTATTATGTTATTTAGTTGTAAACCCTAAAAATAAAAAAATATATAGATAATAAAAAAAAAGGAAAAAAAAAGAAAATAATAATAATAAAAATAATTGTTGTTCTTGTTGACAGGGTTTGGAATTTGTTTGGGAATAATCATTGCAAAATGTAATAAGTGAGTTCCCTTGAAAAGCTCTTAAATGCCAATGGGTATATGAGAGGAAGGTTTTTTGGGATTGTTAGTTATACATATGATCGGTTACTTCACTCTTGAAGTGCTCTTGAACTTAATGATTAAGCTTACATTTCCTAAATGTCATGCCTTTACCTTAGCCCCATTACAACCAAAAGAAAGACCTTTTGATTGATGCTTGATTGAAATTTGGTGGTGGAGATTTGATTGATAAGCAAGCCTATGGTAATAATCTTTCATTGATTGTTATGAGTGTAAACACCACCATGATCAAACACTTGTAAGAGTTGGTGAGGGAGCGATAACATTTGTTATGCATGGAGAACCACTTAATTGCATGAGTGTCGATTTTGTTTAATTCGATATTGATTGCGAATTTAGGGATAGGAAAGTCTTGATGCATCTTTATAACTCTTGAACTTAATAGAATTCATTTGGTTAGTATGTTTTGATTTTAGTCTTGCTTGGGGACAAGCAAGGAGTTAAGTGTGGGGTAGTTGTTTAGGTCATTTTTATATTAGTTTTTAGTATAATTTTATATTTGTTTTAGTTAATGTTTTGATTGATTTTTGTTTTAAGTTTGTTTATTGTGTTTGTTTTTAGGTTTGAGAGCAAAAACGCCCTTGGAAGATCAAAACAGTGAAAAACAGAGCAAAAATGAAGAAACAGGAAGAGACACACCTAGAGACACAGCCAAGTCTCTGGCCGTGTCTCACCTAATGAGCAAAACCAAAGAACAGAGCAAGAAAGAGCATAAATGAAGATCAGTGAGGGACACACTCAAGGGACACGGCCAAGCTTGTGGTCGTGTCCCTCCAAAGAAGCCCAGACATGGCCAAGTTGCTCAAGCTTGGCCGTGTCTCATTTAAATCCCAAGCAAAGAAGAAGAAACTCTCACAGTAGGTGACACATGCAAGGGACACGGCCAAGTCACTGGCCGTGTCCCTCCAAAATGATCCAACATGGCCAAGTCACTCCAAACACGGCTGTGTCACTCAATCAAAGAAGAAAAGAAGAAACTCTGAGACAGAAGCGAACACAAGCAAGGGACACGGCCAAGTCACTGGCCGTGTCCCTCCAATTCACCTCCAACACGGCCAAGTTCCCTCAACTTGGCCGTGTCTCTCATGGACCAAAGACTCAGACACGACCAAGTCTCCTTTAACTTGGCTGTGTCACACCAAAATGCTATAAATTCTTTCGCACGACGAAAAGAAAGAAGATGGACTGGAGACGGCTAGGGTTTTGAGAACAAAAAGAAAAGAGAAGAAAGGGAGGCAAACACCAACTTGGGATGAGGAGAGAGTGACACTCTCCTTGTCCCTCATCTTCATCCTCCATCTTCATCTTCTCCATCTTCCATTGACAAGCTTCAATTTGGTTCTTTGGGATCAAGTGGGTCAATAAGCTCTCAAAGGTTAAAGAAGCTTCATTGAAATGATTGGTGACTTGAGAAAGCTCTTTTCTATCTTCCAAAGGCACAATCAATTGAAGGATTGGTGACTTGAGAAAGCTCCATCCTATATTGCAAAAGGGAAATCAACCATTGAAGAGGGCTTGAGTTCTTCATCAAATATCAAAGTGGATCTAGGAGGAAGACTAGTAATCCTACTCTTGGCATCTTCACAAGGGGTTTTTCTATTCTCTCTTTTAATTCAGTTCAATATTGTTTTTGTTGTATTAAGAGATTGATATTGCAATGAACAATTTGTATTTGTTTTATATTGAGTTGAATGAATGTTTTAAATTGATGATGTTGAGCTAAATACCCATGCCTAGGTTTGTAGTATATTTGATTGAATGTCTTGAATTGATATTTCCATTGACGTTCCTTGTTGATTGGTTGATTGCATTGGAATGTATGCAAGGTTGATAGATTAGCTACCTATTGATCTCTAGATATTGAATGAAGGACCGAGAGGTGAAATCCGATATCGGAATTATGCAATCGACTACCCTATGAATGAATTAGAAATATAAGTTCTAGGGTTTCATTAATTTGGTAACGTAAAATAATTGGTTATTGCTAATTCATGAATGTGAGAACTAATGAATTGGTAATTGACTAATTAACCTTAAGGAACAAATTAATTACAAGGCTGTGTTAATGGATGATTGAGAATTGAGCTTTGGTTGAATGGACCTATAACCCTAGGCACTTTCCCAAGAACTGAATTGATCTTGTGCACCCATCACACACATCAAACCCTACGTACGTTTATCTTAGGTTTAAATTGTTATTTTGCATTCCAAACAACAAACTCTCACTTTTAATTTAATTGCTTTAATCAAGCTATTACGAACCACACCTTCTTGGGGAAACGATCTTGGGGCGATCACCATTGCTACAGCTACCTCATATACTTGCGAGTGACGCTTTGTAGTAGTGTTAATTCGAGCGCAACATCCCTAAATTATACGTATTTTTTTTCTGATATTTCATCGTTAGAAAAGAGAGAAATCCTTCTCCCGAACTCATACGTTTCAATTTGGAAGATCAAGAACCACAAAATTGAAGGTTTTTATTAACAATATGGATTCAGATACGCTTCCGCATATTTAGTTTATATCTCTTGATTATTTAATATGATTGATAGTGGCTTAATTCAAATTTATGGTTTTCTTCCAACAAGTGGTATCAAAATCACCCATGTTAAATCATTAAGAATGTTCATGTTTATGAGGTTGGAATTATCGGTAACCTTGATAATTGCTGGATTCAGCAAAGATAATATGTATATAAAGAAAATTTTGGTAATTCTATTTGTATGATGGTATGCATGTTGCACTCGTCGGAAAGTTTTAAAGGAAAATAACTTATATTGTTTTTTGGTATGGATTTTTGTCGAATCCATGTTGCAAAGTTTTATGTGAAGACTCTGATTTCATGTTTTTGTCCACTGGAATTTTGGATATAAAATTATTTGCACAGTATATAATAAAATTAAGCATCTGATAAAGGTTCTGTTTTATGCGCTGCAATTGTCGGCCTTCACTAGCAATTTACTCTAATACTGTATGACTTTTCTTAGTTCAGCCTATACAAGTAATTTTTATATTAATAACATAAAGCATCTAATATGAGCTTTGCATCTATACAAAAGACAATCTTGAGTTTTGTTGCAGTAACATATCCATTACATTATATGTAATAAATGCAAAGTTAAGGTATTGGATTTTGTGCTTTAATGATATATAGATGTAGTCATTGGCCGTATCTATGAAAAACAATATATATATATATATATTGTTTTGTTTTGACAATTGAAAGTTTATATTGATTTTTGACAACCAATGGGTTTCTGTTATTAGACAATATATCACATATTGTTATAGTATTGAAATTGGTGCTTTAATTCAAGTGCATATATGTGTGTTTAGGTTTCTGAAACTTCTCTTTGTAGAATTATATATATTATAGTACATATATGTGTGTTTAGGTTTCTGAAACTTCTCTTTGTAGAATTATATATATATATATATATATATGGAATATGGTTCTTGATTATGTATATATATGTGTTAAGTAACTGTTTATATATATATATATATATATTGACTTAAGGAATATATGTTTCTTGATTATGTATATATATGTGTTAAGTTACAGTTTTTATATATACACATGTATTGATTTAAGGAAAATATATATCTGTATGATATATGATATATTTTGGGTAATTAACAGTATTTATACTGTTAAAATAAAGAAGAAATAATTTTTTCAAAATTATTTTGAGGAATTTAAATTTAAATATTGGTATATATATATTAAGATAAATTAATTGAACCAATATGTTGTCAAAGTAATCTTTATGGAGAAATTAATTTGTTTTCAAATATACAAAATGGTTGTGTAAATGTAATTAATATAAATATCGATTGACCCAAAGAAAAATCCATATTTAATATAATTACATGCATTTGCAGTAATAAACACGTGATAATTATTTAGTTTTATATGTGAATAATAAATCGGTCCAAAAGAAGAATTATTATTTGACATATTATTTTATTATCAGTATTTGTTTATTGCATCAAGATATCACTTACAAGTTAATATATTGTCTAAAGATAAAATATTATTGGAGTGCTCGGTATCTTGAGATAGGGTTTACCTTTATTTAAATTTATCATTCCAATTTGGTTTTTAATTTAGTACTTATGTGAGCTTATTTGTTTTATTTGTTTTGTTTTTAATTCAGTTTTTGCTTATGTTGGTAATATTATTGCCAATGTCAACTTCATTCCTATGCTAAATGGCACAAATTTTAAGACATGGCAAGAGAGTATATTAATCACTCTAGGAATCATGTATCTGGACCTTGTGTTAACGGTGCTAAAACCCGCTGATCTCACTAATAAGAGTATCTCTGATGAAAAGAGGGAGATGAAAAAGTGGGAAAAGTCTAATTGCATAAGTCTTATAATCATCAAACGTGTCATTCCAAAAGTATTTAGGAGCACTATATCTGATAAAGTGAATACAGCTAAAAGTTTTTGAGGACCTTGAGAAGAGATATGCTAAGAATGAAAAGGTTGAAACTAGTACAATCTTAGCAAAACTCATTTCAATGAGGCATACATGCAAAGAAAACATTAGGAAGTACATTATGGAAATGTCTCATCTTGCTTCAAAATTAAGGGCACTTAAGTTGAACTTATCTGAAGACTTGTTAGTGCATTTAGTTTTAATATATCTTCCAACAAAATTTAGCCAGTTTAAGGTGAGCTACAATTGCCAAAAGGACCCTTGGTCTCTTAATGAGCTCATTTCACATTGTGTGCAAGAAAAAAAAAAGGTTGAAGCAAGAAAGGATACCAAGTGCTCACATAGTCTCCACCTTAAACGGTAACAAGAAAGACATTAAGAGAAAGAAGAATAATGAAGCTGCAGATATAGCACTATAAAAGAAACAACATAAAGAACCAAATAAGGATAGTTGTTTTTTCTATGGCACTTCAGATCACATGAAGAAGCAATGTGCCAATTATCACGAATGGCGTGCAAAGAAAGGGATGCTTAAATTGTCGAAAGCCTAATGATGATGAAAGATATATCTATCTTGGTGATGGCAAGTTGGTAGTAGATTAAAGCAATTTGGACATTTAGATTATTGTTAAGAACTGTATTTTATTTAGATTTGATTGAGATTTTTTATTATATCATCTTTTAAACGGAATTTAATTTTTTATTTTAGCATTTAATAAATTTGGATACTCTTATTCATTTGGAAATGGAAAATTTTAATCTTTTCAAAACTCAAATTTTATTGGATCTAGTTCTTTATCAAGTTATGATAATCTATATTGACTTGACACAATTGCTTTATTTAATGAATCTTTGCATGTTAATGCTATTAATTGCTATCTTATTGGATACTCTAAAAGGTCCAGGGGGCTATAAGTTTCGTGATCCCACAACTAAGTTTATTTTTTGACACAAGGAATGCTCGGTTCTTTGAGGATGTTGAGTTTGGAGGGGGAGAAAGAGTTAAGAACTTTGTCTTTGAAGAGGAATATGTTGATATTCTATTAATTTCTATTGACAATGATCAAGAATAGTTTTCTATACTTAACATTGTTCAAGAGGCAATTCTAGATCAAAATAATGTCATTAATCCTCCTGCTCAACTTCAAGAAGTTATTTTAGAAGACTAAACTCTACAACCTTAAGAACTCTTGCTATTAAGGAGATCCACTAGAGAAAAGAAAAATGCAATTTCAGATAATTATATTGTGTTTCTTTAAGAACATGATGTTAATATTGGAATGATGAAAAATTATCCAATCAACTTCTACCAAGCCATAGAAAGTTCTAACTCTAAAAAATGGATAGATGCCATGAATAAAGAGATGAAGTCAATGAAGGATGATGACATATGGGATCTTGTCCCCTTGCCTAAAGAGACAAAATCCATTGGTTGTAAATGGATATTTAAAACCAAGAGGGATTCAAAGGATAATGTGGACAAGTATAAGGCATATCTTGTCGCTAAGGGCTTCATATAGAAAAAAGACATTGACTATAAAGAGACTTTCTCTTTAGTTTCATCAAAAGACTATTTCAGGATTATAATGGCTTTAGTGGCATATTTTTAAGCTACATCAGATGGATGTCAAGATTGTATTTCTTAATGGTAACATTGATCAGACAATATATATGGTGCAACCAGAAAACTATATGTCAGGTGGTGCAAAGTTAATGGTTTGCAAATTAAAGAAATCCATATATGGGCTTAAGCAAGCATCTCGTCAATGGTATTACAAATTTCACTAAGTTATTGTCTCATTCGGTTTTGAGGTAAACTTGAATGATGATTGTATATACCATAAATTCAATGGGAACAAACATATTTCTTGGTTTTATATGTCGATGACGTATTGCTTGCCAATAACGATATAGGCTTGTTGCATGAAACTAAGAGATTTTTAGCAAGTAATTTTGAGATGAAAGATCTTGGTGATGCAACTTTTGTATTAGGGATTCCAGTACATCGAGATTGCTCTCAAGGTATTCTTGAATTATCATAAAATGCCTATACCAAAAATGATTTCAAGAGATATGGCATGCAAGATTGCAAATAAGGTGATACCCCTGTGGCTAAAGGAGACAAGTTCAATCTTGATCAATGCCCATGCAGAAGATTCCTTATGCATCAACAATAGGGAGTCTAATGTATGCTCAAGTTTATACACATTCAGACATTGCGTGTAATGTTGGAGTGTTGAGCAGATATTTAAACAATCCAAGAATGGATCATTAGCTAGTAACCAAATGAGTCATGAGGTATTTACAGTGAACAAAAAATTATATGCTTACATACAGATTGATGCTTTAAGGCATCTAATAATAGAATATGGCTGCAAAATTTTGTCACTAGGATACGAATTATGGATGAAATTGAAAGATCACTTAAGTTTTTTTGTGACAATAAATCAGTAGTCTTATATTCTAATAACAACAGGAGCTCCAGTAAGTCAAATAGACTTTAAGTTCCTGATTGTTAAAGAAAGAGTTAACAGTGGATAGGTGTCTATAGAATATTTTAGCACAATGATTGCAAATCTGCTCACTAAGGAATTGCCACCTAAGGTCTTTCATGAGCATATTGCTCATGTGGATGTTAGGTCAATTCAGGATAAATAGTTTTGTGGGAGTTTGTAGTTTTTCTTTTCTTTCATAGACACCTTTCAATTATTTCAATTTACATATATTTTGAGGATGATTTCTGCAGAAATAAAGTTTATTTCAATTATTCACACTTTGAACTTAATAAGTTTTAAGATGGACTAGTTAGAAATAGATATATTTAGATCACATTGCATGCAATTTGTATGCTACACATTCATACTTAATCTATATCATTCGATTATGTTGATATATGTGATCAGGGATAATTTTATTACAATGAAAGTGATGAAAGATGCATTGGTTCTATGTCAACATAATTGATGGATGAGATTGTTCGAAATGATAGCATGGTTTTGAGTTTATAAGGTTATTGTGACATACAATATAAAATAAAATATATACATATATCGTCCAAGTGGGAGATTGTTGGATTTATGGATAAATATATAAAATAATTATGTGTCATATGTGTTATTATAAGGGGTTTGGCCCAAATACTAAATGTAATCTAATTTATTTAAAAGAGGTTTTGATAAAAATACAAAAAAAATTGAAAATAATTCCAAATTTATCATATTTATAACTTATTTATTAAAATATCAGAATTTATAAAATATTTTTTAAAATACCAGATTTTCATTAGTTTATAATGAATTTATCATCAGTTTTTAAATTTATATAGTTTATAATGAGTTTATAATAAAATGACTAAAATACCCTTGATAAAAAGTTAAAATTTTTAAGAAACATGGTAGAGAGTGTCATTTTCCCTATTTAAAATTATAATTGGCGTAGTTTATATTAGAAAGTATGAGCTTATTTGTGTAGATACTCTCTTATGTAATTTTTGATCTTATGATGGGTAAAATTAGAAATAAGAAAATATTTACTACTATTAATAGAGTTATGGCTCAAATTATATGTATGTTTTTTTTTTTTTTTTTGATATCTCATCATTATAAAAGAGAGAAATCATTCTCCCAAATTCATGCTTATCAATATAGAAAATCAAGAACCACAAAATTCAAGATTTTCATTAGTAATATGGATTCAAGTGCGCTTCTCCATATTTAATATATATCTCTTGATGATTTAATATGATTGATCTTAGCTTAATTCAAATTTAGGATTTTCTCCCAATATTTTTTTTATCTAATAAAACCTAAGGATGTAATTTGGAATTGTAAAGTAATTGATTACCTAGTAATTGATTTTCATGGGGACTTTTTTTTTTTTTTTAAACTATAATGGCATTTCTGTGATTTGAAGGTTCTAATGGTAAAAGAAGTCCATAACCTTATTTTAGAATTTTTTGGGATTCAAATTTTAAATGCACATTTTTTATTGATTCATTTCAAGTTGATCTAATGCATATACAATTTAAAAGAGTCAAAAGGTGGACTAGCACATAGGATGTAAATTTAGCAATGGATATGATGGTTGTATTCTGTAAAAAGGATGGAAGGAATGTAGATAATGCAATAGTAGAAAGACTTGCCAACAAGTTAGAACTACATACTGTTGCATAATTGAAAGCTGAAACAATGCAATACTAGAAAGACTTGCCAACAAGTTAGAACTACATACTATTCCAGATTTGAAGGCTGAAACAATAACTGTTAAAAAACTAAGTATAGGAAGAGATGTGAATAATGCTAACAGCATCCAGCAAATAACTGATCTACTAGAAAGACTCAAATAAATTATGGGGGTTGATGAAATCATTAATCTCAACGGTCCAATCTCTTCGAAAAGTCTTCATAGGTATCAATCTTTGCTAATTCCTTATGAATGCAGTTAAAGGAAAGTCTTCAGAGGTGTCAATCTCTTCTCCATCTCAAATCTTATCTTATCATTGTAGATTTGTATATCAGTTAATTAATAATTATATCTTTTGCTTTGTTTTTGCAGTGTGGTTAAAGAAAAGAGAAGAAATGGTCCAAAACATCGATTTTGGTTTTCAAGTTTAAGAGTTATTGGATTTGAACTCCATTTTGCTTCAAAAACGTTGCTAATTTTTTTAGTATTGGCATTTATGGCTGTATAATTAATGATTTATATTGATCCTATAAACTAATTTTCCCTGATTTTGTAGTTTGATTCACGCAATTCTCAGTAAATAGAAAGAAAAATCAATACTGCTGTTGATTTTGTGCATTGTTGTCATAACTTATATCCAAACAATTGAAATGAAATTTCTGCATATAATGTATAAACGTATATAAATATAAATATAAATATATATATATATATATCTTATGTGCCAAAAAATAATATTTCAGTAGTCAAATTCAAGATTAGTCCACCTTTCTCTCTCTTGGGTCTATTAATTAGTTATTTAATTCCTCCAAATGTACGTGATCTCATGTGGTCTCATGTGATTCAAATATTTTCTTAGAACCAATAATATCCAAACCCATATAAATAATAAAATTACATAAATTGACTTTCTTCTATTTGTATAACCCTCATTCTATTTAACCCTCGAGTTTTATATAACTATATTGTTGTATTGTTGATCTCTAACTCATGCACTCAATGTCTTCAAACAGTTGATTACTTGAATAAAAAATAAACTTAAAAGTGATAAGAATAAAGTCGGACGCTCCATAAATGCTTAATATTTGCCATCTCTAACATCGTATAAGTCATACAGACATACTAAATTTTATAATGACTTTTTAAAAATGTTTTTTAGAAAAAAAATTTCCCTAAAAATATATATAATGATCAAACTCTATAAAATATTCTATAAATTTCAGTGATGACTAAACACAATAAAATAAACAAATTACATTCGCACTAGGCATGGGTCAATACCTAATTTAAACAAAAATTTGAAAATGAATATGATTATACGAGTTTTGAATTAATATTAACAATCATTTTTGAACTTTATCACTTATATTGTTATAATCCTTAAATTTTAATTTTTCATGATAAAACTCCTCAATATTTAATTTTTTGCCATTAAACTCTGACTCTATTTTTTGGCGACCGAATGATAATATAAAGAGTGTTTGATAGATAGTATTTTAGAGAAAAAATGGGATTAGTGGAATGTTATGATTTTGATTCTAAAAAAGGATATTCTTTGTGATTTGAGAATAATTTTTTTTCTAAATTTGAGTTTTTTATAGGTTTAAAATTTAGAATTTAAAATTTATGATTTTAACATTTAAAATTTAGGATGAAACTTTATTTTTCATCACTAGGTAGTCATTAGAAAATGGAGTTGGAATTTTGTGGATTTTGACTCTGTAATGTGACTCGGTTTTGTTGAATTAAGTAAAAAGCACCGTTTTTGTATAGGGTTAAAATCGGTAATAGAGCTTGATATATATACTGATGTTAAGGGCTAGGGTAACACGATTTTTCTTTTCTGTTTTGCTTTTCTCTCTCCAGCGGCGCGATTGTATTTTGCTCTGCTAGGGTTTGATCGATCTTCGTTGTTTCTTGAACATAATCTGTAACAAGAGGGTTACTATCTTGTTTAGTGAGTGATTAGAGCGAGGAAAGAGTTGATCTGTGAGAGGAGGGTTGTTTGAGAAGTTGTAATCTGTAACTTATGTTCTGTTTAGTGGATTGATCGACTGAGGTTCTCCTCCTCCTTGGATGTAGGTTTTCTTTGTGAAAGTTGAACCAAATAAATCTGCTGTGTTGTGTTTTGTATTTTCTTTCTTTCTTTGGTTCTGAAATCTGGGTTTGAAATCGTTACAGTGGTATCAGAGCGATCGCAATTTCGGTTACTCAGGTTGTATCTCTCCTTGTTTCTGTTTAATGCTTTTCTGTTTTGACAAGTTTTCTGACTTCTAGGGTTTTCTGTTCTTCTCTGGTTCAACCGAGAAGTTATTTCGATTTTGATTTCTGTTTTTCTTTTCTTGTTATTTACTGTATTAGATCTGGTGACTACTGTCTTATTGTTTCAGGTCTAGTCGAAGGAAGAAAAGAACAATCTAAATCGCTCTGAAACCCTAAAAATAGAGGTGTGATGTCGATCACTAAGATCAACGTCGAAAAATTCGACGGGAAGGGGGATTTCGCCATCTGGAAAGAAAAAATGTTGGCCATACTCATTCAACAGAAGTGTAAAAGGGCACTTGATGGTCTGGAAGCACTTCCTGCAAATCTTGATGATACTGCAAAGCAAGATCTGATGGATCTTGCTTACAGTACGATTATTTTGAATCTTGCTGATTCGGTACTCAGAAAGGTAAGGGGTAAGTCTACTGCTCCTGATCTTTGGGCTAAATTGAATGAACTCTATACTGTAAGGTCTATGTCCAGGATAGCTTTCTTGAAAGAACAAATATTCAGTTTTAAAATGGATTCACAAAAACCTATAGATGATAACCTTGATAACTTTTAGAAATTTGTTCTGGAACTTGCTGATGCAGGGGAAGAATTGAGTGGGAAAAATCAGACGATTATCCTCCTTAATTCTATCTCTAAAAACTACCAAAATGTGAAAGATGCCCTAAAATATGGTAGGGATAAGCTCACTGTGGATGATGTGATGAATGCCTTAAAGCTAAGAGAATTGGAGGTTAAAACTGTTAATAAACAGAAAACCAGTACTGAGGGTTTGTATGTTAAAGAAAAAACTAAAGGAAAAGAAGAGAAATAAATTTGAATCCCAAGATAATGGTCAATCACATCACTCTAATAACAATTCTACACAGTCTGATAAGTTTAGTAATCAAAACACAAATAATACTAGCAAATTTGATAGAACATGCTACTATTGTGAGAAAAATGGTCATATTAGAAGATTTTGTAGAGAGAGACTGAAAAAGATAGAACAAAATAACAATAATGAGTCTGGAGCAGCAAATTCATCAACACAGGTTGATGATATTGAAGCTCTAACTGTTACTGACAATAGGAATATTGATGTTTGGATCCTAGACTCTGCTTGTTCTTTTCATATGACTCCACATAGGCATTGGTTCACACACTATCATGATTTGGCTTGTACTAATGTGTTAATGGGAAATGATACTTCATGTAAAGTGTTAGGTATAGGCTCTGTTAAACTGTCAATGTGGGATGGTAAACTGGTTGAGCTAACACAGGTAAGACATATACCTGATTTGAAAAGAAACCTTATTTCCTTAGGATATTTAGAAGAATTGGGCTTATATCATATAGGCAGAGATGGATTTCTAAATGTCTTAAAAGGGAATAGGTGTATTATGAAGGGTAAAAGGATAAATAGGTTATATCATCTAGAAGCATCATCAGTAACTGATGTTGCAGCCAACACTGAGTCCAGTTGCAACTCCACCATTCTGTGGCATAGGAGGTTAGGCCACATTGGCTTTAATGGATTGGAAAAACTCTACAAACAAAGGGCATTAGACATAAATGAGTTTGACAAACCAAACACCTGTGAGAGTTGTGTGATGGGAAAGTCACATAGACACAGTTTTGGTTTTGCCAAGTATAGAGCTAAGGAATGCTTAGAATACATTCACAGTGACCTTTGGGGGTCACCTAATATACCTATGTCATTGTCTGGGTCACAGTACTTTGTCACATCCATATATGATTTCTCTAGGAAAGTATGGATATATTTTCTGAAAAACAAAAATGATGTTTTTGATAAATTCTGTAAATGGAAAATGTTAGTTGAAAATCAAAAGGATAGAAAAATTAAAACTCTTAGGACAGACAATGGACTTGAATTCATAAACAATCAGTTTAATGAATTCTGTACCAGAAATGGCATTGGAAGACACAGGACTTGCACATATACACCTCAACAGAATGGTGTAGCTGAAAGGTTTAATAGAACAATTCTAAATAAAGTTAGATGCTTGCTGTTTGAGTCTGGTTTAGGTAGAAAGTTTTGGGCAGAAGCTGCTTTCACAGCATGTTACCTAATTAATAGGTCTCTAGCCTCTGCTATAAATTTTAAATGTCCAAATGAAATCTGGAATGGGAGATTAGTCTCTTATTTGCATCTTAGAACCTTTGGATGTACTGCATACATGCATAATCAACAAAGTAAGCTAGATCCTAGAGCTAAAAAGTGTGTCTTTGTTGGTTACCCAGCTGGGATTAAGGGGTACAAACTTTGAATCCCTACTGAAAATAAAATGGTGATTAGTATGGATGTAATCTTTAATGAGAGTGAATTTTATAAGACTAACTTGCAGGTGAAGCAATATGAGTTAAACTCGAATCTTGACATCTTTGAGGAGGAGTTAGACAGGTTCAAGCCAACTGATCAGACAGCTCCTCCTCAGGATTTAAATGATGTTGCAGAAAATGAAGGATATGTGCAAGCTGATGGCTCTGACCAAGATTCAGAACATGAAGAACATGATCTGGCTGGTTACATGTTAACTAGAGACAGACAGAGAAGGGAAACCAGAAGACCAGCAAGATTAAATGATTATTCCTTCAATACTGTTAATGCTGAATTAACTGCATTTGCTTTTATGTCTGTAGCAGTCATTGAGACAGGTGAACCAATTAGCTATGAGCAAGCTAAGGCTAGCTCAAGCTGGAAGTTCTGGAAAGCTTCCATGGAAGAAGAAATGGCATCTCTGATCAAAAATCAAACCTGGAAATTGGTTCCTAAGCCTCAAGGTAAGAAAATAATTGGCTGCAAGTGGATTTACAAGGTAAAGCCTCCTGTCTCTGGTCTTGATAAAGCAAGATATAAAGCTAGGGTAGTTGCTAAAGGTTTTTCTCAAAGAGAAGGCATTGATTTCCATGAAATTTTCAGTCCAGTTGTTAAACATGTTTCAATAAGATTAATAATGTCTATAACAGTTTTGTTGAACTTGGAATTAGAACAAATGGATGTCAAGACAGCTTTTCTGCATGGTAATCTTGAAGAAGAGTTGTACATGACTCAACCAGAGGGTTTTGTGGTAACTGGTAAGGAGAATTACGTGTGTTTACTGCAGAAATCTTTGTATGGTCTTAGACAAGCACCAAGGCAATGGTATAGAAGATTTGATGAATTTATGACAAGTAACAGATTTAAAAGAAGCTGTTATGATCCATGTGTTTACTATTCTGTTTTGCCAAATGGAATGTGTATATATTTGTTGTTATATGTAGATGATATGCTAATTGCTTGTAAGAGTATGTCTGAAATTAACAAGTTGAAATCTAAACTATCTAAAGAATTTGAAATGAAGGACTGAGGTCCAGCTAGGAAGATTCTTGGTATGAACATAGTCATGAATAGAGATAAAGGCATTCTGTTGTTAAATCAAACTGACTATGTGTCTAAATTTCTTGAAATGTTTGGTCTAGATAAAATTAGAGTTGTTTCTACTCCAATAGGTTCACAATTTAAGTTGTGTTCAAGTTCTAAACCTCTTACTGTTGCTGAAGCTGATTATATGAAAAATGTACCATATCAAAATGTGGTTAAAAGCATTATGTATGCCATGATCTGTACTAGACCTGACATAGCATATGGGGTCAGTTTAGTGAGCAGATTCATGAGTAATCCAAATAAAACTCACTAGGATGCTGTTAAATGGTTGTGTAGGTACCTGAATGGCTCAAAAACAGTAGATTTAATGTTTAAATAGTTTGATATGCATGATTTTGATGTGATTGGTTTTTGTGACTCTGATTTTCCTGCTGATTTGGATAAAAGAAGGTCTATTACTGGTTATTGTTTCATATTTGGCAATAATATTGTGAGTTGGAAATCTAGCTTACAGCATATAGTGGCCCTGTCAACCACAGAGGCCGAATATATAGCTTTGACAGAAGCTGTCAAAGAAGCTGTGTGGATCAAAGGTATTATATCTGAGTTGGGGTTTTCTCAAAGCAAAACTTGTGTGTATTGTGACTCTCAAAGTGCTATTCATTTAAGCAAGAATAGTGTGTTTCATGAGAGAACAAAACACATTGATGTGAGATTACATTTCATCAGAAATGTGATTTCAAAGGGTAAAGTTGCTGTTGAGAAGATCTCTACTCTCAATAATCCTGCTGACATTCTAACTAAGATTGTTTCTGTTTCTAAATTTCAGGATGCATTAAGCATGCTTGGAGTTCAGAAAGTTTAGACATGAAGATGGTGATTACCTGAGGAAAAGAGTTGAATGTTGATCAACTAGAATTTCAGAATCAGGTGGAGATATGTGGATTTTGACTCTGTAATGTGACTCGGTTTTGCTGGATTAAGTAAAACGCACCGTTTTTGTATAGGGTTAAATTCGGTAATAGAGCTTGATATATATACTAATGTTAAGGGCTAGGGTAACACGATTTTTCTTTTCTGTTTTGTTTTTCTCTCTCCAGCGGCGCGATTGTATTTTGCTCTGCTAGGGTTTGATCGATCTTCGTTGTTTCTTAAACATAATCTGTAACAAGAGGGTTACTATCTTGTTTAGTGAGTGATTAGAGCGAGGAAAGAGTTGATCTGTGAGATGAGGGTTGTTTGAGAAGTTGTAATCTGTAACTTCTGTTCTATTTAGTGGATTGATCGACTGAGGTTCTCCTCCTCCTTGGATGTAGGCTTTCTTTGTGAAAGCTAAACTAAGTAAATCTGCTGTGTTGTGTTTTGTATTTTCTTTCTTTCTTTGGTTCTGAAATCTGGGTTTGAAATCGTTACAAATTTTAATAAAAATAAATTAAGTATTACTAGAAGATTTTATCATGATATATTAAAATTTGAAGATTTTAATGATATAAGTGTAAAAATTCAAAGATAATTGAGTTAATAATAATATAAGAATAAAATTCAAAGGGAATTGGTACTCTTTTCGTTTTATTTCAAGTGTTGTATAAGAATAATATATATAAATTAAAAAAATAATTAATTATTATAAATTTTATAAAAATTTTATTGTAATTTATCTAAATATTATTTTTTATATTTTACACTTTTTTTATTTTTTTTATTTAATAAGGAGTTTAATTAGAAGTAATATTAAAATTTTTTAATTACAATTTTTTTAATTTTTAAAAATAATATTTAAAGTGAAATAAAAAAAAATTTATATGATATTTCAAATAAAATAGAGGAAGTAATATTAACCCGATCAATTTTTATCATTAAATGATATGTGATTGTTTGTTGCTCCCCTATTAAATGAAAATTTAATTTTAAGGAGTGTTGATATTGGAAAGATAGATGCAGCTGTCGAAGTAGGTTTGCTTTCATTAAAAACTTCTCCTTTCAATACAGCTGAGTCTGCAGATAATTGATTGCCTTTAATACATGTATGTCAAGTCAAAAAAATAAAAATAAAATACCTATCTGATTGTGATTCGATTTTCTTTTTCTTAATTACTTATATTTAATAATGTTTAGATTTATTTTTTTATGGAGAAAATTTTGTTACTTTTTCCTTTATGTTTCTTTTGTTGATGGATTTCTCCTCTTTATTAATTTTTCCTTTTCTGGTGAATCCCTGTGTTATCTTTTTTACTTTCATGATGAATAAGTATTGGTCATTGGTTTTTTATTCGTTTATTATTTAGTCCTCGAAGTAATGTGAATTGCATATTTTATTTTATTTTTAATTTTATGTTATTTTTATTTGTATCTCTATTAAATTCATAAAATAATCATGAGTTAAAAAGTGATATTTTCACTGGGCACATATCATTTTCTTTTAAAATGAAATTGTTGTTATTTTGATATATATTTTTTAATACTTTTAATAAGTAATTTAAAAATTAAATTATTATAAATTTTTAATATTTATATATTATTTTTTCTTCTAATCAAATGAATAATAATTTAATATATATTAAAGTTTAATGCATACTGTAGATCTATAATGCAAATTCATCTAACAGATAATATATTTATTTATTTGTATTGCATGCGTGTTAATTAATTTTAAAATAAATTTTATACAATCTTAAATAAATAGCAATAAAAATAGACAAAATTATATATTTTTTAGCTAAATGTCAATACTAATTTAAAAAATTGATAATCTTAAATATATAGTAAAAATAATAAATTTCACTATTTTATTAATAAAAAAATATTTTAAAGTGCAGGAGAGAGTGTTTTTTAATTTTTTCCTAAAAATGAATGACCTTTTTCGAGAAAATATTCCGAAATTAAATATAATATAACTAAATTTTAATATATCTATGTCTTAATAAAACTTCATTAAATGTGCTTCATCGAATTATTATTTTTAATATTTTATTAATATAATTCTTAAAATTTTAAATTTCGTATTTTTCGATTATATTCCATGGCGGTCCTTGGTAGGGATTGGGGAGGTGACACGTGAGAATGGCTTCGATGGTCAAAGTTCATCCAGCAATTACAACCAATACTGATAATAGGAAACACCATCGACATTTTTCAATAATTAAGTATTATATGTATGTTTATTTTTATTATTTAGCCATTTAGTATTCTTATAAATTAATCTAAAATTATGCTTATAAGATCTGTTAAGAGAATAAATCATTCCCTCTTAAGTTTTAAAGGTATTCTATTTTCAAGACTTAAACATGTAACTTTTAATTAAGAGAGAAAAAATATCTATTATCTTATCTAATCCCATAAAGATTATATATATATATACATATATTTGAACAGAAGAAAGAAAGTTTTCATTAAAATATAAACGAAATTACATAATCCCTTAAGAGGGATAGAACCAAACCAAAGAACAGATATATCACAGGACTTAAAACAACAAGCTAAATGATCAATGTAAAACAAGACTATAAAATAAACAAAAACAGGGAGGATGCACTGAAAACTCCAGACCAAACTAAAACTAGCTATTCCTCTAAACAATAAGGCTTCACAGGCAATAAAAACAGAGATAAATAATCCATAAACTCCTATTAAGTTGCATAATCCCCTGCACCATAAGAACTTGGCAAACACACTGAACCTCGAATAAATCGGCCAAAGACTGTTAATGGCACGGCCAGAAAAGAAAACAAGGCTTAGAGCCTTGAAACACACGACCAGTAGCACAAATGAAAGAACAGTCAGAACTGTCTTCTTAAAATACTTGTCCCAAACATCCTCTGATAGTAAAGAATTTGAGGGTAAAGAAGGATGATTCATCCTTGACTGGGAGAATACCACAAGTTCAAATGTTGTCGAATAGTTGAGCTGCAAATACAGGGCTTCCCAAGTGATGAGAGGATAAAGTTTGATGGTATGAAATTGGGGGAAACCCAAAGGGCAGACGCTGCCAAGTGAATGGAAGAGGGGTTGAACCACACAAAGGAGAGGGTTTCTCTTTGTCAACAAAAAGTAGAGGAGCTGACTAAGCCAAACAGCAACAGTGAAGGTCTGAAAACAAAACCTATAGCCTAGGTTTCGAACCATCACAAAGAAGCACCAACCTAAGGGTCCTGGGCTAAAGTTAAAGGGCCGGAATAACCAAAAATCTAAGACTTACCGGGCTGAGGAAGCACCAGAAACTCCAATAAAACCAGTCACTCTCTTTTTAGCTGACCTCAACAATCGAAACATGTCCATCTCGTATAAGATCCAAGGGTAGCTCAAAGGGAGAGTGGTAAGAAGAAAATAGGATAGACAGCTGAGATTTAGATCAAGATCTGAATAGTATCGGAAGAAAAAGACAATATCTTCATATCAAGACCATTATGAGTGAATATCTGAGTGGTGTGAAGGGGATGAGCGGTAGCTTTGTAGAAGGGATAGTTAGATCGACAAAGAAATGGCCACCTGAAATCGCGAAGGCCGACGGCGGTAAAACCCTAAGAAAGCGTAGCTCGACAAAGCGAGAAAACTAAACTCGACTAAAGCGAGACTCTTATCCAAAGGCATGATATATATATTTCTTTAGTAAAACAAGACATCGTGACCGTAAACGAGCCAAGCTACTCGAGTTCGGTTTTAGTCTCGGTTCGGTAAAAGTCCGTTCAGACTTGAACTTGAATTTCTCATTTATTAAATGAGCCAAGCTCAAGCTATGAAATGCTCGGCTCGTTAGCCCGCGAGCTAACTCATTTAAAAAACTAGTAAGTTAAGCTTTTAAAGTAGTTCATTTAGTGTATTGGATAAAAAATGTATATAATTTAATTTATATATATTAAACTATATACGTGAATATATTAATTTTTTGACTAACTTAATTTATATAATTTATTAATATATGGTATATGTGATAAATAAATTAAATAATATATAATATAAAATAGCTTAGTAATTTATAGTGAAATACAAAATTATAGTAATATAATATTTTATTTTTGTTAATATATAATTATATTATTCATGTTTTATAAAAACATAAATTTTAGTATATCTTTTATGAAAATTTAAAAAAAGTGAATGAAAAATAAAAATTAAAATAAGTTTATTGAGTTTGTTAAACTTATTTAAATCAATCTCGAGTTTAAATTCGAGATATATGATATATGAGCTGGCTCGATATAAATTCGGGCTCGGTTCGAGCTCGATTCGAGTTTGAATTTGAACTCGATTATTTTATAATAAATTGAGTTTAAACTTTTTAAATTTCGGCTCGACTCGATTAAAGCCTTACAAAATATAGTGAGACGATTTATGCACCAATGCATATTAAGTCTCCCACTCTCGCCAGCTTAATATATTATTTAAGATTTTTTATTTTTCTACAAAAGAGGACAAATACCACATGACCCGTTGACCTTCATGTTCTGTTATTGCCCTTTAAAAAAATTGTTATTTTCAAATATAATAATATTTTATAAAATCAAATATGAATTTATTAGTATTAAATTATAAAATATATTCTTAGTTTAAATATGAATAAAAAAAATACTATGATTGAATTTAATAAATTGAAAATGTTATTTTACATAGTTATTGCTTTGATGATATCCTTACCTAACATCATGTTATTTTATTTCCTTATTTATGCATGACATTTTCTTATTCATAATATTATATAAGAAAAATATTTATTTTTTCACTTTTAAATTCTTAAATATTTATTTTTTTCACTTTTAAATTCTTAATCAATTAATGTATAATCTTAATTCAATATTTATATTTAAGCTAACTTGACCGTTTCACACAGCACACTTACACGAGATTTTTTATTTTTAGATTCAAATTTTCCCAGTAAATACATAAATATATTTTCATTTCATTTACACACCAAAATTATCAATTTCTTTCTTTCATCTTTATTTTCAATATTTTTTTTACAATTTATACTCTTAATTTATTTTTCAATATTTTCTTGTTTCTTTCAATATTCTTTGTGTTATAATTTTAATCATTTTATTTTTATTTTATATTTTATATTTTTTTATTTTTAATTTTTTCTCATACACTTTTTTATTCTAAATTTTATTACATTATTTTTAAAAAAAAAAAAAAGCAAGTGGTTAAAGCTCAAATTTTGAATGAAATACAAGAATATAATTGATAAAGATGATATACCAATTGACCTAGATAATATAATAAAAGAAATGGAAGACGGTGATATTCAACATTTACAATAATTTTTCACTCAAGAAATTTAACAAATCAATCAAGAAGAAAAAAAAAATTACTAGCTTCTGTTATATTCAAATTACATTTTATAAAAAAAAAACTAAAAATTTATTTGATATGATTTATAATTATTATGCGCAATTTTATAAAATTTAAGACTTGACATGGATGTGATACATTCAAGAGGCATTTGGAGCAAAAATATTCTATCAAAATTAAAGTCGACATGACACAAATATAAATTACTAAATTTCCATCTTCTAACATTCATCTAAATTATTATTTAGTTATTATAATAAAATAAATAAATAAGAACTTGCAAAAATAATTTTAATTGAGCATTTTTTTATTTAGTTTTGGTCAAAAGTTAGTTTTGTTAGATATTATCAAAATGTATTAAGTCCTAATGCAAAACATGTTCCTCAAAATGGCCAGAGGTGCAAATAAATTCTTAAAATTGAATCAAAGGATTAATTAAAACCCTCAAAATTATTTTGAGTGCAGCTCAACCTTTTAACTCTAAAAACTCACCCAATTAAGTATCTTCTTACCAAATTAAACTCTTCCTTATTAACTATGTTGCTTATTTTTGCAATCTGTTGTTTGTAACCTCTTGGATTGCTTTTGACCCCAATTTTATGTAGTTTTAAGCCTATTTCACTGAGGCAAACTTTTCTCGTATTGTAAAGGAAAGATTAAGGATTTAAAGAATCTGATATAGCTTGTCTAAATTGTTTCAATTAGTGATATTCTTCCTATTTTAATCAATACATATTATGTGTTTGAAAAAGAAAACATGGTAAATATGATCTATATATAAAAATTGAATATGTAATGAACAATGATAATTATATTTAAATATGTAATATGACCTATGTATAAAAAATTGGATTTGTACAAAATGGTAATGGAAGGTTCTTGGATGCTCTATCAGGTCATCAACTTGTTGTGTCACTCCTTATTTTTTGCAGTGCAAAACTCCATAGATTGGTTGTGTAAACATTTTAATGGCCCAAGTTATATTTGTTTAAACTGACATGAGGTGTACTGTGGTATTAGATTTCGTGTACTCAACCTTTCAACATTGGGTACTATTCTTGAAAATTCTTCTTCATTGTAGACAAGATATTTCTCTGTCATGGATTCAAAGATAAGCGAACTCAATGGCTTATCAGTTAGTCTAGGCATTGATTTTCTATGCTAGACTTTAACGTTGGGAGTCACTCCCACACTGCATCGATATCTCTGATTCCACTTAATGAATTTCTCATTTTATTTTAAAAAAATGGATTTGTACAAGAATTATATATACATATACAAATAAAGTGAATGTATTCAAATTTTAAAGAAATAAAATAATAGTTGTTTCATAAAATATTCATCTTAAAAAAGACATTAGTTTTCTATAAAACATTGTAAAACTTATAATTAGATAAAAGTTTACTTTTTTATATCCTAATTTGTCAAAAATCAAGACTTGTGCATCAATAAAATTACCAAAGTTGTACTTTGTAAATATAAAATATTACCTAAACACTACTTGTGCATTGATATAATTACCATAGATGTACTTTGTAAATATAAAATATTACCTAAACACTACCTAGTCAATTGTATTTGTCTCTAAAATTCAGGTTAAAACCACATAAAACCTGGATTAAAAGCTATACAAGAAATCACTAATAGTAAATTGTAAAAATAATTAATAAAGTTATAAGGTGGTTTAATTGGATGAGTTTTTAGAGATGAAAAATTGAGTTTGACTTAAAATTAATGATTTTAAATGTTTACTTAGGAATGTCAAGATGAAACACGACATGTGAAACACGTAAAATTAGCGGGCTAATATTAACTTTTAACTAGTTATTGTCAGAAAATGGTCAACTTATTTATGACATGACTTAAAACGAATCATGCAGTGGGTTGATAAACTAACCTGCTGTAACCTCGTTTACCTAAAATATGTAGTTTTGATATAGCTCAAATCTATGTCATTTTATTATTACAATAAAAATAATTAAGTCTTATATAATTTATTATATTATTATAATTTTAGTGTGGTATAATGTTTTATTAATTTATTTAAATATTTTATTTAAAAATAGTTTGTTTAAACTTTTAATTAGTCTTATGAAAAATTTATTAATTTCTTTTGATTATTGAATTATTTTTAATTATTTTATTAATTTAATTATTAATTAATTTGAAGTTAATCCTTCATGAACTTATAGAAGTCGTTTTCTAAATTAAATGTTAAAAATTAAAAAAAATTTATAATTTAAATAATCTAATATTTTATATCAAATAACTATTTTTAATTTAGAATTTAGAATAAAATTTAAAAATAAAAAAATAAACATAAAATAACTAAAAATTTTAAAAAATTTTATAGCAAAATTTGTATTTGACAATCATACATTATCTCTTTAACTCTTTTTCTTTATTATCTCTTTTTCTCTTTTTTTTTATGAGTTATATCTTTTATTTTTTGTACACTTTTAAGAATTTTTTTAATACATTTACATTTTAAAATTATTTAATCATAATTTTATTTTATGAATAATTTTTTAATTAATTATTTAAAAATATAAAATTATTTTATTTTATTTTATATTTTAAATATTATATAGGATAATGGGCCGTGTTAAATTCTATGATCCACGTATAACTCATTTAAGTAAATATAGTATACAAAACATATTTGTATAACCTATTTAATTTCGTTGTGTCCATATTAACATGATTAATAAACGAGTCATGCTTGTATTAACTTTAATTATATCATTATAGTGGGTCAATGACATGAGCATAATCTGTCAGTCCATTTTTACACCCTTATATTTAATTGATTTAAAAATACTTGAAAATATTTAATTTTTCCTTCTACAAAAAAGAAAAAAAAAGATTTCCAAAATTTATTTTAAAATATAAGTACATGAGTTTCTATTTATGGAGATATTCGAAGTGATTATTGAAAAATGCATACTTATACGAGTATAACATGTTTAGATTGATAATGAATGAAAAATTCAAAAATGATTAATTGCATTTTCATTTTTTATTATAGACATATTGTTGCTAATATTTATAGAATGACTAAAAATATTTTAAAAATATATAGATTGATTAATACAATTTTTCAAATTCATTTAATAGTGCATCTATAAATATTACATCAATTAGTGAGTTTTAAAAAATTTACCAAATAAATTTTAGAGGTAAATTTTTTCATATTATATATACATGTTTTTTTTAAAAAAAAAAGTTTATGTGTCTAAGATAATTTAAAAATTCTTGATATTTTTATTTCTCCTATTAAAAAAGTAATTATATTTTTGGAGCCATCCTAAATTTTGGCATTCAACCTATAAATTACTAAAAGAGTCTTATGGGTATAAAGATTTGTTGTAAATATTTGTTAGTATCATATGTTATAAGTGACATTATATCTACATTATATGAAATATTTGCACAAAACTGGCGTTTTAAACGTTTTAAATGATACTACACATATTTTGATCAGTGGTATTTGTTATCCGATGACTCACTTATTTTTTACTGAATATCTTAATATTGTTGGTGACGTAAGCTAACATGAAAGTGATAATATTTTAAAGAATTGTATTTTTAGTACGAAGAAAATGGTTAAATTATTTTAAACATATTCCATCAATTTTGGTATTATTTTGATCCTAGATGTAAATTATATGATTTAATGATTATTTGTCTCTTTATTGTTCCTATTTAAATCTTGATAATAATGATAAATTTAATAGTTCTAAAATAATTGTTGAAGTTTGAAAAAAAAAATAGATTTATATGCTGAATTTTGTATTCTTTATTGTCACCGTATGATAGTTAGCCAATATTTTCAGTCTAGTGAATTTTAAAATAATCAAACACAAAATATAAAAATAGACAATTGTTTCATTACACAAAATAAAAAAAGATTTAAAAGATTCATTTGTGATACGTCTGAATTTGACACATATTATATATATATATATATTTGAGTTTGGTAATAGTAATAAAGGTATAGATTTTCAAGTTCTTAACCAGTGGATAGACATACAAATACTTTTCACCATTCACACTAATTGGTAAACAAATTTTAGCAACATTGTCTTGAATGAACAAGCTTTTAATGGGAGACAATTTGAACATCCAATGGTGAAGGCAACTAAGGTAAGAGGATTTTATATTATAAAGTAAAAGAACTATTTAGACTTTGCTTCTTTTTTAAATTCCAAGATGATATGCAGACAACTTCATTAAAAAAATTAAGTTCAAGTTCTCATATATTACTTTTTTAGTAAATTAATCTTTTTTTTATGTTTTTTTACTAATTTTAATTTCGTATAAATTTTTTCTCTAATTTTTTAAATTAAAACAACATATAAATCGCCTTTTGAATAGCCTTAAATTGTCTTTGAATCGCCCAAAACGCCCTTGAACCGCTTCAAATCACTCACTTAAACAATCTATTAAACTACCTTTGAGCTGTGGTTTGAATTAAAATCAACCGTTTTTAAACCATCTTTAAATTGTTCTATTGGCTATTCATTTCAGGTTTTAAATTTTGTTAAACCTAAACCGACAGATAAAGAATTATAACCAATGGTTTTAAAACTATGGCTATGCCTATAGTATTAAAAAAAATTCATATTTTGAATTATTTTGAAAAAAATTATTTAAATTTATTTTTTATTCAATGGAGAATATACAAATATGCCCTTTAACTTATTGTATAGGTATAATTTAGCCATATTTCTTCTTCTTAGCTCAAATAAATCCAAGTTTTTAGACATTTAGCTTTTTCAGTCCCTCACTTAATAGCAAAGTTAATGTCGTTATATTATGAGAAAAATGTGCACAAATACCTTTGAACTTGTCACACGGTTATAACTTGGCCCTTTTGGTTTTTTTTACGCCTAAAGTTTGGTAAAAATAATTATTTTAGCCCTTGAGCAAGCATAAATTTTAACATTTTTAAATTTGGAGAATATGTGAACCCCACTTAAAATAAAAAAATAAACTTTTTTCACATAAAATAATTAAATATTATTTTTAAAAAATCATGATGTCTTTTTACAAAAAAGATATATATCTCTTCATAATTATGAAATTTTCTTTTGACTTTTACGATTATATAATTGTTTAAGAGGTTTGAGAAAAACAATGAAGAGAAACATGGGAGATTTTTGTTCCTTCTCTTTATGCTGAAGAAATCTCAAAACACTTACCATAGTCAACTTCCAAAGAACTCAAAGCAACTCTTTGAAATTTCAGAATTTACGTATCAAATCCTTGGCTAGATATGAAGTAAGCAAAAGATCATTGATTATACATATCTCAAGTTTCTTTGTTGATACTCTTAACCTCATCTTCAATGGTGGTTGTCGTCATTGCGAGTTAGCAATAGTAAAATTTTTTAGAAAAAAGAATTTGAGTTTTATCACCCAAAATAGAATAAATTTAATTGCTTATAAATTTGATATGGTAACCAAAGCTATAAAAAATCATGGATCTCTCTGCAAACTATATCACTCTCTCCCTCATTCATTTTCTGCAAGTAATTTTAATGCATTAAAAATAATAAGAAACAAATTTCATTCATAATTGTATAACATTTGGGTTTTTGTTTTATTTTTTACTTTTCTTTTTCAATTCAAAAACATAAGTAGTGAGAAATATAAAAATTTTGTTTCTATTATATATATGTGCATAAATTGAAAATATATTATTTTGTTTGTAGATTTATTATTTTCAATGATTCATTAGTTTTGTAAATTTTATGTTGAAGAACGTTAACAAAACGATATCAAGAACTTAAAAAATTTATTATTTTAATTGATTTTGTATCCCTACCTTTATCCTTAACTAATGGCAAGAGGAGAGTGTTAGATTGATTATTAAATGAATGTCATAAAAAGATGATTTTATAAAAATAGGAATGGATATATTTAAGCCTAAAACAATAAGGGTCAAGTTATACCTATGTGACAAGTTTAGGGACATATTTGCACCTTATCCCTATAATATATAATGACATTAATTTTGCCATTTAGTGAATGCCTTAAAAAACTAATTTTCCAAAAATCTAAACTTATTTGAGCTAAAAAAGGAAATAGGTTTAAGTTATACATGTGCGACAAGTTATATAGTATATTTGCATATTCTCCCTTTAAGAATTGTAATGCTTTTATAATTTATTTGATAATATGTATTTTTTTTATAAAATTTGAAAATATGTATTTTAATATCGTAATTGTAATACTTATTGGAAAAAAATGAAGTCTCATTTCTAAATTATTTCAATTTTGAAGAGGAATCAATTTATTTAACAACTTTTGCTCTATTAATATTAATTTCAGTTTCTAATAATTTTTAATGTGTAAATGGTGGTGCAGAGGCTCTGATATTAATTTCAGTCCTAATTATTCTATTGCAGAAGCTTGGTTTCAAGGTCCACCACCAATAAATGTTGCTAAAGTTAGAGTTTCTAGTTTTGATTATTGAATTGAAACTAATTTACTTATTGAGTAGAAGGCAACAATTTATTAATACAAATAAAGAAAAAAAAAAGAAATCAAAATAAATAGTTTTTTTTATTCAAAAGGTAATTTTGTCAATTTAAATGTTAAAAAAATATTTTATTCTGACACTAACATTTTGTGCTCTCAAATATCATAACCTTTATTAGACGGTATAAACGTCAAACTAATTATTAGCAAAATTATTGGCAAAAAAAAAATTATTAGAAAAATTATTATTTTGCTGCCTTAGTAAGAATTTGATTTCTTCAAATAGAATTTAGAATTATAAATACATGTACATATTATTAACTTACATATTAAAAAAAATAGCCGCATACAATTTCTTAAAATTATTGTCATTTTTATTATTTTCAATTCACATGTAGTTGTATGCATTGATAGTTACAATTTACTTATTATACAAAAGTTATATAGTATATTATTTTTATAAATACTAATTTGGTTGCTCATTTGTGCGTGCTATATATTTTTGCAATTTTTTTTTATTTTTTAATTAATTCGTCATTTAAAGTGTGAATTGATATTCTAGTAGATTAAAGCATAAGTATATTTTTAATATAAAATACTCAACTGCAATCATTTAGATTTTGAATCTATTTGGACTAAATAACTTGTTGCTAAATTTAAAATGAAAAATTATTAATTTTTTCTTTAAAAAAATATTTATTATTTTTAACTAAAGTAAGCTATTTATTTTTAGAATATACTTATTTGAGGAAACATGCTTAAAAAAATACTTCTTTTATTCTGAATTAAATTGATAGGAATAATTTCTATTTATAAGAATTAAGAAAAATTAGTTATTTTAATTAAAAATATAAATTTATATATATTTTTATAGTAAACTCTTATTTTAATATAAAATATATTTTTGGTATTTTTAATAATATTATTATATATGAATATAATGTAAATTTGACATACTAATTAATTTATTAAGATATAATTAAGAATGATAAGTTATAATTTAAGATATATGAAAAACAACCATTAATTTTGGATATGAGAATATGAAGAAAGAATGAGAAATAGGATGATATCAATTTATTTATTTTAAATTATAATTAACAGAAAAATAAAAAAAATAAATCATAAGAAAAAAATATTTTGTACATTAAATAAAAAAAAGATAAAGATAAAAAGTAAAAAAAAAAAAAAACAGATGAAACAAGTGTCAAAAATCCTAACAATGAAAATATAACTGTGATCAAGGGCATTGTTTTAACTTTAAAAAAGGCATAAAGCAACGCTCTAGATCGTTACTCTCAATACTACTCTCTTTCTATATACACACACTCACTGGTGTTTGGTGCGCTGAATTTTAAAGCAATTAGTAGGGAGAGAGAGAGAGAGAGAGAGAATGGCGAAATCACCAGAACAAGAACACCCACAAAAGACATTTGGTTGGGCTTCAAGAGATTCTTCTGGGATCCTTTCTCCTTTCCATTTCTCTCGAAGGTACCTTTATTCTTTTCTTTTTTCTTTCTTCTAATTGATTTCTGTTTCATTGTGTTTGGCTTTTTTTTTACCTCCTCTGCCTCTTTGTAGACTGGAAAAGAAAAAATAAATGACGCCTTGTTTGGTTTACTTTTGGAAATCTCGATTTTTCTATATTATTATTGTTGTTATTATTATTATGGAGTTCAAAAAAAAGTTGAAAGGAAGACCACAAAAAAAAAAGTTTTGGCCAAGTATGAACAGGTAGATCATACTAATACTGATCAGTTTGCTTAAAACGAAGTCATGTTAAAATCTTTGAGATCTCAAATTTTATCGGACTCAATCTGTTCAGAATCTTAATCGGACTCAAATTTAATAAAAAATAATAGTAACCGTAGATTGTTGGAATTTGTTACTGGCCAAAGCTTATAGTACCAGATACAAAATTAGTTGTGAACAGATTTGGATTTGTATGTTGTTTGACTTTCTAATAAATAATTATAATAAGTTAAATAAGCCATGAGTTGGCTAGATTAAAGGATGACAATGACAAATGTGGTATATGAATCTGATGATCTGATCCAAACAAGCTGGATAATACCCATCATGTTTCTTAAATTTGTGGCTCACGGGTCAAAAATTTAGTTATCAAATTTGGTTCGAATCAGGATGGGATACTGGACAAACTACTTGTTTTTACACAATATATTAGTTCACTCGTTTACTCTACATTGTATAGGATTGTAGATGTTGGTGTGAAAATAAAATTAAAAAAAAAAGTGCATTTGAAAAGAATAGAAAATGAGTTAAAATAAAAGCGGCGTACTTGAGTCCACACCTGCATGACTTGAACCAGAAATATTTTTTTTTTTCCGAAAATGATGGGCCAGTGAATTGTCTTATCTTGGTCTTATAAGGCATATATGTGCGCTGAATTGGCTGCTAGTGGGAATGACAATGTTGACATTTCTGATTCTTGCAAAATTTTGAAGTAATATGTTTATTTTATTTTATTTTGAAAAAAGTAATATGTTTATTTATTATAATTAATTTTGTGAAAAATATTGCTTCTAATTGTGGCAGGGAGAATGGTGATGAAGATGTCACTATAAAAATCCTTTACTGTGGAGTTTGCCATTCTGACTTGCATGCTTGCAGGAATGAATGGGGCTTTTCCGGTTACCCTATGGTTCCAGGGTATGATTCTTATCTCAAATTTATATCTAATTTGCGTTTATCTATTGATGATTAATTTTATTTCATTGACAATAGAAAGAGGCTATGTAACTTGTTATTGTATCAAGTCTTTTATTTGGTAGGATGGTGGTTTTGTGAAACCATACCCAATCAGCTACTGAATAACAAGTAACTTGTTATTGTATAAAGCCTTTTATGAGACAATTCAAGCATTTTGCTGTGTAACAACTCTAACCATACCGTTTGTTCTTTGCATGAGAAGTAGTCATATAAAACTAATTTTTATGTGGTTCAGAATTAAATAAAAATGATTTTCACTCGAAAACTTTCATGTGTTTGATGCCTTTTAAATTGTGCAACATTATGTAATTGCTTTTTCTGCAGGCATGAAATTGTTGGTACAGTGACTAAAACTGGAAATAATGTGATGAAATTTAAAGTGGGCGACCAAGTCGGTGTTGGAGTTATGGTTGGTTCCTGCAGGTCGTGTGATTTCTGCAACCAGGATTTGGAAAATTACTGCCCTAAAATGATATTCACTTACAATGCTACCTACCATGACGGAACAAGAACCTATGGTGGTTATGCTGATATGATTGTTGTTGACCAGCACTTTGTGGTACGGTTTCCTGATAACTTACCTGCTGATGCTGGTGCCCCACTATTATGTGCTGGGATCACGGTGTACAGCCCAATGAAATACTATGGAATGACTGAACCAGGCAAGCATTTAGGAATAGTAGGGCTTGGTGGGCTTGGCCATGTTGCAGTGAAGCTGGCTAAGGCCTTTGGGTTGAAAGTGAGTGTCATTAGTTCCTCACCAAAGAAGGAGAGTGAAGCACTTAACAGGCTTGGCGCCGATGCATTTCTTGTTACCAGTGATCCAGCAAAAATGAAGGTATGTGATATCCTAGCTATGAATTAGCGAAAACATGAAAATAAACTTTTATATAGAAAATATAGAAAATTGAAAATAAACTTTTATATAGAAATATCTAGTCATCTAGGTGCTAACTCATTTGAGTTGACTCATTAAATGACGATTCACAACTAGATCGTGTAATATTGTTGGTTGACCAGATGTCCTGATACAATAGCTGGTCTAATATGTGGCGGTTGTTTTGAAGCTTACATACAGTACCAAGGGTGCCTTACCAGGCTGGTCTATTAAATTCGATATCTTTAAGTTTGGAGAGCTATAAATTTAGGATATGGTTGTGACTATGTATTAAGATGGAAATGTTATGGGATTTTTGTTCAAAGACCATGCATGATGTCTACGAGTGACCTTACCTTACATTGTAGTAAATACTTGGTTAGAAATATGGACGTGTAGGAAATTTGAACTGTAAAATCAACTGAATTTTCTTATGATTTATCAGAGATCTTTTTCATTTATACTGCCATCATGCAGGCGGCTATAAATTCTATGGATTACATCATTGACACGGTGTCTGCAGTTCATGCCCTGCCACCGCTTCTTAGCCTACTAAAAGCAAATGGAAAGCTGATCACGCTTGGCTTGCCTAACAAGCCCCTGGAACTGCCTATTTTCCCTTTAGTTTTAGGTAAGTAATTGTAAGATGCTTTATTATTGTCCTTAAATATGTCAATTAACAGAATGGCTACAGTACGATAAAATACAGATGCAGAATTACATCATGATAATTCAATGATGAACTTAAACCCATTATGATTGGAGTAACTTTAATGTGTTAGTAAAGCTGTAAACAGCGAATTAGTTCCACAAAAATGTGACTTTGCCTTGAAAAATAATATATGTTTATCATTTGATTTTTTTTAGGGAGGAAGCTTGTTGGAGGAAGTGATATAGGAGGGATGAAAGAGACTCAGGAGATGCTTGACTTTTGTGCAAAGCACAATATAACTGCAGATGTTGAGGTGATAAGAATGGATGAGATAAACGCAGCAATGGATAGGCTTGCGAAATCTGATGTCAAGTACCGGTTTGTGATTGATGTGGGAAGCTCCTTGTCTCAGTCATGAACTTGATTTGTTTCCCAAATCTCAACCTTTTGGCCAGGGTGAAGGTATGATGTGATATGCATTAGTAACTATGATCTATTATAGCTTGGATATTATAATAAATTTTTAGCACCGCATTTTAGTGCATTTGTTTTGTCTGCTTGATCGAAAGATGAAATTTTGATTAATAAATGTAGGAAAGACTTGCTTATTTAAAGCACCAAAATTTCGTATCCTATAGGTATTCACCTTTAGGCTGTAGCAACTCTGATGGTTTTGGTTTTTACCGGTTTATAGTAAAAAGGAACAATTTTGTTTTTTCTCAGTTCACGGGTCTGAGATTGGGGGCCAAGGCCTAGTCCTCCCAACCCAATTTAACAGTAAACTTGAGTTCAACTTGTTCCGATCAAAGCCAAACTGACTTTTGCTTGTTTTGGGTCAAATCCATCCGGGTGAGAAGGCTATGTTCAGGGTGTGGGAACAAGGATTATTTATAAAAAAAACTTAAAAAGTAATTCTGTTTTCAATTTTACGATCATAAACAAAAATTTAAGTTTACAATATGGGCATCTTTTTCTTGCAAAATTACAGCAAACAGAATTGAAGTGGACCCAGACATATACTTGTTAATATTTTATGCACAACATGCACAAATGTGGATCAATATTTCTCATTTATTAATATTTTTAAAATTTTATATAATTAAAAATTGATTAAATTAAAATACAATTTATGTTAAATAATTAAAAATTAATTCATTAATTAAAAAATAATTTGTGTTAAATAATTTTAACTTATATTTTATATACATGCTTTAATATATTTTATATAATTTATATTTTTTAAAATAATTTTAACATATACTATAAAAATTATTTAAAAGTAATTTTCTTAATATATAATATAATTTACACTTTTATGCACATATATCTAATTACATAAAACATATACTCATATATATCGTTATATACGTACATATATCACACTTTTATACATATTTTATTTAATATAAGTTAATTAATTTATGTTATATTTTATGTTATTTAATTTTAAATTATATTACTTTTAGACAAAATATTTATTTTTAAAATACGATAAATATGGACATTCAAAATATATAGAGTCTATAAATTATAAAAATGTCATTTTATATGTAATATTCACCTATATATACTGATATATATCAACATAAATTGTTATTTTTAATTAATTTTAAATTATATTACTTTTAGATAATTTATTTTTTCAAAAATACAGTGGCTATGTAATATATATAGATATATACTATCATATACTGATATATATGTAACATATATATTTAGTTATATGTAATATAAATCGATATATATCACATATACTATTATTCTTTATTTAAAGTATATGTAATATATATCAACATATACCTACATATATTTAACATATATTGCTATTTTTTTATAACATATATCCAGATATATCCAGTTATATATAACATATATCAACATATATTGTTATTCTTTTTTGTATATCTAGTTATATGTAACATATATTCACAAATATTATTATTCGTTAGATAAAATATATATAATATATATTGACATATACCAACATATACCGATATATATCAACATATACCCACATATATATAACATATATTATTTTTTTTTGTAATATATGCTTATATATTTACTATTCAAAAAATATGCTCATATATATCTAGTTATATGTAACATATACCAACATATATTATTATTTTTTTGATATATCTAGTTATATATAAAATAGTTATATATTCACATATATCCACATACAATAACATATACCCAAATATACTGTTTAAAATATATACTAATATATACCGAAATATATGTAACATACATATATATCTAGTTATATATAATATAAACCTATATATAAATAAAAATATAAAATAGTTATACAGATATATATCTACATATATCGACATATACATATATATACTTGTATATATTGCTATTCTTTAGTTAAGGTATATGCAACATATACCAATATATACCTATATAATGTATACCGATATATACCTACATATATATAACATATATTATTATTCTTTTGTAATATATACCATGAATATCTAATTATATTTAATATATACCAATATATATTACGTAATGTTGCCATGTGTTATATGTTATTATATGTTACATATAACTACATAAAAACTACATATATATATTATTATATGTAACATATATATACATGCATTATTGTTCTTTTTTGGTGTATCTTTTGAATGTAACATATACTCATATAAATAAATGTATAGAAAAATTAATATTTTTTTTAAATTGATCACATATATCTAATTATACATAACATATATTCACATATACCTAAATATAATTATAATAATAATATATATATCGATATATTTTCACATATAAATATATATGTTGTTATTCTTTAGATGAATGGGATCTTTTTAACAGTATACATATTGTCAAAAATTATAAATACATAACAATAAATTCTGATTTACTAACACTAATTTTTTTTTTTTTGTAAAAATGTTGCAAATTTAAATTTTTGTTTGAATATAATTAATCAATAATTTTCATTTCGGAAAATACATTTTTCTTCATTTTTTATGCCCATAAAAATAATAAAATAAATGAAATGGTGAAAATCTATTATTAAAATAAATGATGACCAATCATTTACAATTTTTAATTCAGTGACAATTAGATCAAATTTCAAAATTAACTTTTAAGAAATATTTAATTAAAATTTTTGTCGAAGTACATAAAATTAATAAGAAAAAAATAAATGACAAAAAATAAAGTATAATGTAAACAATAAAAATTAAAACTAGGTAATTAGTAGTGAAAACCCCATTAATGTTTAAAGAATTAAAGCATAATTTGCAAGTTGAGCAAATATATACATGTGTGGTATAATTGGCCAATAAAGTCAAACTTCGAATTCAAACAAAATGATACATAGATTATGACTGTCCTATTTTTTAAATAATAGAAAATAAAAAAAGATAAATTTGAAAAGAAAAAAAAGTTAAGAATGAAAAAAATATAAAAATAGTAAAAATAAAAATAAAACTTAAAATGTAGTAAATTGTGTAATTTTTTTTAAATAAAACTAATCTTAAAAGAAAATTAATTTCAAAAATACAATACTTAAATTTTATTTTTTTTGATTTTACGACTTTCGTTCTTCTTTAATTACAAAAATATGGCTTTCATGCTATAAGCATGATATGTTAATCTCTTTAAAAAAAAAGGTTACTCTTCATCGTATTTTTAAAATTTTTTTTTATTTTTTATTAGGGATATTTTAGATATTTATTATAAATTCATAATAGACTTATTATAAATTATGTCAAATTTATAAACTTATAATAGGCTTATTATAAACCAATAAAAATCTGGTATTTTGATAAATAATTTATAAATTTTGATATTTTGATAAATAATTTATAGATATGATAGATTTAAATTTTTTATTTTTTTGGTATTTTTATCTAAATCTCTAATATCTTTATGTCCACAACACTGATCATATCTTTCATTTTTTTTTTTAAAAAAAGCTTTTTTATTATTTCTTAAATTTGTATCTATTTACTTTAGCCTTGAATTTTATGTACTAGTAATACATCAAATCATTAATTTTTTTAACTAAAATTCTTTGAATATTTATTTTTGTTATTTTATCTTTTTTAATTTATTTTTTTGTAATTTTTAGTCTATTGTTTATTGTTTGTATTATTTATATTGATTTTTTAAGACAAATTTCAAATTAAAATTTTAAAAATATTAAATTAAAATATTTATATTAAGTGTCTACTTATACGTAACATATACCAATATATAACTCAAATATATTTATCTATATATAACATATATCACTTTTCCATTGTTATTCTTTAAATTTTTACAAATATATATATAACATATACTTACATATAACTAAATATATAATAGTTTTATATTGCTATATTTTTTAATTTTCACATGTATATATTATTATATATAACATATATTGGTATATAATTAAATATATATTACTTTTATACTCTTATTTTTTTAAAATTTAATATGTATATATTGTTATATGTAACTTGTATCGATATATAACTAAATATATAATAATTTTATACTCTTATTTTTTAAAATTTAACACATATATGTTATTATATATAACATATATCGAAATATAATTAAACATATATAACTTTTATACTCTTATTCTTTTAAATTTTAATAAATATATGTTGTAATATATAACATATACCAACATACAGCTAAATATATAATAGTTTTATACTCTTATTCTTTTAAAATTTAACTTGTATATGTTGTTATATATTATATACCAATATATAACTAAAGATATTTCACTTTTATACTCTTATTCTTTTAAAATTTATTACGTATATGTTGTTATATATAATATATATCAATATCTAACTAAATATATAATAGTTTTATACTCTAATTCTTTTAAAATTTAACATATATATGTTGTAGTATGTAAAATATATCGATATATAACTAAACATATATCACTTTTATACTCTTATTCTTTTAAATTTTAACAAGTATATGTTATTATATGTAACATATACCGACATATAACTAAATATATAATAGTTCTATAATCTTATTTTTTTTTTAAAGTTAACACGTATATATTATTATATGTAACATATATCAACATATAACTAAACATATGTCACTTTTATACTTTTATTCTTTTAAATTTTAACGAGTATATGTTGTTATATATAATATATACTGATATGTAACTAAATATAATAGTTTTATACTCTTATTTTTTTAAAATTTAACACGTATATATTGTTAAATATAATATATATCGATATATAACTAAATATATATCATTTTTATATTTTTATTCTTTTAAATTTTAATGCATTTATGTTATTATATGTAATATATATCAATATATAATTAAATATATAATAGTTATATATTCTTATTCTTTTAAAATTTAATATCTATATGTTGTTATATGTACCATATACCAACATATAACTAAATATATATATATATATCACTTTTAAGCTCTTATTTTTTAAAAAAAATTTAACACGTATATGTTATTATATGTAACATATACCAACATATAACTAAGTCTATAATAATTTTATATTCTAGTTCTTTTAAAATTTAACATGTATATATTGATATATGTAATATGTACCGACATATAATTAAACATATATCACTTTTATACTCTTTTTTTAATTATATATATATATATATTGTTATATGTAACATATATCTATATATAACTAAATATATATCACTTTTATACTCTTATTATTTTAAATTTTAACAAGTATGTATTGTTATATATAACATATACCGACATATAGCTAAATATATAATAATTTTATACTCTTTTTTTTTGAAATTTAACATATATATGCATTGTTATATGTACCATATACTAACATATAACTAAATGTACATTACTTATGCTCTTATTTTTTTTAAAATTTATCTTATATATATTGTTATATGTAACATATGCCAATATATAATTAAATATACAATAGTTTTAAACTTTAATTCTTTTAAAATTTAACATATATTTTTATATGTAAAATATATCAATATATAACCAAAGATATATCACTTTTATGCTCTTATTCTTTTTAATTTTAATAAGTAAAGTTGTTGCATGTAATATATGCCAATATATAACTAAATATATAATAGTTTTATACTCTCATTCTTTTAAAATTTAATATGTATATGTTATTATATATAATACATATCAACATATATCACTTTTATACTCTTATTATTTTTTAAAATTTAACAAATATATATTACTATATATTACATATACCCATATATAACTAAACATATATCACTTTTATACTTTTTTTTTAAAATTTTAACAAGTGTGTTGTCACGACCCAACCCGAGAGCACGCGATTGGTACTAGGAAACGAAAAAAGTACATAGCTTCCAGAATCCGTAATAAGCCTAAAAACTCATTTTTCAAAAATTTAAATTATAATAATCATTACTATTTTAAATTGGATCTACGATTCTACTAATTATGCACTACCAGTACATCTTATCATTTCTATAATACATTGGTTAACAATTCTATTTGGCTAAATAGCATAATTAAATAAAAAAATAGATAGAGAAATATCAAGCGGAGTTCTAACATGCAATAATATAAGATAAATATGCAATTATATACATATAAAGAAAAACAACACTCCTACCGAGGATAAAAAGAATGCAATATGACTTGAATAAACAGAACTCCTATGCTCAACCTGCAACTTGGGAAAAATGGTGAACATGAATGAGCGTTCGACTCAATGAGTTATATAGCAATTAATATAACACAGCGATCCATGCGATTGATGCTTATGCGAATGGCAACCATACAGTTAAAACCACATAATCAAACAAGGATAGAAGTAAGTCAATGGGGCCACACTAAACGTCAAATTGCGAAGCCGATCCCTAGTTGGCTCTCTTAATTCACACGTTTCTCTTAGATTTCATTACATAGGGTCTGCCGTCACAGCAGTAGCAAAGCAGCGCTACCTGACTGGAAAGCAGCGCTGAGCATGAGAATACCCCCGTCGTCACGTCAGTCATAATCTCATCATCATATAGTGTCATTATATCATAACTCGTAACCCCGATAATATATGGTCCTACATCATCTTATCCGATAAACACATATTATATCCATCAAAAGCCATCAACTTATGCACCAATATAAATTATGCTTTTATCATCAAATGCTAATAATGATAATTATGTTTGTATAGCACAAGCAATTAAATGCAATTATGCAAATATAACTATTAGTGTAATTATGCAATTATGCAAATATACTAACGTCATTTATTTATCTCAATACTTCCAATTCTTGTAAAGTTTAGCTTTTAATTCATGTGTACTTCTCTTATACTATTATCATAGTTATTTCAAAATATTAGATCATTATTCATACATCCTTATTTACGTCCAAACAATGTTCATCTATAATAATTTCTAAGCTCTAATTATATACCTTGACTAATATCAAATCTTAATATCTACCTTCTTACATGTTCAAAATCTTCATCCATCTATTTGAATCATTCCAACTTATGAATATGATTACCCCTAGTTGTCCACTGATCTTTTAGAATACCATAAGCTTTCTACATACAAATTCAATTTAGTAACTTAATCTAAATACCTCTTTTATCATATTCATCTCAAATAATGCTTCATGGTAATCACCTCTAAATTTTCACATTTCAAAACACACCAATTTAGTTACACTTCAATTAATCACTTCAAATTCACATACTTAATTTGTCTTTAAAAAAACTCCAACAATTGTGTCTTATTTTAATCTCCATTGAATATCTTGCTTTTTGTTCTTTCATAATTTAGAAGATCAAATCAGTTTAATTCAAAATAAATTTTCTTTTAACTCCCTTCCATTTTTAACACAAAATCAATAACAAACATCATTGTTATTCCTAAATCATAAATAATTATACATATATTTTTTCAGTCAATTCAAATATCAGCCTCAGTTTATTATCACTAATTCATCAATTAACTCAACTAAATCTTAGAATAGGAATTACTCATTCTTGCTAATGATATCACATATATTTTCATACTTAAGCTCGTCATACACTCTCCCTTGATAAAAATTTAAGTTTACTATATACTTATAATCTATAAACTATCATCCGTCATTATATTCCGTGTCAAGTTTTAATGTCATCCTTAATTTACATATCTAAAACAACTATCATGTATATCATAATTATTATCACTTATTAGTCTAACTTTTTGCCTAGCTTAATTATTCAAGGTCATTAATAATTCTTGACATTCTAAGTTTTCAAGTTAAACATATAATAATTTAATGCATTACTTATACCGTAACTTCATTATATACCATACTTCATATCCAATTTCATCCAACCTATATTCTATTTTTCACTCAAAACATTCTTCAAACTAAATTATTATCAATACAAAGTCAAGTATCTTTTCTTTAAAACTACAAGGTCTGCTTAAGAAACTATTAAAAGCTTACTATTTTATGCTTTTCAATAAAAAATAAAAAAATACAATGTTACGATGTCTGATTCTTTAACATAAACCACATCTTGAAGCCATAAAACTGCAAAACTCATGACTCACATTAACAAACACGTATAGTATTCACACATACAACAACCATTATTTTACCACCCACGAATAACGCTGAATTTGAGGTAATTGAGACTCATTTAAAAAGAAAATGATTCCTATACTCCGTATGAAACAATAACTTAAACCAACTGGAACTCTTCCAACCATAGACATAATAAAGGCTGCAAAATCTTTGCTCTGATACCAACTTTGTCAAAATCCAATCTGAGGGTATGTGATCTATACTAGAGAATGAGAAAAACACATAGCTTCTATAATCTGTAGTAAGTCTGATAACTCATTTTTTGAAAATTTTAATTATAATAATCATCACTATTTTAAACTAGATTTACGAGTCTACTAATTGTGCTCTACTAGCATATCTCATCATTTCTATAATACATTAGTTAAGAATTCTATTTGACCAAATAGCATAATTAAATAGAAAAATAGATAGAGAAGTATCATGCAGAGTTCTAAGATGCAATAATATAAGATAAGTATACAATTATATACATATGAAGAAAAACAACACTCCTGCTAAGGAAAAAAAGAAGGCATGATGACTGGAATAAGCAGAACTCCTATGCTTAACCAGCAACTTGAGAAAAATAGTGAATAGAAATGAGCGTTAGACTCAATGAGTTATATAGTAATTAATATAGCATAGCGATCCATGTGATTAATGCTCATGTGAATGGCAACCAGATAGTCAAAGCCACATAATCAAACAAGGATATGAGTAAGTCAATGGGACTACACTAAATCTCAAATTGGGGAGCCGATCTCCTAGCTGGCTCTCTTAGTCCATGCAATTCTCTTAGATTTTGATATATAGGGTCCGCCATCGTAGTGGTAACCAAGCAACGCTGCCCAACTAACAAGCAGTGTTGAGCATGAGAATACCCCTGCCGTTACGTCCGTCCTAATCTCATCATCATTTAGTGTCATTATATCATAACCCGTAATCCTGATCATGTGTGGTACCATATCATCCTAACCCTATCTGGCAAATACATATCATATCCATCAAAAGCCATCAACTTATGCATCGACATATATTATGCTTTCATCATTAAATGCTAATAATGATAATTATGTTCGTATAGCACAAGCAATCAAATGCAATTATACAAATATAACTATTAGTGTAACTTAAGGGAGTGAGGTATTATATTAATCTATATAACTCACAGTAGACGAAATCCAATAACTCTCCTCAAAAGATTTAACTGATGATGAAAAAAACAAATGAATATTATTTTTCAAACAACAATAGAAACTATTAGAATATAAATAGATGAATGACTCTAAAGATTCTGCTAAAATTTCAGCAGAATCTCCTCTATAACTAAAACATTCTTCCCTGAAATAAAACATGCAAACAATACTTCTAATAACTTAGAAAAAAATCAATATTAATCGAATTATCCCCATTTGAGCCTTCAATCAAAACTCAACATAAACCCAACGCACATCTTACAATTACAATAATAATAATTTATTAAATCAACATTAATTTTATTTATTTAATTTACTTACAAAATATACACTTAAGATTTTAAAATATATGCTAATTCAATTTTAAATAATTCTTAAAAAATATTTTTATAACCGTCCCTCAATTATAATTAATCACTATATAATTTATTTACCTCATTTTTTCAAAAACAACTTAATTATTTTAATTATAAAAATACTAATTTTAAACATAATACTTTAACCATTTAATTTAATTGCTTAATACTCTATTAACTAATTTATTATTTAATAATTAACTCAATTAGTTGATGAATAATAATCTTAATTAATTAATCAATTTCGTACGTACATATATATACATAGTTAATTAATTCTATGCTTTAATAAATAATAACAATAATTAAATTAATTTTAATTAATGATTAAATTAATCTAAATCATTTATCAAGGTAAATAATTGTCGTATTAAATAATCATTTAAAAGTATAATCTTTAAATTGCATATCTTTACATAAAAATATAATCTAATTTAATTTAACTTATTAAATATTTGTCAATTATTAATAAACAATAATTATAACTTATCAATTTATTTTAATCAATTTCTCATTTAATTTATACTAATTAATAAAATTTTTCATTTTAAATTAGTAAACTAATTTCTTATTATTATGCATAAACATAATCATTTAATTAATTAATATCCATAATTACAATTTAAAACTATAATTAAATCATAAATTCATTATTATAATTTAAATCATAATTTACATACTATAATCTAAAATAGATCAATTAGTTTTAAATAAAAATTTCTAAATTTCTAAATATCTAACCATCATTTATTATTATTAATATATTTTTCTCACCAGAATAGTATTTTCGTTGCCAAAATATTATCACCATCTCTAGAACGGTGACCGAATTCCAGCCAACCTAAAATGTTCTCTAAAATTTATAAATAATATATCAAAATGAAGCTTGAAAAGAGAGAGTCTTAAAAATACCAACCTTACAAGGAAAGAAGACCGGAATCGGCGAGAAATTGAGTCAGAATCTCATCGGACAGCGCATAAGCCCATTTTCGATGGCCATTAGCAGCGAGTCACCTCTCCCCGTGCTCGTCGTCGATCGACGCTCCTCTCTTACCGGCGAGTGTCGTCGGACAGTGGCAAATTGGCCAAAACTTTCGACTGCCTCTCTCTCTCCCCTGTTCTCTCTCTCTCTTTCTCTCCTCTATTCCCTCTCTCTCCTATTAATTTCTTCTCTTTCTCTTTCTATTTTCTCTCTCCTCCTTCATTACCACACACATATATATTTATTTTTAATTTTATTTTTAATTTTATTTTTCTCTTTTCTTTCATCTTCTTCTTTTTTTAAATATGTTTTTTTATCATAAATATATATTTTTATAATAATATGATTAAAATATTATTTTAAAATAATTAAAAATTTGAGTTATTACACGTGGATTGTTATATGTAATATATAGCTGCATATAAATAAAATAAATATTACTATACATATGGGCATTTAAAACACACAAGAGCTTAAAATTATAAAAATATTATTTTATATGTAGTATATACTGATATATAACTAAATATATAATAATTTTATACCTTTATTCTTCTAAATTTTAACAGGTGCACGATGTTACATGTAATATATACCGATATATGACTAAATATATAATAGTTTTATATATTTATTCTTTTAAATTTTAACAAATATATATTATTATATGTGACATATTCCAACATTTAAAATATATATTTATCACTCTTGTTACTTGATATTATCTAACATATACTCCTTTAAATTTTAATTTTTAGATTATAATAACATATATCATATGGATTAAATTTAACAGGTTGTCAGGGTTCCAAAAAATGTCCAGATGCCCATTCCTACACAATAGACAACCAAAATCCATTTTTAATAACAATTCACTTGTACTGTTAAATTAAGCAAACTTTAGTGAAAAACTGTAGCAAAGGTCACCATATTGGTTACTTGGATTAAAATGAAATTATAGATATAGTGGAGCAAAAAATTAAAAAAATAATATTAAGACCATAAAACTTCAAAGGTTATATAAGGATATGAATGAAAATACCTAAGCATATATACGAGAATGCATGCACTGAGAAGTATGGTAATAATAAAAATGCTTCATGGAAGAGCATAAAATCAAATTCAATGGATATATGTGATTATAATCCCAAAATTTTGTTATGAATTTGATGAAAAATTATTTCTTTAAAACTTTTTATTAAACATGTGGACTGCGTTAAATTTAAAGAACAAAAAATTCCAAACCATTACATTTAAAATCCTAAAAAAATAAAAACAAAACAAAACAAAAATAAAAAAAATTTACAAACAAAAAACTAAAATCAAAACCAAAGCAAATGTTAATGTTTCCAACATTAGTGTTAGCAATGGCAGAAAAAGCTTCCTGAGACAAGTCAATGGTAGCTTGACAACCTGGTGGAGGACAATAGTTTACAATTTTGACTGCCACAAAGTTGTTGTTACAGGGGTGAGGATCACCTTGGTTGCTATCCATAACAAACAGATGTTGTGCATATATATAATTTGTTTTTGCCAGAAATATTTATAATCTTATTAAATTATATTTAATTCATTTCATCTTGCAATTATACATATTATAATCCAAATATTCATAGCGCAAAAAGATAATGAATATCAATTTGAAGACGAGAGGATTTGACGGTCTTCACGGTCTCCATTTTAATCGATTAGATTAGACATTATTAAATTTGAATCTCATCACTATTTGAAAATTGTGCCATCCAAACAACAGGCTAATTAAACGATTAAAGAATGAAAGTTTATGAAGAGCTTACGAACATATGAAGGAGTGTAGATGAAGGTAATGGTGAAAGCATGAAAGTATATAAAAGCATAGGGAAAAAGCACACAGTCATTAGAAAGGAAGAGGAAGTGTCGTATTTTTTGAAAAGCCAGAAGATAAAAAAAAAAGAGGTAAAAATGAAATATTAAAAATTTAAAATAATCATAACAGTAAAATTAAAAAATAAAAGTTAAAATATAATTTCCTTATGGGAACAACCATAAAAAATCGTTCCTAAGGAGGCAACTGAGATGGTAAAAAATATGGACAATTACATAAATATTTTAAAAATAAATTCTCTTTTCAAAAGTACCGTGTTAAAAAAATTCATTTTTACAGCAGTTTAGTTTTGCAATTACAAAAATACGATCGCTATGTAGCAGGCCCACTTGTCACGCCTTCTTGTTTATTTGTCCACGAAAACATATGCACAACATGCATAAATTATTTTATTGGACACTTTTTTTGTATCCACTAAAATCTATAGAATAATTTTTTTTATAATTATTTTTTAATATTTAATTATAATATTATAAATCAATTGATTAATATTAATAAAAAATTAATTTCTAAAAATATAAATATTTAAGCTAAAATAAGTTTTATAATTTTTGATAAATTTTTTTTATTTAATTAGCAAATGTGCTTGATTAACAACTAGGCTTAATTAATTAATTTTCATCTTATTATTTATAACTAGATATATGTTATATATATTTAGTTATATGTAATATATATTCATATATATTATTATTCTTTTCACATATATCTAGTTATATGTAATATATACTCTTATATAACTAAACATATAAAATAATTATATACTATTATTTTTTTTTAAATTCAAGATATATTTAATTATATATAATATATACTCATATATATTATTATTTTATAACATATACACATATATACTATTATTTTTTTCAAATTCAACACATATATCTAGTTATATATAAAATATATCCACATATTTTATTATTCTTTTTGATATATTTAGTTATATGTATCATATATCCACATATAACTAAACATATAAAATAATTATTATTATTCTTTTTAAATTTAACACATATATCTGGTTATATATAACATATATTATTATTCTTTTCAGTATATATAGTTACATGTAACATATATCTACATATACTGTTATTTTTTTAATTCAATATATATATATTTAATTGTATAAAATATATATCTATATATTTAACTAAATATATAAAATAGTTATATACTGTTATTCTTTTTAAAATCAACATATGTATCTAGTTAAATATAATATATATTAATATACTCACTTCGTATCATTTACATAGAAAAAGTAAAATGGACACGAAAATTAAGAAAATTTCACTTTTTTCATCTCTATTTACTTAAATACACCTAAAAAAAATCGCTAAAAACCTACTTTTAAGGCAAGGGTATAAATGGTATTTTGTCTCATTCCACTCCTCAAAATTTACCTAAAATGGCATATTTTCTATATTAAAGATACACCAAAAAAGGAAATTTACTCTATGTAAATGATACGGAGGGAGTATATTGTTATTTTTTTCAAATTCAATATATATATAGTTATATATAATATATATCATATAATCAAATATTTTAACAATTAATAATACACTTTTATAGTATTCATTTAAATTGTATATATATATAAAATATATATTTTAATTATTTTGATGCTTTTCTATAAATTTTTTTTTATGTTATATGTTTAATTTTATAATATATATTTTACATCTAAGGTGATATAAATCTATTAAATTTTATGAAAAATTAAAAAATTAAAAAAAAAATTTAAAGCATTTTATCGAATATGTATTGTATATTATATTTGAAGAACAAAAAAAACTCCAAATTATTATATTTAAAACCCAAAAAATAATCAAAACAAATAAAAATAAAAGATTCATAAACAAAAAAACCAACATCAAAATAAAAAATCACGGTAAAATCAGTTATTATATAATAAAGCATAGAGATTTATAGATTTCATTAGATATAAATAAATGAACCCGTTACAAGTGTCAAAAAAAAAATCTATGACATTGCTATAAGCTAATTATTTCAAAATCAACTATGAAGATTAATTAACACACACTAGCACACACACATATATATATAACTCCACAATTAATTAGTTTCTTGATTCTACCAATTAAATGCAAGTACCCATATGAGTAAAGAAAAAAAAAAACCCACCTCTCCAGTATGGAATCATCCGAATTGAAATGTAGATTTATTAGCCTCAAAATTATTCTTATAGCCTTTGGTCATGTTGGTTCTAATACACACCTCACCATCAATAACGGCCAGTTGGATCACTCCATTCTCATCCAAAACCATCGTATCTTAACCGATGAGTCTCCCAACTGACCCAACTTTGTCCTCACCATCTTCAGGTAATGCGTTAGAAGCCATTAAATGAGATGTCTTCGTCATTGTTTTAGTTTCTAGAAGCAGCGGCTTAAGCCCATTGGTTACCTTTTTAAGAAGTAATGATGAGCTTAGATTCTAAATCAAAGGGGTAAAATTCAAACTCCTCCAATGTACAAGTGGAGTTTAGTGGAGCAGTCATGGCTTCACAGTGGATAACAACCAATAAATTATCACAAACCACAAAAGCATAAAAAATGGGAAGAGGAAGAGGATGAATACCGTATTATTGAAAAACAAAAGTGAAAAAAAATGTATAATTTGTTGAGAATCTGGGCTCTAGGAGTCATTAGTCAATTTATTTATTATTAATTGGGTCTATAATAAATTGGACTCACCTTATAATCAAATTTACTTAAGCCAATTTGTAGGGATCCCCCTCCTTATTATAAGCCTTTCAATTCTTTTATTTTTAATCAATGTGGGATTACCCCACAACCTTTACACTCCCCCCTCAAGTGGCAATTCGGCTACTTGACAAGTATCGACGGCCCAACTCGGGTCCGTCAGGGTATAGTAACTCGACCCTCATACTTTGGGTTTGGATCACAGCTCGACAGGCTCTGATACCATGTTGAGAATCTGGGCCCTAGGAGTCATTAGTCAATTCATCAATTAGTCAAATTCATTTATTATTAATTGGGCCTATAATAAGTTGAGCTCATCTTATAATCAAATTGACTTAAGCCAATTTGTAGGGATCCCCCTCCTTATTATAAGCCTTTTAATTCTTTTATTTTTAATCAATGTGGGATTACCCCACAACCTTTACACAATTGAAAAAGAAGAAAGGTATAAATGAAAAAAAAATGAAAATCATTAAAATTGAAAAGAAAAATTGAAAAATAGTAAATTGTGTAATTTCTTCTAAAAAAATAAAGCTTGAAATTTTATAACTCCAAGTTTGTTAGCCACTTATGTGAGTAGTTGTTAAGAAATTCTCGGTATGGTGTAAGTTGATTTTTGCTTGGTAAATGTAGTTACATTATTCACAATATACTAGTGTAAAAAATAAGAATCATATCTAAAATTACTGGGGTTAGCCCAGTGGTCACCTGATGTTACTCTCTACGGAGAGATCAGGAGTTCGATCCTCCAAAAATAATTTTTGAGGGTCGAGCTTAAAAAAAAAAAGAAAAAAATAAGAATCATATCTAATGCAAGCTAGCCAAAAGAGTGAAATATTCTTATTATTGGTAAGGCTGATTAAAAAATCCAATTAAATCGAAAGTCGAATCCAAACTGATCAAACTGAACTAAATATTATAGTTAACTGAACATATAGTTTATGTTTAAATTTTTAATTTTTAATATTTTAGATTTTTTATTTAGATTTTTAATTTTGAAAAACCTTTTGGTTCGGTTAACACTTTGGCTAATATGCACAGAGGGAAAAGGAAACTTAGTCTTAACTCCATTTATAAACATATTATTATTTTATATTTTTTATTTAGATATAACGTATTTATATTATTTAAATAAATTTACTTAAATTCTTAATTATTCTTATTAATAATTTTTAAATTCTTAATTATTCTTATTAATACTTTTATTTTGGTAAAATTAATTTAATTATTAATTATTCAAAATTAATTTAATTATTAATTAATTTATTCTTAACCCTTTATAAATTTTATCCCTTTATAAATTTTTAGAAATTATTTTTAAATTAAATATTAAAAATAAAATTTTTTTTTATGATGTAAATGATTTAATCTTTTATTCTTTATATCAAATAATCTTTTTTAATTTAGAATTTAGAATAAAATTTATAAGAACAGAATAGAATAAAAAAATAGAAACAAATTAAATTTTTAAATGGTTCTCTTGCAAAACTTGTGTTGGTAGCGGCGCTTTATTTCCTTCACTCTATCTTTATTATTAAATTTTAATGCAAATTAAATTCTAAACTCATCATCACATCCATATTGACTTATAATTTTTTTTTTTGTCTTTTTAAGAATATTTTTAATATATTTATATTTTAAAATCATTTTGGTCATGATTTTGTTTTATAAATATTATATAGGTTAAACTAGCTGCTTTGGATTTTATGACCTATATATATTTCATTTAAATAAATATGTTATCTATGTCATATTCGTATTAAATACAATTAAATAAGTAATAATTAGGGTAATTAGAGCAAAGGAAGAAGGATATTCATAGTATATATCTAATGTATACACAAGATATACATAAGATATAAATTGGATATACATAGTGCATACAAAGTTTATATTTAATATATACTTACTATAAACATTGGCTAAATATCATATGGCTAAAATATATATGACATATATATATATAAAGATATATATACCATATACATAAGGTATACATATTTATGGTTAGGAAGATAATAAATAAATAAACAAATAAATAAATAAAATAAAAGTCAAAAAAAGAAATAAAATAATGAATGGAAATTAAAGAGAAAAATAATTAAATATCTAATTTAATAATTAATTAAATAATATTTATCGATGGGAAAGGAAGAAGAAAATAAAGAGAAGTCTTCATCTTCTTCTTCCTCTCATGGTGGCCGAAATTCCTATAAAGAGAGAGAGGGATTTTTGTTTCTTTAAATACTCTAAATTTTACACGAATTTTAAGGAAATCAAGTTGGTTTTGAAGAGAAATCAAGAATTCAATTAAGTATTTGCTCTTTTAAGCTTATTTCTTAAATTTTTAAGGTTATGTATAATTTGGGTAGAGAGAGAAAGTTGATTTAAATTATTATATTAATAGTAATAAAGTTAATATGATGGATATATAATGATTTGGTGATTAATTTGTTGAGATGTGTATGATTGGTGAAGTTAGGGTTTCAGAGTTGGTTATGTGAAGTTAGAATTTTTGATGGAGGTTCTTTTAATTGTTAAAATGGATTGTTTTAGTATTGTTTTGATGTATATGTATTGATTCTAAGGTTGGGTGATAGAAATGACTATAGTTGAGTAAAGTTTGAGAAAGATAGTAAAAGGGAAATTAGGAATTTTGTTGAAAACTTGATAGAAATTATATAATTAGTACTAGTTTGGTATAAAATAAGTATGAAAATGATTCTAATTGAATAATCTTGCTTGTTGTATGAATTATGTGAGTGTAGGCCAAGTTGACACAAGTGGCGAAGTGTATGATTTGTTGGAAGTAAAGCTTGGGAAGTGATTTTGGAGCAAAGAGAGGTTAGTACATACTTTGTTAATATTTAAATTGAATTTTCATATTTGGCATAATGTATGTTGGCACATTTTGAATGATGTTATTATTCCTTTAAAGTGATATTGTGCATAAATATGTGTATGTGATTGTGATATGTTGGTTGAATTGATATCTTAATGATAATGTTTTGTGCAATGTGATGCAAAAACAAATAGAAATGAGCTACATTGTGTAATGTGATTGGAATGTTGGAAATGGATATGGAAAGTGAAAAATAAGAAAAATGGTTATGGATATTATGAAATGTGACAGTGATCGTTGTATGGGTTGATCACTTGTGAAAAAGTGTGAAAAAATGACAATATAAGATAAGAACATGTGAATGTAAAAGGTCTTGTGTGTTTATTTGCTCTGCATAATTGCTTATTCTAAAAAGTTGATATTGGTATTGCATATGTTAATAGGCCTTTGTACAGTTAGGTCTTAATCTGAGCAAAGCTAGGTCTTAAGTTTGAGTTTGAAGATAGACTTGAGCAGGGCTAGGTCTCAAGATTGAGCTTGAATGTATTAACACTTCAGATCCCCAGTGTCGCGACGAGACTAAATCAATATTTCTAAAACTTAGATACTATATAGGAACTTATTAGGCCTAATGTGTGTGTGTAATGAAATGTTGAATATTTTATGAGTTAATAGATGTAAAATGAATATTACATGGAAATGGTTTGTAAATACTTTATAAAATAAAGAATGTGTAAATGAGCATTACTTTGTGATGATAACATAATTTGCTAAGTTATATGGAGCATGTGCATTGGTATTTAAATGTTTATTGTTATCAAAGTGTGTACCATTAGGCTTTCGGGCTTAGCAAGGTTGAAATGCATTGCACAGGTATTGAACTGTAGAGCAGGGAAGTGTAGATAGTTCTAGACAGGTCTGGGTTCTGAGGCTGACGTTGAAGATAGTGTTTTGCTACTAGACATGCATATTTGGTGTTTCATAATGCATGGCATGTTTAAAGAATTTTGTACAATTACATTGTAAAAGTTTGTAATTTGTAAATATGATTTTGGTATTATAAATGTAATTAAAGTACATTAAATATAAGAGATAAATACTTGAATGTAGTATGAAGAAGTGTTGGGTTTTTATAAAAGTGTGAATTTTGGGAATGTAAATTTTATATATGTTATGTTTTCAATAATTTGGAATTTATTAAAATTACAAACAAAACTCTGGTGATTTTTTTTTTCCAGATTTTACATTCAACTGAAGCTAAATTTTTAATAGGTATATTTTTATTACTAAATGGTAAATTTTATAAATATTTATTGTAATACCTTTGTATCCTAGATATATATTTTATATATACATGATATATGCATTTATACATATTTAGGGATAAGGGTATTATATTTATGTTGGTATCAGAGTCTAGGTTTGAGATTCTCGATCTTGGTGGGTTTTGAAAGAAATAAAAGGATACATACATATGCATTAGCACCTGTATTGGCATTTGATGTGGCAATATTTGTTTGTTGTAACATATATAGTTTGGGATAATGTCAAGGACACAGATCAGAAGAGGATAGTGTGGAGAGTGCTGCTTTGGGTGATGGTAGAGCTAGAGATAGAGTAGGGGATGCTGAAGAGGCTTCATGGGTAGTTAGACCAGAGGTACAAGGTCCTTTAGTATGGCTTCAACAGATGGCGAAGTGTTTTCGTCAAGCTCCAGAACCACAATAGAATAGGAAGTATGATAAACTTAGGAAGTATGGAGCCACTGATTTTATGAGTACTGTAGATCTAACTGAGGTGAAGCAGTGGTTGGATAGGGTGGAGAGAGTTTTTTCTCAGCTGAAGGCTACTGTAGAAGATAAATTTGATTATGTTGTTTCTCTATTATAAGATAATGCTTATGACCGGTGGAAGAAAAAGGCCATAAGTATTGTCATATGATGATTTTTTAATAGAGTTTGGTAGAAAGTATATGCCCAAGGACTATAAAGATGGGAAGGAGAGAAAGTTTTTGACCCTCAAGTAGGGAGATAGATTAGTAACAGAATATGAGAAGGAGTTTTTATGGCTGAGTATATATGCTAGTGGGATTATTTCTGATGCAGTAGATAGATTCAGGAGATTTGAGGAAGGATTGAGGTTTGCTATCAAATGTTAGGTAGCAGCAGTACAATATAAGATTTTCTCTAGATTGGTAGCAACTGCTAGGAGTGTGACAAAAACTCAGGAGGTTGTATCCCACTCACACATAACGAGACATATCTCATCTGAGGCAATCTGTTTAAACATCTCATATTAGGTTAATAGGTCGTGCGACTGGTATAGTGTAAAAGCTTTATATTATACAATTGTTAGGGATATGTAGTGGTTCTTTTGTAGAAACAATTTCAGAGTATATAAAGTATGCTTTACCCAGATTACTTATCACCTGTAATATCCATATACCTTATATATATACAATACATATTCCTAGTATATGTAAAATACGTATAGAGATTACCAAAGTGTCACAGTTCCAGTCATTTCAAAATTACCATAATTATAAAAAAAAATATTTAGATCCTTAAAATATACTTCAATAGATATATAAATACGATAAAATTTAATTACCAAAAATACAAATTTTAAAGAAAAGTTTAGAAAAATTTAGCCAGAATTTTTCCTATATTTCAAACGTTTCCAAATTTTCAATTGCACAACCTGCATAAAAGAATTTAACACTTCCAAAATATATTCATTTCATCCATTCTCCTAAAATCTCCAATACTTATATATATAGATCAACATAACACATATTTTCCAACATATAACATATATTCCAAAACTTTTATAATTTAGATCATTTACAATTATTCAAACATAATGTATATATTTAAAACAAGTTTCACAAAAGCTAAATAATTACATTAATACAGTTGGCTCTGATCGGTGGCAGCCTACAAAACTTTGAGAGTAATCTAACCACAATCTAGATCTGACCAAGTCTAGTAGAACTCTCTGGAATCTAGGGATCAACCATGTCACATGCGCGATAAATTTCAATCATGCTAAGCTAATAGCCTAGCTGTACATACTTTGGTACAAAAGGAAAAAGAATATATTATATATGTAATACCATGTCATACTTTATGCACTAATGTTAAACAACATAAACATAATTTTATTAACATATCAACCATCCACACACATTGGACCCATAAATCCTTATATACAGTCCTAGTTCTAAAATTATTGTCTTGGGCTATCTCATCCATCTGTGACACCAGTGTGTCTCGTCTAAAGGTGTCATACTACCAATGACACCAGTATATCTCACTGAAGGCTTCATGCTATCAGTGACACCAATGTATCTAGTCTGAAGGCGTCATGATATCCAATAATAATATTCTGGAACCAGACTCTATATAAGATAACATGTAATTACATCTTTCTCATATTCCACTTTTCTCTTATTTTTCCACATTTTATATATTTTTTTTTCTAAATTTTCTACTCATAATCAACATTATCATCACATTTTATGCAAATGTGGCTTACTTTCACATTTTAGTGCATCACTTGCACTTTTCACATTTTATACATAACACCACAATTCACCATTTTCTAATGGCTTAACATGCCATAACAATTCAAACCAAGCATTGTTACTTCAAACAATGCCATACATACATTATCAACTAAGTACTATAACACATTCACAATGTCATACGTACATATACATTATCAACTAAGTACCATAACACATTCGCCATATGTAATGTGTTATGCTTAAAAGTAATGCAATAAATTTAATTAGATGTCGAAGTATGTACATACCTCTTATATGCATAAAGGTGAGCCAAAGCTCCACTCCACTTCAAAACTCGTTATTACCCTTCACTGCTAGGTTGATGGAATTTTTATCTACTCAATATCTATTCAAAATGTGAATTTATATAATTAATTAATATCACATTTCTAGGTGTTTTAACAAATAAACTTCAATTAAAACACATTCCTTCAACTTTTTCTTTTTTAACCTTAATGGACCTTAACTTTGAAACTTAATTTTAATTATTTTCCAATTGAATTTAAAAATTAAATATATCATTAAAATCATATTTTAACATTTCCTAAGCGCTAAAGTTCAGTGTACCACATTTCCTTCAAAATTTCAAAATTTGCCCTAAGCTTCTTTTATTCAATGAATAACCATACTTTATCAAAACCCTTCCAAAACCCTAAATTTAATACTACCTCTTCTAAATTCTAACCAAATCAAACTTTTTCTTCAGTCTAACCTTAAAATTATAATTCCCACATCAAAAGAACAATTTCCATATCCATTTAAATAATTATAACATACTCTTTTAAAAACTTTAATCATACATATTCGTAAACTTCTATAAAACTTGAAAGTTAGGTAAGAAAGCTTACCTTTGATAGTAGAATCTTCAAATTCACCCCAAAACCTTTGGAAAACTTGAAGAATTTAAGGTAAAATGGAATAAAAAAAATTCTTCCTTGGACCCTCGTAAAAATAGGCACACAATAAGGAAAAGGAAGAAGAAGAAGAATATATGTATATATGATTTTTCTTCTTTTTTAATTAAGAGCCACACATATATATATTAATTAATTAATTATCAATAATTCATTAAATTTTTCCATCATCTTTCACTATCTATTTATTATTATTATTATTATTATTATTATTATTATTATTATTTTAACTTTCAAAATTTTTACTTTTTTGCCTATTTTTACTATTTAACTTTTATCTTTATCTTTTTACTATTTAACTTTATATGTTATATATACTTTTTTTATATTTCACATAAACATTTCCTATTTTTCTCACTTACAATAATTCATTTATCTCTCAAATTATTTAATTTAATTTAGTTAAATTTATTTTAGCAAAAGTGTGGATGTTACATCACATTTCTAATGTCTTTGATTGATCTCAAGATAATTTTGCATCCACAATTATGTTAGCTGACTAACATAATTAGACAACCTGTGGATGCAAAGAGAAAGTGAGTATTAAGTGATCTTGCTTTTCTGGAAATATCTCATTAGATTAAATCATTCATAATGCTTTAGTAATTCTCTAAGATAGCAAACATCTAACCATATATCAAGAATCAACCAAAAGTCATAAGGGTAACTTTGAGAACCAGAATTCTCGAGGGTCTCCATTGACAAAAGTTGAGATCATGTGTTTTTGTCCACCATGCGGTCAAAATTTTGTACATGTGATGCGAAACACATGCCATATTGTTCTTCCCTTTCCCATGGGACGTACGTCTATCAAAAATATATATTTGATTTAAAACACCATGCAAATGACAATTTAGACACACTCAATACCTAATTGGAGTTCACATATCTACTCAGATTTATTTAGCACTCACATCTAGCAACTTAGACAGAATTAAGCATAATCACCTGTAACCATACTAAAAGTAAAAAAAAATCTCATTATGTAAATTAGACGACCATCTTACTTGAAGCACGAACTCATTATCACCCATATAAAATGCTTGAAAACGATCTAGTCTTTACTTACTACATAGAAAAATAGAAGGAAATTAATCATGTGAGAACGTTAATTTGCATTCTGTCTGACATGCTTTCATATTTCAATAACATTAAATGTGCCAAATATTTAAACTCATGTAAATACAGAATAAACACCATGTTCAATATTAATAAATATAGTCAAGTGAACATAGTGTCGAGAGGTAAATAATATAAATACATCAATATCTACACAATCCTAGAGACCTTGTATGCCTAATGAATATATCTCTAAGAACTGGTTTGGTAAAGAGATTTGCAACCATATCACGTGTAGAAAATGGATTTCATGTTCACTTCTTTATGTGTAACTATGTCTTTAACAAAAATAAATATGCTTCTAGCTGCTTTTCCAAAGTCTTGAAACTAGTCATATATGCTTATCAACCTAATGGAAAAGCAAATACCAAGTCCTGTACATACCATTGCATACAAATAAAATTCCAAAAAAAAAACTCTTATAAGGGATATTTTTCATATACTTTATATCCTCTAAAGTTTTGGAGCATAATTTATGACTTAAGCATTTGCCTTTAGTGAATTGGGTATCCATGAGTTTACGATTCTGCATATTGAATCATTTAAGTACTTTCTAAATGTATGTCTCTTCTAAAAGAGATAACAATTTTCTCATACGATCTTGAAGTCTTTGCTCTAAGAGTATATGCAACTTCACATATGTCTTTTATTTGACATTGGTTGATAATCACTCTTTAATATGGTTTGGAAATACCTTATTGTTTTTAGCAACTAGAATATCATCAATATATAATGACATTATAACAAACTTTGCCTTCAATTAAATGATGTAGACACAATAGTCCTCATCTATTATGGCAATGTCATTTGATATGATTACAATATGAAAGTAAATGTACCACTACCTTGAAGACTGTTTAAGGCCATAGATTGACATTTCAACCTATAAACTTTGTTTTCTTGGCCTTTAACTAATGAAGCATACTAGTCATTCCAAGTAAATTTTTTCATCTAGTTCTACATTGAGAAAAGACAGTCATGTTACATCTATTTAATGCAATTCAAGATCAAGTTTTTCCATGATTGTTAAAATCAACCTTATACAATAAGAGAAAACATATCTTTATAGTTTGTACCTTTTTGTTGTGTATACCCCTTTGCAATGAGATGAGCCATATGTCTCTCAAAACCGCCATCAACTTTTGCTTGATTTTTGAGAATCTATTTGTTTCCAATGGATTTGAATCCTTTTGGAAGATCTACCAATTCTTATAGTTGGTTTGACCTTTTAAAAAATAATTCTTCTTCCATTATTTTAATTCACTTAATCCTTAGCAAGGTACAAGAGAGCCTCTTATATATTCTTTGACTCATCTTTGTTTCAAGATAGAACCATGAAAAAATTCCTCAAAGCCAAATCACTGATAAGGTATTATTTTACAGTTGCTTTATCTCAAATCAAAATCTTGAAGAGCAGTCTCATCAAGTTATATTGACATGTGTATTAAATCAAGATCGAAATAACTCCCACTAGAGTTAGAATTGATACTCCCACTCAAACTAGGATCACTCTCATTGAGCTCCAAATAGAGCTAGGGTTGGTAATCCCACTTGGACAAGGATCACTCTCATTCAAACCAGTTGGAGGAGACCACCAAATTCCTCCTTCTCGGATGTAGTGGTCCTTATGAACTTTGATCTAAGGTTTCATATAAAGAGAGCTCTTGATTTAATTTGCCTGGCTTAGGAAATTCTTTCTTTAAGAATGTGACATTTTATTTTTCAACCCGAGTTGTTCTCCCACTGTCTTGCTTGCCCATGTGAACATATCCCTCGGATAATTTAGAATATTTCTCAAAGATACTCGTTTTACCTCTTGGGTTTAATTTTTCATGTTTGTGAGAGGTATGATGTTCATAGGTATCGCACCCTTACGATTTTGTGTAATATCCTAATACCCTATATATATAATACATACATATAGTATATATAAAGTATGCATATACAGTACTAGAACATTTCATTCTTACTACAAATTTTCATAAGTTAGAGAAAAATGTTTCCATAACTTATGTTGTACCTTAATACATAGATAAATGAATTCATTAGTAATTTAAATTCTAAAAATATAAAATTTAATAAAAAATTTCTGAAAAATAATCATCAGAGTTTTGTTTGTAACACGGATATTTTCAAAAATTCAAATAACACAACTTGCAAAAGAATTTCACACTCCCAAATAAGTTCAAAACCCAATTCTCCATAAGAACTTAATAGCTCCAAATATTCAAAATTTCTCAATATCCACAAATATTCATAATTATCCAAAATATGTACATATTTTAAAATAATCACAACTTCAAACCCAAAAGCTCTTACAATTTACATCAAATATATTGTCATATGTATAATGTACATAATTTTAAAAACCAGTTCACAAAATAGAATGATTACATGTTCATGGCTGGTCCTGGTCCGTGAAGACCAAACAAAAAACCAAAATACGCAGGAACCTCTACTCCTGCTCCGGTATTGCAGGGCTCTCAATATCAACCATGTTACCTACACAATAAACAAATTACGCTAAGTAAAATTCTTAGTGATACATACTTTGATATAAATAAGAATATAAGAATGATATAAAAATGCATTTCTTTTTAAGTTTATGAAGTGGCATGCATTATTATGTACCAATACAAACACTTATCAATTTTATTCCATCATATTACACATTCACACACATTGGGCCCAAATGACCATATATAATATTCAAATTTCAGAGATACTGCTTTGGACCGACATTTGACACCCAGTGTCTGGCCCAAAGGTAAACAATATTGATGCCTAGTGTCTAGCCCGAAGACAAATAAAAGTGATGCCCAACATCTAGCTTAAAGGCAAGCAATATTGACGCTCAAAGTCTGGCCTGAAGGCAAATAACCGGTATGCCATATAACACTAAATACAATACTCTAGAAATTGATATTACATAAGGTTTCACACATAACACAAATAATTTTATATTTTTCTCATACTTTGACAATTACGCCAATTTCATTCTTTTTGCACTTTTTCCATCTTTTCTCATTATTTTCACATATTTTCATCAATTTTATCAATTTACTTACCGCATCCTCTACGTGGCCGAATTATGCCTACATTTGGCATAATTATACACTTTTCACAAACACATCAATAAATACTTTTAGCCACCTTAGAATAGCTCACTCAATCACACATTATGCACTACATAGCATAAACATATATCTATGGTCTTTTTTATGTGTATTCATACATCAAAGTAGCATACGCATCACTTTTATTTATAATGCAACATGCCAATCAAATGCCTATACATACAATTCAATCAAAGTATGTACTATCCTCTTAATAAAAACACTTCCAAGCCAAAATGATCACTTTTCCACCAAGTCTTCAATGTGTCCTTCACTATTACGTTGATGAAAATCCTATCTACTCAACACCTACACCAAATATGAGTGTATAACATATATTAAAAATCCCATTTTAAGGTATTAAAGCTATAAAACATCAATTAAAATATAATCCTTCAAAATTTTCTTTTCTTAGCCCTAATGCACTTTAACGTTGGAACTATAATTCAACCAAATCTAAATTAAGTTTTAAGCTTAAATATGTTTCTAACATCATATTTCAACACATTCTAAGCAATAAAATATAATGTATCACTCTTCCATAAAAAAATTAAACTTTTTGCCCTAAGCCTCTTTGATCTTGGTTCAACATTCTAACCAATTTCAAATATTAATTTGATTTCATTTTTATCATTAAAATCATTAAACAACATGATTTAAATGATGAAACCAAATGTACAAGCACACTTTATCATAACCCTTTCCAAAACTCTAATTCCTTACTACCTCTTTCAAACTTCCACTTAACTCCATCTTTTTTTCAATATAACCTTAAAATCATTATTCTCACACCAAAAGAAGCACGCCCTTTCATAAACCCAAATCATACATATTTATAAATTTCAAGGAAACTTCAAAATAACAAAAGAAAACTTATTTGTTGTAAAACTACCCAAAACCACTCTTGATCCTTTAAAATCCTTCAAAATTGGTGTTGAAAGAAGCAAAATTTCCTCCTCAAAAAGCTTCAATATTTGGCCATGGTGGAGAGAAAAGGAAGAAGATGAAGTTAATAAAATTTGACTTTTCCTCTCATTAATTACTATCCATATAAATTATTTTATTATTTTAATTTGTTAATTATTTTATTATTTTTAATTTTATTTAATTTCCATCATCTATCCAAAAATAATTTTATTTTTGAATTATTTTTATTATATTTTTTAATTTTTAACTTTTTACTATTTACCATTAAACTTTTACTTTTTACCTTTGACTTTTATATTTTATGTATATACACTATATACACTTTATTTTTCACACTTTCAACTCATAAATTCTCCTTTAAATTATTTATTTTAATTTTATCTTAGCAAACTTGAGGATGTTATATTTTGGGACACTCAGATTAAGCTACTGACCTATCAATAACTCATATGGAGTGAAAGTATTAATTTGGAGGGTACTCGATTAAGTATATATGTGGCCATCAATAATGCATCACCCTAATAAGTGATGGGTAGTTAAGCTTGAGCCATCAATGACCTAATCATTTCAAGGAGAGTTCCATTTCTCCTTTTTAGCCACACCATTTTACTACAAAGTTCATGGAATAGTCAAATGATGCTCTATTCCTTTTTCATCACACATTTGCTTGAACTGATTAGACAAATATTCACAACCTCTGTCGATTCAAAATGCTTTCACTTCCTTGTCTAATTGACTTTTCAATTGGGTTGAGACAAATCTTGAAGCAACTTAAAGCCTCATACTTATGAACAATCAAATAAACATGACCATATCGAGTATAATCATCAATAAAGGTGATGAAATAATGAGCATTATGACTTGTCCTAACATTCATTTCATCACATATGTCAAAGCATATTAATTATAATAGGATTGAGGCTCTTGTTCCCGAAAGGCTTTCTTGTAGTTTTTCAGCTAGACATAATTTATAAGTAGACAATTCCACTTAATTAATATTTGATGTAAGATCGGCCCCTACTAATCGATCCAATTCTTGTTAGCCTTCAATAGGACCAAGTCTAGCACACTCATATCATTCTTATAATTTTGTGAAGTTATAAATAAGGGAAAACTAATATTAAAAACCATAGTACTTACAATATCCACATAAAGGATGTTATGGAGCAATAAGGTTTGACAACCAAATTGTAACATCTACATTTTTGGTATACATTGGAATAATTAATATGGATCATTAATTAGGTATGTTGAAAGAGAAAGATACAAGATATAAACATAATATATACAATATATATACAATATATACATAATGTGTATATAATATTTATATAATGTAAACAAGAGTATGCAAAGATATATAACATCTACATAAAATATACATGACATATACATATACATATATATATATATGAGTTGGAAGAAATAAATAAATAAATGAATAAAAAAAGAAAAGTCAAAGAAAGAAAATAATATATACATTTAGGAAAAAAGATGAAAAATATTAAAATAATTAAATATTAAAATAAATAATTAATATATGGATGAAAATGAAAGAATAAAATTAAAAAAGCTTCATCACCTTCTTCTTCATCCATGGGGAATGAATTTAGAGAGAGAAAGTGAGAGATTTTTTTCATCCAAAATACCAAAGTTCATAAGGATTTCAAAGGATTCAAGGTGGATTTGAAGATTAATCAAGGTTTAAGTAAGTATTCTTTACTTTTAGCTTGTTTTTATTAATTTTTAAGATTATATAATTATTGAGTTAGAGATAGAATTGATTTAAATTGTTAAAATATATGGTTTTTAAAAATATATATTATAAATTATATTTTTTAATTTAGTTGTTGAATTTTCATTTGATAAAAATATATTACTCACACAAGTTAAATTTATTTTTTTAATTAATAGAAAAATAAATTATTTTCTAATTTAATTTTAATTATATCTTAAAATTAAAAATATAATTTCTTAAAAAATAATTTTAGTATTATTGAATTAAAAACATATTAATATGATAAAATAAAATAACAATTAAAAATTAAATATGTTTAAATTTTAATAAATTGATACATGTATATGCATTTTTAAGAGTATAAGAAATTAAAGATATTTAGATCAATTAATTTTACAAACCTAAATATGACTATATAATTAATTATATTAAATTAGTAATGATTAAATGTGTATTTATTATATTAATTTTATTTTCTTAATTATATTATATTAATTTAGTTCAAAATTATTAAAATTTTAATATTTATGTAAGAATACAATATATAATATTTAAAATAAAAGATTGACATGATAAATAATAAAACTTAAACATTACAAATTTAAAAATACAAAGACAATACATTAAAAAAAAATATAGAAAATACAACATAAACTTAATAAAATAAAACATAATAAACATTATTTAATAATCTTAGAAAATTGAATTACAGATTGAATCTACTATTGGATGCTACACCATGAAATCCTTGGTCTTCACCTTCAATTTGTAACTCATATTGTTGAGATCTTTTTTTGCATTATTCTTTGTTGTTCACTTCTAAAGGACTCACATACTTGTGGATCGACTATATTATTAAGGTCTTTAAGTAAAATTTTATTTTCCTCTTTAAATTCAGTCATAACCAGTCTTCGCTCTTGAATATCGTAACTTCTTTCCCTATATGATGCATATTTTTTTTAAAATTTCAACAAGTTATTGGTTTTCCTATTTTATGATTTTGATGAGTGTTGAAACTTGGCCATCATTTTTTCTTTTCAGTTTTGATTTCTTAACACCCATAGGACGTCTTGATGACCTTCCACCAATGTTTCTATCATTTATGTCAATAAAAAATGAAGACAAACTAGGACTTATTGGAGACTCATTATCATTGTCTGATGGAGATGATGCAAAATTAGGATTGCTATTATGGAATCTCGATGCAACATTGTCAACGCTTTGAAATTTCTCAATATCCTTTAAGATTGGCTAGACATGCTCAAACTTGAATCCTTTTTTAGTATCCTATGCCAATAATATTTTGGCACAATTAACTATAGAAAAAATTGATGTAAGTTTCAATTCTTAAAAAGCAAAATCTAGAATTGAAACTAAATTCTCATAATATCTTGTTGTGAAGCACCACTGGAATTGAAGTTTTCAATTTGTTGTACGCATCCTCTAAATTTAGAAACTTCTTTAAAGATCACTTCCATGCTACATTGCAAAGATCTTTTCAATATAGGTTAAGTGATGAGAAACTCTGACTGTGGCGTGTTATACTCCTCCTTAACTCTTGACCAGAATTGGTCTTATGATTGGTCGATTCCAATAATTAAATTTTGAGAAATGTCAATATAAACACAGCATAAGTGTAAATCTTCATTATTTATATATGATGAAGTACGATGTTGCGAAGCCATTTTATGAAACAATAGTTGGAAAAGAAATCTAGAAGATGAATGTGTAGAGAGAAATTATATAATAGTATGATGAAGAAGGATGATGTTCTATGGTATTTATATTGGATATATAAAGATAATGTAATAATTTATAAATTTAATCTGACGATTAAGATACAGATGAAATCCAACTAATGATTCAGATATGATTTCGTAGATATCTTATCTTTCTGTATGGGAAGAAGTGTCTTTTTTTAGCAGCCGTATGGGAAGAAGTGTAGATAATGATAAGGTTGTGGAATAGAAATCCAACGGTTGAGATGCAAATGAAATCCAACTAATGGTTCAGATATGATTTCGTAGATATATTATCTTTCTATATGAGAAGAAATATAGATAATGATAAGATTGTGAAATAGAAATCCAATGGTTGAGATGCAAATGAAATCTAACTAATGGTTCAGGTATAATTTCATAGATATCTTATCTTTTTATATAGGAAGAAGTGTAGATAATGATAAGATTGTAAAATAGAAATCCAATGGTTGAGATGCAGATAAAGTCCAACTAAGTGTTCAAATATGATTCATAGATATCTTATCTTTCTATATAGAAAGAAGTGTAGATAATTATAAGATTATGAAATAGAAATTGAATTGTTGAGATGTAGATAAGATAAGATATTCAATATAAATATGACGGTTAGGATGAAATAATTAGTGCAAAAATCATCGAATCTTTAAAAAAAATAATCTACTTTACTCTTCATCGAAAATGAATTTCAATTTTGGATCTCCATCTTATTCCCAAAATTCTTCTTCTTCTTTAAATTCAGACTCTGATAAAGATGAAAACCAACACTTGTTGGACGATGAAAGGCCTTATGTAGAACAATGCATGATCATTAATATTTACAATAACAACAAAAATATCCTTGCATAATATGTGCATCAATCAAACAACTGCGTGCGCCATGGTGGATCAGTTCATGGTCATATCTTGATTAATCACAATTGCGAAAATACTGATCGTAATCTTTTCAAGGATTATCTTTTGATAATCCTCTATATAATGATGTGATGTTTCATCATCGATTTTGAATCGATAGGAGTTTGTTCTTGTGTATCTTCAATGCTATAGTAGAACATGATAACTACTTTGTGTAATGAACAGATACATTGGGTAAACTCAGATTATCAGGTTTGCAAAAAGTAATTGTAGTGTTTCGAATTTTGGCATACGCAACCGATGAATACATAAAAATTGGAGAATCTACAATAATAGAAAGTATGAAGAGATTTTGTCATGCAACTATTGAAGTGTTCTCAACGGAATATCTAAGGACACCCAATGCAAAATGACGTGGCGAGACTACTCCATATTGGAAAATATCGTGGTTTTCCACGGATGTTAGGATGTATTGATTGCATGCACTAGAAGTGGAAAAATTATTCATCTGCTTAGGCAAGACAATATGTAGGACGTTCTGGGTCTCCAACTATTATTTTGGAGGCTGGATCTGACTATGACCTTTGGGTATGACATGCATATTTTGGTATACCAGGTTCGAATAATGATATCAATGTGTTAGAGGCATCCCGTCTTTTTTCTAATATCAACAAAGGTCTTGCTCCGCCTACTCATTATTACATTCAAGAAAAAGAATATAACATGGGTTATTTTTTAGCTGATGGTATATATCCAAAATGGTCCACTCTTGTAGGAAATATTCATGATCCACATGGTCCAAAGAAAAAATTATTTGCAATGAAACAAGAAGCATGTAGAAAAGATGTTGAGCATACATTTGAAGCTTGGCAATCGTGGTTTGCAATTGTAGCTGGACCTATAAGATTTTCGCAAAAAAATATTTTACACGATATAATGAGTGCATGTATTATTATGTATAAAGTGATATTTGAAAATAAACGTGATGTTTATGCAAACATTGTCGATTGGATGGAGGCACCAACTCTAAAAGTTGAGATTGCAGATGATGAAAATTATTGTTTCAAAGAATTTTTAACGTGACATAAAAAAATCAATGAGCAAAAGACTCATTACGTACTTCGAAATGTATTAATTGATCATTTTTGGGAGGAGTATGATAATTTAAAAAATTAATCTAAATATATGTATATGTATTTCTAGTTATTTTTTAAAATAAATAAAATATATAAAATTTCTAAATAACAATGGCTATTTTAATTAGATATTAAATAAAATTTATTAAGAAATTATTTTAAATTAATTTTCACAAATTAAATTATTTTAAATTATTCATAATCTAATATTTAAAAAAATACCATAACCAATTTAATAAAAGAAAGTAAAAGAAATATTCTATCTAATAAATAGAATATATTTTATAGAGTTAAAAATAGTGCAAGTAGGTTGGAGATATGAATAGTAAAAATATACTATTTGCTTTATTTTAATGTTAAAGTTGCTCTAAAATAAAGTTTGAGTTGGAGAATTGATTAGATTTAGTTGACTTGATGATAATGATGATGATGATTAAAACAGTAAAATAATATATGAAAAGTGATGGGCCGGCTCACTTTTATAATTAAAAAAATAATTTTTACAAGTTACTAAGAGCCAGTTTGGCACAACTTATAAAAATAACTTTTCATGCTTGCAAAAATTATATTTTAAAAATTGCTATTTTAAAAATCAGTTAACTGTTTGATAAATAAAATCTAAAAGTTATTTTTGAACTCATAAGCAGTTTATTTGTGTTTGGTAAAATTATCTCTGAAAATGACTTATTAAAGTAAAATGACAAAATGAGGGAGAGAATAAAAAAGAAAGTAAAAAATTTATTCTATTTATATGAAGTAAATCTATTATTTTTAATAAAAATCAAGGGTATTTTTGTTTAAATAATTTTTAAAAACTGCTACCCGAATAATCTAAAATCAACTTTGTTAAAAATCATCACTTTCAAGCTTCTTCTAGTAGCTGATTTTTAGCTATAAAAATAATGGCTTTTTGTAATATTAGTTTTTATCAAAAACCATGAAACTAACTTTTCATTAAAAAAAAAGCGGATTTTTCACCTTTCAAAAGTTGTGGCTTCACCAACTAAAAGGGTTGGCAAACTGAATAGCTTATATTAAATGTTTAAACTACATTAAATGCTTCTCTTTCATAGTAGTAAAAAAGAAAAAACAAATCTTTAAAAGACTATTTAGGGTAGGAGTATTTAAAAAAAAAAATTGAAAGCCCAGTGAGGGCATCTTTCAAAAATCTATAATAGGGTAGGACTATTTAGAAAAATTTTGAAGGACCAACTGGGACTATGGTTATATATGTATACACACACACATATAAAAATCAAGCCAATACAAAAATGGAAGCAATCTAATCATTGATATTATTTTTATTAAAGTAGAAATATTGACTAGATTAATTATTGAATTACTCCTCCATTATTACTTTTATAAATTAAAAAAAAGAAGACAAAAAAATTAGGCAGAAGTAAATAAAATAACCTTGGAACTGCTCCTCTCAACTCTCTCTCTCTCTCTCTCTCTCTCTCTCTCTCAACTCTTACAGCCACAATTTAGGATTGTTGTCGGCCATTCTACTATTTTAACTCTCTTTATAAGCTCTTTTTTCTCTCTCTCTCTCTCTCTTCTTCTTTTTAGTTTTTGTGTTTTAATGATATGGTGTATTTTCTTCTAGATCTTGCCTTTATAAGGTTTTTTTTTTTAAAAAAAAATTGAGAGTGAAGATATGATTCGCTGCATGATTAATTCAATCATGTTTGAGTTTATATTTTTCTTTAGTTTTTACATGATTGCCTTGTGAATGTATGAAAAGTGATGGGCTGACTCATTTTTATAATTGGAAAAAAACATTTTTTTACAAGTTATTAAGAGCTAGTTTGGCACAACTTATGAAAATAACTTTTCATACTTGCAAAAATTATATTTTAAAAATTGCTATTTTAAAAATCAGTTAACTGTTTGATAAATATAATCTAAAAGTTATTTTTGAACTCATAAGCAGTTAATTTGTGTTTGGTAAAATTATCTCTGAAAATGACTTATTAAAGTAAATTAACAAAATGAGGGAGAGAATAAAAAAGAAAGTAAAAAAATTATTCTATCTATAAGAAGTAAATATGTATTTTAAATAAAAATCAAGGGTATTTTTATTTAAATAATTTTTAAAAACTGCTACCCAAATAATCTAAAATCAACTTTACTAAAAATCATCACTTTCAAGCTTCTTCTAGTAGCTGATTTTTAGCTATAAAAATAATGACTTTTTGTAATATTAGTTTTTATCAAAAACCATGAAACTAACTTTTCATTAAAAAAAAAAAAGCAGCTTTTTCACCTTTCAAAAGCTGTGGCTTCACTAACTAAAAGGGTTGGCAAACTGAATAACTTATATTAAATGTTTAAACTACGTTAAATGCTTATCTTTCATAGTGGTAAAAAAGAAAAAACAAATCTTTAAAAGACTATTTAGGGTAGGAGTATTTAAAAAAAAAATTGAAAGCCCAATGAGGGCATCTTTCAAAAATCTATAATAGGGTAGGACTATTTAGAAAAATTTTGAAGGACCAACGGGGACTATGGTTATATATATACACACACACATATAAAAATCAAGCCAATACAAAAATGGAAGCAATCTAATCATTGATATTATGTTTATTAAAGCAGAAATATTGACTAGATTAATTACTGAATTACTCCTCTACTAGCACTTTTGTAAATTATAAAAAGAAGAAGAAGAAATTAGGCAAAAGTAAATAAAACAACCTTGGCATCGCTCCTCTCAACTCTCTCTCTCTCTCTCTCTCTCTCTCAACTCTTTTAGCCACAGTTTTAGGGTTGCTGTCAGCCATTCTACTATTTTAGCTCTTTTTATAAGCTCTCTTTTTTTTTTCTCTTCTTCTTTTTAGTTTTTGTGTTTTAATGATATAGTGTATTTTCTTCTAGATCTTGCCTTTATAAGGCTTTTTTTAAAAAAAATTGAGAGTGAAGATATGATTCACTGCATGATTAATTCAATCATGTTTGAGTTTACATTTTTCTTTAGCTTTTACATGATTGCCTTGTGAATGTATATTCTGCTTGTACTATAAGCCTTATTGTTCTTTTCTCTATGGTGGTTGATTTGTAAGTATGGGTCTTTAGGGTAGTTTGCATGTCTTGCATAGCTAAGATTGTATAACTTTTTCTTTAGTACTCTTTAGTGATTTTTTAGTGCCTCAAAACCTCTGAAGTATACTTAATTTTTTTCACTCTTTAATAATAGTAATGAACTTTTCAATGCTTAAAAAAATTAATAATATTAATGAACTTTTCATTGATTTCCTAATTGCATAATAAAATAATAATAATGATAATAATAATAATTAAAATAGTAAAATAATATATGAAAAGTGATGGGCCGACTCACTTTTATAATTGAAAAAAAAACAATTTTTACAAGTTATTAAGAGCCGGTTTGGCACACTTATGAAAATAACTTTTCATACTTGCAAAAATTATATTTTAAAAATTGCTATTTTAAAAATCAGTTATCTGTTTGATAAATATAATCTAAAAGTTATTTTTGAACTCATAAGCAGTTTATTTGTGTTTAGTAAAATTATCTCTGAAAATGACTTATTAAAGTAAAATGACAAAATAAGGGAGAGAATAAAAAAGAAAGTAAAAAAATTATTCTATTTATATGAAGTAAATCTGTTATTTTTAATAATAATCAAGGGTATTTTTTTAAATAATTATTAAAAACTGCTACCCCAATAATCTAAAATCAACTTTGTTAAAAATCATCACTTTCAAGCTTCTTCTAATAGCTGATTTTTAGCTATAAAAATAAATGCTTTTTGTAATATTAGTTTTTATCAAAAACCATGAAACTAACTTTTCATTAAAAAAAAAGCAGCTTTTTCACCTTTCAAAAGCTGTGGCTTCACTAACTGAAAGGGTTGGCAAACTGAATAGCTTATATTAAATGTTTAGACTACGTTAAATGCTTATTTTTCATAGTGGTAAAAAAGAAAAAACAAATCTTTAAAAGACTATTTAGGGTAGGAGTATTTAAAAAAAAAAATTTGAAAGCCCAGTGAGGGCATCTTTCAAAAATCTATAATAGGGTAGGACTATTTAGAAAAATTTTGAAGGACCAACGGGGACTATGGTTATATATATATATACACACACACACATATAAAAATCAAGCCAATACAAAAATGGAAGCAATCTAATCATTGATATTATTTTTATTAAAGCAGAAATGTTGACTAGATTAATTATTGAATTACTCCTCCACTAGTACTTTTGTAAATTAAAAAAGAAGAAGAAGAAGAAATAAGGCAGAAGTAAATAAAACAACTTTGGCACCGCTCCTCTCAACTCTCTCTCTCTCTCTCTCTCTCAACTCTTACCGCCACAGTTTAGGGTTGTTGTCGGCCATTATACTATTTTAGCTCTCTTTATAAGCTCTTTTTTTTTCTCTATTCTTTTTTTTAGTTTTTGTGTTTTAATGATATGGTGTATTTTCTTCTAGATCTTGCCTTTATAAGGCTTTTTTTTTAAAAAAAAAATAATAAGAGTGAAGATATGATTCACTGCATGATTAATTCAATAATGTTTGAGTTTACATTTTTCTTTAGTTTTTACATGATTGCCTTGTGAATGTATATTCTTACATATGAAGCTCCTGGCCGTGGAGGTACTTCACATTACTTGAAATGTGGAGTTCATGGACAAAATGATGATTCTTATTATATGGAATCCCGTTGGAAGGGCTATACATATGTAGCCCAAATTGCTGATAAAATTCCTTTTTTTATTATTGTATATTGTTTTTATTACAGTGACATGTATATATATGTATAAAGAATTTGAGGGCATGCACTCACATGTAGAATATAACCAAATGAATAATAACAAAAGAATGGTTACACTCCCATATATATATTTTTGCTTAACCTTTTATTATAGAACATATATATTCCAAGGGAAGAAAGGGCCCAATTAATGGGATATTTATTATATATACTGCCTTGCCCATGGCATGAGATTCAAATTTGCTTCATGATTTAATGTGCAACAAAAACCATAGGCCCAAACTTTAACTTTTCTAATTTGCTATAGGAATTTTTCCAACGTCGATAATATATTATTTTATATGTTATTATTATTATTATTATTATTATTATTATTATTATTATTATTATTATTATACAATAATAAGATTGTGTTAGAGATTTAATTTTGTGCAACTATATGTAGTCTTATTGATTTTTGTTTTCATCCTCTATAAGAGAGAGGATACAGTTACATCTCATATTGTTTATCTTCTAAAACTATAAAAAACTTTCATAGTTTCTTTTGAGTACAAAAGAAGGCAAAAACCTTGAACAATAAAATAACTGATCTTGAGCCACACCCACTAAATCATCTTTTTAATCTTGAGATAATGTCAAATGGAGGATGTTGAAGCACATGCACACCAAAGGTTATTTCAAGAGCATATAGGAGGCTATCCAATCTGCTGAGAAGTTTGCTTCTCTAAATATATGAACAATCTTCACTTCCCACTCTAAACTTGGTAACTCAATCCCTTATCCTTGATAAGAGGGCAGCATTAACTGAACCTTCCATAGTCGAGTCTCACATCAACTGGACAACATTGGCGTTGTCTACTTCGATCAGGAACTTCTTGATGCCATAATTAGCAGCCAAAGCAAGTCCATGAAAGCACCCCATAATTCAGCATGCATTGCAGTGCATGAACCAATTTTCATCACAAAGCCAACCCAATTACCATTTGTATCTCGAATAAGGCCTCCAACACTAACACGCCTAGTGGAACCTTTTAATGCACCATCTGCATGTGTTTAGCTTATGCCAGCCCAGAGGTGGAAGTGCCCATCCTATCAGCTTCTCTTCATGCATATATATGCTTGGTTACTCCTCTCAAGGAGTATGAAGAATGTTGAAACCAGAAAATGAAATACACGTGAAAGAGAATGAAAGCTTCTATTTTTTATCAACAAAGTCCACAGCTACAAATATATACAGAAAGAAGACTGCAACTAACTTGCTGAGCCAACAAAAGTACAGCTAACAAATCTAACAAAATTTGTTATTCACAGCTGGCGAAAAGATAAAGATAAATTAAAACTATATGTAGCAGAAGCCAAGGCTCTGTATTCAGCTTCAGAAGAAGACTTTGAGACTGTGCTTTGCTTTTTTGATTTCCAAGAAACTAAGGAATTGCCAATGAAGATACAGAAACCAGTAATGGATTTTCTGATTATAGAACATGATGCCCAATCTGAGTCGGAAAAACCTTGTATTTTAAGCTCATTTTTAAAAGGAAAGAAGAGACCTTGACCTGGGGCAGATTTTAAATATCGGAGAACTCTGTGTGCTGCTGCCAAGTGAACTTCAGTAGGCTTATCTAAATACTGAGAAAGTTGTTGAATTGCAAAACAAATGTCTGGTCTTGTGTTAGTGAGATAAACTAACTTTCCAATCAACTTTCTATAGCTGGTAACATCAGAAAGAGCAGGAGATGAAGCATCAAGATTAAGACCAGGTGTCATAGGAGTGTCGATTGGTTTGGACTCAAGAAAGCCATATTCTGTAAGAAGCTCCACAGTATACTTTATTTGGCATAAACTAATTCCATCAGTAGTTCTTGCTACTTCAAAGCCAATGAAGTATTTTAATTGGCCTAAGTCCTTAATTTTGAAGGTGGAATGCAAATATTGTTTAATTTGAGAAATTTCACTCTCATCATTGCTGGCTATGATTAAGCCATCAACATATACCAGTAGAGCAACATAAGTTTCTGAGATTTTCTTAACAAAAAGAGAAGAGTCAGCTGTAGATTGATCAAAACCAAGTGTGAGAAGAGCAGTAGTGAGTTTAGCATTCCATTGTCTGCTTGCTTGCTTCAAGCCATATAGAGATTTAGTGAGTTTGCAAACCTGGTTAGGATTAGAAAGAATTAAACCAGGAGGTGGAGCCATGTAAACATCTTCAAACAAATCTCCATGGAGAAAAGCATTGTTAATATCCAATTGAGCTAAGTGCCATCCCTTTACAGCTGCTATAGCAACAAAAGTCCTGGTTGTAACCATTTTCATCACAGGAGAAAAAAGTTTCAGTATAGTCCAAGCCTTCTTGTTGGGCATAACCCTTGGCAACTAACCTTGCTTTATAACGTTCAATAGAGCCATCTGCATGATATTTGATTCTATAAACCCATTTACAACCAACTAATTGTTTTCCTTCAGGTAACTCAGTAAGAAACCAAGTTTTATTAGCTTCTAAGGCATCCAACTCAGCCTGCATAGCCTTCTGCCACTCAGGATGCATAATGGCTTGTTGGTATGTTTTTGGTTCAGGTATTTAGTTATGGCAAGAGAAAAAACTTGCTGTTTGGGGTGTAAGTGTGCAAATGAAAAAACTTTAGAAAAATGATGTGGTGAAGTATGATGCTTACTTGCCATACCAGAAGTAGATTGAATATGATGGACAGAGGAAGCTGAGTTACAGTGATAATCAGTAAGGTAGGTTGGTGGATTTCTAGTTCTAGTAGATCTTCGAAGATTATTATCTTGATCTTGCTGTGTTATGATGGTGGCATGTGAAGAATTATAAGAAGAATGATTATTTGAATTAGAAGTAGAAGAATTAGTAGATGAAGAACTGAGGGTTGAGTAGAAAAATTTGATGAAACAAAAGAATCTGATGAAACATCAAGGTAAAGTTCTGAATTTGAAAAAGAAGGTAGGCAAAACTCTTATTCAGAATTGAAATTATGTGCATATGGAAACATGGATTCATGGAATATAACATTTCTAGATATGACCATTGTTTGGTCTCTAAATCAAAGCACTTATATCCCTTGACACCATTTTGGAAACCAAGAAAGATGCACTTGCGAGCTCTCGAGTCAAACTTTTGTCTATGTTGCTGTAAAGTTGATACAAAACATAGGCAACCAAATACTTTAAGATAAGAAAAATCTGGGGGTTTCTGAAATAGTAGTTCAAAAGGAGTTTTATTTTGCAAAATTGGTGTTGGGGTTCTGTTAATAAGATGGAAAACATGGAAAACACAATATGTCCAGAAGCAATGGGGTAATTTACTTTGAAATTTTAAGGCTCTAGCCACATTCAAGATGTGTTGATGCTTTCTTTCAACAATGCTATTTTGTTGTGGAGTTTCCACACAGGCCAACTGATTTATAATGCCTTGTTGTCTATAGAAACCTGTCATATTAAATTTTGGACCATTATCAGATCGAATGGTTTTAATATTGGTTTGGAATTGGGTTTGAACAAAAATACAAAAGTCTTGAATGAGTTGTCTTGTTTCAGATTTATTTTGCTTCAAATAAAGCCAAGTAAATATACTATGATCATCCACAATTGTAAGAAAGTATCTATATCCATTTATTGAAGGAGATGTAGGTCCCCATATATCCATATGTACAAGTTCAAACAATGTTGTTGAGGAAGACTGACTCAAAGGAAAAGAAAGTTTCTTTTGCTTAGCAAAATGACAAATGTCACAGACAAAATTAGGGAGAGTAACAATTTGTTTGTTCAACTTATTTAATTCTTATATTCTAGAGTGAGACAAATGACCTAACCTAAAATGCCAAAGATCAAATGAAGAGTTGGAACTGGAGACTGTAGATGAAGCAGCAAAAGAAGTCGTAGGAAGCAATGGTTGAATAAGATGATATAACCCAGCCTCTTGTCTAGGTAATCCAATCACCTTCCAATGTAGCAGATCCTGTATAATGCAAAAATCAGATTGAAAGAGAAGAGCACAATTAGAGAATTTGGTGAGGTTCCTAGTGGAGATTAAATTGTAGGTAAACTGAGAAGCATAAAGCACATTGGTAAGTATAAAATTTTTATTAAAGCAGAATGTTCCTATATGAGAAACAGGTACTAGTTGAATGTTAGGTAAACGAATCAAGTAATTTTGAACTTCTTTTGGAATTTTCAAAAACTACAGTGAATTGGTTATATGGTCTGTGGCTCCAGTATCAAGAATCCAGGTGTTCTGATCTTGAGAAATGGATGTAGAAGGGAGGAAAGACATACCAGAAGCTATTTTTGCATCTTGATTGGTCAGTGAGACAGCTGCTGCTGTGTAGGCATCAGAAACCACTGGTGTTGCTGCAGAAGCTGGTTGAATCAGACTGAGTAATTGATTGTATTGTTCTTTAGTAAACATCATTGGTTCTGCCATAGTAGATGGAGATTGAGTAAAAGAAGAAACATTATTCACAGAGGAAACATTATTCACAGAGGAAGTGTTATTGAAAGGTCTGTGGCATCATTGATATTTTCTACATCAGTGCCTGGACTAAAAGAAGAAACATTATTCACAGAGGAAATGTTATTGAAAGGTCTGTGGTTAGCCTGATAACCTGGTGGATAACCATTTTTTTTGTAACATCTAGCCTCTATATGAGCCATGATTCCACAGAAAGAACAGATTGGCTTCTTAATTTCACCTCTGCCAGAAAAACCAAAGCCATATCCTCTTCCATATGTATTAGAGTTCCTTCCAAGATAAGAAGCACCTCTGCCCATACCTAAAATGCCTCTTCCAGAATAGCCTTGATTATTAAATGACTTTACTGCACATGCTACAGCTTCAGAATTCACAATAGATTCTCCATGACCTATCGTCTTTCTTGTTGAACAACCAACGCAAATACTCTATTAATTGGAGGCATAGGATCCATTAATAGAATTTGTGATCTGACAGTTGAGAAATTCTCATTCAATCCAGTCAAGAATCGAATAATATAATCTGATTCCTGATATTTCCTCACAGTTGCTAATGCATCACAATTACAGGCAGGAACACGAGTACAATTAGGCACTAGCCTTAAATTGACTAATTCATCCCATAAAATCTTCAGATTAGTATAGTAATCAGTAATTGACAAATCACCTTGTTGAAAAGCATAAATTTCTTTTTGTAGATCAGAAATTTGAAGGGAGTCACCTTGTGAAAAACAATCCTTTAGGTCCTTCCATACATCAACAGCATTGTCAAGCCAGATCACACTTCAAGCAATTGATTCAGACAAGGAATGTACCAGCCAAGAGAGCACCATTGTATGACATCTTTGCCATGATGAATACAAATGGTCATTTCTGTTAGGGATAAGGATAGAGCCATCAACAAAACCAAGCTTATTCTTTGACAGTAGCGCCATCTTCATAGCTCTATGCCAAGAATGATAGTTAAGTCCAGAGAGAACAGGAGATATCAGAACCAATGAAGGATTCTCATTGGGATGAAGATAATATGGACTACTAGGAAGTTCTTCATTTCGTTGAGTTTGTGTTGCTGGAGAAGGAATTACTGGAGTTTCAGTGGTAGTTTCAATCATGTTGACACAAGAAAAGAAATCAATCAAGAAAAAGAAGCAATAGATTCTGCAAAAATGAGTGTTTGGTTGATGAGAAAAACACAGAGAAAAGAAGAGAAAGAAAAAATCTAGAAGAAGGTGATGATGAGCTCTGATACCATATGAAGAATGTTGAAACCAGAAAATGAAATACACGTGAAAGAGAATGAAAGCTTCTATTTTTGATCAACAAAGTCCAAAGCTATACAGAAAGAAGATTGCAAGTAACTTGCTGAGTCAGCAAAAGTACAGCTAACAAATCTAACAAAATTAAAACTTCTTATGGTTAACAAGGAGTACAGTTCATTTGCTCTAGATGTTTCATGGACTTTAACCCATATATCACCTGTTAGTACAGTAACTTTAGGAGTTTTATGCTCAAAATGTACTCATTTCTTAAACCCCTAGATTTGCCAGCAACCTATGCAAATGAAAAGACTCTTGCTAAACTTTTCATTTAACTCGTGAGGTATTAGACAGGTTGTTCATTAGCCATTCTGAAAGGTTCATCTTGAAAAAGTCCCTTGCAAAGCAGGTGGAAGCAAGCACGACCATATTTGTTTCGAAACTGGACAGTCCCTTAAGGCATGCAATGCATCCTCACAAGAATCACCATATCTCAGACATGAGCTGTATGTTGATAGAAAGATGGCATCAGAGTCTCTCCTTATTAGTTAACAAACTATCATTCATTAGGAGCCATAAGAAACAACTAATTCTGTATAGGTCATTCCAGTTCCAAGTGAAACTCCATCTTCTTTCTTTTGCTTCAAAATTATTCTCCATCAACATACTGTACACTGACTTAACTCTAAAGTTACCACTTGAAGAGTGCCAGTAAATCACATCATCAGGTAGATTAGGGTTAGGGGGAGGAATAGAAAACTAGATTCAGCAGAATAAAGTATGGGAGAAGAGTTTCCACTAAAAACCAATTCCAATTTCCCTCAACCGTTACAAAGTCCTTCACTTTCAGATTCAACAAATTTTCTGGTAGTAAAGCAATAACATGCAGTAAAAGAGGTTTAGGATCATTCATCCATGCATCCCACCAAAATAGAGTATCATTCCCATTATTAACCAACCATCTAATCCCTTGTATTGCCTTGTTCTAGACCTTGGTAAGTATCATTCCCATTATCCTAAAAAAAATTAGAAAGATTTATTATAAAACTGTCAGACATAATAAAAAATTATAAATTTTATCAGATTTTTAAAATGTTTTTAATTTATCTAAATTTATGATTAGTTTATTGTACAAATGATAATTTTTTATTAGTTTATAAATTTATTAAATTATATAATTTTTTATTAATTTATTATACAAATGATAATTTTTATAACTTTATTATTAGTCTATTATATATTTTTATAATACTAAAATATCTCTAATAATATATATAAAAAATTACAAAATTAAAAAATGTATATTTTATACAATTTCCTCGTTATATTTTATATTTCTCTTACTAAACACGAAACAGGCGCAGGTTCATAATCATAGGCCATTATTCATTTCAGAAAAAAGTGGCTTGATGAAAGAATCATAATACTCCCTCTCATAAGATCACAGCCACACATCACAAAATGCATCTAACGGGTAACATCATAATACATAACATCCGCGTCACACTATATAAACCCTCTAAATGCCACTTTCAAGAACTCAAAATTTTCCCGCCAAAACCAACTGTTTCACAACAAACCCGACCTCCTCTATCTTTCTCTCTCTACAACAATGGCCAATCTTTTCACTAAAACGGTCGCTCCGATTCTCCTCCTCTTCCTTCTCTTCACAACCACCGCAACAGCCACCGAAGTTAACGACCAGGAACTCAATGCTGCCTTATTCGCTCTCCGATCACGAGGCTACACTTTGTTCCCCAACGCCATTGCCACGTCGGATCTTCGCCTCCTCCTTCTCACCTTAAACTCCACATTTACCCTTTTTTTCTCCGCCGGACTTGCTAATCTACTCTCTAGACATCTCCTCCACCGGCCCTGTTTATGTCCACTCCCTCCTCCGTCACGTGTCCCAATACGCCTCTCCATGTCGGATCTCCGAAGTATCAGAGGCAGTCCTTATCTTGATACTCTTGTCCCTCCTCACCGTCTGTTTATAAACAGGTCTCTTGTTCTTGACAGAGGCATCATTTCAGATATAGTTTTGGTTGATGGTGTTCGGATCTCGTCTCCGGATATTTTTCTTCGGTCGGGTATTGCGGTTCATGGCCTGGATGGGATTCTTGTATCCCAACTCGGGTCGAATTCTCGGGAAGATGAAGTAGATTTCCGTGTTGATCCTCCGGTTGTCTAGCCGGCGCCTTGGTCTGAGAAGGATTCTCCGGCGAGTTCTCCGTCGCCAGAGGCTGGTGTTTTGACTGGGACATTAGCCACAAAATTGAGGGCACAGGAGAGAGACGTTAGCATCTACGGCGGTGAATTTGAACATGGTAAGTTTGTCAAGTACATTAGTCGTGGATTTGGCGGGTGATTTTCGTAGTACCAAGGCATGGAGTATTGGCTTTGTTTGGTTGCTGAGAAAATTGTTAAATTTCTTGATTTTCTTATCAATCAAACAGAAAGCTTGAATTTTCCCTGAAAATTTGGAACAAATTTTTTTGCTTGTTTCACTGCAAGTTTCTGTTGTGTATAAATAGCTCAGTGTTTGGATAATTGAATTTGATTACAAAAATCTACTAAATCAAGATTCTAATAGTATTGTTGATACTCCGTTTCTTTTGGATGGTTGTGATTTATCAAAGTTATCTCTTGTCCGGAGCACATCAAAACCAGATAAACAAAATAAATTATTGGAAATTTTATACCCAGAACAAAATTTTGGCGAGTTATGGGTGGGGGAGCCAAAATCTTGGTGATTATTGTGTGGTGAAACCAAGGGATAATAGCACGGCCATGGAGGGGCTACGAAACCAAGAGATATCCAAAATGTTTTTCAAGAATATGAGCCATAGCTTTTCAGAGTAATCTATTATGATTGTGTGTGGTGAAGATACCTTAGAGAAGATGAGGAAATTTGAAGAACAAAAAATTAAATTACATATTTCGTAAATTAAATATTGAAATATTCATTTTCTTTTAACTTTGAGCATATGGGGAATTAGGATTAAATACTTGAGAAATACAAGATATTATTATTTTTCATTAATAAAAACATTTTGAAACCACGATACTCTTCAACACACAACTTGATCAGAAAGCAAAGAAAAAAAGACCCTTGAAATTAAACAAGCCAAAAACCAAACAAGACCAACACCATGAAATTAATTGGTTGATTTTATTACTGGGGAGAGGCAGCAGCAAGAGGAGGAGCAGCCACAGGACCAATAGGAGTAGAAGAAGTTGCATCACAATAGCCTCTCAATATATTCCCTTCCTCAGCAGTGAAACCAATAGAAGTAAGCATAGCAGGCCAGCAATTACGAGTGATAATACCAATTGATCTGCAACATTCAGGCCCTATATCCGTCTGGCCGTTAAGGAGAAACAGAATGATCTCATTTGAGCATGATTTAATCTCGATTAGAGCATTCCAGCAATCAATTAAGCTACTGCTTCCCTCAACCTCAATATTATTTGCTGCCCCATTACTTGCTATGATCAATAGTACCAGAACCAAAAACACACACATCATTTTGAAAGCCATAGCTTTAGTATTAACCTCTAAGAATGAACAACAGTGATGGATTTGGAGATATGCTTTCCTTGGAGGGTTAGGGAGTGTATTTATATAGGATTGTTTTTGATAATACAATAAATTGGTTTAGTGAATTGTTCATATGAAAAGGTTCAAGTGATGATTATATTGTAACTGAAGATGAAATAATCATATAGGTTATGGAATGGAATTTTAACGCAGTCATAAATACGTCTTCATGAACTAATTACTTGCTAGTGGAAACGGATTATGAATGATTAGTTAATTATTAGTGTTTTGATCTAAAGCCGTTTACATCAGCTATTTGACATCAAACAATTGCATGTTCAATAACGATGTCGTTTAATCAAGGGCTTCATTGCCAAATAACTTGGATAACCCTTCGTTAATCCTATATTAATCAAATATGAGTATGCATTAATGTACTCGGTTATATATTCGTTATTGAACGGCAAAAAGCATATAAATTATGCATATTTTTTTAATCTAAATCTCAATTTATCAAATGACATGACAATGAGACTAGAAATGATTTCAAAACTTGTTAAAATCAATTAATTTCATTTAAACGGTGCAATATAAAATCCTACCCTTTTTTTTCTTCGTTTGGAATAATAAGTCTTTGGGACGAAATATGGGTGATATAAAATATTATGAGGCTGTAAATCAAAAATTAATTAGAGTTAAATCAACTCTAAAAATATTTTCACTGATGATTAAACTTCAGCTTCCTGTAACTTTCTTTTCTTTCTTTCCTTTTTTTTTTTTTTTCAAATTCCATGTTAGTAGATACTGGTTGTAAAATGATTATATTAATTAAAATAAACTAGGTCTGTAGATAAGATAAGCACAATAATTAAAATTTAATAATATTCTATGTTAAATACCATAGAAAAAAGGCACAGCTTAGAGAAAGTTATGTTAATGTTATATTTTTGTTGGTTTTTATGTTATGTAAATATAGTAATATAGTATCATATATGATGACATCTCATTTCCTGGGGAGAATTCATTGCACATCATGTCAAAGATTTTTTTTTTTTTGATTTTTTTATAGCTTATTTATCTAATTTCCAAAATTTTTCAAATTTTCTTCTAATTTTTTTTAAATTACATTTTAAAAATAGAGAAGTTGATGAAAATATTAAAGATAAGTGGCTATTAAAATGATCATTTTGAGTTTATTAACTTATATGACACTTTATGTTCTAAGAAAAAATATATATTGAATAATTACATAGTTTAATGGCAATATTAAATTTGTTTTCAGTTTTTTTTATAAATTTGCATTCCATTCTCTTTATTAGCTATATTTTCATTTTTTTTAGAACTAATGGTTAGTGGAATAGACTTTTCAATTTCTCTAACTATATATATTTTTAAATATTTTAAAAACTATTAAATGAAGAAAGCAAGTCACATATCTATTATCTATTACATCTATATAAAAAGATGAAAGAAATGTAGAAAAAAATGTAAATTATCACGTAATTTATAAAATACCACGTATCTAGAGGCAGGCACAAAAATGAATATCAAAGGAGCCAAAATCAAATAGTATATTATTAAATAGAAAAATTAAAATTGTATATTTATTAAATATTAATCGTCATTCATGATTAAAAATAATCTTTTAATACATTATATAATTGCTATGTCTAATACAACACAATAAAAAAGAGTACATCGCTTTTTTTAATCCACAAAAATCATTTATAATTGAATACACAGTAAAATATGCATGAGGATCACTATAGAATAATCAAAAGAATTATATAAATCCAAATTAGGGTTTACTTATCCATACTTAAAAATAAACTAATAAAAGAGTAAAAGAAATTGAATTGAGTCATTGAAACTAATTAAACTTGAAATTAAAAGAAAGAATAAGAAAAAATAAATTGCAAACAAATATTGGATCGAATGGAGCCGTTGGCATAGCTTGAATCCCTTCAGCCTAGTCTCTTTCTCCTTCTTCTCCAAAAAATCTTTAAAAAGAATGAAAAAACTTGAAAAGAGCAAAAGATATTATTAAGAATATAGTTGGAGGCTTACATAGATAGAGTCTTGGGAACTTCTAATTTAAATGGGAATAAAATTATGGTAAAATCTTAGACAAAGTCACATCTTCAGCCGCCATTAGATTTGTATGGGCATGCATTCAATATAAATGACCACGAATAATTGTACTTGGTCTAGTTTCGCGAAATTCCCTACAAGTAAAGTCAAGTCAGAATGCATGGCCATGCATTTCGTTTGCATGGCCTTATACTTTGAAATGCTTTTGAAATTCTCTTCGCTCTTCTCATTCTTCTTGGACAATGCTGATCTCAAATTCGGGATGGTGGGAATTGATTTGCATGGACTTGGACATTCTTTTTCCTTCTATTTTGTACCACTTTGCCTCATTTTTTTACATCTCTTCTTTCTTTATCTTTTTATCAAATATTGGTCAAATTATAGCTGAAACTCATAGTTTATGAAGCCAAACTTCAAATCACAATTATTCTAACTTTTAAAACAAAACCTCATCAAATTCAATTGATTAAAATAAAAATAAAACTAAAATAATAATTAAATTATATATATGCAAAATATGGATTTATCATATTCCTAAATAGTTTTAAGGGAATCCAATCTTCCAAAAATTCTCATTATCTTCAACTGAATCGGGCACATGATCTGCTTCCTTTTTTGTCAAGTTCAGAATTGATAAGACATGCCTACTATTGTTTTATGGCAATTTTTCAATCCCACATTGTAAGATGTGGGATATGGGGAAGGGGTTTTCGGTTATAAATAATATCATCCTCCCTTTGTTAAAACTTTAAAACTATCTCAAATAAGTCTTATTTTTTAAGGCCTTGTTTTATCTTCTCTCTTTCTTTTATATTTCTTCTTTGGCATTAGCAAAATTATTTTGGTAATATCCGAGAAAGTAGGTAAAATTAACCGAATTTCGTTCAATTTTGATATTTTCTTTATTGTTTATTTAAAAGTTATTTTGAGGTATAGTTGTTATTGTATTTTGTGCTATTAATTATATATCTAAAAAAATTTTGTCTAAGGAAAGACTTGGTATTTAAGCGTGTTCATTGTGACCCACTTCTCTTTTCTGAATTTTTTTTGGTATAATTATTAGCATTATTGTTCACACACTATACATAATATTGGTGAAAATAATCTATTTTTCATAATAATTGGTATCAGAGCCAAGATTTTCTGAGTATGTTCTGTGATTGTAGCCTAGTTTGATCTTACATATCAGAAAAAAAAATTTTGGATTATTAAAATTTCGCATTTATTGGCTATTAAATAATTTTTTGAAGCGGAGATGGCAGTCGACTTAGATAGATTATCAACTACAAAAGAGACAGCGTCCACTTCATCATTTTAGTCAAAGACTGCTGTGTTAAATGCTATATTTATATAGAAGATTTTTTATGGTACGAGCCATTTTGACATGTGGTAAAGTAAGGTTCTAGATGTTCTCTTTTAGCAATATCTATACATTGCAATTAAAGAAGAGAAACTAAAAGACATTGATAGAAAAAAATTAAAAAATCATCAATCGTGTGGTGTATAATATAATCCAATCATGCCTTTATAGAGAACAAAAATATGCTTTCTCTAAGCAAGTTTCGGCAAACAAATTGTGAAAGACATTAGAGGAAAATTTTTTGAAGAAAAGATCAAGCTTCATATGAAGAAGAGATTGTTTCACTTCACTTATATTTTCGGTACTACTATGAATGAGAACATCACCAATTTTAATTAGCTGGTAGCTAATTTGGTGAATTTAGGCATAACTTTCAAAGATGAAGATTTTGCTTTGATGATGTTGGGGTCCCTTCCAAAGAAGTTTAAGTTTCTTGAAATAACTCTCTCTGAAGTGACTCTCTCTGAAGTAACTACTGTATTATACAGATACAAACTGCGAAAGAAGGACAAGAAAGAAAGTTCAAGTGGAGCAGCATAAGCATTGATAGTGAGAGGTCACTCTCAAAACAGGAAGAGAGAAAAAAAAAGGGAAGATCAAATCAGACCAGCTAAAGATTAATATGCCTTTTGCAGGGAGAAAGGACATTGGAAGACAGACTATCCTAAGCTAAGAAATAAAAACAAATATGATAAAGAGAAAGCTGTTATGAATTCAAATGTAACTGAGTGTGATGATGAAGACTCAGATCTTTCATTAGCTGTTGTGTCATCAACAAGTTCTTCTAGTGTATGGCTACTTGATTCAAGTTATAGCCATCATATATGTCTCAATCGGGATTAGTACTTTGACTTTAAAGAACTAGAAGGTGAAACTATTTATACAGTAAATTACGGTCCATACATGATTAAAGGAATTGGTTCAATATAATTAAGAAATCATGATAGATCAATCGGGACTCTAACAAATGTCCGATATGTACTAAGTTTGAAGAAGAATCTCATCTTTATGGAAGTTATAGAATCAAAGGGATTTATTATGAATATAGCAGATAGAGTAATGAAAATCATCTCTGATGCACTAGTGATAATAAAATGATTAAGGAAGAATAACAACTTTTATTACTATTATGGTAATGCAATTATTGAAATAGCAGCAGTAGCTTCCAGTAATGATCAGGAGTTGGAAGCAACTAGGTTATGCCATATGCTCTTGGAACATGCTGGTGATAAATTCTTGAAACTTTGGTCAGATCAATGATTGTTAAATGGAGTGCAACCCTAGAAGTTAAATTTCTGTGAGCATTATATCAAAGGCAAGAAAACTAGAGTAAATTTTGGTACTGCAATTTATGATACTAAGGGTATTTTAAACTATGTTTACTCAGATATGTGGAGTCCTTCTAATATAGCTTCAATGGGAGGAAAATACTATTTTGTAATCTTTATTTATGACTTCTCTCGAAGAGTATAGGTGTATACTATGAAGAAAAAGGATGAAGTGTTGAGAACTTTTCTCATATGAAAAAAGATGGTGAAAACTCAAATGAGCAGAAAAAATCAAATATATCTGCACATGTAATAATGGAGAGTATAAAAGTGATCCATTTTTAAAATTCTGCCAAGATGAAGATATTGTTAGACAAATCACAATTAGAGACACACCATAATAGAATGGGGTGGCAGAATGCATGAACCGAATATTGGTGGAGAAAGTTTGGTGTATATTGTCTAATGCTGGGTTGAGCAAATAATTTTGGGTTGAGGCTATGACTTATGCATGTCATCTCGTTAATTGCTTACCACCAGCTGCTATTGGTGGTAAAACACCTTTGGAGATATAGTCTGAAAAAACTGCTACTGCATACTACCATGTTAAGGAATCAAAGTTAGATCCAAGAACAAAGAAAGCACTCTTTATGGAAATCACCACTGATGTAAAAGGATTTCGCCTTTAGTATCCAAAAACCAAGAAAATAATCTTTAGCAAATGTGTTACCTTTTTTGAGTCTACCGTATTGAAAAATGTGACAAATGAAATTGTTTAGCAGACATATGATACTCCGTAGCAGGTAGAGTTTGAAAGAAAAATTATTGACCTAGCAACAAATGATAAAACAGCAGTAGACACTCCTATAGTAGAGGTTGAGTCAGATAAAAAAGAGGTTCCAACCCAAGAACCTCCACAACAATAAACATCTATTGTATTAAATAAGCCACGATGAGATATTCGCAAACCTACTTTATTTGATGATATGGTGGCTTATGCATCTCTAATTGCAAAATGATAGCATTTCTAATACTTACAGTGAAGTTGTTCAAAGTTAAGAAAAGGAGAAGTGAAGAAAGCCATGGATGATGAAATACAGTCCCTTAAAAAAAATCAAACATGAAAACTAGCTAATTTACCAAAGAGAAAGAATGTAATTGGATGCAAATGGGTATATACAAAGAAAGAAGGATTTTCTGACAAAAAATATGTCCACTACAAGGCAAGGTTGCTAGCTAAAGGCTATACTCAGATGGAAAAAATTAATTATAATAAAGTATTTTCTCTAGTTGTAAAATATTCCTTCATTAAAATTTTATTGGTCTTGGTAGCACAATTGAATTTGAAACTTATTCAACTTGATATAAAAACTACATTTTTACATAGTGACTTAAGAAAAGAAATCCATATGGCTCAGCCAGAAGGGTTTGAAGTTGTTGGAGAAGAAAAATGGATATGCAAATTGGAAAAATTGTTTTACGAATTGAAATAATCTTCAAGGCAATAGTACAAGTGATTTGATAATTTTATGATAAGGTAGAAGTATACAAGAAGCAAATATGATCGTTGCGTATATTTACGCAAGCTACAAGATGTATCTTTCATATATCTTCTCCTATATGTAAATTATATATTGATAGCTTCAATGAATCAAGTAGAAATTAAGAATTTGAAGGCTTGGCTGAATCAGGAGTTTAAAATAAAGGACTTGGGTGAAGCCAATAAGATTTTAAGCATAGAGATATACAGATATAGGAAGAGAGGGAAGCTTTGGTTGAATCAAAAATAATATTTGAAGAAGGTACTACAACATTTTGACCTAAATGAAAAGTCAAAATCTGTGAGTACACGACTTGCACCTCATATGAAACTCAGCACATCTTCATCTCCTAAAAATGAAGTGGAATGGAAGTACATGTCGAAGGTTTCATATGCAAATGCGGTTAGTAGCTTGATATATATTATGGTATGTACAAGGCCAAACATTTCATAAGTAGTTGGAGTTATAAGCAAGTATATGTATGATCCTGGTAAGGAGCATTGACAAGCTGTGAAATGGATTCTACGGTAAATTCTGAATACCTTAGAAGTTGGGTTGATATTTGAGCGAGATGTGAAAGATGGTCAATGTATAGTTGAATATTGTGATTCTAATTATGCTAGTGATTTGGATAAACGTCGATCAACTACTGATTATGTGTTTACACGTATTAAAGGGTCGGTTAGTTGTAAGTCTATGTTACCGTCAACAGTTATTTTGTCTACTATGGAAGCAGAGTACATGGTAGTATCAGAGGCTGTTAAAGAAATAATTTGGCTTTAAGGGTTGCTTGAAGAACTAAAAATTAGACAAAAGTACATCAAAGTGCATTGTGATAGTCAAAGTGCTATTCATTTAGCAAATAACCAAATTTATCATATAAGGATGAATCACATTAATATTCGGTACCACTTTGTACGTAAGATTTGTAGGAAGGTTTACTTTAAAAAATTCAGACTACTAATAATCCTGTAGATATGTTAACAAAAGTAATGACAGTTATCAAGTTCAATCATTGTTTAGACTTAATTAATATTTTGAGAAATTGAAAATGAGCGCTTCACAGCGCAATGAAAATATTACTGAAAATAGTTTCTTTTAATAGAATTTTTGTATATTATAAATAGAAAAATAGTCAAGGTAGAGATTTATTATTTTATGGCAATTTTTCAATCCCACATCATAAGATGTGGAATATGGGGAGAGGGTTTTTTTGGTATAAATAATACCCTCATCTCTTTTTTAAAATCATCCCAAATCCTATTTTCTAACGTCTTATTTTATTTTATCATTCTTTTGTATTTTTTCTTTGGCATTAGAAAAATTATTTTGGTAATGTTGATGACGTAGCTCATTAAAAAGTTTAGTATTCACTTTATTATTTATTTAATAACTATTTTGAGGTATAGTTGTAGTGATATTTTATGCTATTAATTATATGTCTAGAAAAATTTTGTCTAAAAAAAGATTTAGTATTTAAATGTGTTCATTGTAATCCATCTCTCTTTTTTAAAAATTTTTCTAATATAATTATTGGTACTATTATTCACACATTATATATATTATTGATGAAAAATAATTCATTTTCCACAACACCTACGTCTTAGTTTGACTTCTCTTCTTGCTGGTAACGAACGTAGATAGTTTTTGCTCAAGATTACTAAAAATTTCAGCTCCTGACAGCCTTTTGTTCCATTTTTTCTGTCACTTGTTTTATTTTATCAAAATTAGCAAATAATCTACTCAATCTAGCAATAAGTAGCTCAAGTATAATTTAAAATGGGTAATTAATATAATCAATGTGCACACTATCATGGATGGAGCTATATCTCAAGCTGAAAGTAGATATGGGGCCGACATGTTGGTGAGGAATGACTTAGGTAATATTCTCTTGGAAAATGCTATCTCTTTTGGTGGGCTACGGGAGGTGGTAATGGTGGAAGCTTTAGATTTCCGTTAAGCATACATCTGACTTATAGAAAAAGAAATCTATCCTGCTAATATTAAAAAAAATGCTTCTCTAGTAGTTCCACGACTTGCTAGCATGAAGGGTTTCATTTTTCCTTGGATGATATTCTTACACATTATTTCTTTTATGATTTGTCATAATTTCATAATATATGGTATGGTTTAATTCTTATTTATTTTAACTTTTACTTTTTATGGTATGATCGATTTTGCATGATAATTTTATAGTTTAAAAATTATAAATTTTTTAAAACACTAATTTGATAGTTTTGCATGGTTTTATAATTTTGTCTTTCAAAAATATCAATAATAAATTTTTAAATACTAAATATATGCTAATAAATAATTTTTTATTTTCATAACATATTAAAATCTTAAAAATATAATCAAATTAAATTAAAAAAATATTTTTATCTAACTATACTATATTATATCATCTTTTTAAATATAGTAAACAATATATATAATATTATACCATATATTATTATTATACCATATCAGTCATCACTTGCCCAATGATGTGTTCTTGTTTTTATATTAAGCGCTCAGCAAAAACGATTGTTCACTTGTTGATCAGAGCTTTTTATTCTTAGACTGTTACTCAAACTTGGAGGGAATGCCTTCTTTTTTAGTTGATGTAGTGTTTGATGATAGGCTTCAATAATATGTTCAGCTTTACTTAATGATATTTATTCAATCTTTAAAATGATATTCATTTAAAACTTAAGTTATTTAATATTGGCGAGTTCTAATAAAAAGTTTTGTTCAGTTTATATATATAACTATATATATAGCTTATGGATTGAAGCAAAGGATCACATGAGCAAGCCAATCAGATGGGCATCCCACTTGCTGATTTGCATTCTCATGCCCAATGTGTCCCACACGTGACACCCATTCCAATAGCAATCTCTTCCATTTTTTTTTTTTTACCTTTCTTCCATATAGTTTTTTTGGAAAATTCTTTGATTTCATTATGTCATTAAAATATTTTTGTGAAATATATCATTTTATGCTTTGTGAAATAAATCATTTTTTATTAACCCCAACAAGAACTAATTGGGTTGAGCTAACCTATGATTTTGGATTAGATTCAACTTAAACAAGACCTTCAATTTGGATCAAACATGAATATAGAGGGAGAGGGAGGCACACACGATCCTAGTTTTATTAAAATGGATTGTTATATGCTTACTTTTATAAAATAATTTTTTAAAAAAATGATTAAATTCACATATTGTTTGTTAATACCTGAAATATAAGTGGATTTTAAGATTTTAATTGTAATAAATAAAAAATAGATTATTAATTATAAGTTAAAAAAAATATATGTATAAATCGGCCAACTCGAGTTTCAACTAAAATTTTTGGACTGAGTTTAGATTAAACTTCAGCTACAAATTATTGTATTATAATTTATGTTTGGATTAATATAATAAAAATATTTCGCTTGAACTTGTCTTTAGCTGGAATAGACGTAATATGTCCAATATTTACAACCTTATTTTCAACTAATGGAGGTTTAGTTCTTGCTGCTTATTGTTATTTTAGAGAGTTTTTGAACAAGATGCTCCAATAAAAATATTATATATATATGGCCAAAAAATTTAAACTTTTAGGGTTAAAAGAATTACAATACATCATATTTTCTTCCGTTCTTTTATTTAATAAATATTATTTTCATCTCTTTATGCATGAAAGTTTGCTCCACTAAGATTATTTTCTAAATTCACTCATAAGTATTATACTCTAAAAAAGGAATGCATGTCTCCAACAATAAAAGATCAAAATTGACAACCTAAACCGAAAAAGTCTAAGACCAGCGCAGCTAACATAGTTTTTTTTTTTTTAAAAGACAAAGTTATACTAGCTATTTCTTGATATATCATTATATATAATGAGAAATTCAAGTACAATCTAAACTTAGAGTTAAGATTTTAATATTTTTGGGCAGGAAATATGAGATTACAATGAAAGCAACTTTTGTTTTTGACATATATTATTATAATTATTATCATCATTACATATTGTACAAATTGTTATTATTTTGGGCATGAAATTATTATTATATATTATTTTTTTTAGTAGGCAACCTCTCACTAACCCACCATCGATCTTTTCCTGGACACTAGTAGTTGGGGTGGCCGCCACATTAAAACTAGTGGTTGCCTACTTTCCATTCGAAGAAATCTCCAATTCTTGCTTTTTCTTTGTTATGTATAATGTGTTTTTTTTTCTTTATCCAATGCACAGAAAAATAACTTACAAGTATTGATAATGTCAAAAAAAGAACATGCCAAGCATTATCAACCACAACTAAAAAAAAATCATTAAAAACCTGTTTATTAGAACTAATTTTAGCCAGAAACTACCATCTTTCAAAATGTATAAATAGAACAGATCAGAACATATCAGTACTTCACTAAACACAATTTCTCTTCATTAGTTTTATCTTATAATTCTCTATAAAAATTAAAGAAAATGAATACATCAGTAAGTACAGGTTTTCTTGTAGTTTTACTCCATTTTATACATGTGTTTGTTGTGGATCCAACAGAAGGATTTACAGAACTTCCTTTCAATCAATCTTTTTACATTAATCATAAGCCATATGACTTGAATGTGAGTGAACGATACAGCTTTATTGATGGAATTCACAAGTTTTGGGTCTATTCCACTGACAAGCCTTTGGCTAAGAGTAGTCCCACTAGGCCTCGATCAGAGATCATCATCAACGTACTTGACATTCTGTTATAAGCTTTATGCATATTTTACTCCCTTCATTTTTTAAATTGATAACACACTTTCTTTTTTCATTTGTGCCAATGTTCATTTGTACCAAATTATAGCTACTTGCTATTTTAATAATTTAGTTTTAAAAAAAATAGTTAATATTAAGTTTTTATTATATCCATATATAAAATTTCTTACTAAAATATTTAACAAATATAATATTATATAATAGAATATATATAAATTTATATTTTTAATAAAAATAATTAATTTTTAATTCTTGTAAAATAGAAAATTTATTAAAATTTGTTTATTAATTCGGAGGGAAGGAATATTATATTAAAATTTATGAGAAACAGAAATAAACATATATACGAGGCATTTATAACACTAGATAAATAAGCAAATTAAGTTCAATACAATATCTTTAAACATTAGCACATTACATATGAGTGTCACACTTTATCTCCTAACTTGTTAGGAATTTATACTTAAAAATAAGTAAAGCCTAGCAGAATGGAGCTCTAATATTAGCTGACTAAACTGTAAATAATTTTCTCATTATCTCATATCAACTTTAAATTACTGTACCAGAAAGCATTATTGAGTATTGGAGTTGACCTAATTAGATTGCATTAGAGAGGTGTTTAAACATGCATGTGAGTCCAAAACTAATGTTTTTATGATTTAAAACAAATATGAATTAATTATTCAAAAAAATAACTTAAATGAGTTTCTTTAAATGTTTGAATAACAGGGATATAATTACACGTCTGGTGTATGGAAATTAGAAGGATATGCACACGTGCCAAATGGTACTTCTGGAATATGTATTTTACAAGTATTTGGGGCAAGCCCAAATGCCACAATTACCACAACCTTAATGCTGAGAGTATACAATGGTTCTCTAACATACTACACAGATCCAGTGATTGTCCCATACATTTACGATAGATGGTTTAAAAGTAAATGTAATTCATGATATGGATGATTCAAATAAGGTTTATATCGATGGAGATCTTCTTTTTCAAGGAGTTGGGCGTGGAGGTGCTTTCCATTTCTTCAAACTTGGTGTCTATGCGCAGAAGAATGACTCTTACTATATGTATTAAGGAAAGGAACTAAAAATAGAAGGTTTATATTCTGCTATTAATACAGAATCAATTAGGATTATTGTTTTTCCTATTCTAGCATATCTTGGTTGTATATATTTTCTGTACAAACATCACAAAGGAATACATATAATTTTCCCATCTTCTTGTTTTCTTTTCTAAGTTACAACATGGTATTAGAGCCATTCTTTCGACTAGATAACAATCGTGTGTAGGCTTCATCATCTACCAGTTTTTTTACCTTTTCTCTGCCAATGGCTGGAGAAGATAGCTATAGTGGAACCTCTGTTCAAACCGAGAATTCACCAAGTGGTGTATCTCTCATTGAGCAATTAGCCAAACTCCTGCAGAAACCTGCTCAAATCAGTCAATACCAGAATCCACAAACAGTAAGTATCAGTACAAAGTTAAACCAGTTCAATTACTCATTATGGGCAAGGTTAATGAAATTGGCAATAGGTGGCAGAGGATTACTAAGCCACTTATCTAGTAATCCAGCAGCACCAGCAATTGATGATCCAGCATACTCGATTTGGGAACAGAAAGACCTCATGGTCTGCACATGGCTTCTAGAGAACATGGAGTCAGAACTAGTACCTAATTATGCCGAATACCCGTCGGCTAAAGCCTTGTGGGATGGATTGGCTTCGATTTTCAGCCAGAAGGATGATGCCCTGCAACTATATGAATTAACAGTGAAAGCACATGGCATGAAACAAGGAAACAACACCATAGAGCAATTCTATAGTGACTGTCAAAGAATCTGGAGGGAGATTGATCTCCGGCAGCCTAACCCAATGAAATACGAAGAGGATATTACCGTTTTTAATCGGCTCAAATCGGAGGCTCGCCTGTACCAGTTCCTCAGTGGGGTAGATGACAAGTTTGATACCGAGAGAAGGGATCTCCTGAAGGAGAAGCCGCTGCCGTCAGTTGAGAGAGCATTCTCCATCATCCGGCGAGAAGGTACAAGGAGGGGTCTGATGGGTCCCGAGAAAAAATCAGAGGTGGTTACAGGAATCGGCAGTGGTTTAACCGCTCGACCTCAGGGAGAAGACATCATCGGTCAAGGGTTCGCCACCAGGCCTAGCTCAGATCCGGCCAAGAATTACCGATCATCACAGCGAGGCGACGGCGGAGAGAGGATCGATCGATCCAAATTAAAATGCAGTCACTATGGAATGATGAAGCATACAAGGGAAGAATGTTTTGAGCTCGTCGGATTCCCAGAGGGATGGAAAAGCCGGAGGCAGAGGAATAGTCAGAAGGGAAGCGCTGCCATGATTGCCGGCGAGCAAGCTCAAGTGCCGGCTATGGAGAGGAATGAAGAAGTCAGAAACAAAAATATGGGGGTAGCGGCTGTGGTGAAAACTTCTCAAGCCGAAGTAGGGTTTAAAGGAGGTAAGGAGCCTTTTTTACAATCTTGCCCCTCACAAAGTTTAAAATTGCAGAAAGGGCCCAGAAGTATTGAAAAACAGCAGTATAATTCTGAAACTTTTAAAAAATGTCAGTTTAATCCTGGAACTAATTTTTTTGTTGAGTACCAACAGGGACAGAATATTACTGAGAAAAATAACAAATGGTTAGTTGACAGTGGAGCGACAGATACAATGACATTTGATCAGAAAGACTTGGTTACATCCTCAGTACGACTGAAGAATTCCATTCAAAGTGCTAATGGTGGACTGTCTCCAGTACATGGAGCTGGAACAATTGAAATTTCTCCCAGTTTAAAATTAAAAAATTGTTTATATGTGCCAAGTCTGTCATGTAAACTGTTATCTGTCAGTCATGTGATCCAAGAGCTGAATTGTATCGTTCTCATGTTTCCTACTTTTTGCCTCTTACAGGATATTCAGTCGGGGAAAGTGATTGGACGTGGCACTGAAAATGGGGGACTCTACTATGTGGATGAAGTGGTTCAACAAGGGACTGCTGCACTGGCTCGCGGATCAGTAGAAAGACAACAGTGGTTGTGGCACCGGCGTCTAGGTCATCCATCCATAGGGTACCTTAGAGTTTTATTTCCTAGTTTATTTTCTCATAGTGATATTTTGTCATGCGAAACATGTCTTTTGGCTAAAAGTCATAAACAGTCATACAAACTATCTAATAGTAGAACTCAAACAGTTTTTTCCTTGATTCATTCTGATGTTTGGGGACCTGCTCCACAATCAGGGTCAGATATTTCTCACAATGGTTTCAGATTTTTTGTTTTATTTATTGATGACTGTTCTAGAATGACGTGGGTATATTTTTTGAAACATAAATCTGAAGTTGCTTCTAAATTTATTGATTTTCATAAAATGATTGATACCCAGTTTCATAAAAAAATTCAAATCCTGCGTTCTGATAATGGGGGCGAATATGTCAATTCTACCCTTAAACAATTCTTTCAGGATAATGGCATTATTCATCAGACTTCCTGTCCTCATACCCCTCAGCAAAATGGAGTTGCAGAGCGAAAAAATCTTCTGTTACTTGAAATGACGAGAGCAGTCATGCTAGAATCTCATGTTCCTACTTACTTATGGCCTGAAGCTGTAGCAACCTCAGTGTATCTTGTGAACATGTTGCCTACAAAAATTCTAAATCTCCAGACCCCTCTCAAAGAACTGTCTAGTCATGTAAGTATTCCCTCAGTTTTAACTCTTCAGCCCCGTATCTTTGGCTGTTCTGTATTTGTTCATGTTCCGAAATCAGAGCGAACCAAGTTTGAAGCCTGTTCTCTTAAGTGTGTGTTTGTGGGATATGGTAGTCATCAGAAAGGGTATCACTGTTATCATCCTCCTACTCGTAGGGTATATATTTCTTTAGACTGTGACTTTCTAGAAACAGAGTTTTTCTATTCTCACCAACCCACTGGTCAGGGGGAGAGTCAAAATGACCCATTGAGTTGGTTGACTAGTGTGTCTTGTTCTGTCACACCTACTGTGTCTTATACAGGTCCACAAGAGCTAGTACGTGATTCCACCGAACCGTCTTGTTCCATGGGACATAGTTCTTCATCAGGTCATGAGCCTGAATTCCCACTGAATGAATATGAGGTAAATAATGATTGTACTAACAATGATCATAATCAAAGTATGTCTTTTGATGGAAATAATGCAGATACCAGAGATAATACTGGGAATATAGAACAACAACCAGAGTCCAGAATAGAGCCAGGAAAATATGTGTTACCTCCCAGAAGTACAAGAGGAATTCCCCCAAAAAGATATGAACCAGAATATGAGCCTAAACAGTCCAGGTATCCTATGGCTAATCTTGTCAGAGGAAGCTTGTCTCCTGCTGCCCAGGTCTTCTCAGCAGAAGTATATTCTGAAGTTCTTCCCAAAACTTTACAGGAGGCCATGGATCAGAAAGAATGGTACGAAGCTATGAAAAGTGAGATGACAGCTCTTGAGAAGAATGAAACCTGGGAAAAATGTATGTTGCCTACTGGGAAGAAGTTGGTTGGGTGCAGATGGGTCTTTGCAATTAAACACCGAGCAGATGGGTCCATAGAGAGATACAAAGCTAGACTAGTTGCAAAGGGGGTACACTCAGACATATGGGATTGATTATTCAGAAACTTTCTCTCCAGTTGCCAAGATTGACACTATTAGAGTATTATTCTCAGTAGCAGCTAATCATGATTGGCCATTGTATCAGTTTGATGTCAAAAATGCCTTCCTTCATGGGGACTTAAAGGAAGAAGTTTATATGGAACCACCTCCAGGTTTTTCTGAAGAATTTCACCATGGAGAAGTTTGCAAACTCAAGAAAGCTCTGTATGGACTAAAGCAGTCTCCAAGAGCTTGGTTCGGGAGATTCACTGTTGCAATAAAAAAGTATGGATATCAGCAGAGTAACTGAGATCATACTTTATTCATTAAGAAAAATGGGGGAAGAGTTACTTGCTTAATCATATATGTCGATGATATGATCATAACTGGGGATGATAAGGAGGAGATGAAGCAGCTGAGAGAGAATTTATTCCAGGAATTCGAAATGAAAGATTTGGGCCAGTTAAAATACTTCCTTGGAATTGAAGTTTTGAGATCAAAGAAGGGAATCTTTATCTCTCAACGAAAATATATTCTGGATTTATTAGCTGAGGCAGGTATGTTGGATTGTAGGCCAGCCGATACTCCCATTATTGTTAATCATGGCCTGAAGATCGTAAGTGGGGGCCCAGTAACAGACCAAAGGAAATATCAGCATCTTGTAGGGAAACTGATATATTTATCCCATACTAGACCTGATATTGCCTATGCAGTAGGAGTCCTGAGCCAGTTTATGCACCAACCCCAGGGAGATCACTTGGAAGCTGCCCTAAGAGTTGTTAGATATCTGAAGGGTTCTCCAGGTAGAGGAGTATTGTTTCAGAAATATGGTCATCTTGAAGTAGAAGCATATACTGATGCTGACTGGGCAGGAAATCCAATTGATAGAAGATCTACTTCAGGATACTTTACCCTAGTTGGAGGGAACTTGGTCACTTGGAAGAGCAAAAAGCAAAAAGTTGTTGCATTATCAAGTGCAGAGGCAGAATTTAGAGGAATAGCCAGAGGGCTAACTGAGGTACTGTGGTTAAGAAAGTTACTTGCTGAAATTGGGTTCCCAGTCCAGAAAGTAAGCAAACTCAAATGTGATAATCGAGCAGCGATCAGTATCTCTGAAAATCCAGTGCAACATGACAGAACAAAACATGTTGAGATAGATCGACATTTCATCAAAGAAAAACTGGATGGTGGTGTCATTATTCTCCCTTATGTTCGGTCTGAAGACCAGTTGGCTGATGTTCTAACCAAAGCTGTCAATGGCCGGATTTTTTCAGAAATTATAAGCAAGTTAAATATATGTGATCATATTATTTAACTTGAGGGGGAGTATTAAGGAAAGGAACTAAAAATAGAAGGTTTATATTCTGCTATTAATACAGAATCAATTAGGATTATTGTTTTTCCTATTCTAGCATATCTTGGTTGTATATATTTTCTGTACAAACATCACAAAGGAATACATATAATTTTCCCATCTTCTTGTTTTCTTTTCTAAGTTACAACAATATGGAGTCTCGTTGGAAAGATATCAAGATTTTTACAAAAGTTGCCAACGTTGATGAATGTCAAAAGAAGCATAACAACAAAAAAATCCAAACACCATTAATATTAATATATATAATTAATAAGGGTATTATCATTTTTTTAAAATATTATAATTTCTATACGTATGTTGCTCTTGATTTTTAGTTACAATATAAAATGAATGTCAAATATTGATATCATTGGATGCATGGTTGATATTCATAGGATTTTATTTCTAGTTTTTGATATATATATATATATATATATAGGTATTGAATTGATAATTATAATTAGCAGATATATAGTGTGTGTATCATCATAAATTATATTAAATCTTTTCCTTCTAATATTTTTAATAATGCTTTAACATTTTAAAATTCTTACGTTATATATAATTAACTTATAAATAATGGATTGAAATATACTTTTTAGTGGACCTAAAAACAAAAATTTTAAAATTAAATAATACCGTTTTAGTAGACGAATAGGACTTTATAATGTCCGAATTGGGACATTAGAGGTTTAAATTTACACATATTTATATATGTACTAGTTATATTATTAGAAATTCCCAACGTATAATTATACACTATAAAATATTTAATATTTAATAAAATAGAAATACTAATGTAATTAGTAATTAAAAATAAAAATTTAATAAATTTTATGAAATCCAAATTAAGTCAATAAAAAATATTTCAAATTTTAGTTGGCTGATAATTATTATGTATATTCAATCAATAAAATAAATTACAAATAGTGAAACAATCATGATCAATAATTTAATAACTCAATTTATATAAAACATATTTGCTTGTAAAATTTAAAAGATGATAATGTTATAAAATGTAAACTATGAATATTTTAATTATTTATTAATATTAAATAATAATTAGATTAATTTAGCATTTAGCAATAAATTTGCTAACTTATTAAAAAATATTAAAAAGTCGCTGTAATTACTAAAAGTACTCATGAGTGCCTCTTATAAATATATATTTTTTACATGAACACTATAAAGTTGGAGAAAGAAACAATGCCTTTCATCAGAAAAAATGTTAAACAAAATTAAGATACGATAATTAGTTAAAATATAATTGCATAATATAAATTATAATCTTTGAGTTGATTTATTATACCTAACATAAATGAATAATGGGCCTATGAATGTTTATATCTTCTTTATTTCTATTTTTGCACCCATAGAGATGCATTTTTTAGCTTTATTTTTTAATTTATCAAAATAAAAATAAAATTTAAAGTGTTTTTCAAGTTCTCAAATAATATTAATAATTTTAAAAATAAATATGTTTGTATTGTAACATTTTATTTAAAAAGAATAAATAAATTTTGAAAAAAAAGATTTGTATAAAAAATAAAATTTTTAATAGAATATTATAAATTCCTGCACCTCTTACTTTTTAACTTTAGCTTCATTTTGACTTGTCAAAGAGTCGCTATGTTATAAAAACACCTATTAACCATTAAGACGATACATAAAAAGCAACATATAAAAAATACTTGATATAGAAAAAAAAAATAAATTTAATTAACCATATATAAATTTAAAAATAAATCATTAACATATAAAATAAAAAATTACACTAATAACTAATAAAAATAAACTTAAATGATCTATTTTATACAAATAAATGTATAAATATAAGATTAAGTATTAACATGCAAAAATTAATATATACAAATATAAAAATTAATGGTACTGCGAACATGTATTTATTGTGAAATTATACATAAATATTTTTGAAATATAAATAATATATATAACTAGAATTAACTTCTATTTTTATTAGATTTCTGTTTATTTTTCAATATATTTTTGTTTTTGATTGTGATATAAAAGATAAGGTATAATAAATTAATTTAAAAATAGAAAGGCTTTTTTTTTATATCAAAAAACTATGTTTTCAATTGACAATTCAAAAAGTTATATATAATTTTTATAAACTCAAATATTTTTGCAATTTTATTTTTAAAAATTATGTATTCATTAACTAGAGAATCTTGGTAATGTTTCAACTCGAGCCTATTTTATTAAAACTCAATTCAACTCAATTTTAATTTTAAGTTAATTGGAATTAATTATATAGATTTTTTTTTCACTCAGAGTAATTGTGAGTCATATCTTCAGGGAAATATAAAATCGTAAGATTATATTGAACTACTCTTATCTAAGTTCACCCTAAACTAAAAAAAAAGAAAAATATATTTCAAAAAAAAAAACTTAAAAGAGAGAAAAAGAAGATAAAAGACAAAGAAAACTAAAAGAGAGTAAAAAAAATGAATTATATTTGAAAATAAAAATATAGTACAATATATTAGAAAAAGAAAATTGAAAGAGAAATAAATAGTATAAATTACTTGCATACTTTCATAGTTATATTTTTGCGGTGTTTCAATGTGGGGGTGTGTCTCTTTTAATAGTTTTGCCTCAAAAAACAACAGCTATAATTTTTAAAGACTTAATTTTTTTTACCCATCATAGGTAAAAAGGTTGGTAAGCCATATGACATAGAACAATGAGATCGCAAGTTCGAATTGAAAGTTCACAATAATACCTCAAAAACATATTGCACTACATACATTATGTGAGAAGCCACTTCTTTAAGCCCATGTTGAGTGAGGCTCTGGTGGAGAGTGACTGGGCTAGCTCCCTGGAGTTTAATATGTCTGATGGCTGATGATTGCCCTAAAGGGATGTGGTTGATATCTTGCCAAATAAATATTTTTCGTTACCAAAAATAAATAAATAAAAAAGATTTTGGAAAACATGACCCGGTAAAGAGATGTAATTTTTCTTAATTTTAGCAATTGGGCAGCTACTCGCTTTATATGGGTGATTGATAATATAATTTAGTAATATATAGTCTGTAAATAATATTTATTATGTTTAAAAAGATAGTGTAATATAATATGGTTAAGTAAAAATATTTTTATTTAATTCAATAATATTTTTAAAATTTTAATTTGTTATAAATATAACATTTTTTTGTTAACATATATTTAATATTTGAAATTTTTTTTTTGAATATTTTCAAAAAAAAAATTGTAAAATTATAAAAAAAGTGCTAATTATTAGATTATTATAGAAAACCAAATTATAAATGGTTTATTACAAAACTATCTACAAAATCCAAAGTTTTTATAAAAACACGGTTGTTCTAAAAATTTTTCAAAAATGCCTAAAAAATTTATAAAATTTTAAAAAAATACTCCACATTATCATCTTAAATATTTTATATATATTATGTGTATGTTATAAAAATCTTTTAAAAAATTGAGTTTATTTTATATATTATTTTGTAAAATAATATATTTAAGAAAAAATAATATAGTTTTATAAATTTTTTTTAAAAAAAATCTTAAAAACATCATTTATAATATAATTTTATATGTTTTAGATATATTATGCATATATTACAGATATATCATGTATATATTGTGTATATATTATCTTTTATTATTTAAATATTATGCAATTTTTATATTTTATTTAATTATAGCATATATGTTATAGATATGTGTCTCATAGTCTTTATATGTTGGTCAATTATAGTTGAAATATTATAAATATATTATAGATATTTTATGTATATATTATGGATATATCGCTGTTTATTTTATATGTATTGTATATATGTTATAAATATATATTTATTTTTTATATATATAATGAGAATATAATAATAAAAAATTATTTATAGATAAAAAATATAAATATAAATAAAATAAGAAAAAATAAAAAAAATAAAAAAAACAATGGTGAAAAAAGCCGCACCGTATATGAAAAAAAAAAAAAAAATTCTTTCCACCATATTTTTGAAAACAACAAATGAAAAACAGCCTTTGATGTAATTTTCCCTTTGCTCTTATTAATATATTTCTTATTTCCATGATAAAAAAAATACCATACTATTATGCAATGACAAACCATAAAACAATCAAGGCCTCTGTAGAAGGCGACCTGGAAAGGCCCAAACGAGCTATCTATCTAACCTTTGAATCCAAATCTCCTCTACTATCGGTAGCTGTTCGCGCCTGAAAATCGAACAATCTACAGGGCGAGAGAGAGAGATGAGCGTGTCGGATTTGCCAAAGAAGGAGGCGAACGTGCTGAAAGGTCACGAAGGCGCAGTTTTAGCAGCTAGATTCAACGGCGACGGAAATTATTGCCTGAGCTGCGGCAAGGACCGCACTATTCGTCTATGGAATCCCCACCGTTGAATTCACATTAAGACCTATAAATCGCACGGCCGCGAAGTTCGCGACGTCCATGTCACTTCGTAAGCTTCTCCATCTCATTCCTTTCACTGAAGTTCTAATAACAAATTTCAAAAAAAAAAAAAAACTAATATTGGTTACAGCGACAACTCCAAGTTAATTTCTTGCGGCGGTGACCGGCAAATATTTTATTGGGATGTGGCAACTGGTCGTGTTATTCGAAAATTTCGCGGCCATGATAGCGAGGTACTGTATGTTTCTCTAGACTAACAAGAGCTGGTTTTGGCATTGCGTCGGTAAATTTGTGTCTGCTTTTGTTTTACAGGTGAATGCTGTGAAGTTTAATGAGTATTCCTCTGTTGTAGTATCAGCTGGCTATGATCAGTCTGTGCGTGGTTGGGATTGTAGATCTCACAGCACTGAGCCAATTCAGGTTTTTATTTTGCTTTTAAGAATTCTTTAAATTTTCCTAATGTTGCTTTGTATTCTCAAATTTGTTTATGATGTTACAGATTATTGACACTTTCTCAGACAGTGTTATGTCTGTTTATTTAACGAAAACTGAGATTATTGCTGGAAGTGTTGATGGTACTGTTAGAACATTCGATATCCGTATTGGTAGGTATGTATTACATTGATGAAATCCTCATTTATTGGTGTTATCTATCTTGAGTTCTTCTAAAGAATGGATTTTGAATTTAATTTTCACTTAAATCTGTCTAAAATGGGTCATTTACATCTTCTGATGGCTTTTTCATTCTGTATTGTCATGTAGAGAAATAGTTGATGACTTGGGGCAGCCTGTCAACTGTATTTCCATGTCGAATGATACCAACTGTATATTAGCAAGTTGCTTGGATTCTACTTTGCGCCTCTTGGACTGGTGAATTCTTATTCTGGTGAGGTGTGAATGTTTAACATGGATCTTATCATTTGGGTTCTCTACCAATTTTAACAGTTACTTATGACAGGTCAACTGGTGAACTCTTGCAAGAATATAAAGATCATACTTGTAAGGTTGGCAAACTGATGCATCATCTTGCTTTGTTACTTCGTCTGATGCCTTAACTCTTAATTATTTCAGAAATTCATTGTTTTAGAGTGACAATTATTAATTTATATTCCATAGGTGGCTAAATTATTTTCCTTGACCCTTTAAGTTTCCATTCTACATTGTTTATTATTGATTTGTCTTGGCTGGTTCTGCATCAGTCATACAAATTGGATTGCTGCCTTACCAACACTGATGCCTATGTGACTGGTGGATCTGAGGATGGCTACATTTACTTCTGGGATCTTGTAGATGCAACTGTGGTTACAAGTTTCCGTGCTCATGGTTCAGTGGTAAATACATCTTAGCTTGCTTGGTTTATTCTATATTATTTTAACTGTGTCATTGGCTGAGGTGTTGATGGTTGTCACAGTTATATTTTGAACTGAGTTCTACTCTCAACTTCATTTCTGTTTGGTTAACTCTCAAATTTTCTTTTGACAATAATTTGCGTTCCCCTTGAATTGTTTCAAGACTAAAGTGTTCGCCCTCGTTGTTTTGGTCTTGAGGCTTGACAAGTTGGCAAAAAGACTATCAAGAAGGTTGCTGGCTAGGCAAAATATTTTTCTGCAAAATTTTATAGTTATATGATGCCTTTGGAACACTTACAGTCAATTTATGTGTTCAATTCTGGCTCTCTCTACATCATTTCATGGTTCAATAGGTATTCTGAATATAATGAGGACTGAGAGTTTCTGGATCTTGAACTTCTAATTCGTCAGATGACACTGGAAATTAGTGTATATGCAATCCTAGATGCACTTATTTTTTTGGAAAGAGGGGGGGGGGGGGGGGGGGGGGGGGGGGGGGGGGGGGGGGGGGGGGGGGGGTGGTGGGGGCGTTAATAATGAGTTTTTCATGTCCTATCCTGTGAGTTTATTGACTTTGTTGGCTAGCATGCAAGCATGGTCAATTCACTGAGTAATTTTATAAGCATATCTGGTGACATCAGACTTATGCTGGTCACCTATACTTGTTTCCCATGGTGTGATTTTTGTAACTGCGGTACTTTGCATGAGAAAGCAAAGTACTTCTTTCTGAATTTTGTTTTGAGGCCTAAAGTGTCATGTTGTTCTTTATTTTAACATCCCTACAAAAATTTCAAGATCTTAAATACTATGCTGTTGCTAGCAAGAAATTCATTGAAATTCTCATTCCCAAGCATATGCTTGCCTTTCTATCAAGAAGTTTTAAGAAATAAAGAAAATTGCATATATATAATCTGGAACCCACAATCAAGATTGCACATTATATGCATAACTGAGTTCCTTTGAAGCTTCCAGGTTGCAGTTGATCCCTTCTAGCAGAAACATTGCTGTTGTCTTATAAATTGCGTTCATCTTTATGATTCTTCATTTTTGTTAATTTGACTCGCATTTTTCTTTTTATGCTTATCTCAACCATTTAAAATCTTGAGAGTGATTGGATCTTGACCTTATTTGCAGAATTACTTCAACTTGATTGTCAACTATCGTTTATTATATGCTGCATATTGCCATTGAAATTGTGATGGATTACAATTTTATTGGAAGGAAATTTTCACGTTGGATGGGCCAAGCCTTTGAGAATTTTATTTTTCAAACCTAAACTTGGCCAGTACCCTCTTGATTGTGGTTGATAGAGAATTAGTGTAGCTAGAATTCATTGTTTGGTGAACTTTATGATAATTGGCCATCTTTTTATGGTGGTTTTTGCTTTTTTTGTCAGGTAACAAGTGTGAGCTACCATCCAAAGGACAATTGCATGATAACAGCCTCTGTTGATGGTACCATTCGTGTTTGGAAAACTTGAAAATAAAGCGAACAACCTTTCTTCCATGTCGATATGCGATTGTAAAGGAACCTCTGGAAGGTCTAAACCAGCCAACACATGTAGAAATTCAGGTGCTGCTACTTATGTTCAAAGTTATGATAAGTTCTCAGCTCCCAGCATCGTATGTTGGCAGACATTTCATGGTGAGTGAGGGTTCAATTCTTCTTCATTTCACTGTATTTATGTTTGATTTAAGTACTTTGTTGGCATCTCCTAGTTACATGAACAATTTCATCAAATTTAGTTTTTAAAAATGACTACCAGCAGAATAGAGGGAAAAGGTTGTTTCGGTCATTTTAGCATAACTTGCAAAGATTTTCCAGTTGATTGTAAATTATTTTTCCATTTACTTATTTTATTTAATATGAAAATTGTTTTCTAGAAAAGTATTCTATGCAAAACAAATAGTAACAGCTATTCATGTTGCATGGAGGTAGGGCTAGCTGCATACGTTGTGAGGTGCTTTTGAATTTGATTTAGAAAACTGTGAGGCTAGTCGATTGGGCTTAACACCTGTTCATGGTTAGATTTGGATTTGAAAAATGCTAAATTTTTTAAACTTGGAGAAAGAAACAATGCCTTTCATTAAAAAAAATGTTAAACAAAATTAAGATACGATAATTAGTTAAAATATAACTATATAATATAAATTCTAATCTTTGAGTTGATTTATTATACCTAACATAAATGAATAATGGGCCTATGAATGTTTATATCTTCTTTATTTCTATTTTTGTACCCATAGAGATGCATTTTTTAGCTTTATTTTTTAATTTATCACAATAAAAATAAAATTTAAAGTGTTTTCAAGTTCTCAAATAATATTAATAATTTTAAAAATAAATATGTTTGTATTATAACATTTTATTTAAAAAGAAAAAATAAATTTTGAAAAAAAAAAGATTTGTATAAAAATAAAATTTTTAATAGAATATTATAAATTCCTGCACCTCTTACTTTTTAACTTTATCTTCATTTTAACTTGTCAAAAAGTAGCTATGTTATAAAAACACCTGTTAACCATTAAGATGATACATAAAAAGCATCATATAAAAAATACTTGATATAGTAAAAAATATAAATTTAATTAGCCATATATAAATTTAAAAATAAATTAAAATAAAAAATTAAACTAATAACTAATAAAATAAACTTAAATGATTTAGGGGGTGTTTGGTTTAGCTGTTTGATGCAGCTGATAGAGGTTTGAACTCCAAACAGTAGCTGTTTGGTAAAATTTTAAAACAGCAGCTGATAGCTGTTAGGAACCCCAAATAGCTGCTATTTCAATAAGCTCCTACTCGGAGCTTTTTCATATCAGCTGATAGCTGATTCATATTAAGACTATATTAACTCTATTAAAATAAAATAAAAATTAATATTTATAAGATAATGATATGCTTATTGGTAATTTTACATTCAAACTGCAACAGCTATTGTATTTTTACCAAATACTATCCGCCACCAGCTATCAGCTATCAGCAACCGCTATCAGCTACCAGCTGCTATGAACAGCTAAATCAAACAGGCCCTTAGTTTATATAAATAAATGTATAAATATAAGATTAAGTCTTAACATGCAAAATTTAATATATACAAATATAAAAATTAATGGTACTGCGAACATGTATTTATAGTGAAATTATATATAAATATTTTTGAAATATAAATAATATATATATAACTAGAATTAACATCTATTTTTATTAGATTTCTGTTTATTTTTCAATATTTGTGTTTTGATTCTGATATAAAAGATAAGGTATAATAAATTAATTAGTTTAAAAATAGAAAGGCTTTTTTTATATCAAAAACTGTTTTCAATTGACAATTCAAAAAGTTATATATAATTTTTATAAACTCAAATAATTTTTGCAATTTTATTTTTAAAAATTATGCATTCATGAACTAGAGAATCTCGATAATGTTTCAACTTGGGCCTACATTATTAAAACTCAATTCAACTCAACTTTAATTTTAAGTTACTTGAAATTAATTATCTGAATTTTCTTTTTCTATTCAGATTGATTATGAGCTACATCTTCAGAAAAATATAAAATCGTAAGATTATATTGAACTATTCTTATCTAAGTTATTTTAGATTCACCCTAAATTAAAAGAAAGAAAAAATATATTTCAAAAAAAACTGAAAGAGAGAAAAAGAAGAAAAAAGACAAGAAAACTAAAAGAGAGTATAACAAAAAGAATCATATTTGAAAATAAAAAAAATACAATATATTAGATAAAGAAAATTGAAAGAGAGCTAAATAGTATAAATTACTCGAATATTTTCACAGTTATGTTGCTACGGTGTTTCAACGTGGTAATGTGTCTCTTTTAATAGTTTTGCCTCTAAAAACATCAGTTACAATTTTTAAAGACTTGATTTTTTTTATCCACCATGGGTAGAAAGGTTGATATGTCACATGACGTAGAGCAGCGAGATCACAAGTTTGAATCGAAAGTTCTTTACAGTACCTCAAAAACATATTTCACTGCATGCATTATGTGAGGAGCTACTTCGTTAAGCCCGTATTGAGTGGGGGGGGGGGGGGGGGGGGGACTCTGGTGGTGGATTTGCTATGTTAGCTCCCTCGATATTTAACCTGCTTGGTAGTTAATGATAAAAAAAGATTTTGAAAAACATGGCACGGTAAGAGATGTAATTTCCCTTAATTTTAGAAATTGGGCAACTTAAGACAATGTTAAGTTTGGGACTTTATTTGGGTGACTAGTAATATAATTTAGTAATATATAGTTGTAAACAATATTTATTATGTTTAAAAAGATAGTGTGATATAATATGGTTAAGTAAAAATATTTTTATTTAATTTAATAATGTTTTTAGAATTTTTAATGTGTTATAAAGATAAAAATTATTTGTTAATATATATTTAATATTTAAAAATTTTATTTTAAAAATTTTTAAAACATAAAATTATAAAATTATGAAAAAGTATCAAATTGGTGATTTGAAAATCTATGATTTTGAAATTATTTTTTTAAAAAATACAGTTCTAAAATTTTTTCAAAAATACCTAAAAAATTTATAAAATTAAAAAAATATCCCACATTATCATCCTATACAATTTATTATGTTATGTATAAGGTATAAATATGTTATGTATATGTTATAAAATTTTTTAAAAAAAATAAAAATTGAGTTTATTTTAAATATTATTTTGTAAAATAATACATTTAAAAAATAATATAATTTTATAAAAATTTCTCAAAACAAATCTAAAAAACATCATTTTGTAACATAATTTTATATGTTTTAGATATATTGTGTATATGTTGCAGATATATTATATATATATTGTGTGTATATTATTTTTTAGCCTTTATATATTATATAATTTTTATATTTTACTTAATTATAGTATATATGTTATAGATATGTGTCTCATAGTATTTATATGTTGGTTAATTATAGTTGAAATTTTATAGATATGTTGTAAATATTATATATATATATTGCAAATATATCATTGTTTATTTTATATGTATTGTGTATATATTATGTATATATTTATTTTTTATGTATATAATGAGAATACAATAATAAAAAATTATTTATGGATAAAAAATATAAATACAAATAAAATATGAAAAAATAAAAATATAAAAAAAACAACGGTGAAAAAAAAGCCGCGCCGTATATGAAAAAAAAAATTATTTCCACCATATTTTTGAAAACAACAAATGAAAAGCAGCATTTGATGTTATTTTCCCTTTTGCTCTTGTTAATATATTTCTTTTTTCCATGATAAAAAAAGAATAAAGGTTAAATTTAGCCCTGACCTATAGTTAAAAGTCTAAATTAGTACTTAAAAGTTTTTTTTTAATCAAATTAGTACTTTTTCTTTTAAATTTGATTCAATTTACTCTTTTTTCTTAACAGAATCATTAAATAAGTAAAAGTAGAGTGCTTATTTGGACCAAAATTAAATATTAAGGGCTAAATTAAATATTTTCAAAAAATATTAATAAAATATTTTTTAAAAAGTACATATTAATTAATATTTTTAATATCAATAATTTATAATATTAATAAATATTTTTTATAATTACAAATAATTAAAAAAATTGAATTATATACAAACATTTATGTTATATAGGATTTTTTAATATTTTTAATATAATATTAATTAAAATATTTTGAAATTAATGTTAAAAATAATAATAATAAATAATTTATATTAAAAATATTATAATTTATAATATTAGTAAATTTTAATAATTTTAATATTATGATTTTCACGTTGGATGGGCCAAGCCTTTGAGAATTTTATTTTTCAAACCTAAACTTGGCCAGTACCCTCGTGACTGTGGTTGATAGAAATTTAGTGTAGCTAGAATTCATTGTTTGGTGAACTTTATGATAATTGGCCATCTTTTTATGGCGGTTTTTGCTTCTTTTTGTCAGATAACAAATGAAAGCTACCATCCAAAGGACAATTGCATGATAACAGCCTCTGTTGACGGTACCACTCGTTTTTCGTAAACTTGAAAATAAAAGCGAACCACCTTTCCATGTCGATATGCGATTGTAAAGGAACCTCTGGAAGGTCTAAACCAGCCAACACATGTAGAAATTCAGGTGCTGCTACTTATGTTCAAAGTTATGATAAGTTCTCAGCTCCCAGCATCGTATGTTGGCAGACATTTCATGGTGAGTGAGAGTTCAATTCTTCTTCATTTCACTTTATTTATGTTTGATTTAAGTACTTTGCTGGCATCTCCTAGTTACATGAACAATTTCATAAAATTTAGTTTTTAAAAATGACTACCAGCAGAATAGAGGGAAAAGGTTGTTTCGGTCATTTTAGCATAACTTGCAAAGATTTTCCAGTTGATTGTAAATTATTTTTCCATTTACTTATTTTATTTAATATGAAAAATGTTTTCTAGAAAAGTATTCTATGCAAAAACAAATAGCAACAGTTGTTCGTGTTGCTTGGAGTTAGGGCTTGCCGCATACGTTGTGAGGTGCTTTTGAATTTGATTTAGAGAACTGTGAGGCTAGTCGATTGGGCTTAACACCTGTTCATGGTTAGATTTGGATTTGAAAAATGCTAAATTTTTAAAGACTAGGTTTGTCCTACCCATAATTTTATTTGCAAATTGAAGCCCGTTACTCGAACTACAAACAGGCCCCTAATGAGTATATAAGACATGGTAGTGTGTTTGGACAGTACCATTTTTTTGTAACTGAAAAAATTTATAAGATTCATTTCATTTATTTCAAATAGAGGGCTGTACATCAAGCTTGTTAACACTTTTTCAAAATTTTCCATAAAATGCTGTGTATATTGTGTTAGTATTACATGCCATGGAGCCTTAATATACTGTGATTGTAAAACATTATTTCTAGTTATGGTAAACTATATATGTTCTTTATATGGAAAGTGTTTCATTATATTGAATATAAAGTTCTTAAGTAATTTGTAAGAGGATTTAATTTTGTGTTAGTATTACATGTCTTGGAGTCTTAATATACTTTGGTCATTGTAAAACATTATTTCTATTTATGGTAAATTATATATATGTTTTTATATGGAAAGTCATTATATTGAATATATAGTTCTTAAGTGATTTGTAAGAGGATTTAATCTTATGAGTTGAGAATATGAGTGACAGATCATTGTGCTACAAGTACTTTAAAATGTTCATGTTATAGGGTAATTGACTGGGCATTATTTGCTGAAAATCATCATCAGTGTTGCTTTCTATTTTGTTATTTTTTTTAATAATTAGCATGTGATACTTATGATTATGGAGATGGCAAGACTCATAATATTTAAGATTTGATGTCAAAATAAACGTTTATATTCATAAAATTAGCATTTCGAACTATTATGTTAGATGATGAGTGCATGGAGTTAGTCGAACTGTGATGTTAGTCTATAATTCGTCGTCTTAAGTTATAATCATGCATATAATCATTTGATTTGAGGCGACACTTATCTCATGCATAGGTAGTTAAGGTTCATTATTGCTTATATACTGATGTATTTCACGCATAAAATATATGGTATGTAATGGCCGTAACTAGTTATGTATGGAAGTAGATAATTACCAAGATAGATTCCATTAACTTGGATAAATAAGGAAGAGATGAAGAGATTTTATGTTACGTGGTTATTTTTGGTACACAAATCCTTGGTAAAGATAGTTAAGATTCATTAGAAAACGGTTCCTAGTCGGAATTGATTTTATCAAGAATTAGAATCATGATGAGAATATGTGGTCGAAACACATTAGGGTTTGGCTGAATCATAATGTTAACTGAGATTGGGATTTTACAGTAGAGGGATTTTTGTGCATGATAATGATGATCGATAGTCTATAAGATATTTAATTAGGTAATCAATTATGAACATTCACTTCTAAATAGGTAGTTGCTATTATGCTCTGCTAGGGAACACTGGAAATTTACGAGAATAAATGTGATTCAAGGATTTCGCAAATTGTGTTTTCTCACTTATTGCTGATTAGGTTAAGCTTAGAAAGTGACTCATAATTACTTCAATAATTAGTTAAATCGTTTAATTAATTGATTGGTGATAATTAGATTAAATTTGCTATTAAATTTACTAGGTCTCTAACATGTCATGAAGTTAATCCACATTAGGTTTATTTTTATTGTCTTAATTTGTATGAAAAAAATATTATAAGGGTTAAATGGTAATTTCATTTTGCATGAATGTCTCTTCATACAAATGGAAGACAAAAATACTACAATCTTGTCACAAGGTTAGTGCGCTTTTTGTCTCCCATTACCATTAGTTGTTGATGGAAAGATATGTAAGACTATATAAGAAAGAAGAAAAGCTTATAGAGATTTGATCTTCATTTAATTATACGTAAATTAAAGTGAGAGGTAAGAGAGTTAGAGAGAACATAAGGAGAAAAGAATAGTTCTTCATTTTTCTAATTCTACTTCTTTGAAAATGATTTTGGTATGCAAATTTGTCTTTGAGCAATCAAGTCCAAGATAACAGTAGGACCATAGTTTTCCGACTTTTTGGTGAGTTTTTGTGCTAACTATAGAGAGATTAATACCTTAAACACAGAGGAGAAGTTTGATTGGTAAAATTAGGTGCGGACCTACTAGAGGCATCGCAATTGAAGAATGAAAGAGGAATTTTGCGCTTTAAGAAGTCATTTGATAATCTCCTCTCCTTACATGTGTGTTATGCTCATAATTTAGTTGATTGTTTATTGTGAAAACCGCAAAAATAACTTTAAAAAAAATTAGTTTTAAAAAAATATTGCAAAAAATGTTTTTTAAAAAAATACTGTATAAAAGAAATTTTTTTCAAAAATATAGTGAGAGAATGGATAAGTTAAAACATAAAATCTTATATTTATAAAAATGTCATATTTTGATTACTTGTATGTTACGTATAACTAAATATAAGTATATTGAACTAAACATATAGAACTAAACATATGATAATTATATAATATTATTCTTTTGAGATATAACAGAGTTATCTACTTATATATAATATATAGATACATTTAAATAAATATATAACAGTTTTGTATCGTTATATGTTTATAATTACATATGTCTAAATATATAACAGCTGTATATTTTTATTTTTGTGAAATTTAACATATATATATTTATATGTAATATAAGTATATATAATTAAAAATATAATATTTATATACTGTTATATGCAATATATAATTATATATAACTAAACATGTAATATTAATATAATGTTATATTCAACGTATAACTATATATAATTAAACGTATGACAGTGATATACAGTTAACTTTTTGTTAAGTTGTTGCTAACTCCTTCAACAGGCTTGGCTCAAGGTTTTTATAGGGTTAGAGATAAGGTAAAGGTTGGATAGATTTAGGATAGACCTTATCGGGTAGGATGCGGTTGAAGGAAGTACAATCCTTCAAGGAGTTATCTGAAACAACACATCCATGTGGATATTCAATATGTCTGTGCTGATGTTCCCTTGGATTGGGTTGGGCTAGTGTCATGGGCTAGTTTTGCCCGAAGGTTACCATCGGGGGGTATATTTGTGCGAATAGACAGGAGAACCACATAGCTGGATCGAAGGCTTGGGCCTTTTCTCTCTAAATAGAGATATTTTTTTCATCAATTTTGGTCCTACTCTAAGTGGGCTTTTGTAAATTTTAAAGATGTCTTCATCCTCTGCCAGGTCGTTATCATTCTAATAACCCATTTCTTCTAATTCTATGAGTTTATCTAAAGAATCAACCTAAATCTGAAAGTGTAACTTGGTCTCATCATCGAATTTCAAGTTATGAAAATAGTTTTGTAAAAATAAAGTGCTAACACAAGTCCTTCAGAGAATATGAAAATTTTTAAGTTTTGAGGAATAATCACTTAGTAAACCCATTAATAACATTTAATTATATTATCTAAGATTAAAATAGAGTTGAATTGACCAAGGGATTGGCCAATAAAATATAAAATAAATATATATCTTATATCCATCATTATTTGCTTTTAGGTAGTTTAAGTATGTTTATTTTTTATTAATTTTTGGTTTTTAATAATCTAGGGAGTATAGAGTCTCAAAAGTCCAAGATAACACAGTACATAGCTTTGATTCCGCATGGAAGAAGAGACCATTCACCATTCATTATGTCATGAACGCCATTAGGAGTGGTGGTTCTGCCATTCCTTTTGGCGTTACCGCTAGAAGGACTGACATTACTATCACCCATTTATATTTTACACCATTCCTGGTTGAATCTTCTTCTACAGCTTAAAAAAAAAAAAAACTCCATAGCCAAGGTTAGGGGGTCCTTTATGCAGTCCAAATGATATTCTCCTTGTCAAGGTGGTGTCTTTTGTAGTTTTTAAGCATCATAAGTCTAAAAGTTTGCATCTTTCACATATTTTAACCATTTTTGTCTTCAAGTATATATTTTAACATATTAAAGGTCTATATGTGTCCATTTTTACCAAGTTTTACTTTTAACAAACTATCTTCTTACACAAACATGAGAAAAGAAGAATAAAGAGAAGAAAAAAAAATAGGAGAATAATAAGATAACACATAAAGACAAACAAAAACTTTAGACAAACAGAAAATATTTAAGGTAAATAATCAAAGTGACATAAACAAAAGGATTAGGACATGATGCTCTCATCGTTAGTTCCTTCGTTCTTTAAAAGAGATGAAATGGAAGGGAGGTTCACTAGAGATATGCCTTCTGCCCCTTCTGGGCTTCTTATTCTTCAACAGTACTGATGATAATAAGAATGAAGGGTATGGTTTTTGGTTTTTCTCTCTTGAAAGAAAGGAGAAAGTTTGTATATATTATAACTTCTTTTATTGTTGTAATAGGATACTGTAGAAGACCCATATGTGAAGCTTTAGGTTAACTCTTTGAATATTTTCTGAAAGGGGATTTTTTTTCTTTATGCTATTGACTGCTCTCTTATCAAACAAAATGCTAAATGAATCCCCACTAAAGGATGTCAAAAGATCCTTTTCAAAGTGCTCAATAGTCTATTTATAGAGACTACTAGTAGCGCTTCCTCAAGAAGTTAAGGATGATTGGCATGAATTTAAACTTGTGGTGCGAAGGTAAGAAAAAATGTGAGTAGACACCATCTGATAGCAACTTTAAGCCTACAACATAAGGAATAACGTATGCCAGTCCCTCTGGCGGCCACACCATACGGAATGGCGAGCACTCCAAGAAGGACTGCTGTGAGAAAATCCTATGCCACTCCTTATTCCATTCTTTATGATGAGCCTCTTTCAAGGAATAATTATATGCTACAACGGTTGTAGCAATAAATGCCTACAACAAGCTAATTGAATTTTTACACGTAGACTAAATATGATTCATATTTAGTCTACGTGTAAAAATTCAATTGGCTTGTTGTAGGCATTTATTGCTACAACCGTTGTAGCTTATAATTATTCCTCTTCAAGGCCCAAAACAATAATCTTACTTCCTTTTAAAGCCGAATAAGCTATTCTTTACGTCTTCTTTAGTTCATCGAAACCAAGGGAAAACCACAGTATCTACACTTTTATTTATGAATGTCTCATGCATGCTATAAATTGTCATTCCATCTTTATTATTATACTATTATTTATGAAAATCAAATTTTATAAGTGGGATTTTAAATAGGGTCAAATCGACTTATTTAAAAGTTGAAAACCTATTTCTCGAATCTATTTTATGATTTGTGTTGGTTATTTGAGCAAACATTTACCATAAAGAAAAAAAAAAGAGTTGTAGATATATATCTAGGAAGGCAAGCATAAGTTTGTTATTGAATGGAAGTGATTTATATACACCAAACTTAACAAAAAAAAAAAAGGCATAACAAACTCCTAAAAGAAATAACGTTAATAACAAGATATTTCCCTCTTTTTTTTTTACCACATATATTTTTCTATTTTATAGCAACAGTTATCATGACTAACTGTTACAAAGTCACAGGTTTTGTTGCATTGCCTGGCATAAAGGACACCACTTGTCTAATGTGAAATATCTCATTCTTTTACTGCACTTTATTTTTTTAAGATTTCAATTTCAATCTTTTGTGAAAAAAAAAATAAAGAAATAATATGACTGTTGAGTCAGTGAATTTGTTTACATTCCTAATACCAGAAATAATAAAGATCTAAAATTGTCTGACAATGTTTTACTTTTATATATTCACACAATTTCTCATAATATAATCAATTAATTGATGTGTACTAATTCTGCTGTTAATATTGGCCCAGAGTGTGTTATTAGAATAGTCATACTTTAACTTCAAATTAAAACTCAAGCAATACAATGCCGTAAAATAACTTACAATTATATATATATATATAATGTAAGTATTTATTTAAGCTTGCGAACTATTGAGTGGACCATTATAATCCTCCTATCTTACTCTTAATATATCAGAGTATTTAAGTGAAATTTTACTTGATAGCTCTAAGCAAAAATCTCCAATTTAAAATAGATGTTATTGCCTTTATATTATAAATAATTATTTTTATTAATTTTTTTATAGTCTAATTAGAATGTGATATAAAGCAGGGTTAGCTAACTGCCTATGTAAAAGTCTCGTTATAATTTTTATCTTATATCAATCAGGACATAATCAAATTTTACTCTCAAATTGTGCAAACACCTATTTACAGAAGATCAAGTTACTTTTCTTGTTTCATCTATACCATCAATCCATTCTTGTTTCTTTAGTACATGTTTGCAGGGACCTTTAGATGAAAGTACTTTTCTTGTTTGATCCAAACCACCCATTCCCGTTGCTTAAATACATGTTCACAAAGACCTCTTCATACATGTTAGGACTAAGATCCAATTTAGCCTCCCTATAGCTTTTGTGAACTAAATTTGTATTTTTTCTTTCAATTTAATCCAAATTACTCATTTTTTTAACGGAACTATTAAACTAGTTAACGATGGAATCTAATTTGAGCTTCGGTTGAATATTAGGGGCCAGCTTAAACTTGTTTTAAAAAAACTATTAACACAATATTTTTACAAATTATGTATTAAATAATTTTTTTTATATCAATAATTTACAGAAAAATGCTATAGAAATTAAGTTGTAACTGATCAAATAAAAGTAAAATAAGGATTTCAATAAATTTTGGGTAAAATGAAATTTTTAGTCTATAATAATTAATTTGTAATAATTATACATGTTAACAGTAAAAGTAAAAAATACCTCTCTTAATTTATCACAACTTGATCCTTTGAGAGCTGTCCTAATTTATAATATTAATAAATATTATTTATAATATTATAATTTATAATAATTTAATAATTTATAATTTAACAAATAATTTAATAATTTAAAATATCAAAAATTAAATAATATAAAATATATTAAAAATTAAAATTATTAAAATTTATTAATATTAATAAATTATTTTTAATATTATAATTATAATATTTTTAATATAAATTAATTTTGTCAATTCCTCAACTTTCTTACTGTTCAACCATCGACTGGCATCCAACAATGCCAGTCAACAAAAGCAACAACGTGTCACTGCCTACCCAGCCCAACTGATCACCGCATTGACATGCTAACCAGAAGCTCATCTTTTCTTTCTTTCAGTTTCCTTGTGTTAAATACATTCAATTGCAAAGAATTACCGAGAAGAGGTGGTGATATACATTCATTTGAATAAGGAACATAGAAGAATGGAAAAATGACAGTGATGAAAGTGCATAAAAGGGCTTTGAAGAAATGGAAAAATGAGACTGTTTGGGAAGTGAGAAAGTGTGAAAGAATTGAGACTTTCCGAGAAAGTTAAGGGATTAACAAAAATAATTAATATTAAAAAATTATGATAATGTATAATAATAAAAAATAATGTTTAATATTATAATTTATTAATATTAATAAATTTTAATAATTTTAATTTTTGACATATTTCTTATTATTTAATAATTATTTACTTTTTATTACAGTAAAATATTAAGATTTTTATTATTGGTTAAATTATAGATTATTAAATTATTATAAATTATAAACTTATAAAAATATTTATCAATATTATAAATAATTGATATTAAAATTATTATATTAATTTTTTTAAAAGTTCAAATTGGTTTAAGATTTTTAACCGATGTCCAAATTAAAATCTGCCGTTAACTAGTTTAATGATTCCATGAATTTTTTTTTATAAAAAAAAATACTAATTTAATTCAAAGAAAAAAAGCTATAAGAATGGGGGTGAATAGAAAATTCTAATTTAATTCACTACCTTGGTTCATACATGTTAATAAGGACCATAATTATGGCAATCATATGGTTAACTTTTAACATGCTTGGTGGGACCCCCTAAATTAGGGAAAATATTGCAGCAGATTGAAGTTGAAATATTACAAAATTATGTCTAATATTTTGACCATTTTTTGAATAAAAAATTAACTACTCGAAATAATTTACAATTTTTCTTTGTAAAATTGGGAAATTATCTTAACCAATTGGAAGCTATTTTAGGAGTACAATATGTCAAAATCCTATGTGGCAAATTATTGGAGGGGGGTGAATAGAAATTTAAAATTTGGAGCAATCTTACACTCAATAAATTAAATTAAGTGATAAATAAAGTAATATGTTAAAGAGAGCAAGGATAAAATGAGCTTAACCAAGTTTTTATAGTGGTTCAAAGTAATATACTTCTCTCAACATCACCACTTGAAATTCCACTAGTTCAAAAAACATTGTTCCCAACTGCTATAATATTTAGAATCTAGTAATTCCTCCCTTAGTTAAACTTTGGAATTTGACCCTTAGTTTTATTTTAGGATTTCGCTCTTACAATAGTTTGATTTCGAGATTTTGCCCTTAATTTACACTAACTTATTTGTAAAAAGAGTTATAACCACGCAAGACTATTACATGAAAAGAAAAGCTCACAGGATAATAGGAATGAGGCTCTCTAGCTTTTTACAATAAAATATTCAATAGAATGTTTTATGAATACCAAAAAGTTTTCTTAAGAGAAAAGTACATAATAGGCACTTTTAGACGTAATGAGAAATGTAGCTCTTTCATTTTTTTTTTTTCCTTTTTTACTTGGCAAAGGTCTCTAAAAGTTTTTCAAAAGTATCCCTTTTGTTAGAGCATCCCTCCTTTTGTAGCCTTGAACTTCTAGTCTTAAAAAAAATTATTTTCTAACATTTAAGGTACACATAATAATTGGTAACTCTTCTACAGATTTTGTAAGTTACTGTCGGTAACAATGTTCTTGTCTTTTTGCGAATCTTGCCTTAGTAACAATCTTCGAACTTGTGAACATCCATTACATTCCTTTAGTTTGAAATCATTTTCAGCTTGAATTCCTTTAAATGGCGTTTCCATTAATTAAGCGAATAGGCATTACATTTTTTTTTTCTAAATTTCCTTTCACCTTAAGTTTATCTACATAGATGTTCCCGATGCATCCCAGTTAACCCTAACAAGTATACTAATCGTATCAATAATATAGATTCATGAATCCAAAAATCATCCCACTAAAATCAAAGTTTAAAAGCCACTTATTACATTGAAACATTGTTATCTGAGGAATAATAATTGAGTGAAAGAATTGAAAGTAAATTTCAAACTAAATTAAATTTGCAGAAAATTTAATAAAATTCAATAAATCAAGAACAAATCAATTAATAAAAATATATTAGAGCTCATAATCCTCTTAAACTTGAATAGATATCAATATTGATCATGATATCTAAATTAATAATGGTAGGTCGATTCTAAAGCCTTGTTAACTTTATTCAGAAATATAACCTTTCAAATGAACACTGAACTCTTATTCAGACATTTCAATATTAATTCGCATAGCAATCAAACCCAATCTATTTGACCTTAGGTTAATTTCAGATTATCTATTCAAATAAATTCTCAATCAATCTGTTATACAAAATCCTAACAATCGTGAATTTAAATTTTATTGATCTTCAATCTTAACTTCTCTATTCAACACATCATGAACGAATTAATAAATAAAAAATAACAAACCCAAGCATTAAGAATAATGAATTTGTATAAATCAACTCAAATCTCATGAATCAAATACAATACCCTTTCATAGTTTAAGGTCCATATTTTCTCTAACAAAAGAATTCTACTCTACTGATAAAACAATAAAACTAAAACTAAAATTAAAATAAACATGATGAAAATAAAGCAAACTCTAAATTTGTAGCTTCATCTTGAGCTTGATATCCTTTCCAATGAAATTTTTTCTTTCAAGGAAGAAGAAGAAGAAAGTTTTCCAACATAGAACAACTCAAGAACAAACACAGTGTTTAAACAAGGGTAAATGAGAAAATATTCTAAATAAGAGTTCCAAGTGAAAAAGAAAAGAATAAAATAGAATCCTAGTGATTTAAAGAATCTAAAATTCTATAGTAAATCATGCATGACTATGCATCGGCTTGTGCAATGAACTCTGAACTAGAAAATTCTGGTATCTACATGCATGACCATTTGCATACCTATACAATTGCTTGTGCATCTCTCTGATCATTCGTTTTTAGCTCAACTTTTTCTTATATTTTCCTAAAATCATTTACAAAATAAACAAATAAATCTAAATAGCCAATTCAACAAAAAAAAAACTGAAAAAGTAAATAAAACTAACAAAAACTAATGCAAATACTATCTTAATTGTGTATAAAATACACAATTATTAACCACCCCACACTTAGCTCTTTGCTTGTCCTTGAGTAAAGCCAAAAACTAAACCAAAATTGAAAGATCATCTGAATGCAATAAAAATAAAAAAAACTTCTAATTTCAAAAAAAAGGTCTCATACTCAAATTCAATCATCAAAACTCCATAGAAATTCTATTAAAAGAAAGTCAGAGAATAAACAGATTATATTGATATAGGATAAAAACTCTATTCATTCATAAGCCTACCATAATTGCAATTCGCTAACATTGTTGCTCTCAAATTTTCAAAATTGACCCCCATTCTTTATTTGTTATTATTTTTTATAGTTGTTGCATTATGCTTCCTTCTTTCTATTTCAATTTGCAACTTTCTCTTGTCGCAATTACTTTTTACTTGTAACTATCACCTTCAGAAAGTGCGTTGCTCATGTCCCTTAATATATTTATATGAATTTTAGCTAGAAAAATGGAGCAATATCTAACTCAGCTTGCAACTTTCTCTCATCGCAGTTACTTTTTACTTTTGACCACCACCTTCAGAAAGTACCTTGCTCATGTTTCTTGACATATTTATATGAATTTTAGCTAGAATAATGGAGCAATAATCAACTCATATCCTAACTAGCCTTTGGCCTGAGAATTGACATGGGGTGCATGAAGATCCCTAGTTATTATGCTTAGATAGGATAGTAAAGTTCATAAATCACAATAGGTTTTTAGTATTTATTTTTATTTTTATTTTTATTTTTTTTCAAGAGTCAATTCAGGAAGAACAAGAAATATAAGAGCTATTGCAAAGCAAAACTATTACTACTTATAATATTCACAAAGTTAAATCCTATATCAACATAATACTAGGATTTCTAGAACTTTCAAATAATTTGAATCTTATGAACTAAACATAAAATCTGTCAAATATACTAAACCCATGAAATTGAAAGAAGAAGTCTCAACTATTATATCAAGATTCTTAAACAAAAAGGGTTTAACTATAACACCCTTATACCTTATATACGTATAATATATATATCCAGTATATGTAAAATATGCGTATAAAATATAAAAATGTCACAACCCAATTTAGCAAAAATTTTCACATTTAAAATTTAAATTCTCAAATACTTTAAAATGTATATTTAAATGATAAATAAAATATTTATTATTAACTATAGGTTTCAAAATAGTATTTTATCTGAAAATCTCTGAAAAAAATTCACCAAAGTTTTTTCTAATTTGGATATTCCAAAGTTTCAACAAAACACAACCTGTATAAAAACACTTCCAATAAATAATAATTCACCATTTTACCAATACTTCTTAATCATCTCCCATTTTTTCTCAAAATATTTATACTTATACACACACACACACACACACACACACATATATATATATATATATCAAAACACATGTTCACAACTCACATTATATAATTTGTCCAAAGAGTCTTTATATTCTACAATATACACTTTAAAAATATAAATATAATATACATAATATCAAAGTGTACTATAACATAAAATATATACATGATGGCAACTGACTTGATTTTGTAGTAGCAAAAATTAGCTCAAGTCTAGACTCAACCAAGTCTAGCAGAGCTCTCTGAATCTACCGGATTACCCCTATCACCTGCGCGATGAATTATAATCGCGCTAAGATAAAAGTCTGTCAGTACAAATTTTGATAATAATAAAATTTAAATACAATGTCAATGCTTAATGCTTTTATGCTATGTTACAATATGGCATCCAAGCTCACTTTTAAACATATTCTTACATCATTCAATAATTCACATAAAAACAAATACAAGCATAAGCCCAAAGGATCTAATATGCCATTCAAATTTTAGAGTTATTGTTTTGGTCCAAATTTATACCATGTGTCTAGGCCTAAAGACAAATCATAGTAATGCTCAAAAGCTAGACCCGAAGGCAAATATTATAGTGACTCCAAGCATCTAGCCCCGAAGGCAAATCAAAATAATGCTCAAAAGCTAACCCCGAAGGAAAATAGTGAGGATAACCTCATAGGCATACCGCCAAATACAAAACTCTCAAAATTGAATAACATACTAGACACACAATTATTTTAATATTTTCATCATTCTCATTTTTTCATAATTAACTAGGCTCATTGCCTTTTTTTCTCATTGCCAATTAGGCACATTGCCTCATTTTCTCATTTTTCTCATTTTATATCAATATCAATTCATTTCATTTCATCATATCTCAATATATCATCACAATGTACCACATTCCACATCAAAATCACATTACCCAAACACTTTGGCCTATTTTCACATAATTTACATTTTATGCAATTTAGACATTAACAATGGCTTTTCACAATTCATTTAATGCATACATAACAAATCACACATCATAGCACAATACTCATGCATGTTCAATGTATCAAGTAGCTTAATATATTTTTCAATTAAAATGTGTTAAGCCCAATTTAATGTCAATCTATCTAATTTATCAAAAATTTTTACTTACCTTAGAAAGCGCTCAAAAGCAAGCTCATAATCTCCCTTCAACCTTCACTTCCAACTTGCCCTTCAACACTAAGGTTGGGCAATTCACCTCTCCTTAATGCCTATTTCAAATATGAATAAATACCATTATTTAAAATTACATTTTAAGATATTTAAGATATAAAACCTTAAGTAAACTTCACTCTAACAAATTTCTCAAAATTTAGCCTAACATTACTTTAACATTGAAAATCCATTTTAATCCACTCAAATTGGTGTTTTAAGTTTATTTATATCATTATAAACATATTATAACATGTTTTAATCATTTACATTAATTAAATACATGCTTTTGTTCAAAATATTAAAATGGCATAACCTTCTCCAATGAAGGTTCTTCATTCCAACTCATTCTAATTATGAGTCCAATCTTATTTTCATTACTTATATCATTGAATAACATGATTTAAATATTAAAATCAAACAATTCACCATTCTTTAAAAATTTCCTTTCCAAAATCCTAAATTCAACACTACCTTATTCAAACTCTCACCAAACTTAACCAACCAACTCCATTATTTGACTTTAAAATTCTTGTTTATGCATTAAAACAACACATTTGAAATCAATTTGCATAATTAAAATACAAGAATTCAAAAGTCCATATGCTTCATAACCCTAAATTCTCTATATTAAAACAACTCAACTCAAACTCAATCATTTCTTCAATCCAACTTAAAATTCATTAATAACTCATCAAAATAACTTCATGCATACACAAACAAGCAATTAAGTCATGTTACAACAAAAAAACCCAAACTTCACATATTCTTAATTTCTCATAAAGCTTAGAAATTCAGTAAGAAAGCTTACCATTTAGAGAAAAATCATCCAAAACTTCACTTGAATCCTTGAAATCTCTTCAATTTTTGATGCTTAGAAGAAGAAGAAATCTCTACTCCCTTGGCTATGAAGGTCATGCATAAAGAAGAAGAAGAAGAAAGAAGAGCTTTTATTCTTAAATTTGACTTTTTTTTTTCTTTCTTTTCATTTAATAGCCATATATATATTATTATATTACTTTAATTAATTATTTAATTATTTAAAAATTCTAATTTATTTCTTCCATTCAATATTAATTTCTTTTTAATTTAATTTATAAATTTAATTATTATTATTTTATTAATTATTTAATTAATTAATATTTACTAAATATCTAACTTCCCATCATTTTTCACTACCCAAAATTATTTTAATTTTGATTTATTTTAAAACTTCAATTTTCCAACTTCCACTAAAAAATATTTTAATTAATTAATTAATTAATTATTGATTGATTTTATAAATCATAATTTACCTCTTTCATTCATAAATAATTTTTTTAATTATTTAAATAATTTTAATTTCTAAAGTATATTTATAAAAATACCACTTAACTTTGACTTTTCTTTTAAAAATATTGACTTTTTGTTGACTTTTTATATGATATGTATATTTCATGTATATTTCACATATACATTCCACTTTTTCATTTAAAATCCTTCTACTTTCCATTTAAATTATTTATTTAATTTATTTAATTTAATTTTTTAAAAAATTACGGGTGTTATAATTTTCTCTCTCTTAAATAATTTCGTCATCGAAATTATTCAGTACGGTAATAAATCATCTAAACCAAAATAAAATCTTAAAATCTCATATGAAATTAATCATCTCATCAAATCATTATTTCATCAAATCACATAATTTCTCTTCTACCCCTTAGAGTCTTTCTCAATTACCTTTTCACAAATTCATAACTCATCATTATACTTTCTATTTAATTAAACAATCACAATAGATTATCATATCATCAATTGAATTGTCATTAGACAAAATTAGTTTATCTCTTTAATATGTATGCATTATAATGTTACACTCAAGTTATTTTATCACTTCATTATCTTAAAAATATATTTTCATAACCTTAAATATAAAGGTTACTAACTTATATCTTAACACTGACTATACAATCATCACATTCAGTTTCAAAATTATATCTCTATTTAATTTCTCCTTACTTATATTTATAAATAGTTATCTTTAAAAATGACAAATAATAACAATTCCTAATTCTCAATTAACATGTATTAACACAATAATCTTCTACACATCCTCATCTTCATCTTACTCGCTAAACCATTACCATGTATTAACTCAATATCATCAGTATACAACAACAAAATCTTATTTCCTTAATAAGATTCATTCTCACAAGTTATTCATCAATCCAAAATATACATATATTCCAATCATAATATAGTTAACATATTTTTCTTATAATCATTTACAACTAATATATCTTAACTCCTTTCATAACCATATACATTTCAAAATATTACATCATATACATTATCACATATCTCTCATAATTTAATACAATTATATATTTTTTGAATCTCAATAATTACTTGTAAACCTACCACATTCTAGATTAATTGATTCAACTATCATCATATGACCATCACAGCCTTATTCTATTTTAATCAACCTTTAGCTTATTTTAAATTCATCATTCTGCTTCGAATCATGACCTAACTCTATTTGATCAAACTTATTCTTAAATCTTAATTCTCTTTGGACCCATCATTACAAATAATATTTATTTTCCCTAGTCTCACTCACTTTAAACATTATTTTCATCAACTTATTCATATTATACCATTTTCAAACACATTCAATATAACCCTTGCTCACATTTCATAATTCCTCTCATTATCATTTTCTCACATTTCATATAGTTACCATATTTACATAATCATTTTCCTTATACACCATTTATAGCTCATCATATTTTCACAATTTCTTCTGTTTTTATACTGTCTATAGTCATAAATAAATTTCAAATATAACGTTATGAGTCCAACTATACCAACCATAAATATTGCTTGTATCTCATGAAGCAAAACTATCAATCTCTCCAAATGTATTTCACAGTCGTGTCATCTCAAAGCCACACCCGTGGGTTATAAATAAACACTATCTGCACTATAACGTTTTCTCAAATAGTTCTTATCTTACCGCTACGTCAATGACTCGATGGTCACACACCCGTGGCATCTCAAAATCACACATTTACTCTCTAAACTTTTACTAAATGAAAAGTTAACGCATATCAACTCTGTTTTACAACAGTTTACCCTTATTCACTTGTTTTTCATTAGCCTCAGCACATGATCCAACAACATTATCATCAACAACTCATATATATATCCATTCACATACCAATTCTATAATATCATTCAATAAAACTCCATTTTCAATCTTAGAATCCATTTACCAATAATTATGCCAAAATAAATAAATTCCAAGTTTAAACTTTCATAAATAAACTAACAAACTTATATCAATATACTTACATTAAGTTTCATTCAATAGCACTTATCTTTAAATAGATTTTATGTAATGCCCTGAAATTTTTAACTATGAATTTTTCTATAATAAGTGCATATGTAATAAGTGGTTTCTTTGGAGTGTTATATATTTGTTTGGAGTGTTTGAAATATATATAAAGTGGTATATGCTTTTAGGACTGTTTTGAGAGAATTTTCCAAAGTGACAGAAGTTATTTATTTGACACGGGCGTGTCAATGAGAAGACACGATCATGTGTCTTGAATTAAATTTAGAAATTCAGTTTTGAAGGTTAAGTACATGATATAAATGATATAAGTAGAAAATGGTAAATAGTAGATTTTAAAATTTACTAAGAAAATTATTTTTATGATTTTACGGGACTAAAAATTAAATTAGAGTCAAAGATTAAGAGGAAGGGTGCATCATAGTTAAAATGAGATCACCCTCACTTGATAGAACTTATTATATATATACATGTGTGTGTGTGTGGAATGTTCTCCCATCTTCTTCCATTCTCCACGCCTCTCATCACCATCACCACCAAAACTTCTTCTTTCTTCTTCTTTTCATTGATTTAAGTAAGATTTAAGAGAGAATCACATATAGATATAAGTTTTTAGAAGAGTAAGCTAGAAAAGGTGAGATTATCAACAAGTAATCAAAAGGAAAGAAGAAAGAAATGGATTTTTGGAAAGAGGTATGTGCTTATATATTTTAGTTTGCAAATATTTGGATTTCTTTGAATTTAGATGTTTGAATTAGTTGATTGAATCACTCAAAATGAGTTATTTCTTAAAGTACTTGATATGGACTCTTTCTATGTCAAAAATTTTATTTTGAATCTTGTTTATCATAGATTTTGAATATGTGTATGTTTTATGGAGTTTAATGTACAAATTACATAATTTTAGGATGCCATGGGCATGGCTGTTGAGTGCCACGACTATGGGCCTTGGATCGAGTCTGTTTTCTTAAAAATGTTTGAAGAAATAGTATTTTTTTATATGCCACGGGCGTGGCTCTTGAATGCCACGACCGTGGGTGTGTCCAAATGTGTTTGACAACCTCGTTTTGTATCCCAAGAGAGTGGGGTTGAGTTGCCATGGTCGTGGGGTATTTTATGGCATACAAACATAGTATGAGGCTTGTATATTTGTGTTTCTTACTCTTGTGTTGAGAATTCATGTATATGTGTTAAAAATGTTAAAAGTGTAGAAATTGATAAGCGTGTATTAAGTATATACAATGTTAAATGTGGAGAGTTAATATTGGATAAAGAGTCTAAAGATTAGAGGAAAGTGATTATTTATAACGCGTCAAGCAAATATGTTTCTAATGAAAGATGGATTTGGAAAGTATAAGGTTTGGAAGATTTAGAGTTAAAGGATTTGATATCTTGAAAGTAAGGTTATGTTTATGATACTTTGGTTTATTAAATTGTTAAATATTTAAGTTGGAAGTGATTTGTCTTTAATAGCCAAGTGGCTATCTAAAGTATACTACTTAGGAAAATTGGAATGATGAACCAATTATTTATTAATTAAAAGTATAAGTGGAGCTAAATGGTTAATCCACTAAAGGAAAACTTTGAAGTTAAGTAAATTGTGTTTAAAGTTATGTGTAAAGTGTTTATATAGTTATGTGGTTAAATTATGCGAAAATAAGATGATAAAGAGTATGAGGAATGAAAGTATTATTGATTGATAATCAAGACTTGAATTTAGTTATATAGTTGAAGAAAATGTTATATAATTATTTATTTGCTTTAGTAAATGTAATCTTCATGGGAAAATTAATATATGTTCTTTGATGATCAAAATGTTCTTCAATGATTAAAATAAGTGAATAGTTGGAGAAAGATTAAAAGATAATTGTATGTGAATAGTGAATTTTATATTACTTATCCAAGAGGATAAGATGATTTGAGAAATAATATAAGAAGAAGGATGTAAGAATAGTGGATTTTATAATTCAGAGTGCGAGTTAAGGAAAATTAAGAGAATAATAAAGTGATTAGTTGATCTGTGGAAATTCATGTGGTAAAGGTATACAAGTCATTACCTTGTGTATAGTTGATAGCAATATCATTTGATAATTTAAAATGATTTATTGATTATATATATAAGTGTTTAGAGCATTAAATCATAGAGATTGATAAATCACTGTTATACCAAATGATATGGAGAGCAAGACAAGGAAAGTAAGAAATATAGGTAAGAAGTGATTGAGTGATGAAAATAAGAATATGAAATATACATATTATATATTCATCATATACTTGATTGTAATATTATTTGGTGATTGAAGACAAGTCATAGAGTGTATATAGAAATGTTAAAGAGTTGATAAATGTTGATTAATAATAATAGAAAGAAAGGAATTGATAATGTGAAAAGAAAAGAATCTAGTGAGGTTCGAAAATAGCCTTCTAGTGAAATGATATCTCAAGGATCAAGTTAGTAGTATATATATTTATATTTGTATTTAAGAAAGTAAGCATTATATTACAAGAAATTAGTAAAAGGTTGAAATATGAAAATGCACTGCTAGTGAAATGCATATATATATATATTGATATATATAAGTGTGTTAAATGTGTGTATACAAATCTTAAAGTGAAATAATAGTTCATAGGTTCTTATTATGTTCAAGAAAGAACTAAATAAATAGAAGTGAAAATCTATTTAGTTTCATTACTGCAGTGGAAATGTGAAAATAAATTGAAAGATAATAATTGAGGAATAGACAAAATTAGTTAAATTAATTGGGTACAAATGTTATGTAAATACATATGGTTGTTCATATGATAATGTGTTTCAAATAATTATTCATAAATGTTTATAACCTATAACTTTACAGTGATAAACGAACAAATTAAAGAAGAAGTGTTTTATAATAATAAATAGTATATATAAAGAATTCATTTGAGATGGTGAAATAAACATATATAGCCCGCTTATACTGATGCTAAATATAGTTTCTAGGTTGAATGGCTAGCCAGAGGGTGGATAACTATAGTGACAGTGGGCACTCTGTGCAATAGAGGGCACCCTTTTGTGTCCCAATGATATTGGCATCTAAGCCATTAGTGGACGCTTTGCGTCATAGAGGATCTTTGGTCCCATTTTTATAGTGGGCCTTTGGCCATATACTTACAGTGGATATTTATTTGCCACCAGTAACCTGTTATCTTGACATAGGCTTTACAACTCAGTATATGAGGGCAAGAAAATATAAGTGAATTTGATGTTATGCATATTGAAAGAAATATGAAACAATATTATAAGTCAATTATTTAAAATTGACTTAATGTGTTTCTATGAGAAAGTGATTGATAATGTATATAATAACACTTCGAACGAAATTGCTAAAGCACTGAATGAAATGGCTATATTCAAAATATTGAATTAATCAATAATTTTTTAAGTGTTATAATAATTGAAAGTGCATATAGTGATGATTGAAGCAAAGTTTACCAAACTATAGTACTAAATCAAGGTGCTAAAGTTATAAAATTAAACGTATATGTCCTATATGTGAATATGAGAAGCGAGACTTACTGAATAACATAGTTAGTGTAATAACAGTAATGTTAACAAATGCAAAAGTAAGTCTTAAATGAAATAGTTTAATAAAGGTAAAGTGAAAATACCGAAAATGTAATATAGCATGATTGATTTTTATAAAGTTAAAATTATTATTTTGTGTAATCAAAATATTGCGTTAGTTTGTTATTGAGAATATTTGATTTATTGAAATGTTTTGTTAAAATTGATTTTTATTACTATATTTTTTTATACATATTTTCTTTAATATTAAGTGGTAAAATATATATTACATAAGCACTACTAAGCTATTGGCTTAGCATGTTAGAATGTTTCTGATACATAGGTTTAATGGAATGAAGGAAGTTGAGGGTTTATAGTGAAGATTTTCAGAACTAATGGTAATGCAACGAATAATTCATATATATATATAAATTGTTTATAGAATTGATGTATTGTTTAGTATAATTGATAATATTATAACATTGTACAAGTTTGTAAGCATAGTTAAAATATTTGTATTTAGAGACTTAATGACCTCAAAATCTTACCATAATTGATATATATTATATTGTGAACTATTAAGTTTATAGTAGACTCTTTGATACATGAATAGAGATAATTTTATCTGGAGTTGTTAAAGTTGGATTGAATGTTGGAAAAAGAAAACAAATGGAATGTTATGTGAAGGGTTATTATCTTATATTTGAAAATTTTTATTTAGTGACAAATTTAAAGGAAATTTTATCATTAATTTAATCAAACTGTTATTAATATTTCTTGAATAAAGAATACTAAATGGTTACAATATATATAGTATATTAAGTGACATTTTCTAAAAGTTTTATATGAGAATTATCAAAGGATGTTACATTTTGTACTCCCCTATTTAGTAAACATTGATTATTCGATCATAATTTCTATTTACTTAATCTAGTATTTTTTTTTCTTTACAAAATCATGAATATACATACTTTTACAACATAAATTAACAATCAATGCCATACTTGACTCCACTATAATTGAACACTAATAGTTACTTTCTGCATAATTAACTATCAAATTACTATCATCATTCATCATTATTACTAGCCATATAATCTTTTACTCTTCCTCTTATAAATATTCTTAATCATTTTTATAATGTCCAACGTAAAGATCAATAATAAATATTAACTCATAACTTACCTATATCCAATGTAGATATAGTTCCTACTTCTCCCAACATACAATTAATTTCCAAATCCATACTTCTAATCATTAATTAATTACAAGTTATTATCTATTATTAAGTATTTAAATAGCATTAAACTAACCATTTATATGGTACGAATCAATTCAAAATTTCATTCAAAAACTCAGCCGTGTCAAATTAATATCGCATCGATGTATTTTAAATTATTTCTATCATTAGCTTTCAAATTCTTTGATAATCTAATATCAATTATAAATACTCCCATAATTTAGTCCATATATTTTAATTATTTCATCCGCCTTAAATCAATTGGATCATGTCTTGATTAGTCAATCAACTACCATTCATAAAATAAATTAAAGAGTCATTTATTATACAATATCTTATATATATTGTTAAATCTTTACATTCACCTTAAATATTTCAAAAATACATTTATTGCCCTTTCTCATAATATTCATCTCCACATAGCGCATCAATGAACACATTTCAATCATGCAACCGAATATGGATTATATATATAACCTCAATTTACTTTAACTTAATAATCCATTTGCATAAATTATATTTTAATTGCTCAATGTAATGAATAATATTTAAATTCTTACTTAGTCATAGTCAATCTTGACTTAATCAATACTATACATCATATTAATAAATCCTTAATATATTTTCATAATAAATAATTCACTATCATATACCATTTATCTCTTTAATTTAATTATGAACTCTTTGTTCTAATTTATTAAAAATTTCATATTCCTTCTTCCTACTTCTACACATCCATCTATATATATATATATTCATAATTTTCTTTATTCATTTATCACCTGAAATTAATTTTTTACCCACTTACACGAATCTGCTTAACTTTCTCACTTTCATGTCAAGCTTACTTTTAAAATTTTAATTCCTTACCAATTCTATATAAAAGATTATAAACTTTTAACCATGTGTTCCTGACACACATATGAACTTATATTAAAATTTTATATTTTTCCAATATGATTTACTATATTTAAAAATTAAGTCTTCTAAATTCACAGAATATGTCTCTTTAATAATTTCTCTGGCAGTAACTAGTTATCCATTTGTTTCAGGTATCAAACCTTAATAGCAATTCATGAAATTTTGACCATATGTTTTAAGAATACATATGATATTATGTATAAATTGTTAGATTTTTCTAGGTTGGTTTGCCATGGTTTTTAAATATGTTTATCAATTTCTACAGATTCTGAGTTGCTGGAATTGCTCCAACAATCCGTGTTCTTCTATTTTTCTTAATTAGTATTTCATTTGTAAAAATTATAAAATTTTATACATTAGATTCTAACATATAGAAAAACTCCCATTAAATTGAAAGCTCATCTAACGTTCCTAGATTTATCCAAAAATTCGAACAATATCACTTTATAGCACACATAGAATTTTCTGTAACTATAATGCTTATCTCTCAAACTTTTTATTTCATATCTTAAATTATTTCCTAGATTATTTTTCTTAATTTCACTTATTCATCAATTGAATCAGCTATGAATCTTAATTTCAAATAAAAGTTTCAAAAATTCTTAATCCATAATCTCTAGAATGACGCTTTCACTGCGCCACTCTGATCTATACAACCTAGACGCCATCTCAACTCATATCCATTATATCAAATAGACATTACCACATCAGGGATCAAATAAAATGTTAGTGCCAAAGTATATATCACAATTTAAAACTATATTTAAAATCCTCATTTTCTCTCTCTAACAACCCACCTAGGTCAAGAAACACCCTTGTACCCTATATACGTATAATACATACACCCAATATATGTAAAATATGCATATAAAATATAAGAATGTCACAACCTAGTTTAGCAAAAATTTTCAAATTTCAAATTTAAATTCTCTAATACTTTAAAATGTATATTTAAATGATAAATATAATATTTATTATTAAATACAGGTTCCAAAATAGTTTTATCTGTAATTTAGATATCCTAAAGTTTCAACAAAATACAATCTACATAAAAACACTCCCAATAAATAATAATTCACCATTTCACCAATACTTTTCAATCATCTCTCAATTTTCTCAAAACAATTATACTAATATATATATATATATATATATATATCAAAACACATGTTCACAACCTACATTGTACAATTTTTCTAAAGAGTCTTTATATTCTACACTATACACTTTAAAACATAAACATAATATACACAATATCAAAATGTACTATAACATAAAATATATACATGATGGCAACTGCCTTGCTCTTGTAGTAGCAAAAATTAGCTCAAGTCTAGACCCAACCAGGTCTAGCAGAACTCTTCGGATCTACCGGATCACCTCTGTCACCTGCGCGATGAATTACAATCGCCCTAAGCTAAAAGCCTAGCGGTACAAACTTTGATAATAATAAAACTTAAATACAATGTCAATGTTTAATGCTTTTGTGCTATGTCACAATGTGGCATCCAAGCTCACTTTTAAATATATTCTTACATCATTCAATAATTCACATAAAACAAGCATGGGCCTAAAGGATTTAATATGCCATTCAAATTTCAGAGTTACTATTTTGGTCCAAATTGACACCATATGTCTAGCCCTGAAGGCAAATCATAGTAATGCTCAAAAGCTAGCGTCGAAGGCAAATATCACAGTGATGCCAAGCGTCTAGCCCCGAAGGCAAATTAAAGTATTGCTCAAAAATTAGCACCGAAGGCAAATAATGAGGATAACCACATAGGCATGCCGCCAAACACAGAACTCTGGAAATTGAATAATATACTAGGCACATAATTATTTCACTATTTCCATCATCAATTTCTTTCTCATTTTTCCATAATTAACTAGGCTCATTGCCTTTTTTTCTCATTACCAATTAGGTACATTTCCTCATTTCCTCTTTTTATATCAATGTCAATTCATTTCATTTCATCATATCTCAATATATCATCACAATGTATCACATTCCATATCAAGATCACATTGCCCAAATACTTTGGGCCATTTTCACATAATTCATATTTTATGCAATTTAGCCATTAAAAATGGCTTTTCACAATGCATGCATAACAAATCATATATCATAGCACAATGTTCATGCATGTTCAATGTATCAAGTAGCTTAATATATTTTTCAACCAAAATGTGTTAAGCCCAATTTAATGCCAATCTATCTAATTTACCAAAAGTTTTTACTTACCTTAGAAAAAACTCAAAAGTAAGCTCATAATCTCCCTCCAACCTTCACTTTCAACTTTCCCTTCAACACTAAGGTTGGGCAATTCACCTCTCCTTAATGCCTATTTCAAATGTGAACAAATACCATTTTTTAAAATCACATTTTAAGGTATTTTAGACATAAAACCTTAAGTAAACCTCACTCCAACAAATTTTCCAAAATTTAGCCTAACATTATTTTAACATTGAAAATCCATTTTAATCCACTCAAATTGGTGTTTTAAGTTTATTTATATTATTACTAACATATTATAATATGTGTAACACCCCTTCCCAACCTACATATGTAAGCTGAGTAGAGGCGCCACACTAACCTAATGTTGCTACCAATTTTACTTAGTCAAATTTTAGTTCCGATTTTTACAAAATTTTTGCCATAGTTTCGCCTAAAAGTTGAGTCCCAAGTGTCGACAAAACCGATTTTTTTTTTCTTATTTTCAAAAACATTTTACACAAACCAATGCAAACAAAATCATTCTCAGTACACTCCCAATAAATCCCCCTTGTAACCTCAACTACAACCTGCAAAAAGGATTTACACTTCTAGTACAACATAAAATAAAGGTTTTGTGACAACCCCCATATTTAAATATTACACAGCGGAAGTTATAAAATATTTACATATTTATAAATTCATATACATCAAAACTCAAGTTTTACAACACATAAAATTTATAAATGATTGGCAAGTCTGCTCTGATCTTTAAGCTCCCAAAATGGATTCTTCAAGGTCTACTCTCACTAGGTCTTGATGAACTCTCGGGTTCAACTCTATCCACTCTACTACCTGCGCGATTAAACACTATCGCGCTAAGCCAACGGCTTAGTAAGATAAAACATGCTAATAGTATGCTTTAATGCAATACAATGCCACATATGCTATTGATAAGATCAACATTATAAATATAAAGTTAACACATAATTATGCATTTCACAAATCATAGTCATATGAGCATACCACATTTCAACATCTTTCCACATTCAACATTACTCAATAACCAACATCTTATTTCATTAACTCATAACATTATTTAGGACATTCATATAACCTTGACACCTATGGGCCCAACAAGTGTTTAATACGATATTCAGAGTTCAGAGTTACTGCTTTGGTTCATAGTCACAATTCTCATAGTGTAACAGACCCAGTCTCTTGGACCATCAACTCAACACATTTGAGGAGATCCTCAACCCGGCAAGACTGTTACAAATCATATATTTCATATTCACAATTCTCATAGTGTAACAGACCCAGTCTCTTGGACCATCAACTCAACACATTTGAGGAGATCCTCAACCCGGCAAGACTGTTACCTTTCATCATTTCTTAGGCATGCCACCCAAATCCAGAACTCTGAAACTGAATAACATATTAAACAAACAATTCATTTATTATATACTTACCATTTCCATTCTCAAATTCTCATCACATTTAGGCAAACATGCCTTCTTTCTTTCAATATCATCATCTTAGCCAATAACAATGGCTTCACATTTCATTTCACAATATAACATCTCATTATTCAAGTATATATATATATATATCTCATCCATGATCACATTATATTTCACATAGCATCATTCATAAATATCAACATTTCATTCCACATTACTCATGAAACACATTACCATTCACAATGCACAACATAACATTGTTCAATCTCAACAATGCAATTAGGGCAAAGAACAATTGATTATAACATTCATTGATTCAAGTGTGTTTAACGTGTTTAGGGTTAGGTTTAAGGACCAACCTACCTTTGGAGAACCAAAGCAATGCAAGAAGAACAAAGAATTAAAACCCTAACCATAAATAGTACATTCTGGTTTTTAAACTCCATTTTATCCTTATTTTGAAAAATTGTATAAAATAATCTACTTGACTAAAAATTCTAAAATTTTTACAGAATTTAGTTTTGTATCTTAAAATCATCCCTTTAAAATTTCAGATCAAACTGAACACAAAATCTTGGTCAAATAGTTCACCTAACCAGACTGCCCCAATTGCCCTGCATCTTGGCAGCAGTTCTGAACTTTGTGAATTCCATAAATCAAATTCAATCAACGTGATTCCAAATTATTTTTCTCAAATACTAGACTCACTAAGCAACAACATATCCAAAATTCAATTGAATATGATTTTTCTACATTTTATTAAAAATCCCGAAATATAGCTGTCCCAGTTAAGGTACTTGCTGGAACAGGTCTAATGAAAATAATCTTTCTAAACTCATAACCATTCCAAAATCGAATCAACATATTTTTCAGTCATTCTAGACTCATAGAGGAACAACATATCAAAAATTCACTTCAAGAACATTTTTCTAAAATTAATTAAAAATCATACAAGTCACAGCCTTTACTAATCCTAAAACAGAAACAATTTCACTAAACACCAATCTTACTCTTCCATCACCAACACCAACCCAACTTCTCATCTATCAAGCAAAATCAATACTTACAATCATACCATAAGCAACTTAATCATACCACTTCAAAAGAATTGAAGAAATTAGAGAAAAGATCTTACCTTAGTTAAAAACTTCTTAAATCAACACTTGAACACTTAATCTTTCTTCAATTTAAGCTTGAAATTATCAAAACCATCACTTGTCTCTTTCTTTCTCTTTGGCTATGGAGGGCCGGCCATCAACAAGAAGAAGAAGAAGAAATGAAGAAGAAAACACAAGTCAAACCTTCTTTAAATATCCACCATGTGATTTTATCCAAGCAATTACCAAAGTGCCCTCATTCACATAATTATCTTTTTGTCTTATATGTGCCCAATTAAGTAATTTACCAATCTCAAATAAATATCTTCTCTTGCATTGACCAAGCCTTTTGACCACTTTATATGTCATATATATTAACATATACACAACATATAAATTTGTCTCTAAACCCTATTTCTTCCCAAAATACATATACATATACTTTCTCTTCTCAATTTCTTTTCTCTTACAATTTAACACATATATTCAATCCAATATATAACAATAACAACAACAACAATATGCAAAACTTCTAGGGCATAAATGAGGATATTACAATATGTTTTTAATCATTTACATTAATTAAATACATGATTTTTGTTCAAAATCCTAAAATGACATAACCTTCACCAACGAAGGTTCTTCATTCCAACTTATTCTAATTATCAATCCAATCTTATTTCCATCACTTATATCATTAAATAACATGATTTAATTATTAAAATCAAACAATTCATCATTCTTTCAAAATTCCCTTTCTAAAACCCTAAATTCAACACTACCTTATTCAAACTCTCATCAAACTTAACCAATTCCATTATTTGACTTTTAAATTCTTGTTTATGTATTAAACAACACATTTAAAATCAATTTGCACAATTAAAATATAAGAATTCAAAAGTCCATATGCTCCATAACCCTAAATTCTCTCTTTAAGCAACTCAACTCAAACTCAATCATTTCTTCAATCCAACTTAAAAATCATTAATAACTCATCAAAATAACATCATACATACCTAAACAAGAAATTAAGTCATGCTACAACAAAGAAAACTCAAACTTCACATATTCTCAATTTCTATAAAGCTTAGAAATTTAGTAAGAAAGCTTACTAATTACAGAAAAATCACCCAAAACTTCACCTGAATCCTTGAAATCTCTCCATTTTTTGATGCTTGAAAGAAGAAAAAATCTTTGCTCCCTTGGCTACTGAGGTCACGCATAAAGAAGAAGAAGAAAAAATAAGAGCTTTTGTTATTAAATTTGACTTTTTTTCTTTCTTTTTCATGTAATAGCCATACATAAATATATATTATTATATTACTTTAATTAATTATTTAATTATTTAAAAATTATAATTTCTTTCTTCCATTCAATATTAATTTCTTTTTTATTTAACTTATAAATTTTATTATTATTATTTTATTAATTATTCAATTAATTAATATTTACTAAATATCTAAGTTCCCATTATTTTTCACTACCTAAAATTATTTTAATTATGATTTATTTTAAAACTTCAATTTTCTATCTTCCACTCAAAAATATTTTATTTTAATTAATTAATTATTTATTTATTTTAAAAATCATAATTTACCTCTTCCATTCATAAATAATTTTTTTAAATTATTTAAATAATTTTAATTTTCAAAGTATATTTACAAAAATGCAACTTGACTTTGACTTTTTTTTAAAAATATTGACTTTTAGTTGACTTTTTTTATGATATGTATATTTCATGTATATTTCACATATACATTTCACTTTTTCATTTAAAATAATTCCACTTTCCATTTAAATCATTTATTTAATTTAATTTTTAAAAAAATTACGGGTGTTACATTAATAATTTAACTACAAGCATAAGTTTCATAAGCCAAAGACTAAGTATAAATATGAATACAATTTTCAAACACTAAACCCTACCCGCACTTTTAATTAGAAATTAGCATTGTTCTTAATGCAAACAAAGAAAACCAAAGGAGATAATAAAAAAAAATTAAAAGAAGCAGAAAAGTATAGAATACTTCCTTGAAAATTTTGTGAAGACAATAATCATACAATCACATCTAGTGCAATGGGATGAGTGTTCTTGGTTGTCCTCCTCCATATAATCATCCAATTTTTGCTCAATCCTATCCAGCAATCACCATGGCTACGAAGGATACCTAAAAGCTCATCATATTTGGCATTTATATTGATATTTAATAATTCAATGGAAGCCCAAGATAAGCTCAATTGTCACTGGTGAGGAAGAGGCATTTGGGACATTGTATAATTAGACTTTTTTATTTTAAGAGAAAAAATTAAATTTTAATTATTTTTTATAAATCAACTGCATGGGAATGCAATTTCCCATGTGAATTTTGGCCTACAAATCCCAATTCTATCATATTTGGCATGCTTAAGTGCATGGCATGCAATTGCCTATGCCAATATCTGTAATCTTTGCACATTCTAGCCTCCTTGTATATGACCATATGCACGGTCGTGCAAGTGGTTATGCAATTCTCGACCAAAAATTACTCTTCTAATCACACCTTGCATGGTCAAGTGCATGATCATGCAAGTTTCATCCCTCTTTTTCCTACTACGTCTGTATTTGCATGATCAAGTGTATGACCTTATAGACGCCCATGCATTCTTCTGCCCTTCCTTCTTTGTCATGACAATCACCTCTAAAATCCTGTCAAGCAAGAGAAAAAACTTATTTAAGCTAATTTAAAATCTCTTAAACTAAAAAACATAGAGTCAACCCCACACTTAAACAATATTATAACAATTATCATTTGGATAAATGCATTAGTATGAGGCCTTAACCTAACGCAGATTCAACTCTTTAAAATGGAGCTAAAATGATCATTTGGACTTCATCTCACACAAAATAACTACATACAGTCTCTACTCAATTTGGTCAGGACGGGGTTTAAAAATTATTGAAATACCCCAATTTTTGATGTACTTTGGAATAGTAATTATGGGAGAGTATATTGGTGTAATGGATGTTGCGCTCAAATTAACTCTACCACAAAGCGTCACTCGCAAGTATACGAGGTAGCTGTAGCAAAGGTGATCGCCCCAAGGTCGTCTCACAAGGAAGCTAAAGTAGCTAATTGATTATCAGATTAAAAGTAACAAGTAATGAATAAATTTAAATTGCTAACTAATGAAAAAGTTTAATTGAAGTTTAAAACAATAAAAGTAAACAAGAGCTGATGTTTTGATTCACTTGATAAAAGGGTCTAGGGTTTGCACTTCTCTACTACTGATATGTATGAACGGTTATTCCTCTTAACTAATTTAATTTCAAAGATTAAATCTCAAACAACTTAATTAATTGAGTCAAGGAAATAAGCTCTCGCATTCAAACCTCTTACAACTAATCTTATTATAATTGAAACAATCTTTTTAATAGGTTATATCTCTAATTCACCTAAGTTCCTAATTGAATTGTTCCAGTATTAGACTTCATCTCTCAATCCATCATCTAATACCTAAAACACATAATTGGTGGCCAGTCAATTATATATTAACAATTTTCCATTCAATCAAGGCTAAAGAAATTATTAGCTGAGAGAATAACCAATTCATACAATCATAGCAGATCTATACAAACCCTAGACTAGATCAAATTAGTTCATGATGCAATCAAACATACTCATCCCATTAATATTCAAAGAAATCAAGTTAGACATGATAATATCCATTAATACAATTTCAATGAAAATAAAGAGAATAAGTTCGAAAACAAAACCAAGTTACACACTCCTTGAAGCTCTGAAGAATCTCTTGATCAAATCTTGCAAGAAGGATGAATCAATGGCTAGAACAATCTAATCTAAGCTAAAGTAATCAAAAGTGTAATCAAAATTAGAGAAAACAATTGTCAAAACCCTAAGCTCACTCTCAGACGGCTGAAACTCTTCTCCAAATCGTCAACAGTCCCTCAAACCCTAGCTTCTTTTTCCTTTTATATGAATCGTCCGTTTAAAATCCGCTGCGTGTTTGGTTCATGAGGGACACGGCCAAGTCAGAAGTGACTTGGCCGTGTGAGTGCTTTTTGGAGGGACATGGCCAGTGACTTGGCCGTGTCCCTTGCATGTGTCACCTACTGCTTGCTTCTCTTCTTTTTCTTCTTTGGTTGAGTGACACGGCCAGTTGGAGGTTGACTTGGCCGTGTTGGACCCTTTTGGAGGGACACGGCCAGTGACTTGGCCGTGTCCCTTGCCTGTGTTTGCCTCTATGAAATTTAGTCTTCTTTTCCTTTGGAACCAAGTGAGACACGGCCAAGTGGGTGTGACTTGGCCATGTCTGGGCTTCATTGGAGGGACACGGCCACTGACTTGGCCGTGTCCCTTGCTTGTGTCGTCTACTGTGACCTGCTCTTCCTTTTTAGCTTGGTATGGGACACGACCAGTGACTTGGCCGTGTCCTCTGCCTGTGTCAGCTACTGCCCTTTTCTCCTTCAATTTGCTTCCTTGCCTTTTTTAACCTAACACAAAACTCAAAACAAACTTTAAACAAGAAGTAAATAGACAATAACCAACAAAACATAAACACAATCCTAAAAACTAGAACAAAAACGACATAAACACTGAAATAGACTAAAACTACCAAAATTAATGAAAACACTAAAAAAACCGATAAAAACTAACAAAATACCTAAATAAAACAATAATTATCATAATAAACAAGACACAAAACTATAACAAAAACTAATAAAACAACTACCCCACACTTAAAACTTTGCTTGTCCTCAAGCAAATTCACATGGCATAAATTAAAAACTCAAACAACCTTAACTATAATTCCAGCATATAAGATGAAATCCTTTAAGACACAGCATAAATAATTTGCAATTTTACTTCAATCAAAGATTTTCTTAACTCATTCATAATCCAGACATACAAATCTTATCTCTCATCTAAGTGTTTCACTCGATTTCAAAAGTTAATCACTCAAACCACTCATGATTGCATACTACCATAAACTTGCTTAATTATCCAATCTCCCTCACTGATTTTCTCAAGAAATAATCCGAAGGTCTTTTATTTGGATGCAATGGGGCTAAGGTGAAGGTGTGAGAAAAGACATTTAAGCTGGAGCATCAAGAAATGGAGTATCTAAATTAGACACTACTCTTGCTAAGGTACTCATAACTCCCTCAAATGGCATACTCACAATCCATTAATACTTCACATACTTGCATACTCAAAGAAAAATACACGAGCCGACATTCCTCTTTTGATAACCAATGCTAGAACATATTTGACTTTTGTATATATATATATCTCTTTTTTTTATTTTTTTTTATTTTCTCTTTTTCTTTTTCTTTTATTATATTTTATATATTTTTTAATACATATATATACAAAATATAACATTGCATAGATCATCTAGCTTAACATGTAAAGGAAAAGAATAGTCAACTCTTAATCAAATACAAAGTGCAAAGTATGCATTTCACCCTAAAATAGCAATACCAAAAATTTATTTATTTATTATTTTTTTTATTGCTTACCCCACACTTTGAAATAAACCACCCTATTGTCATATAATAAGAACTCCATTCTTAATGCAGGTATGATGATAATAAGAGAAAGTTGAGCCGTGAATTATGTTGATCAAACAAGAAAAGGTCAAAGGCTCAACTTGGCTTACTAAGGAATTCAATATTAAGGGAGGTCTTTTTAAGCTAAAGGGCTAACCTAATTTGCCTTCATCATTTTAAAACTTGAGATTAAATCATAATGTGAGTTCAATTAGTATGCAAAAGCAAACTCTAGAGATGCAAAATCATGAAGGTGCACACTTAAGAAAAGAAAATCACTTGAAAATAATATCAAATTATGAGGCTCAAAACTCACACAGGTGGGTTCACAAAGATTTATATGTCATGAATTGCAGAATGTGAAAATTGATCCTGAATGAATTCAAATGCTCATTTCTATGCTGATACTAAAGTCTCAACTATAATGCCAAAATCACAGAAAAGATCAATAAGATTTCAACAATTATGCCATGCACAACAAACACAATAAGCAAAACAAGACAAACAAAACAAAAATTAAAGGAAAACTTAAAGAGTACCCCACACTTTAAAATTTACATTGTCCTCAATGGAAAACAAGAATAATAAATAAAAAGATTTAAAGGACAACCTGTCTTCCATCGTACCTGGTGAGGCAAAATCCTAGCTTTCCATCACAAACACAAAAGTTCAAACACAAAAGTACAATATATAAAAATAAAATATCCAAATATGAAACGTTAACATTAAAACAAAAATGAAAAATTATAACAAAAATACACTAAACAAAATAAAGCAAGGAACTCAAAATCTATGGAAAAGGCGGGCATGAAGATGATGCAGCCGAGGGATGGAGACTCAAGATCTTCGCAAGGTTGCTATTAATCTGTTCTAACTGCTGTAAGACCTCAGCATGGTTACGGTCCACCTTGCTATCCAGTCGATCCACTTTGCCCTCCAGGGCCTCAATCCTCAGAAGTACCTCTTGATTTTTTGAAACCGGAGCATCCTCATCTAGGTCAAGAGAATCCGAGTCGGACTCCTCTTGGACCCATGCTCTCTTCTGCCTGTCCCCCGATGCTTCAGGCTCATCTGAAGGCATCACATAAGTCCCTCTCCTACGCACCACCATGTGCATCTTCTCAAGTGTAGCTAAATCCAAAGAGTCATTACCCGAAATTCTAGTCATGCGACTAGTACTCGGGTCAAAATCCTCAACAATGGCTACTGCTAACGTGGTAATCAACCCTCCAACACAAATTGCCCCCCTCCTTTTATTAGCCATAGTATTAAAAATATCGGCTAACCAATAGCCGGCACTAACATGCATTGAATTCAAAGCACAATCCAGGAAAAATAGTTCACTCGATTCAACCACACCCGGGCTCTCCTTCTGAGCAAAGAATCCGCAAGACATAAACCTATGCAAGTACCTCAAAGTGGAATTTCTTAATTTAGATGCCTTGGCCGATTTGGCCACATAAGTACCCGAGCCTAAAGCTCCCCAAGCAAATTGTTGTTTAAATTCTTTGGGTACCGACCTTTCCCCATGCTGATGAAAACCATATATATCATTTAACTGGTCAATATTAAGCACAAATGATTTACCCAGCAATTTAAACATCATTCTAGTGCAGATTTTCTTATCATTTCTTTCAACCTTGAGAGATGTCAAAAATTCTAAAGTAAGCTCTTCAAACTGCAAAGGTCTCAAGGAGACTAGAGTCTCCCACCCAAGAATTTGCACATATCGATCAAAATTAGTCTTAATTTGCAGGGCATCAAGAGATTCACCATTAACATACCTTGTCGGGAAAAAACCCCGAGCCAAAAGACTTGCTCTCTTCGAAGATAAAGATGATGAAGAGGAAGAAGCTCCTTCGGTTGTAGGCCTCTTCGTCTTGCGGTGTGAAACAGTCTTAGTTCTCGGCATCCTTAGAAATCTGAAAATTCAAACCCAAAACTTGATTAAATCAAAATTATATGATCAAAGAAGAAGTTTTAAGTGATTATCTCTAAATTTGGTGAAGAAATTTGATGTTTAAAGGAAGATTTGGAGTTTTGAATCACAAGCTATGAATTTTGCGATACAGAGAGCGAGAGAGCGAGAGAGACAAAGAACAGGAAATTAGGGATCTAATGGAAAGAAACTGGGCAAAATCGGGTTTTTTAAAGTGTAAAAATGAGGGACACGGCCAGGTTATGGGCAACACGGTCGTGTCATGTGATTTTTGAGGGACACGACCAGTGACTTGGCCGTGTCCCATGCCTGTGTTAGCTACTGACTAGAGGTGCAAAATACAAAAGCAAAAATCAATTTTTGGTGATGACTTGGCCGTGTCCAGTGACACGGCCAAGTCCTTTGGCCGTGTCACTCACTGTGACAATTTGCAAAATCAACAAAAGAAGAGAGTTTTCATGAGACTTGACCGTGTCCCATGTGACACGGCCAAGGGACATGGCCAAGTTCCTTGGCCGTGTCACTCTCTGCCACTTTTTAACTTTTTTTTATTTTTTTTATTTTTTATTTTATATCACCAATTATCAACGAAATTGCAACCTCTTCTTCGATGAACCTGAAACACATTAGAAAAATGAAAACCGATCAAAGCACCCATTCCATTTATTTAGACTAAACATAAAATCAAAACTTGCTAAATTTAAAATTTACAACTATGAAGAATAAATGCAAACCGATGGGTTGCCTCCCATTTAGTGCTTCTTTAATGTCATATAGCTGGACATCATGCAAGGCCTAAGGGTCATGGATCAAAGTGCTGTCAATGATCCTCACTTCCTGCAATCCTTCATTGTATGGCTTAACTCTCTGTCCATTCACTTTAAAAGTCTCACTTATTTTAGAGTTAAGTAATTTAATGGCACCAGAAGGATACACCTGAGTTATCTCGAAAGGACCACTCCATCGAGACTTGAGTTTACCTGGAAAAAGATGGAGTCAAGAGTTAAAAAATAAAACTTTCATACCTGGACTCAATGTCTTTCGCACTATAATTCTATCATGAAGTGCTTTAGTGCGATCCTTGTAAATTCTCGAGCTCTCATAAGCCTCATTCCTCAGCTCATCTAACTCAGAAATTTGCAGAAATCTTTCTCTCTTCGCTTTATCCAAGTCCAAATTCAGAGTCTTGATTGCCCAATACGCTCTGTGCTCCAACTCCACTGGTAAGTGACAAGCTTTTCCAAACACCAATCGATATGGACTCATACCTAGAGGAGTTTTGAAAGCAGTCCGATATGCCCATAGTGCATCATGCAATCTGTTTGCCCAATCTTTCCTTGATGTGTTGACTGTTTTCTCCAGAATTCCTTTTAGCTGCTTGTTTGATGTTTCCACTTGTCCAGAAGTCTGTGGATGGTATGGGGTTGCCACTTTGTGCTTCACACCAGATTTGTGCATTAACTTCTCAAAAAGCCTGTTGCAAAAATGGCTCCCCTCATCACTGACTATCACCCTTGGCATACCAAATCTGCTAAGAATATTTTCCTTCACAAATTTCACAACTACATTAGCATCATTAGTACGGGTGGGGATTGCCTCCACCCATTTGGAAACATAGTCAACAGCAACTAAAATATATTCAAAACCAAAAGACTTGGGAAAAGGACCCATGAAGTCTATTCCCCACACATCAAACAGTTCAACAACAATATATGATTTAAGAGGCATTTCATTCCTCCTCCCAATGTTACCTACTCTTTGGCAACGATCACAGTGCTTACAATACTCTTGAGCATCTTTAAATAAAGTAGGCCAGTAAAAACCACTTTTTAGCACCTTTTCTACAGTCTTTCTTCCTCCAAAATGACCCCCACAGTGAGGGTCATGACAAAATTGAAGAACACTCAGTTGTTCTTCCTCAGATACACACCTGCGAACTATCTCATCTTTGCATATCCGGAATAGATAAGGTTCATCCCAAAAATAAAACTTACTCAAGTGTAAAAACCTTTTCTTTTCCTGAAATGACATGTTAGTACGCAATATACCACAGGCAAGATAGTTAGCAATATCTGCAAACCAAGGTGCATCAAATACCACAAAAAGCTGCTCATCAGGAAATGCTTCTAAATTTTTATGAATGCTATCGGATGCAAGATTTTCACTAAAGTAGGGTAATCTGGATAAATGATCAGCAACAACATTCTCACTACCCTTAGTATCCTTGATTTGGAAATCAAATTCTTGCAATAACAACACCCATCTAATTAAGCGCGGTTTAGCATGTTGTTTTGTTAAAAGATATTTAAGAGCTGCATGGTCAGAATGCACAATAATTTTTGACCCAATTAAATAAGCTCTAAATTTGTCTAAAGCAAAAACAACAGCTAACATTTCCTTTTCAGTTGTGGTGTAGTTCATTTGTGCACTATTCAGAGTCAAGCTAGCATAATATATTACTCTCAAGTATTTATCAACCCTTTGCCCAAGAACAGCTCCTACTGCATGATTAGAGGCATCACACATGATTTCAAAAGGTAAAGACCAAACAGGAGCTACAATCACTGGTGCACTAGTCAATTTTTCCTTAAGGGAATTAAAAGCTTGCATGCATTGTGCTGTAAATTCAAATGGAACATCTTTCCCCAACAAATGGCACAATGGTTGGCTTATTTTGGAAAAATCCTTAATAAACCTCCTGTAAAATCCTACATGCCCTAGAATTCTTATTCCCTTAACAGAGGTAGGTGGGGGTAACTTAGCAATCAATTCAATTTTAGCCTTATCCACCTCAATCCCTTTACTTGACACCACATGACCTAAGACAATGCCCTGAGTAACCATAAAATGACTCTTTTCCCAACTTGAAGTGAGGTTACATTCAATGCATCTCTCAAGCACACGAACAAGTTTATTGAGGCAATTATCAAAAGAATTACCAAAAACAGAAAAGTCATCCATAAATACCTCAATAAAATCATCTATCATGTCAGAGAAGATAGACATCATGCATCTCTGAAAAGTTGCAGGTGCATTTCACAAGCCAAAGGGCATACGTCGAAATGCATAAGTCCCAAAAGGACAAGTAAAGGTTGTCTTGGACTGATCCTCTGGAGCTATTGGCACCTGATAGTAACCTGAAAGGCCATCCAGAAAACAATAATGTGAGTGCCCAGAAAGTTTATCTAACATCTGATCAATAAAAGGAAGAGGGAAATGATCTTTCTTTGTAGCATTGTTCAACTTCCTATAATCGATGCACATTCTCCACCCAGTAGTAGTCCTAGTAGGAACCAATTCATTATTCTCATTTCTTACCACAGTGATTCCAGATTTCTTAGGAACTACATGCACTGGGCTCACCCACTCACTATTAGCTATTGGGTAAATTACTCCTTCATCCAGCAATTTGAGCACTTCTTTCTTAACCACTTCACTCATATTCGGGTTAAGGCGCCTTTGAGTCTCCCTCACAGGTTTAGCTCCCTCTTCTAAAGTGATCTATGCATGCACATGAAAGGGCTAATACCCTTGATGTCACTCAATCCCCATCCTATTACTCTCTTCAATCTTTTAAGCTCACTCACTAACCTTATCTCCTCCTCTTCACTAAGTTCACTAGATATTATCACAGGCAAGGTATTGTGATCTCCTAAAAACACATATTTCAGGTTCTTAGGTAACTCTTTCAGCTCTAACTCTAGTGAGGGGTTCTTCTCTTCTTTTTCAATGGGGGAAAGTTCAAAAATTGGGTCCTCCTTAAGCTCCTCTATTTCAGCACCCTCTAAAGTCTCAAGGCAACTGGCTATTTCTGCATCAAAAATATCCACATCACTCTCTAAGGTCAATGCCAGCTCCAATTTATCAGAGGAACCTGTCTGCAAGAAAACATCTGAAACAACTGCATCAACACAATCAATGAAAGAACAATCCTCATATAAAGCAGTTGTAGGAATAAGAGAAGTGTTAAAAATAAAAAATTCCACAGTTTGTCCCAAAACAGTCATTGATAATTTTTCATTTTTAACATCTATCAAAGTGTTGGTAGTCGCCATAAAAGGCCTACCCAGCAGAATGGTGTGTGCAGATGGTGAAGAATTACTTACTTTCATGTCAAGAACAATGAAATCCACAGGTACTATCAAACCACCAACTTTAACTAACACATCTTCTATAACCCCTTTCGGGAATCTAAGAGATCTATCAGCTAATTGCAGCACCATTTTTGTTGGTTTAAGTTCCCCTAGTTCTAAATCAAGGTACACAGAATAAGGCATTAAATTCACACTGGCTCCTAAATCACACATGCCATCAGTACCCTTTCCATTCCCCATAGTAATTTGAATAATAAAACTTCCAGGATCCTTTAGCTTAGGAGGTAATTTATGCAGCAAAACAGCACTAGCTACCTCAGAAACTATCACCTTTTCATTCGGCTCATACCTCTTTTTCTTGGTATTCAGTTCTTTGAAGAATTTAGCATAAGCCGGCATGTTCTTAATTGCTTCAAGTAAGGGTAAGTTAATACTTACCTTAGACAGCATGTTGAAGATATCTGAAAATTGCTTATCTTTTTTATCATCCTTCAACCTGCTGGGGAATGGTATAGGTGGCCGGTATGGATTGCTTGCCTTGTGCAAATCTGCTGTAGGGGACTTCTCCATTGATCTTTCTTCAGCACCTTTGTTCTCTAGTTCTCCTTCCTTTTTATTCTCTTGCTTACCTGCATTCACAGAATTATTTTCAACATTGTTATTAATTACCTTGCCACTCCTAAGAATAGTCACTGCTTGTGCCTGCTCAGGTTGACTTGGGAACTTCCCCTTTTGTTGAATCTGCATCTGTTGAGCAAGTTGCCCCACTTGGGTCTCTACCTTCTTAAAAGATGCTTCTAGGGAATCCAGCCTCTTGTTGTTCATCTCTTGATTTTTAGCACTGACTTGGATAAAAGCCTGTAAACTTTCCTCCAAACTATCTCTCTTAAGCTGACCTTGATTTGAGGATTGACCATGCTGTTGGTTTTGTCTCTGGAGCAAATGGAAAGGTTGTTGAGCATTATTTGTTGTCCAGGAAAAATTGGGGTGACTCCTCCAACCAGGATTGTAAGTGTTGGAGTAAGGGTCATTCCTGGCTCTTGGTTGAAATCCTCCCATAGCATTAACTTGCTCAGCTTCATTCCCAAAAGACTCATATGCAGAGGGGCATATATTTGCTCCATGCCCAAATGTCCCACAGATTCCACACACTTCTTGAGTAGATGAAGAAATATTGTTCTTCATGTTTAGCATCTGAACCTGCCTTGTCAACTCAGCTATTTGACTAACCATTTCAGTATTGGCTTCCAATTGATTCACCCCTTTACTTCTTCCCCTTACACTCTTTTGTTGAGAATTAGCTCCCAACATCTCAAAGATCTTATAAGTCTCATCAGCTGTCTTTTCTCCCATGGCTCCCCCAGCTGCATTATCAACAGTGTTCTAAAATTACTGGGTTAGACCATCATAGAAAAACTGATTAAGGAGTTGAAGTGGGTAGTGATGATGCGGACACTGGATCAATAGCATCTTAAATCTGTCCCAACCCTCATGAAATGGCTCTCCTTCAAATTGAGAGAATGTAGCAATCTTCCCTCTCAACTCAGCTGTCTTTTGGTGTGAATAGAACTTGCCCATGAACTTGTTATAAACTTGCTCCCAAGTTGTCAGTGAATTTTCAGACAACATCATGAGCCAGCTCTTTGCCCTATCCTTCAAAGTATAAGGGAAACATCTCATCCTCAACTGATCTTCTGTTAGTCCTCCCAAAGGAAAAGTGTTGAGGGTGGAGTAGAAATCCCGAATAAAGTTCAAAGGATCTTCATTTGGAACTCCATAGAATGATGGCAGCATGTTGTAATGAATGTTCTTCAACTCATAGTTCCTTGCTGCATCTGTCAACCTTATACAAGATGTGGAAGTCCCAATGACAGGTTTAGCAAAATCTCTCATGGTTCTTTGTCTTTTTTCAGCCATTTTAACTAATTGTGCAGAATCTGACTCAAATTCAGAAGTGTCCTCCTCTATATCAAATCCGGTGTAGAGCTCAAACTCTTCTCTGCTCCTTTTCACCCTTTGAATTTCTGGAATGAATGGATGTAGCTCTCCTTCGAGTGATCTCCTGCCTTGCATAAACAAAATTTTCTAGAAAAAGAAACAATTAAAAGCAAAAGACAAAATAAAATAAAATGAAAATAGTGAAAAATAATCTAAAATATTTTTGCCTAATAAAAAATTTCGCTAATTAGCTTCCCCGGCAGCGGCGCCAAAAACTTGTTGCGCTCGAATTAACTCTATCACAAGGCGTCACTCGCAAGTATACGAGGTAGCTGTAGCAAAGGTGATCGCCCCAAGGTCATCTCACAAGGAAGCTAAAGTAGCTAATTGATTATCAGATTAAAAGTAATAAGTAATGAATAAATTTAAATTGCTAACTAATGAAAAAGTTTAATTGAAGTTTAAAACAATAAAAGTAAACAAGAGCTGATGTTTTGATTCACTTGATAAAAGGGTCTAGGGTTTGCACTTCTCTACTACTGATATGTATGAACGGTTATTCCTCTTAACTAATTTAATTTCAAAGATTAAATCTCAAACAACTTAATTAATTGAGTCAAGGAAATAAGCTCTCGCATTCAAACCTCTTACGACTAATCTTGTTATAATTGAAACAATCTTTTTAATAGGTTATATCTATAATTCACCTAAGTTCCTAATTGAATTGTTCCAGTATTAGACTTCATCTCTCAATCCATCATCTAATACCTAAAACACATAATTGGTGGCCAGTCAATTATATATTAACAATTTTCCATTCAATCAAGGCTAAAGAAATTATTAGCTGAGAGAATAACCAATTCATACAATCATAGCAGATCCATACAAACCCTAGACTAGATCAAATTAGTTCATGATGCAATCAAACATACTCATCTCATTAATATTCAAAGAAATCAAGTTAGACATGATAATATCCTTTAATACAATTTCAATGAAAATAAAGAGAATAAGTTCGAAAACAAAACCAAGTTACACACTCCTTGAAGCTCTGAAGAATCTCTTGATCAAATCTTGCAAGAAGGATGAATCAATGGCTAGAACAATCTAATCTAAGCTAAAGTAATCAAAAGTGTAATCAAAATTAGAGAAAACAATTGTCAAAACCCTAAGCTCACTCTCAGACTGCTGAAACTCTTCTCCAAATCGTCAATAGTCCCTCAAACCCTAGCTTCTTTTTCCTTTTATATGAATCGTCCGTTTAAAATCCACTGCGTGTTTGGTTCATGAGGGACACGGCCAAGTCAGAAGTGACTTGGCCGTGTGAGTGCTTTTTGCAGGGACATGGCTAGTGACTTGGCCGTGTCCCTTGCATGTGTCACCTACTGCTTGCTTCTCTTCTTTTTCTTCTTTGGTTGAGTGACACGGCCAGTTGGAGGTTGACTTGGCCGTGTTAGACCCTTTTGGAGGGACACGGCCAGTGACTTGGCCGTGTTCCTTGCCTGTGTTTGCCTCTATGAAATTTAGTCTTCTTTTCCTTTGGAATCAAGTGAGACACGGCCAAGTGGGTGTGACTTGGCCTTGTCTGGGCTTCATTGGAGGGACATGGCCACTGACTTGGCCGTGTCCCTTGCTTGTGTCGTCTACTGTGACCTGCTCTTCCTTTTTAGCTTGGTATGGGACACGGCCAGTGACTTGGCCGTGTCCTCTGCCTGTGTAAGCTACTGCCCTTTTCTCCTTCAATTTTCTTCCTTGCCTTTTTTAACCTAACACAAAACTCAAAACAAACTTTAAACAAGAAGTAAATAGACAATAACCAACAAAACATAAACACAATCCTAAAAACTAGAACAAAAACGACATAAACACTGAAATAGACTAAAACTACCAAAATTAATGAAAACACTAAACAAACCGATAAAAACTAACAAAATACCTAAATAAAACTATAATTATCATAATAAACAAGACACAAAACTATAACAAAAACTAATAAAACAATGGATAGAGAAAATATAAGATAAATATGTATGATAGATGTAATATATATGTATATGTTATATATATATGTATATGTTATATATATACGTGAAATATATTTGAAATAAATATGTCATATATATGACATATACATATACCAAACATATGCAACACATATAAAAGAATTATATATATATATATATAAGGATGGAAAGGAAGAGAAGTTTATTCTTTCTTCTTCTTCTTGTTCCTTTATAGTGAAATAGAGAGAGAGGGATGAGAAGAGAGGGAGTTGTTCTTATTTACACTAAGAATTAAAGAAATTTCAAGGATTCAAGTGAAGTTTTTGAGGATTCTTTATTAATTGGTAAGTTCTTTATCAATTTTGCAATCTCTTGGAATACTATGGAAGAATATGATTTGGGAAAATTGGGAGTTGTGTATTAGCATGTTTTAATGGCTTATTTGGGTATGTATGAAGTTGTTGTGAGTAGTTAATGATGATTTTTAAGGTAGGAGGAAAGAGAAGAGATTTTGTTTCTTTCTTTCTTCTTTGAAAGTGCTATGAGAGAAAGTGATGATTGATTGAATAAGATAATAGTTATGATATGTTGGAGTTATATAAGTGTTGAATTGATGGGTGAATTATGGATATAAACTAAGATGATGATTAAGGATGTTGTAGTATTGAGTTTGGAATGATTGTGTTCATATAGTTGAGAGTTTGAAATACAGAACTTTGCCTGTCATGGCCAATGACACGGCCATGTTGTTGGGCTTGTCAACGGTGCTGAGTTTAACGTTGATGACACGACCATTAACACAACCATATCTTTGAGCGTGTCATAGGTACTGTGAGATAAGATAATTGACACGGCCATTAACACATCCGTGCTGTTGGGCGTGTCAAAGTTTCTATGAGACCAAATGAATGACACAGGCAGTGACACACCCATGTCATTGGACATGTCAATGCTTCTGTATGAGTGAGTTATTGACACAGTCATTAACACGCCCGTGTTGTTGGGCGTGTCACTTGAGAATAACTCTTTTCTTTGTTTTTCATTTACAATCCCTATTTAAATAATTTGATGTTGAGAATGCCTTAGAATGTGATATTAAATAGTTATTTTTTTTTATCACATTTGGTATAGGCATTGAGAAAAAGTAGTTTGCCCAACCCTAGTGTTGAAGGGAAACTTGGAAGAGAAGGTTAGAGGAAGTTTTAAAGTTTATTTTGGAGTGTTTTCTAAGGTATGTACAAACTCTTGATAAATGGAATGTGATTGCATTACATTTGGCCTAACACATTTTGGATGAAAAATGTGTTAAGTTGCTTGATACATTATGTATTCATGAACATAATGCTAAAACATGTAAATTGCTATGTATGCATTATTATACATTGTGAAAAGCCATTGTTAATGGCTAAATGGAATAGAATGTGAATTATGTGAAAATGACCCAAAATGTTTGGGTAATGTGGTTTCATTATGAAATATCCTATGATGAGGATATTTATTGTGCATACATTAAAGATATTATGTAAAGCCATTGGTGATGGCTAGATTGTATAAAATGAGATACATTATGATTATATGATGATATTGATATAAATGAGATAAATGAGGCAATGTGCCTAGCTAGATCATGAAAAATTGAGAAAGAGATTGATAATGGAAATATTAAATAATTGTGTGTCTAATATGTTATTCAATTTTTAGAGTTCTGTATTTGGCGGCATGCTTATATTTGCCTATAGGGCTAGAAGCTTGGCGTCACTATGAAAATATTTTTGAGGTGAAAAGATCGAATCGTAAGCCTCAGAAACAAGTCCTTAAAGCTGGGCTGGGTGAAAAGACCGGGTCGTAGCCTAGGCCTAGTTAGACTATTACATTGATATTTTGCCTTCGGGGCTAGACACATGGTGTCATTATGGACCAAAATAGTAACTCTGAGATTTGAATGGTGTATTAGTTATTTGGGTCCATGCTTGTGCATGTGATATTGTGGTACCTATTATATATAAAACCTGTGATGGTTAAATGAGAAATATGATGGTGATCATGGAATGATATGATCACAAAACATATGCAAATTACTGAAAAGGAATGTGACATGAGAAAATATACTAAATGATGAGAAATGAGTTCTTGAAAGACTTGAGCAGAGCTAAGTCTTGATATTGAAAATGAGATTATGAAAATATAATGTGATGTGTAATATATATATGTTTGTGGAAATTATTTGTATTGTTTCATGAATGTTATGATAAGCCATTGAATTATAGCTTATGTTAAAGATTTGTATAAATTATGAAAATAGTGAAAAGCTATGAAAAGTGCATTGAAATGAGAAACATGATAAGAATATGATGATAAATGATGTTAGTGATGTGAGTGTGAATTTCTATAATGTATGATGTATGTACCACTAAGCTTTCGAGCTTAGCATAGTTGTGTAAACTGCACAGGTGAGTAGATTATTGATTTGGGAGTCAAACAGCTGTGCCACGAGAAGAGTAAAAGTGTTTCGAGACCAACTAGAAGGTGGTGCATGCATGTACAATTTTATTATGTTGTATTTTGATAAAAATGTAAATGTACATAAGTGAATTTCGGAAAAGACAATGTAAATATATATATATATGTAATCTAATGAATAGTATAATGATTTTGTAAATGTTACTTTTAAAAGAATGAGATTTGATATTGGGAAATTTTTTTTATTTGAAATATAATTGGTGTGGACTAAAGTAAGGGTTTAAACAATACTATAAAGTAACATTCTTATATTTTATATGCGTATTATATGTATACAGGGTATATGTATGGTATGTATATAGGGTATAAGGGTGTTACAATTATATCTTCTATTTTTAAAACAAATGCCTTTTATTTTCAAAAAGGATTTGGATGACTTGTTTTGAAAACCATTTAGATGAGTCGCCACCTTAATTTATTTGGTTTAGAAAAACTTAAGGGAAAACCCATTTAATTTATACTCTAAAATATTTTAAACCTAAAAAGTGTACTAGCCTTAAACCAATTACGATAGGCTCTAGACTAGCTTTTCAAGTTTTTAGTAAAAGATTATTTAACTTTAATGAAAGGTGACTTTAAAAAAATTTTATTTTCATGAATGACATTATAAGGATATATGACATTCATACAATGCATGAGCAAAAATATAACATTCATCCAAAGCAAAAAAAGTAAGTGAAGGAAACAATAAAATTACAACTCCAAATATTTCAAACATAGGGGATCTTAACATTCAAGGTTAGGCACAATTCCCCAAAAGAAAAAAATATTATCACATAAACTAAAAAAAAAAAATAAAGGAGAAGAAGATAAAGAACCAAATTTGTGGCTTTTAGGTGGAACCTCCACTTGGAGTGAAATTCTAAGATATGCCTACATATCCCTGTGAATAGGAATTAGGGCCCTTAGTAGTTCGTGCCTTATCATGTTTTTATGATTGTTTGGTTATGTTACTGAATTCAAAAAAAGGATTGAGTTTAGTTATATTACCCTTCAAGATTTTCTCTTGCTTGACCTGAAGGCTTGGGCACGAACATAAAGAGCAAAAGAGAGTAACTAAAGTTAGCAAATAGGTGTTGCTTGCCTTCTCTAGTGTGTTTTAAAAGTGGGGTGAGGATTTATATTTATACAGAAGTCAAAGAAGGTGAAAAAAATTCATTTTCAAATGTGGGATTCGGAAGTCCGATGCAACGGCTACACAAGTTAAAGTGAGGCTGCCGCACAAACAACATCACGGTTTGCCATATGGCCCAACTTGTTTTTGCCATTTTTAGCCTGTTTAACCTCTAATTCACGAGATTCTAGTTGCATTGGATTTTTTTTATCACTTTGGCTTTTATTTAAAAGCAAAATTGAAGATTTTTCATGAGGTGTAGATTTTAGGGTTCATTATTGCCCCTCATCATGTGCACTGCAATGGGTGCAACGAATATGATGGCATAAACTGGGTGCAAATTTGAAGGTGTAAACCTTTTTGCCAAGTTTTCTTGGCCTTATGGATCATATGAAGCTATTCCATTGATCTACATGCTATTTTAGTGCCCCTATGGCTAACCATCTAGTGTAATGTCTATAACATGTTTGTTTTGCCAATTGGTTTTTAGACTTATAGTGATTGGAAGCCTTGGTGGCTAATGTCTGGGTGCAACCTCTATAGTGCCTGATTGATTCTAGGATTTCATTAATTCAAATCCTCGGTGGCTAATGACTAATTTGAATTTCATTTAGAGTCCTGATGGTTGATGATTGATCTAAAATTGATTTAGAGCCTTGGTGGCTTAATGATCTAGGACGATATGGGCAGCACAAGTTTGCTGAACTTGAACTTTGTTTGGTTGTTGAATCATGTTTTTATCAAATCATGGATGACACAAAATCAATTTATGGGGTTCTCACCTAGAATGTTTTGGGGAGATGGAATTTTAGAGTTGTTACCTAGAATGGATAGTTTGTCTAATATAGTGGAGAACATCTTAGATTTGATCTAGACATTCAAAAAATGAGAGTTAGGTACCTTGAAAACCTAAACTTTTGGCTGATAAGAAGATGTCCTCAGATACAAGGGATGGCAATTTGACTAGTTTTTTTTGGCTTGTCTACTCATCTATTGGTGATAAAGTAGTGAATCTAGTAATGATACTAGGCTTTGATTGAGTATGCACAACTAATGACCAGTTTAGTTCCGCCAAAATGCTATAGTTAGATTGAGATGCTATGGTCAAGCTATAAGAAGCCACGGTCAAGTTTGGCCTTGGATTTGGTTGATTTGTTTTGGAGGGCTTTCCTTGAGTTTAACTTGTGTCGGAGGAATTGGCCTTAGGTTTGACTTGTCTCAGAAGGCTTGGCCTTGGGCTTAACCTATCTTAGAGGACTTGTTATCAGGTTTGACTTTGGGATGATTTAATCGCCCAAATTGTGAAACTTTGGCTTTGGTACACAAGTTATGGTCTATTTGGCTAGTGATGGTCTATTATGCTTATTAAGGAAGGATACAATTTTCTTGGATGGGATCCAGTCAGGCTTTGGTTGAAGGATACTTGTTTTTTTGAAGGCTTGAGTCAAATTTGGCCTTGAGTTGAAAGAGTGGTTAGGACATGGATGTTATGGTTAGGTCTAGCCTTTTAGGTTTGGACAAGATAATTGAAGTATCTATCAAGTTTGGCCTTAAATTGACTGGTTTGGCTTCCAAGGCTATGGTCTAGTTTGGCTTGGGTGCAAAATGATTAATTTTAAGGGGTTTAAAGGCATGGATGATTTTGGAAGGCTACAATTAAGTTCTAATTTAAGGCTTCTTGGTTTGTACATAAAATGACGGGCTTTTGGGCTTAAATGTATCTGCTTGTTCATGCCCCAATGAGTTTTTGGATTTGAATGAAGGCTCACTCAGCTGGTGCTAGTGTCGTAAAGGGATTTGTAGGTTTTAAAAATTTGCTAAGCTTTCCGGCGGCAACTTCTGTTTTGAGTATCGGCTAAGTCTTATAGGCCCGCAATGATGGGTTGGTTCATACCTTACACGATCATCTTGGTTATGGGTTTTGTCCTAGATGAATTTGGACTTTAAAGGGTATCGAGTCTACTTGGGCTGCCCAAGTATGGCTCAAGGCTAATGGCTTAGCAAATTGGTTTGTGAAGATGGTTTAACTACTTGGGTTATCTAAGGAAGGTTTGGATTTTGTTAATTTCACATTAAGCAGGAAGTTGGCCTTTTGCCTTTAATGAGTGGTTGCTAGAGTAATGAGCTCATTGTGACCATTCTGGCTAGTTTGAGGTCTCAACCCCGCCTGCAAAAGGATGCTAGCCGGAATGCTGAAAATTGGGCTAAGTCTCAAGAAAAGTGTTAAGGTCACTCTGTCGTCGTAGGTTACGCTCAATTCTAGTAAAAATATTTTTGGAAATGATTTTGAGTCGTTACTTATATTTATTTTGGAAAGGAAAAATTTAAGAACAACCTATAAAGTTGATTCTGATTGTATTCCAATGATAAAAAATCACTAGCCTCAAACTAAAGGATGGATTTGAGGGCTATGTTTAGGCTTGTTTTAAATAAAAAGAGTTAGGCCTTTGATTAAATTAGAACTTACAAGATTAATTTCATGTGAAGACAGTTATAATATGATATAATAACTCAATTAAAACATATCCATACATTGCCAGAAAATAGAGTACAAAAATTAAATTATATTTCAAAATCCAAAATAAGGGGATCCCAACTCTAGCCTTATAAATTCTAGAATGAATACACATTCCCCAAAATGAAAGCAAATAAAGTAAAGTTCATAAAGGATGAAAAGAAAAAGTTACATTTTTACAAAAATGTACTTGATACTTGGATTAAAATTTCAAGTAGGCCTGCATATCCCATTTGAATGGAAATTAAAATCTATGTTGCTCTAACCATCACAAGATGGTTGGTTATTTAAAGTTGGTTTTATAAACTATGTAAGCCAAATTCTAGGTTCATTTTTAGGTTTAGACGTAGGTCTAAAATGCAAAATTTAGATCCTAATTTTAAGAAAGGTTCCATTTGCAAATTAAAGCATATTCCAACTTAATTTTAAAAAAGATTGATTGAAAAATTAAGTTCTTATTCCAACTTAATTTTGAAAAAGGTTGATTTTAGGTTTTAACTTAATAAAATCTAAGTCTATGATTGATTTTTTTTGCACTCTAATTAACACTACTACAAAGTGACACTCTCAAGTATATGAGGTAATTGTAGCAATGGTGATCGCCCCAAGGTCGTCTCACAAGGAATGAATTATTTTGCAATAGTTTGATTTAAGCAAAATAAATAAAATTGAGTGTATGTTGTTGAATTGATGAATTGTAATTAAAATTTGAAAGTAAAAATGAATAGTAGTTGTGTAAGATTAATTCAATTCTCGGAATGGTGTCTAGGGTTGTAGGTCAATTAAATCAAAGCTTAATTCTCAAATTATCTATTAATATAACCTTATATTTTAATTTGTTCCTTGAGTTTAATTAGTAATTACCAATTCATTAGTTTTCACATTCATGAATTAACAACAACTAGTTATTTTAAAATTGCAAATTAATAAAATCCTAGAACTTATATTTCTAATTCATTCTTAGGGTGGTTAATTACATAGTTCTGATATCAAATTTCACCTCTCGGTCCATCGTTCAATATTAAGTGATTAATAGGTGGCCAATCTATCAAACTAACTTTAAGTCCAATGCAATCAACCAATAAAAAGGTATACTAATGGAATTATCAAATCAAGTCATTCAATCAAATCTACTACAACCCAAGGCATAAGTAAATTAGCTCATCATCAATTTAAAACAAATATCTATCTCAATATTCATCAAATCAAAATTATACATTATAATATTAATGTTCATAATAAAACAACAACAATCTAGAAATGAATTAAAAGAGATAATATGAAAAACCCCTTGTAGACGCCAAGAGTTGAACTACTTGTCTTCCTCCTAGCTTCCACGTTGATGTATGATGAACAACTTCCAAGCCCTCTTCAATCAATGGCTCTCTTCTTGAAAGATGGAATGGTAACTCTCTCAAGCTTATAACTCCAATCAAGCTTTCTTCAAACCCTAATCTTCTAAGGAGCTTGCTCACCCAATTTAATCCCCAAACTTGATTAAGTCTTGTCTATAGAAGAAATGAAAGATGAATGGAAATGAAGATGAAGAGAGAATGTTGTCTCCGCCTCCAAAACAAAACACCAAAAACTAAGAACTAGCTCCGTTCAATCAATCCCAACGTGTATGTATGTTCCATCCCCCTCCACTTCCAATTCTTTTCAATTTTTTAAGACACCAAGCATGTCTTTCCAACTCACAACTACTCTTTATCTTCCTCTTTTTCTTTGTTTAATATTTCTTACCATAAATCCATTCACCTTTTACTCATTTTTAATATTTCTTTTTAAAAAAAGAAAGAGTCATTTATCCCCCATTTGTCCCTCACTTCGTGTAAAATAATTCAAAGAGACCATAATGAGACATGACCAAGTCATGAGTGACTTGGTCATGTCACTCATTTTCTTATGTACACGGCCAAGTCATGTGGTTGTGTCCATGGCTGCTTTTAACACTTATTTCTTCTTCAGGGGAGACACGACCATGGCCCTGGCTGTGTCATGTGACATGGCTAGTGGCTTGGCTGTGTCTTCTGCTTGTGTTCACCTCTGTCATTTGCTTTGCTTTCTTTATTTTTTGGTTTCATCAAGTGGGACACGGCCAAGGCCTTGGCCTTGTCATGTGACATGACCAATGGCTTGACCGTGTCTCTTGCTAGTGTCTGTCTCTGCCCAATTTTCCTGAAGGACACGGCCAGCCAAGTTGCCTCAGCCTGTGCCCTACTTCTTTCTTGCCTTTGATGAGTGACACGGCCAAGCTAAGTGGTGTCTTGGTCGTGTCTCTTGATTTTTCACAAACTTTGATCCATCACTCCATTGTTTTGCACTTCAACCTAAATCAAATACTTCAAACAATCTTTAAACACAAATTAAAAGAAAAATTAAGTAAAAACCAATAAAATTACCCTAAAAATATAAACATAAATGATTGAAACAATTTTTGGATGACATGAAAAAGAGTCCAATTATTTTGGGAAACTTGAAAAGAGTCTATTTACACCCAAAATTAACTACTTTTGATGGTTAAAAGAAAATGAGAAGTTGGCAAAAAATGGGGCTAGATATAGGCATTACTCAAAATTAACTACTTTTGGTAGTTAAAAGAAAATGGATGGTTGTTAAAAAAAGTGGCATGAATATGGAAGTTAATAGAGGTTAATGGAAAGAAGCAGAGAAGAAGGTGGGATTTAATGGCCTAAAAATAAGGAGCGAGTTCCAAGAAGAAAAGGTTTAAAAGGAAAAAAAAATGAAACAATAGAAGGAGGTTTTTTCAACCATCCAAATTAATTGGACTTTGAGGCCTTTCCATCAATCAAAAGTAAATATGAGACCTTTCCAAATTCAAGAGATTGTAATCTGCAGAAATTAGAATTTCATAGTAGCTTTTTTCAGTTCCACAACATCAAAATTTTATCTTTTTTTTTAGTTTGTTTAGTTTGTTTAATTCTTCAACTTCATATCACTTAGTTTTAACTTTTCAATTCAGTATGTTTCAAGCTTAGTATTGTAATACATTGTTCATATTTTGAAATTGGAGAATTTACTGCAATTCTAGCTCATTCTTTAGCCAAATAGTATTTTTTTCCATAACTATCATTCCAAGGTGTATTTTTTCCATAGCTTTTGTTAGTTCAATATTTTGTTGTAGAATCCAAATGACCTTACTAAAGAGAGTTTTGGGACTTTAATTTCTTGTTGGTCCTTTGAGAAATCTGCACAATCGCTTGATAAAAGTCATATTAGGTGTATTTTGTTTGAGCACCCTATATCCTCCAGCACGGCCACACTTAAGTCAAAGGAAAAACATGTTTTCTCATCATTTTTTTAAGGGAAATAGAGTCCAATTAATTTAGAAAGCTTGAAAAAGAGTCCAATTATAACCCATTTCAAGGTCCAAAGAATGGACCTTAATGTTCAAATAGTCCATTTAAACATCCAAAATAATTAAAGAATAAAGGAAGAAAAGTTTAGGGTTTTACCTTGTTGGGCACCCTTAGTGGTGGAGACTTGAGTGTGTGGTTACTAAGAAAGCAACTAGCTAGGGATGGTTTATGGAAAACACAATCCCAAGTTGACCAGCACTCAAATTGGCTAAGAAAACACATTTTTGGCTGTTCAAACTAAAGAAGAATGAACCTTTTCTTTTAAAAAAGAAGAAAAGATAAAGAGAGAAAGACAACTAGCAATTAAGTTTGCTTGGTTGAATGGATTGTTGAAAAATGAGGTTTGAAGGCCTATTTATAAAGTTTTGGAAGTTAAAAAATGGGAAAAAATTGATTTTAGGCACAGTGTGGCATTTGAGGCCAAATTCGAGCAAAATTTTTTTGAGGCCTGTTCTCCCTCGTTTGACATCAGTTTTGAGTGATTTTTGATGTGTTAGAATTTTAATGGATTGAATTTTAATAAAAAGATTAATAAAAAACAAAGAGTCATTGCCATAATAGGCTCGATATTTTCAAAAAAAAATCTTTAAACATTTGGGGCTGTCCGACATCCATTTCATTTGATTCTAATTGCATTGGATTCGTGGTCATATGGGCTTTCATCTAAATGAAGAATTGATAGTTTTGAATTGAGTGAAAAATTAGGAATTCACAGCTGCCTCCCATCATAGTTACCTTATTTGAAAGGGAACCATGATGTTGTGAACCACTAAAGAAGGTTTATGTTGATGATCCTGGGTCTAAGTTGATTTTGAATTTAACCTAATAAACTTGTGTCTGAGATGATTTCAAGTTTTAGCTTGATAAAACCTAAATTGAAGTTGATTTTAGGTTCAACTTGATAAACTTAGGTTGACAGGGAGTCTAATTTGATTCTAGATTCAACTTGATAAACCTCGGTTGATATGACAAGTTCTAGGTTCATATGCCAACCTAAAAGGACTTGATTTAGGTTCCTAAGCCAACCTAAAAAAGATTTGGTTTAAGTTCCTATGCCAACCTAAAGGATTTTATCTAGGTTTTTATGTCAGCCTAAGAAGAATTTGATCTAGGATCTTATACCATCCTAAAAAGGATTTGATTTAGTTTTTTATCCCAACCTAAGAACGATCCGTTCTAGGTTTTTATGTCAACTAAGAAGGATTTGATTTAGGTTCTTATGCCAACCTAAAAAGGATTTGATTTAGGTTCTTATGCCAATCTAAGAAGAATTTGATTTAGGTTCTTAGGCCAACCTATTTTCCTATAGACCTATTTTTCGCCCCTTATAAATAGGGGTGCCCTTTTTCAATCAAAGGTCCTATTTTTAGGCAACAAAAACTCTACCAAATTACTTTCTAACTCACCAAAATTAAATTAATTTTTCTATTTGCTTTATTTCTTTAAATCATTCATAACCATTATACTTGTTCACTTAATTAATTGCATAATTAATTCATGAGTTGGTAAAATAAAGTTACGAAGCGACAAAAGCACTCCAACCATTCATCAAGAGGAAAAGATTACCAAAGGTATTTATTTCCTCACCCCACTATTTCAATTCGGTGAAAAAATAAACTAAAATTGTTTAATCAAGTCCTTTTGCAATCAAAGGCATGAAATATTTACGAATCTGATTCTCTTTCAAATGAGATAAGTATGCACACTTAGAACATTATTCCAATTAGTGAGCCCTTACCTAAAAAACCTAAAATTGGTTCAATTAATTTATTTTAGTTTATAAAGAATGTAATTTTATAAAGAATGTAACTTTAATTCTGTATTATTTGTTTAAAATAGGATTAGTTGGAAATTTATACTTGACCTAATACCCATAAGAGCTAGATTCAAAGCTCCCTTATGTATGCAATTAGTATTGTAATTTACTTATTTTGGATTTATGGTTGTCATACAATTAATTGCTCATGCATAATTGTCATTCATTATTTATTCTTGTCATTAACATGAAAAATTCATCTTTAATCACAAGGTTAAAACAATCAAAGGGAATCCTTTATCTTCAAATTTTATTTGAAAACCTATCCCTGAACCCATCGTGATTGGTTTTGGACTAGTGCCTTTTTGGATAAAACTTAATCAAATTTTATGGAGTCAATCAAATGGGTTTTTTCCTTGAATTTTTTTCCAACCCAAAATAATTTAAGGTTGCGACTCTCTAATTAATGATTTTTAAAATGAAAGCCATCTCCTTTTTTTTAGAATAAAAGGAGAGTAAATATTTTCCCAAAATAGAAAATCAATTTTCAAACCCGTGCTTACTGAACTGATTGGAGACCATACGCTGTGGTGTTGTGTAAGACTAAGCTCAAATAAGCATTTTGACTCCAATCCCCAGGCAAGTCAAATCGGTGCTCGGGCAAGGCCTCGCACCTAAGTTTGATATAGGCTTGCAATGCCGATTAGGTACCTTAGAACTAAGCTACTGGTTGAGGGTGACCGAGAAGATGCCCCCAGATTTAGGGACAATAAAGTAATGATGCTAGTAGGGTGGTAAGATCAAGATGCTTTGATAAAGTTTGTGTAAGGCTAAAAGCTATGGCAAGTTTTACCTCTTAACAAAAATAATTATTTTGGGACATCATGGTCAAGTTTAGTCAATGGATTGGATTGATTTGTCTTTGGCTTTAAAAGCTTAAGTTAGATTTGGTTCTTGAGAGACTAGTTTGATTGCTTTTGAAGTAGGTTTGACCTTAAAAGAGCAGTTAAGAAATGAAGGTTGTGGGTTGGCTTAAGCCTGGTCTTAAAAATGTATTCAGGACATGAAGGATATGGGTTAGATTAGGCATGGTCTTGAAAATGTATTCTGAGCATGGAGGTTATGGGTAGGGTTTTGGTTTTACAAGGATGGTTGGGATCATTGTTTGGTTATGGGTCCTGTCCTTGAGGAATTTAGGCTACAAAAGTGTTGAGGCTACGTAGTCCATCTAGTAGAGCTCAAGTCTCATAGTTTAGAGAGAAAAAGATGGTTTGGCTATCTAGGTTATCAAAGGAAGACCTGGATCTTGTAAAATTTCACCCTTTGGTTCGATGAGCTTAAACATCATTCTAGTTGAAATCTTCAACATCATTAGGAACCTTACATCAGGAAACCAAGTTAGGTCATGAGAGTTGTGAGATAATTAGGTCATGGTGGGTAGGTGAATGGTGGAACTTGTTGATTTCATTTCGTGGATACATTTGGTAGGTTTTACAATTGGGTGGCCAAAGGTGAGTGATATCATTTCGTAGGTTTAATAATTGGGTATGTACATATGTTTGGTTCATGGTATTGTGAGAAGGCACGATAACTAGTTTTGATGACCGAACTTGAAAGGATAATAAGGAGGAGATTGTACCTATACTTAAGACTTAAATAATGGTTTGAGGGGTATGCCCCCTGGGAATTTTGACTTTTCTAATAAAATGAATTTAGGGCTTATCCCATAAAGATGTGACCTTGAAGTTTTTTACTTAATTTGACAAATAAATGGTTCACATAAAACATTTTTATTTTAGCTATAACTTTTGCCCAAGTCTCTCTTTCAGGTTTTCAATTAGACGAGTTTGCTCTAATTTTTGCGTAAGTCGCCCTTTAGAGTTTTCAACTTAGTGCATTGTAGACCCTTAATTTTTGACCCATTCAAATTCGATAGTCTAAAATAATTTTTGTGGTATTTTATTTATTTTAATAATATTTTAATTACTAATAATATTTCATAGTTATTTTTAATAAAAATAAAAATATAAAAAATATAAAAAATAAAAAATCGGACGGATCGGCGAGCGTCGCTGGCGCATGGCAGCCCAATTCACCGCATAAATCATCTGGGGGCGAATTGGCTGTCCCAATTTCGCCGCAGATGGCATCTGGGGGCGAATTGGCCCGCTGCACCCATTTTTACCAGTGCAATTTCTGCCAGCACAGCCCACGGGCCCGACAGCCCGTGCGCTGCCGATTTTTTGACCAAACTTTGTTTTACCCGATTTTCTAATTTTTCCTAAACAATTCATATTTTCTTATTAAAATAGGATTAGGACTCTTTAGTTTTCAATAAATACCACATTAAAATAAGAACACAGAGAGGAAGACAATCGAAGGAAAAACATTGATCGGACTTTAAAAATTCTTTTTGGCAGTGAAAACAATCGGACTTTTTGAGAGAAGAATAAGCAAGCAATCAATTCATCAAAGGCAACCATCTTGCCTTTGTCCTTGTTCATCCAAGAAGCAATTTTTGGTGGAACCAACAAACGAAGGTTTGAATATCTAATCTTTTTTCCTTACAGTAGCTTCAATCATTCAATTGTTTCTTTTGATTTTAAAAAACCTTAATTCGTTTCTTTGTTTTCCAAAAACCCTAAAATTGCTTTTCTGTTCCTTCTAAAACCCAAGAACACTAATCTATTTCTTCAAAATCTTAAAACCCTAATCTACTTTCCAACTTTTCAAAACCTTAAATCGTTTTAGTAATTTACCAAAACCCTAATCTACTTTCCAACTTTCCAAAACCTTAAATCGTTTTATTAACTCCTAAAACCCTAATCTGCTTTCCAATTTTCTAAAACCTTAAAACCCTAAATTGAATCCTTTTATCTCCAAAAACCCTAAAAAAATATATTTTCTATTCATATAAACCTTAAATCGTTTTGTTTATTTCCAAAAGCTTTTAAAAACTCTAAACTGGTTTTCTTTTAATTCTTTTCCAAAATTCCAAATTTTTTGTTAAATATCTAAACTCAAAATTCACTTTATAGTTTCTAAAAATCACATAAAACTTTATAAAACTATAAACTATTTTCTCAAATCCTAAAACCAAAATATGTTTTTCAAAATACCAAAAACCCTAAATCTCTCGAAACCAAAACCATAAACCCTAATTTTCCTAGACCCTAATCCTTAAAACCTTAAAACCTTATAAACCTAAATATTAAAATTCAACACAGTATGCCTAAAAATAACAATCCAGTAGCTAATAATCATAAACCTAATGTTGTAATATCCTAAAACCCTAATTTCATAATGTTACTCATAAACCCTAGTTTGATTCATGAAACCTTAATTCATTTCAATTCCCTTAAAACTTGCAGTAGCCTAAACCAATAAATTTCAAAACCCTAAATATTAATTAAAGAACTTTAAATGAGAAACAGTAACCCTAACTTGTATTTTTACTTACCTTATTTAATTATGTAGTTTATTATATGCTTTGATTTATTTAAGTTTAATGCTTGATTTATTTAATTTATCATGGATGAATGCTTATTATATATTTTGATTGATATTTAATATCTTTGATAATGATTTATTTATTATGAATGGTTATTTACTTTTATCGATTTATTTCTGATTTCCAAATGTTGTAAGAGGTATGTTTCCACTTTGTGGGTACCTCATTAGTTAAATATCATGTAATTTAAACTGCTTTTATATTTTAGACCAATGTAAAAGATATGTTTCTACCTTTTGGTGGATGTCCTATTAGTTTAGACATGAATGATGTAAGGGCATGTTTCCATCTTCGGATGGGTGTCCATTTATTTGTTTTGCTTGGACATTGCTTTGATTTTAATATAACGATGCTTTATTTCAATTGTTTTGTGTAATATGGATAATATTGTTATACTTAAGAATTTTATAATATTAAAACCTGTAAAGGAGGCCGGTTTCAATAAACCGGGCGTTGTGGGGGTGCTGGGCCATTTCTCACCTTCCCCACACGTATCCAACTTTTCAAACCCATTAGGGGGTTGGGGGATTCCTTAGGAATCGAGTCATCCACCCCTTTCTTTTTTTCGACCCGTCTGGGTGGTGACTCCATTTTCTCCAGACCTAGGTCCGTGTTCTCTAAGGCCCCGAGCCTAAGTAGTGCCGAAGTCGCAAGAGCCATTCCACCGGAAGTGGGGAAAAAAATCCCCGCTCACAGTGGCGACTCCACTGGGGATAAGAGAAGTTGATTCCGTTGGTCTTTATATTATTATATTCTTTCTTATAATGATATTATCCATTGCATCATATTAGATTGCATCGTGTGTGTGAGTTAGGATGCTCGTGTTACTCGTGTTGTGTTATGTAAGGGATACCATACTTTCACTCAAGGTATGGAGATCGAGCATGGCATAACCACTCATAGCCTCGTACCTTTTGGTATATACTTGCTATGGGAACCTAAGCCTTTTAACCCAAAGACTAAAGCTCATGTAATTGGCCTAGTTACTTTCCTTAGGTTTTTACCCCAAATGCATGTTGTTTGACTACGGTTAATTTATCTTAGCTTAAATCATGGCTTATTTGGTTTGTTCTTTTTCTAAGATTACCTAAGTATGTTGTAAGCTCAAAATAAATTTTTCTTTAAACTCCAAAAGACCAAAGCTATTTTTAAAACTTTTCAAAATGGTCTTTGGACATAAAACTTTTCTAAAAATAAATCAAAAATTCTTTTCTCATGACCCAAATACTAAGCCCAAAATCCATTTTTCTAAAATCTTTTTACGATGGGCTTAGAAATAACCTTTTCTTACAAAGAGCTTGCAAATTATTTAGGTCAATTATGAAATACCAAAAATCAATTGTGAGCCTAGTTTATACTAGGAATAAATTAATCATGGGCTTGTTTTTGGCATGAATCATTAGTTACTTTTTCAAGTGAGAAATCTATTTATAATAAACTTCTTAATTTAGTTTTAATCCAATATAGCATAAAAGCTACTATAGTTGGTTAAATGGATTAAAGACTAATTAATGGGAATTAACTATTGGTTAAAACGTCCGAGGGAATTATTCGAAAATAACATACCCCATGTTGGTATTTTGTTAACCATATACCTAGGAAAGAGACTCGTCATTCTTGTGTGGATGTTATAAGGTTGGAAGGAAAGTCCTATTTGTCCTTGTTTGTTAATTGTTTGTGCATACATGCATACATGCATGCATTTGCATCTCATATCATTAATCCTTTATGGCTCACAGCCCTGGATTACGATAATTCAAAAGCTTACTACAATCCGACCTACGCCGAAAGCGAAGAATCTAGCAATGACTCAATCACTTGCTCACCAAAAATAATGGATCCCGAATAAATTCAAAGAATGGTGTATGAAGCCCTCAATGCCAAGATGGAAGAAATAAAAGAGGCCTTAGCGACCATGAAGAACCAATTGACTGTAATTTTAGAAAATCACGCCGAGGCATCTGCTAGCACTAAGAAGCCAAAGGATAAGGGGAATACTAAAGTCGGTGAAGTGGTTTTTGATGACAAAAAGGTAATCATTGATGATGATGATTATTGGGCTCAATACTACCAAGATCATCAAGACAGGAAAAAAGAACCGAAGATTGTTGAATGATCATCAAGCCTTCATCCAACAATATGGATATAATGTCGAGATGGAAGTTACCTTAATGGAAGTGGAATCCATTAGGCAAAGGTTGAATGAGAATTTTGTTAATTATGTGAAGAGATGGAGAAACAAGGCCGCTTTGCTCAAGAAGAGGCCCGATGAATCCGATCAAATAAGGATGATTATGAGAGGGGTGTTGCCTAGTCTTTGTGAGAGGATGTCTCATACACTCATCCGTGATTTCAAAGACCTTCTCATAGCTGGTTTGAAAATTGAAGAATGGGAGACAGAGAAGAACCATTTTTCAATAAGAAGGAATGAGAAAGGGAACTATCAATCTGGTACCCAAAGCATGCAAAAGGCGGTAGGTGTTAACACTACTAGCTAAGGAACAAGGAGACAGTTTTCGGAGTTAGGGAAACCGATGTCTTGGGTTCTCAATAAGCTTCAAAGAAAGGGATTGCTACATTTAGGGAAACCTTAAATCCTCGTCCTTTGCCTAATCTTCTCCCACCTAATTTTGACACTAAAGCATTTTGTCAGTTTCATCAAATGCAAGGGCATGACACGGATAGATGTGTGAGGTTGAGACATGAGATCCAAAATCTAATCGATAGTGGGAAGCTGCCCGAGCCCAATAAGCCAAACACCAAAGATAATCCCTTACCAAAGTTCAATAGGGTACCACCACCGACAAACTTCATGATTGAAGGGGGTTTGCATGAAGATTTTGTCATGTCTTCTTTCCAAGATGTGGGTGGAGAAGCAACCAAAGAAGAAGAGGTATTTGGAGAAATTAAACAAGCTATGGTAGGTAAAGAAGTAACAATTTGTGTTGTCAACGGGTTTTCGGATTCAAGCGATAGTGATGATCATCTTGTATCCAAGAAGGAAGAATGGACTTAGTCCGAGCCCGAAGAAGATGAAGTAATGAACACTAGATCCGGTAAGCCTTATGCAAGGCCACCACCTAAGGAGGTAGAAAATAATAAGGGTAAGGAAGTTGAAGTAGGAAATAAAGAAGAGGAAGATGATGCTGTGCTCAAGAAATTGAAAAGAACCCAAGCAAGTGTTAGCATTTGGGACTTATTAGCTACTTCTAAAAAGCACCGAGAAACTATGGCCAAAGCCTTAGCTAGCATGCCAATTTCTACCTCCACAACACCGGAGGAGTTGATCAACTTCATAAAAATTGGAGGAGTAATGAAATGTGAAGTTGTTCAAGAAAAGAGTGAAGTTAATATGGGAGCAGTTTCTCTTTCAGATGCGGACTTACTGGAGGAGGGGAGAGATTAGATCCGCCCTCTCTTTATCAAAATAGAAGTCAAGGGGAAGAGGACTCCATGTGTAAAGGTCGATGATGGGTCCACCATAAATGTTTGCCCACTTAAGATATTGCCAAAGATAGCCATGTCAACAAGGGATCTAAACCCGACCGAGGTAACAATTTGGGCTTATGACAACACTAAGAGACACGCCGAAGGAACTTTTAAAGTTGCTGTCAAGGTTGGTCCAATTGAATCTATTGTTGAATTTGTTGTTTTAGACATACCTGTTACCTTCACCTTACTCGTGGGATGACCATGGTTTCATCCTTTTGGCGGAGTTCCTTCCACCCTTCATCAAAAGATCAAGTTCCCTAACGGAGATGAGACAGTGGTCATCGAGGCCAAAATAATGAGATTGTTAACGCACTAATGATTGAGAGACCTCTCAATGGTTTCCAAGTAGCTGCGATTTCTGATGATGAAGTGGTGAACTCCAAAGTCTTGAATATGATGAAGAGCTTGAACTACCTTCCCGAAGCTGGTCTTGGAAAGGGTAAGGCCGGTTTGACAAAGTTTCCAGATTTTAAAATTCAAACTTCCAAGAAGGGGTTGGGATATGATGAAGCCAACAATGCCCAGCCAAAGAAGAATGAGAAGATGAATTTCCCACCACTCGAAGAAATCTTTATCAAAGCTCCAGTTATGGGACCACTCCAAGGAAAGCCCGAGCCTATCATATTCATGGGAAAGTTGATCCCGGGTTTTGAAATTTTTGCAGATGTTGCCGAGCTAGTGGAGCAAACGAAGAAAGAGCTTACCCTGTCAGCCAACAAAGAACCCAATCCGAAAGAGAAGAATGAAGTTGTCTTAAAAACCAAGAAGACTCCGGAGGAGATTGCTGCCTTGGTTGAAGAAAAGTTTGAAGACATTCTGCCTTATGATTTTGATTTTGATTTCAATTTGTTTGCTTTGTATGAGGATGATGATGTTTTCTTTTCCAAAACGAATGCAATAAAGTCTAATTTTGCTTACTTGTGTGATGTTTCTCCTGATGGTTGCATACATTCAAATAGCAGTTACATAAGCATCTTTAATATTAATTCTGTTAACACACAATCATTAAATTTGGAACAATCGAAGATCCTAAAAATATTAGCATAGCATCCGACCTTACTCCTGATGAGAGAGAGAGATTTGAAAAAATATTCAAAAAATATGAAGAAGTATTTGCTTGGTCTTATGAGGATATGCCTGGTATAGATCGAGACATAGCCGAACATCTTATTCCTACTTACACTCACGTGAAACCTGTCAAACAAAAGCTTAGGCGATTAAGACCTGAGTGGGCTGAATTGGTCAAAGAAGAGGTCACCAAACAAATACAAGTGAAGTTCCTTGAAGTAATAGAATATCCAGATTGGCTAGCCAACATAGTACCCGTGCCAAAGAAAGATGGAAGAATAAGGGTCTGTGTGGACTATAGAGATTTGAACAAGGCTTCCCCTAAAGATGATTTTCCTTTACCCCATATAGATGTTCTCATTGATAGTATAGCCTCTAGTGTGCTACACACATTTGTAGATGGATTTTTCGGATATAACCAAGTGTTAATGACTCAAGAGGATAAAGCCAAAACTGCTTTCATTACTACATGGGGTATATTTTGTTATAGGGTGATGCCGTTCGGCTTAAAGAATGCTGGAGCAACCTACCAAAGGATGGCCACCACACTATTTCATGACATGATGCATAAATAAGTTGAAGTATATGTTGACGATATGATGGTGAAATCGTACACAAGGGAACAACACTTCCAAAACTTAGAGTTATTCTTCGATAGAGCATTGAAATATAAGCTAAGATTGAACCCGAGGAAGTGTGTGTTCGGGGTTACCTCAGGCAAATTAATAGGACATGTGATTAGTCCGAATGGCATTGAGATTGATCCTGACAAAGTTAAAGCGATCAGTTATATGCCAGCCCCAAAGACGGAGAGAGAAGTCTGTGGATTCATTGGTAAATTGCAATACATTAGCAGATTCATAGCAAAACTCACAATAATTTGTGAGCCTATCTTCAAATTGCTTAAAAAGAATCAGCCGGTCATATGGAATGAAGAGTGTCAAAAGGCCTTTGAGCAAATAAAAGAATATTTGCTGAATCCACCTGTTTTAAAACCACCTAAACCCGGCAAACCTATATTACTATACTTAGCAGTAGAAGAAGAGTCAATAGGAGCCATGCTAGCCCAAGCAGATGAGTCAGGGATTGAGCATGCAGTTTACTACTTGAGTAGAAAGCTCCTACCTTATGAAATCAAGTATAGTATCATTGAAAAGACCTGTATAGCCGTGGTTTGGTCTTTTAAGAAGTTGTGGCATTACTTTCAATCGTATAGTGTGCAAGCAATTTCTAGGTTGGATCCAATGAAGTACTTAAGGGAAACACCCTCTTTGATTGGGAAGTATGGTTGATGGTTAATAATATTAGAAGAATTTGAGATTGAGTATGTAACTAGGAAAACAATCAAAGGTAGAGCGGTAGCAGAATTCCTGGCCCATCATCCATTACCAGATAGCGAAGAGGTAGTCTTGGAATTTTTGGATGAACATTTAAAGGCAATTGAAGTACAAGGGTGGAAAATGTATTTTGATGGAGCAGTAAACAGGAAAGGAGCAGGTTTGGGAGTTATACTAGAATCACCCGAAGGGGAACTTATCCCTTTAGCCAAAAAGTTAAAATTTAGGGCAACCAATAATATGGTGGAGTACGAAGCTTGTATTTTTGGTTTGGAAACCCTAATGATTATGAAGGTGGATAAGGTGGAAGTTTTTGGTGATTCATTGCTAGTAGTATCCCAAGTAAATGGAGAGTGGGATTTGAAAGGGGAAAAATTAAAACCATACCACCATTACTTGACCATGATGAAGAAGAACTTTAAGGAGTGTAGGTTTATACACCTATCAAAGGAAGAAAATCAGATGGCTGATGCCCTAGCCACATTGGCTTCGGTATGGGAAAATCCAGTCAGGTTATTCCTTAAGCCTCTAATTTTGACCAGTTCATCAACTCCTTGCTATGAATATGAAACAACCATGGAAACTGATACAGACCATGATACGTGGTATTATACTATAAGGCAATTTTTGGAAGAAAGAGAATACCCACCGAGGACAACAAAGAAAGAAAGAAGAGCCATAAGGCGGTAGTCATTGCAATACATTACATTCCATGAAGAGTTATATCAAAGATGGCCTGATGGGGCGCATTTAAGATGTTTAAGGAAGCCTGAAGTGGAGCGTATCATGTCAAAAATACATGCGGGAAGTTGCGGACCGCATATGAGTGGTTTGGCCTTAGTTAAGAAGATTATTCGACAAGGTTACTATAGGTTGACCATGGAGAAAGATTGTATTGAGTTCGTAAAGAAGTGCCAACAATGTCAGATGTATGGTAACTTGAATCACATGCCTCCCGAGGAATTGCATTCTATGTCTTCACCCTGGTCCTTTGCCACTTGGGGTATTGATATTATAAGGGAGATACATCCGACAGCCTCAAATGGTCATCGTTTCATTGTGGTAGCAATAGATTATTTTTCAAAATGGGTCAAAGTCGAATCTTTCAACAAACTGGGTGCAAGTCAAATGGCTAGATTTATTGAAAAGAACCTCATCTGCAGATACAGGGTCCCGCACAGTGTGATATCAGACAATGGGGTATAGTTTCAAGGAGCAGTTAAGGATTTATTCTCAAAGTACCAAATCCATCATCACCGGTCCTCTCCTTATAAACCAAAGGCTAATGGTGCAGTAGAAGAACCAAACAAGACAATTAAGCAAATTCTGTCCAAGATGACCAAGACTTATCGGGATTGGTCAGAGATGCTTCCCTTTGCTTTATGGGGATATAGAACAAGTGTGCGAACACCTACTGGAATGACACCATTCTCTTTGGTTTATAGGATGGAAGCAGTGTTGCCAATTGAAATTGAGATCAAGTTGTTGAGAGTGGTCTTGGAAGCGGAACTGCCTGAAACAGAATGGGTAGCGAGCAGATATATGCAGTTAGCTTTACTAGAAGAGAGAAGGTTAAAGGCACTGTATCATCACCAACTGTATCAAAAGAAGATAGTTTGGGCCTACAATAAAAGGGTTAAGATCAGAAAACTCAGAGTCGGGAATTTGGTGTTGAAGCAATGTAAGCCTAATGTATCTGATCCGAGAGGGAAGTTTAGGCCTAGCTGGGAAGGGCCATATGTCGTGAAACAAGTCATGAACAAAGGTGCGGTGAAGCTATCATACATGGATGGGAATGAGTTTAGTGAGCCAGTGAACATCGACAGGTTAAAGAGGTTTTATGTATAAAAAAAAAAGAGAAAGAGCTCGTTAGGCTGAAAACCCAAAAAGGGCAGCTTAGGAAAAAGTTAGAGCAATCCGCTAGTTTTGAAAACCCAAAAAGGGTAGGCTAGGCAACAATTAGGGCTAAAAGAGAGAAGATTGTCAATTAGAAAACTCGAAAGGGCTAGTTGGCAACATGAGTGATTTTGTGTATGCTGGCTTTATGTTTTGTTGTTGCCCAATTTAATACAACAGAATTAATGTTAAAGTTGTTCTATGTGCACTGTTATAAGTATTTGACCAGATATGGATGAAATAAATAAAAACAATAGCAAAAGGTGATGATAAATTATAAAAGGAAAAGAAGCATCTTTTATTACTTTAATTATTTTTTATCCTAACAATACACTTTTTGAATTGACAAATGTAAAATCTATGGCAGATGATAAGTGTAACGTGCAGGCCAGCTTTGCCTCAACCAATCCAAGTAGGCTTCAGTCAAGCAAGGCATGTCTAAATCGGGAGTAAAGTCAGAATCACGAGGCTCAGCTCCGCACTGACGGCCTAGTCGGCGAGGATCATAGCATGTACCTTGACGAAGAGCAGCAAGGGGAACATACATCTAGTATGTCCGCATGGTAATACGAGAAATCTTCCATCAAGGTACCAACCAACGGATGTTGACTTCAGCGCGTGAGTGGATCCAGTCAACCCAGTCAGCATATGAAGAAGCAGGATGGAGTAGTTTCCTAACATAATGATGCCATGGCTGATATCTGGAAAAATTCATGGATGGAGTATCAAGCAAACAGAGATGCTCCTGAAGCCAAATCTGTGAGGAAAGAATTAAATTTATTAAAAAAAAAGAGTTTGCTAAGTTGAAAACCCACAAGGGCAGCTTAGGCAAAAATTAGGACAGCTCGCTAGTTTCGAAAACCTACATGGGCAGGCTAGGCAAAAATTAGAGCAATATAAAAAATATATACAATAAAAAAGAGATCCGCTAAGTTGAAAACCTGCAAGGGCATCTTAGGCAAAAATTTGGACAGCTCGCTAGTTCCGAAAACCCGCATGGGCTAGGCAAAAATTAGAGCAATAAAAAAAAGAAGAAAAAGAAAACCTAAATTGAAAACCCAAAAGGGCAGTTTAGGTAATTACCTGAAGCGGCAATGGACTCCTGGTCAGTCTCTTTGACAATCCTGATTTATGTCGGTCTAATCTAACTAAAGTCTCGGTTAAGACCACAGGTATCGGCGATAAGCCTCTTTCCATTTGGTCCATGATATCCAATACTCATGGATCAATATCTCCTTCAGTAGAAACAAGCAAGAATTGGCCAAGCAAGCAAAGACAGAGCATGCGCCCCCAAGCCTTAGTAGGAGCCAAATGAGGGAGACAAAAATCAATCAAGGGAGCAAGTAGAATTTTTTTCACCTCTCATCAACTGAAGAACTTCGGGTTTTGGAATTTGAAATGACATCTGCATCTTCTGTTGAGTCTTGGAAATCAGTATGGGTAACGTCATTTGTTGATTATTTGGATATCCAATGATGGCCTCGGATTCTTCAATCAAGGGACATATTTCAAAGCCATTAATTTTAAATGTCCTAGAATCCACATTCCTAAAGGAAGCCATGGCATGTAAAAAGGAGTGGTCCAATTTAACATTTTGAAAACACTTTAAAATATCAAGTTTTGACCACAAAATTTGCTTCCAGTGAATGGCATCCATATTCTTAAATATAATTTTTATCTTCTTTAAATGAAGTTCGGTCATGGTTGATGAATGAAGGAAAATCAAAATTGTTAAAAAGGAGTCTTTACGTTGAAATGGAAAGTCTTTTGGTTTCTGTATGAAATTATGGCGTGAAAGGAGATTTATATAGAGGAAATAAGTTTTTCCAAAATTGATAAGGAAAAGGTGATGGGAAAAGGGCGAGACCATGTTGCATGAGGAAAAGAATTAGCGACGAAATTACTTTACCGTGTTGCATTTGGCTTTTGTGGTGATGCTATGTAAATGTGTATATATGAAAAAGAAAGCGTAATAATTGTGGTGCAGTAAAAAAAAAGAGTTAGTTAAAGTAAAGGTAGAAATTATGTATTATTATTTTTATGCTTATTGTACAATGTTTATACAATTGATACAATATTTATACATCACTAAGAAGGTGGTGGTAGGTCATCAAATAAAGCCCTAAAAAATCATCGCCTGTTGGAGGAGGGGGCAAATCACTCGTCCCGAGTCCGCCCGAAGCAGGAACACTAAAATCTCTATTACCTTGGAGTTCTGATCTATCACGGTCCTTCTCGGAAGTGGATGAAAGGATCTCATGGTCATCAGTCTAGGGGCCTCTTGATGAAGAAGCGCCAGGATCCCTCATCCCCTGAAATCGGAAGTCTCAGAAATTTTATTCTGATTGATGATATAAATTTTCAAATTGAGAAGCCTGCTGATGACTTGCAGCCAACTCTTCTTGAAGTTTCTTATTTTGATCTTCAAGCATCCGCTGTGAGCTAGAAAGGAAAAGGTAAGGGCATACATAATCATGCATACATGTAGCATAAATTATCAGGAAAACTTACCAGGTAATTCATATTAATGCCCTAAGGATGAGATGGTATCTCGGGCGGACCAGAATGAGCAATTGAAGGAGCAGTAAAAGAAGGTCCAGCCTCATGCTCAAATGAGCTAACAGCCTACAACAATCATCAAAAAATAAGATAAGAAAGAAGTGATTGCAAAGGAAATGTGGTAAAAGTTTTACCTGAGAAGTGCTAGCCCCGAGATGCGGAACGAACTCTCCTGCATCTCCATGATGTTCCTCTTCATCTCTACCATCATTTTCTTCCGTAATTTTCCATACACCAATAGGCGATACATCAAAGTTTAAGAGCCTCGTTTGAATAAAATGGGCATAAAATGCACCCGGTGGATGGAGAAATGTCTCAACATCATGACCGTGCCAGGCCAACCACCATGTATCCTCCGGCATTGATATAGTATTTAAAGTATATTCCGGGCAATGCATCGGGACCCTCCACTACTCTGGACCAAGAAACCACTCATAAACTCTCTCTGTGAGAAATCGGCCACTAGACACTAGGCCAGTGATGACTCGGCGAGTATGTTGGAAAGATAGTGCAGCATTCATGAAGGGAGTCCAGTTTGTCCGTTCTTCTGGGTTCCACCAGGCCAAATTCACCTGCAAAATAACATAAGGTAAGTAAACTTTCGCATAAATTTTAGAGCACACTAATGCTATTTTACCTGGTCCCAGGTCAAGCAGCTCAACACAAAGCATTGGGTGTGCACATGGTGAGAGCCGGGAATTTCCACGTGATCAGACAACCAGAAATTTAATCTCGGATATTCGATTCTCTCTTGGGAAATACCAAGCGCCCTCACGAGGTTGTGCTCATATGCCCATGCCTACAACAACAATAGAGATCAAATTCATACAAGAAAGGAATGAAATTAACATTGGTGGAAGAAAAGTACCTCAACAACTGCCATCAGACCGACGAAAGACTTCTTGTTTCGGCAAATTTTATCAAGACCATGGTAAAGACAAGCGACACCAGCTTCACCCCAACCATAAAGTGGTACCATCCTAAAATAAGAAAGGGCCCTCAACACTGACAAATGGATGGCAGATTCAGTGCTGCCTAAGATGGTCGACCCAAGCAAATATAACAAAAATCCTCGAGCATACTGTTGGGCCGTGTCTCTATGAACCCGTCCTTCGTAGTTCATCTAATAAATACGAATTGGCTCAATTTTTATCTTAAAAGGCCCTTTATATGATGGTTCCATACCAATTAATTGTTGAATTTCTTCAAATGTCAAAATATCATTGGTCAGAGGAACCAGAATACCATCATACCGAAGGCCGGTTATAGCAGCAAAGTCGACCGAACCAATTGTCATCTCTCCAATTGGAAAGTGAAAAGTATGAGTTGTGTCCAACCATCGTTCTGCAAGCGCCTGGACTACACTCTGGTCTATCAGATACTCCTCGGATGGTAGTTGTAAGATGAAGCTCTCAAAGCCGCAATCTCAGATAATCCGCCTTACCTGAGAAGGCGCTACATCATACCACTGTCGGGCTTTATAGATACACCCTCCAGCCCAAACAACGCAACGATCACGCTAACACGAAGCCAGGAAAGTTAATACCAGGTAAGTACATATTATTCTATCTGCTTAAATTTATTTTTCATAAATTTTTTAAAAATACATATAAAATAAATAATAATAAAAAAACGGAAAAGAAAATAAATAAATAAAATCAAAAAGAAAAGAAAAGAAGAAAAAATTACTGTGCTCTTTTGGTTTGAACTACGATGAAGCGGCATCCCGGCTATTAGATCAATATTTTCATCTTCATGATGCCGAATAAACTCCAATAACTCAGCATTAGAATGAGTTCCTGACCTTGAAGCATGCATTTTTTCAAAACTATATGCTAAATTTGAAAGAATTACAGAAATGGATGAAATTAAGGATTATGCTATGAATGAAATGAAGAAATTCATTCGTTTATATAGAGGAACGGCAAGGGAAAAAACAAAATTCAAAAAAGTAAATTTTACTATTGATGAATAGTAAATTTTACTTTTTATGAATAGTAAATTACTATTTATAAATAGAAAATTACTATTTACTTACTATTTACGAATAGTAAATAGTATATGAACAGTGACCACATCGTAAATAAACAGTAAATTCAATCATTCAATTTAATCATTCAAATACTTGTGTGTATATAAAATATTTTTGCACGCAGGGGGCAAGAAGAAGACATATGCATAAAAATTAGCCAAACTTTTTAAAACCAAAAAAATTATTTTTTGCACATAATTAAATCTCTATCAGCTCGGGTCCAGAACCCAAATTATCCTTAAGTCCAAAACCTAGAATATCTTCTAAGTCCAGAACTTAGCTCGAGTCCAGAACCCAAATTATCCTTAGGTCCAAAACCTAGAATATCTTCTAAGTCTAGAACTTAGCTCGGGTCCAGAACCCAAATTATTCTTAGGTCCAGAACCTAGAATCTCTTCTAAGTCCAGAACTTAGCTCGGGTCCAGAACCTAAATTACCCTTAGGTCCAGAACCTAAAATTATCACTGAATCTAGAATTCAAACCGGGTTCAGAATCCAAAACCTCAACCATCTCAGAAAAATTAAGTCTTATTGCTTTTCACTCTCTTTTACTAAAGTCTCAGATCGTTCAAGCAGAGGGCAAACTGTAGACCCTTAATTTTTGACCCATTCAAATTCGATAGTTAAAATAATTTTTGTGGTATTTTATTTATTTTGATAATATTTTAATTACTAATAATATTTCATAGTTATTTTTAATAAAAATAAAAAATCGGACGGATCGGCGAGCGTTGCAGCCGCGCTAGCGGGTGGCAGCCCAATTCACCGCAGAAATCATCTGGGGGCGAATTGGGCTATCCCAAATCGCAGAAGATGGCATCTGGGGGCGAATTGGTCCACTGTGCCCAATTTTGCCAGCACAGCCCACGGGCCTGACAGCCCGCGCGCTGCCGATTTTTTGACCAAACCTTGTTTTATCCGGTTTCCTAATTTTTCCTAAACAATTCATATTTCCTTATTAAAATAGGATTATGACTCTTTATTTTTCGATAAATACCACATTAAAACAAGAACACATAGAGGAGGACAATCGAAGGAAAAACTTTGAAGGGAGATCAGACTTTAAAAATTATTTTTGGCAGTGAAAACAATCAGACTTTTTGAGAGAAGAATAAGCAAGCAATCAATTCATCAAAGGCAACCATCTTGCCGTTGTCCTTGTTCATCCAAGAAGCAATTTTTGGTGGAACCAACAAACGAAGGTTTGAATATCTAATCTTTTTTCCTTACAGTAGCTTCAATCATTCAATTGTTTCTTTTGATTTTAAAAAACCTTAATTCGTTTCTTTGTTTTCCAAAAACCCTAAAATTATTTTTCTGTTCCTTCTAAAACCCAAGAACCCTAATCTATTTCTTCAAAATCTTAAAACCCTAATCTACTTCCCAACTTTTAAAAACCTTAAATCATTTTAGTAATTTACCAAAATCCTAATCTACTTTCCAATTTTCCAAAACATTAAATCGTTTTATTAATTCCCAAAATCCTAATCTGCTTTCCAATTTTCCAAAACCTTAAAACCCTAAATTGAATCCTTTTATCTCTAAAAACCCTAAAAAAATATATTTTCTGTTCCTATAAATCTTAAATCATTTTGTTTATTTCCAAAAGCTTTTAAAAACTCTAAACTGGTTTTCTTTTAATTCTTTTCCAAAATTCCAAATGTTTTGTTAAATATCTAAACTCAAAATTCACTTTACAGTTTCTAAGAACCACATAAAACTTTATAAAACTATAAACTATTTTCTCAAATCCTAAAACCAAAATATGTTTTTCAAAATACCAAAAACCCTAAATCTCTCAAAACCAAAACCGCAAACCCTAATTTTCCTAGACCTTAATCCTTAAAACCTTATAAACCTTAATATTAAAATTCAACACAGTAAGCCTAAAAATAACAATCCAGTAGCTAATAATCATAAACCTAATGTTGTAATATCCTAATTTCATAATGTTACTCATAAACCCTAATTTGATTCATGAAACCTTAATCCATTTCAATTTCCTTAAAACTTATAGAAGCCTAAACCAATAAATTCCAAAACCCTAAATATTAATTAAAGAACTTTAAATGAGAAACAGTAACCCTAACTTGTATTTTTACTTACCTTATTTAAATATGTAGTTTATTATATTCTTTGATTTATTTAAGTTCAATGCTTGATTTATTTAATTTATCATGGATGAATGTTTATTATATATTTTGATTGATGTTTAATATCTTTGATAATGATTTATTTATTATGAATGGTTATTTACTTTTATCGATTTATTTCTGATTTTCAAATATTGTAAGAGGTATGTTTCCACTTTGTGGGTACCTCATTAGTTAAATATCATGTAATTTAAATTGCTTTTATATTTTAGACCAATGTAAAGGACATGTTTCTACCTTTTGGTGGGTGTCCTATTAGTTTAGACATGAATGATGTAAGGGCATGTTTCCATCTTCGGATGGGTGTCCATTTATTTATTTTGCTTGGACATTGCTTTAATTTTAATATAACGATGCTTTATTTCAATTGTTGTGTATAATATGGATAATATTGTTATACTTAAGAATTTTATAATATTAAGACCTGTAAAGGAGGTCGGTTCCAATGAACCAGGCGTTGTGGGGGTGCTGGGCCATTTCTCACATTCCCCACATGTACCCAACTTTCTGAACCCATTAGGGGGGTTGGGGGAGTCCTTAGGAATCGAGTCATCCACCCTTTCTTTTTTCCGGCCCGTCCGGGTGGCGACTCCATTTTCTCTGGACCTAGGTCCGTGTTCTCTAAGGCCCCGAGCCTAAGCAGTGCCGAAGTCGCAAGAACTATTCTACCAGGAGTGGGGGCAAAAATCTCCGCTCACACGCACTTTTTTTCTTTTTCTTTTCTTTTTTTATCTCTCTATTTTTTATTTTAAAATTTGGCATAAAAAGGTTAAGGCTTTAAATGATTTGGATCGAGTTTAATGAGGGCTAAAGAATTAGGTCTATGTAGCTCTTACTTTCAAGTTAACTGGCAATCTTAATGCTTTCTAGATCTGCAAAAATGGTAGTTTTGCCAAACAACATCTGCTTGAGGAGCCATGAACCAGTGTTTAGGGATCTTGGATTCTTGTTGAAGTATCAATATAATTTTTATTCATAGCCTTAAATGCTTCTCCTATTATTGGTCACATATCTGTCTTAATTGGTAGGTCGACTTTCATTCAATAGACTATAGGATAAGAAGCTACTCATATGGGAATTTTTTAACTTGATAGCCTTGTTATTGGCTTCAACTACTTCACTGGTTAGTAACGATAGATCTTTTGGTTCTCTAGTAAGATGACAAACTTTATAATGTTGCAACTATCACTTTTCTCTTCTTTTTTACCTTTTTCTTTTCTTTTAATTTTTTTGATTTATTGATTTGACATGATCCAAGAGAGGCTTGAAATGATGATGACTTGGAGAAACTGGATAACTTCTTGATGATCTTGATGCTAATCATTTTGTAGATTCTTCCAGAATATTGGCCTTTACCTATGATGATGCAATCTTTATGCCAAGGTTTGAATTCTTTTTTTAAATCTTTTTTCTTCTTCTTTTTTTCTATTTTTTCTATTTTTTATATATTTTTTATTACATTTTTTATTTGAACCAAGATGGAAAGAAAATTAAAAAGAAGTCGCATTAAGGAAAATCTGACATTTTATTAATAAATGGAACTTACAAAAAAGGGCTAACATCTAACACAGACTTGTAATTTGGCATTAACTCTGACTTAGACCTAACTTAAATTTATGACTCTAACTTTGACTAGGATACAAGCTTGGGGCTAGTAGACTCAGACTCTTAAGACTTGGACTGGGATGGAGCTTGAGATGAAGGTTGACAAATCAGCTAAGTCATCGGTCTTCTCATAGTACCTGTTGCTGGGCAGGCTATGGGTGGTTGATAGGAAAGGGATCGTTAGCATTGTCTTAGGTTTTAGCATTCGTCAGTCTTGTGCCCACTTGTAACACCCCCTAACAATTCCCTCAGAGAACTATCAGAAGATGCTACTTAGACTTAATAATCTTTTAACAAATTCTAAATAAACTTTAAAAACAATTCCAATATCTATCAATAATATAATTAGTATTAAATAAAAAATAAAAGTAATCTAACTAAAAATTCTGGCAGAGTTTCCTCTGTAATATTCAGTGCCAAAATCTTCTACAAGTTAGCACACCTACAGAAAAATACTACTATTCTCCTTTAATTTGTCCTCAGATCTAAGCACACCAACTCATCAGTAACCAATCATTATCCAAAACAAATAACATACACATCAACTTGTGTATACCCAACTATAATGTATTAACCAAATTGATATCAATCACTAAATCTTATACTCAAAATACATGTTCCAAAATAAATATGAAACTCGTTCAGCCTTTATAATATTTACAGCCACAAACTTAACCAATAATTATATAACTATCATATAAACTAAATTCTACTATGTGAATTGTAGTTAAAAATAGATAATAGAAGGTCTTTACAAAATAATACTCTAAGATGCAGTTGATCATTGTAATCCTAAATCTCCAGTCTTAGCCTCATCACATTTCCACCATAATTATGCATTTATCACATACAAGTTAAGATCATGCGTCTACGTCAAATTTCTAATTCTTTTAGACTTTCATTTAAACATCCAAAAATTTTCTCTCATCATTTTTAAGCAATTTCATCATGCTTGAAATATCTTTATATGCATATTAAATTATATTTCATGCATGGAAAGATTATTACACATGCATGTACTCACATTTCAGTAAATTTCACTTATTTTAATATATTTCACTTATTTTAGTAAATTTCATTTATTTCAATAAATTTCATTTATTTCAGTAAATATCATTTACTTCAATAGATTTCATTTGCTTCATAAATTTTCATTTACATGCTCTCATAAACTAGATTTTAAATCCTAGGTTTGAATAATGAGTTCAGTAATGGCAATTTTATGCCCAGTAATATATTAGTTAGTATGGAGAGCAGCCCAGTAGCGGTAAAATACCCAGTAATAGTAATGACATAAAGTGTCAAGTAATAGTATAGACGTCCACCCTCTGGTTAGCCATTCAATCCAAAAACTATGCTTAATTCCAATATAATTTGGGTAATTCATTTATTTCTCAATTTCAGTCAGTTTCACAATTGATAATAATAAATTTTGCCTTTAAAAATTCTTTAAAGAAACAATTCATTTTCATATTAACTAATTGACATTCAAACTTTAAAAATTCAATTAAATAAACTCTACTATGATTAAACTTAACATATTTGTGTCTTTATAATCTTTTACCAATCAATTTACTATTCATGCATGTTTTGAGGATATATGCATATAAAATTAGTTCCAATCAAAAACCACAAATAAAGTAACACTATACATTACTCAATACACATAAGACTATCATTATATTCATATTATATCATCATATTTTAAATTACCATATTCACGCATATAAAAATATCAATTATATTTATCATATAAAAGCATCATCATATACATGCCTTATTTGCATGTTTCTCAAGCATAAAGATAATATTTTATATCTTATTGCACACTTTTCCTCCTATAAAAGAATACTTTCAGTCAACATCACACATATAAAAATTACACTATACACTACCAATATATCACTTACATGTATTAACTAATACAAATTAGCTAACTTTATTCAAATAGCAATTTTGTCTTTTTAAGCTCATATTTCATATTCTACTTTTCATAATTAAATTTCAAATAGGTACTCCAGTTTCCTTTAATTAACTCTTTCCAAATACATAAGTTTCATAAATTATCAGCGTCATTCTAAAGGTGTATATTTTGTGTATATATTGTGTTTACATTAAGTATATTTCCTCTTTAAAACCATCTTCCTCTTAAATTCATAATTATACTACTTCTTTCTCTCTAATTATTTGACAAACAGTAATAATTTAGTTTATCAAACACATCCACATACAATTTATGAATTATCTTAAATCACCAAGTGGTGTTGATGTTAGGTCTACAGTAGGTATACGATTTGTATATCTAAACATTATCTACTAAATTTAGCTACTATAACTTATTTGATTGTTCTTTTTTTTCACCAACTAATATGTATTCACACATTAGTAATATAAATAAATAGTTTCTATTTCAATTAATTCTAAATAAATATATCAATTGATCTTTAATTATCAATTATGCTACAAATATTCATTTTGTTCCATAATCCTAAAATCTCCCATAACCCTAAAAATTCAATACTTGGATAATTCAATAATTATTTAAATCATAATTTAAAATTACAACTACATAAACATATATAGTTTCATTCGCAATTAGATCTCTAATCTATTTCTTTCACAAAAGAGTTCTATAATTCAACTCTTCCCAATTTTTCCATATTCAATTACTTTCACAAGATAGTCCATGAACAATTATTATTACTAAATTAATCCATAATCAATTATTTTCAATAATCAATTCGAAACCAATTATTATGGCAAATAATCAATTATTTTCACAAGTTAATCCATAAATAAATATTTTTATAAACTAATCCATAATAAACTTATTATCACAATTTATCTATAATCAAATATTATTTCAATTTAATCCATAATCACTTATTATTACAAATCAATCCATTTAATCAACTTATAATCTTCCATAGGCAATTTAAACCAAGGAAAAACTTATGAAATAGCAAATTATGCAATATACAAGCACATAACTCTTTTCAATTTGCTTTTTCCTTGCTTTTTCCTTCAAATCCTTGGTTCCTAATTTATTTTCTTGTAAAATCTCACATAATATAGCTATTTCCCATAAAAATCCAAATTACTTTCAAGTCTTCCTAGGGTTTATATAGAAAATGAAGAAAGAATAAGAAAGAAGAAAATATGGTGGAGATGAAGGTAATGGTTGTAACACCCTTATACCCTATAAATGTATAATACACACACTCTCAGTATGTAAGATATGCATATACAGTATAAAAATGTCACAATCCAGTTTAATAAAAATTTTCATATTTTCTTATTACTCAAAGGATTTGTATAAAAACATATGTATACATATGAAAATACACAAAATTCTCACATTACAGGACCTATTTAAACATCCTTTGTAATTTACAATGTATATACATATACTCCCAAAACTAATATAATATATATAATGTCAAAATATACTATAAAATAAAATATGTACATACTGGCAAAGTGGCACTGATCTTGTTATCGCACAAACACTTTAAGCTCCAATAACACAAGCCTAGACACGATCTGGTCTAGTAGAACTCTCCAGCTCTACCAGATCATCCTTGTCACATGCGCGATAAGTTACAGTCAAGCTAAGCCGAAGTCTAGTGGTATAAACTTTGATAATAATAAAATTCAAAAATAATGCCAACGCAGAATGTTCATATGCTATGTCATCACATGATATTCAAGACCACTTTTGGATATATGCTTTCATTACTTGATATTTCACACGAACACATACACAAGCATGGACCCAAAATAACTAATACATCATTCAAATTTCAGAGTTACCATTTTGGTCCATAATGACACCATGTGTCTAGTCCCGAAGGCAAAATATCAATGTAACAGTCCAACTAGGCATGGGCTTATGACTTGGTCTTTTCACCCAGCCCAGCTTCAAGAACCAATTTCTGAGGCTTACAGCCCGATCTTTTTATCTCAAAAATATTTTCACAGTGACGTCAAACGTCTAGCCCCAAAGGCAAATATAGGCATGCTGTCAAACATAGAACTCTGAAAATTGAATAACTTACTAGGCACACAATTAATTCTCATTTTCCATTTTGAATTCCTTCCTCATTTTTTCCATTTTCTCATTCATATCACTGTTATTTCTTTTCAACATCTCATCCTCATCATAGGATATTTCATGAAAAAACCACATCACTCAAATATTTTGAACCATTTTCATATAATTCACATATTTCACATTTTATTCAATCTAGCCATTAACAATGGCTTTTTCACAATGTATAATAATGCATACATAGCAATTCACATGTTTTAGCATCATATTCATGAATACATAATGTATCAAGTAGCTTAACACATTTTCTATCCAAAATGTGTTAGGCCAAATGTAATGCAATCACATTTCATTTATCAAGAGTTCGTACATATAAGGAAACACTCCAAAACAAGCTTTAAAACTTCATCTAACCTTCTCTTCCAAGTTTCCTTTCAACACTAGGGTTGGACAAACTACTCTTTCTCAATACATGTACCAAATATGATCATAAACAACCATTTAATATCACTTTATAAGGCATTCTCAATATTAAATCATTTAAATAGGAATTACAAATGAAAAATAAAGAAAAGAGTTATTCTCAAGTGACACACCCAACAACACGGGCGTATTACTGACCGTGTCACTAACCTAATCACACAGAAGCTTTGACACATCCAATGACATGGGCGTGTCACTACCCGTGTCATTCATTGTGCCTCATAGAACATTTGACACGCCTAACAACACAGGTGTATTAATGGTCGTGTCAATTATTTTGCCTTACAGAAGCTACGAAATGCTTAGGGATATGGCAATGTTAATGGTGGTGTCATCAACATTAAACTCAGCACCCTTGACAAGCCCAATGACATGTTCGTGTCACTGGCCATGTCAGGCAAAAGTCCTATATTTTGAACTCTCAACCATATGAACACAGTCATTCTAAACTCAACACTATAATACCCTTAATCATCATCTTAGTTTATATCCATAATTCACCCATAAATTCAACACTTATAAAACTCCAATATATCATAACTATCATCTTATTCAATCAATCATCACTTTCTCTCATAATACATTCAAAGAAGAAGAAAGAAAAGAAATCTCTTCTCTTTCAATCCAACCTTAAATATCATCATTAGCTACTCGCAACATCTTCATACATATCCAAATAAACCATTAAAACATGTTAATACACAATCCCCAAAATCAATGTCATTCTTCTATAGAATTCCAAAGATACTTACAAAATGATAAAGGAACTTACTAATTGATGAAGAATCCTCAAAATCTTAACTTGAATCTTTGAAATTCCTTGTAAAATTGGTGTATGGAAGAAAGAACTATCCTTAAGTCTCTCTCTCTCTCTCAAGCTCACATTCAATGAAGAAACAAAAGAAGAAGAAGAAGAAGAAGCAAATTCCAATTTCTATTCCTTTCCATCCTTATCTATATATATATATATTAATTATTCTTTTATATGTGTTGTATATGTTTGGTATATGTATATGTCATATTTACTTCAAATATATTTTAAATATACATTTCACTTTCATTTTCCATTCAAATCATTTATTTAATTTATCAAAATTTAATTTATTCAATATTCAAAAATTAGGGTTATTACAATTCTCTCCCCCTTAAAAGAAATTCGTCCACGAAATTATCTACTATCAACTCTGAAGCAACTGCGGATATTGACTCCGCATCAATTGTTCACTCTCCCATGTCACCTCCTTAGTGTTATGATTCTTCCAAAGAACTTTCGCAAGTAGTACTTTCTTATTTCTCAACTTTTTTACCTCTCGTGTCAAAATCACTACTGGTTCTTCTTTATAAGTCAGATTTGAACTCACCTCAATGGACTCTACTAACAACCTCCGAAGCATAGAGACATGGAAAACATTATGTGTCGGGTCCAACTCAAGCGATAAGCTAGCCTGTAAGCCATTAGACCAATTCTCTCCAGAATCTCTTTTGTTCGATGAAACGAGGATTCAACTTTTCTTTGTGATCAAATCTCAAAATTTTTTTCCATGGAACACTTTATCTCCCACACTAAACTCTATATCCTTCCTTTTCAAATGTGTATAGGATTTTTGTCAATTTGAAGCAGCTTTTAAATGATTCCGTATCAATTTTACTTTCTCTTTTGTTTCCTTAATCAAATCAGGACCAATCAGTTTACCTTCTCCAACTTCATCCTAACACAATAGTTTCCTACACCTTCTGTCATACAAGGCCTCATAAGGTGCCATCCCAATACTGGACTGATGACTATTATTATATACAAACTCAATAAGTGGCAAGAATCTGTCCCAACTTCCACTGAAATCAATGATACAACTCTTTAACATATCCTCTAAAATCTGTATCACTTTTTCTGACTGCCCATCTGTTTAAGGATGGAAAGCAGTACTAAAATGCAATTGAGAACCCAATGCATTATGCAAACTCCTCCAAAATCTTGATGTAAACCGGGGATCTCGGTCTAATACCAAAGAAACTGAAACTCCATGTAACCTCACTATTTCACTGATATACAACTCAGCTAACCTCTAAAGTGAGTAATCCATCCGAACAGGAAGAAAATGAGTTGTCTTCATCATCTGATCAACTATCACCCAAATCGCATCATGTTTCTTTTGGGTCAAAGGTAGCCCAGTCACAAAATCCATCGTTACTCACTCCTATTTCCACTCTGGCACTGACAAAGGCTGAAGCAACCTTGAAGGAACTTGGTGTTCAGCCTTCATTCTCTGGCAAGTGAGACATCTGGATACAAACTCTGCTATGTCCCTCTTCATATCTTACCACCAATAATGCTGCTTCAAGTTCTGATACATCTTGGTACTCCCAGGGTGCATAGCATAAACTGACTAATGTGATTCCTCCAAAATCACCCTCTTTAATCCAGCATCATCAGGAATACATAACCTATCTCTGAACCATAGACTGCCATCATTTCTCACATGAAAGTCTCAACTCTCCCCCTTTTGGCAATCTAATACAATCTTTTGGATCTTCTCATTTGCCAACTGGGCTTTCCTAACCTGATCCAATAACACTAGCCTTAATTGCAACTGAGCCATCAAAGCACCATCATCACAAGACTCACATTTGGCATGCATCACCCTCAACTTAACAAGCAATAAGAGCAAATATGCAGTCAAACCTGCTAAAAGTTCCGACTCAAGGCATCAGCAACAATATTTGCCTTGCTAGGATGATAATCAATCAAACAATCATAATCTTTAATCAACTCTAACCACCATCTCTTTCAAAATTTTAGCTCTCTTTGAACACCCAGGTACTTCAAACTCTTGTGATCCATATAAATGAAACACTTCTCCCCATACAAGTAATGTTGCCAAATCTTCAAGGTAAAACTATGGCTGCTAACTCCAAATCATGAATCTGGTAATTCAGCTCATATGACTTCAACTGTCGAGAGGCATAAGCAATGACTCTACCCTCCTGCATCAGAACACAACCTAAACCACTATCTGAAGCATCACTGTAAATCACATAAGGTTTACCTTCCATAGGAAGAGTAAGAATAGGAGGCTGAGTTAACATCTTCCTCAGCTGCTCAAAACTCACCCGACACCAATCTGTCCACACAAATCTAACTCCCTTCTGAAGTATTCTGGTGAGTGGAGTAGCTATCATAGAAAAACCCTTCACAAAACGATGATAAGAGCCTGCCAAATTTAGAAAACTTCTAACCTCTGTCACAGTAATAGGTAGACTCCAATACAAGATAGCCTCAACTTTACTCGGATCAACCTTAATACCCTCTATTGATATCACATGACCGAGAAAAGTTATCTGATCAAGCCAAAACTCACATTTAGATAGCTTAGCATACAACTACTTCTCCCTCAGAGTCTCCAATATAATCCGCAAATGCCTATCATGATCCTCCTTATTACTCGAATACACCAGAATATCATCAACAAAGACCAATACAAACTGATCTAGATATGGTCTGAATACCCTGTTCATCAAATCCATAAATGTTGCTGGTGCATTCGTATATCCAAAGGGCATCACCAAAAACTCATAATGCACATACCTCATGCAGAAAGTTGTCTTATGTACATCCACATCTCTGACTCTCAACTGATGATACCCTGATCTCAGAATAATCTTAGAGAATACTGCCGCTCCCTTCAACTGATCAAATAGATCATCTATCCTAGGCAATGGATATTTATTCTTGATGGTCACTTTATTCAACTATCGGTAATCAACACACAATCTCAAGGTGCCATCATTCTTCTTTACAAACAAAACAGGCACTCCTCACGGGGACACACTAGGGCGCATGAACCCTTTATCCATCAACTCCTACAACTGCACCTTGGACTCTCTCAACTTAGCAGGTGCCATATGATAAGGAGTAATAGAGATGGAAGTGGTACTAGGCAACAAATCGATACCAAACTCAATCTCTCTCTCAAGGGGTATCCTTGGCAACTCTTTAGGAAAAATATCTGAAAACTCAGTAACTATAGGTATTCTGTCAAGCTGGAATCCTACTACTCTGGTATCTACCATGTGAGCAAGATATGCTTCACATCCCTTCCAGATCATTCTCCTAGCTGAAGTAGCTGAAATAAACATGGATGAAAGATGTCTATGCTCACTAGATACCATCACATCTCTACCATCACGTATTCTCAGAGTAACACATTTCTGTTGACAGTCTACCATAGCCCCATGTCTCGATAATCAATCCATGTCCAAAATCAAATCATATTCCCTAAAAGGCATCTCAATCAGGTTACCGAGAAACTCCTCATCCTGAACCACAATCGAGCTATCTCGGTGCACCCTGCTAACTACAACACTATGCTCTAAAGGATTTGTCACCAAAACGTCAAATCCTAGGGACTCTAAATGAAAATTACTCATAGGTAAGATGGATGCACTAATGTACGAATTAGTCAACCTAGGTTCTACCAATACAAGAACTGAAGTACCGAATAAAGAAAAAGTACCAGCAATAACGGCTGAAGCATCTGGCTGCCTCTGCATCACATAGAACCACTACGATGGCCCTGCCTCATTTTGGTCTACCTCCAGCTGTAGAACCTCCTATCTAACCAGACCCAGATCTACCAACCCTACCAAAACCTCTGCTACCATGACTCCCTATGACACTAGGTCTAAAACTGTTGTATCTGTTTGTCTATCATTTGGTAGCTCTAGAGAATTTCTAATAAAATGATCTGGTGATCCACATTTGTAGCACACTACTGGTGCACTTATCTTCTAGCAGACACATCCATGTGTCCTACCATAATGAACATAGGTAGGTGGAGAAGATCTCTGAGTCACTAGGGTTGAAGCACTAGCCATCGAGGCTGCAGGTCTCTGCCTCTGCTGCTATACTGACCTGCCAGGCTATCCCCGACTCCTACTGAAACTCTAAGGATATCCCCCTTTACCTCTCTTTGATGACAAAGATTCTGCCACACTCTGGGATCTCCTAGTTCTGGTCTCCTCAACCCTAGCAGCTGCTATAAGACCCTGTGCTCTCTCAACACTCCTAGCAGCTGCAACCAACTAAAAAAATAATAGTACCGGGAGCCTGCTATAATGCACATGATAGAGGATCTCAATCCCTCCTCAAACCTCCAACACTGGCCAATCTCATCATAAATGATCCCACCAGCATACTGACTCAGTCTAGTAAACTCTATCTCATATTCTGACACTGTTTTAGTATCCTACCTCAAACTCAAGAACTCTATCTTCTTTGCATCTTTATACTCCCTTGGAGTATACTTTTATTCGAATTTCTGTAGGAAATCATCATAGGTCAGTACTGGTAGATCATCCAGAGCATGTGGAATCGTCTTCCACCAATCATATACATCCCTCTGCAGAAGAGATCTAGGATAATCAAACTTCTCCTTTGGAGTAGCCTGCAGCTGGATGAACACTCTCTGGATCCTGTCTAGCCATTGCTCTGCTACAGCAGGGTCTGTAGTACTAACAAAATCTTTAGCTCTAAACTTTCTCAGCTTATCATATTTTCTCGTTGACAACTGCAGCTGCGGAGGCGGCAGCTGCTGAACTGGAGCCTACCTCAACAGCTCCACCATGTGTTGTACCCAGCCCGGTGGAATCTCATACTACTAGTCTCTCTGGCACAGGAGCAGGTGCCTCTCCAGCAATCTCAGCTCTAGCTCCATCTCTACCCTCACCAGGAGCCATACTCTCTGCACTACCCTCTACATACTGATGCGTTCGAGATGCCATGACTACCTATATATGCAAATATAGCAAAAATTGCCACATCAGAGATCAGAAACTGCCAGTGCCAATGCATGTACCATAATTGAAAACCATATTTAAAAATCCTCATTTCCTTTCTCTCACAACCCACTTAGGTTAAGAACCTCAAACCTAGGGTCTGATACCAAAATAAATGTAACACCCTTATACCCGATAAACATATAATACACACACTCCTAGTATGTAAGATATGCATATACGATATAAAAATGTCACAATTTGGTTTAATATAAATTTTCATATTCCCTTATTACTCAAAACATTTGTATAAAAACATATGTATACATATGAAAATACACAAAATTCTCACATTGCTTAATTATTTAAACATCCTTTATAATTTACAATGTATATACATATACTCCTAAAACATAATATAATATACATAATATCAAAATAAAGTATAAAATAAAATATGTATATGCAGGCAAAGTGGCATTGATCTTATAGTAGCACAAATACTTTAGGCTCCAATAACACAAGCCTAAACCCAATCTAATCTAGTAGAACTCTCCAGCTCTACTAGATCACCCCTGTCACTTGTGCGATGAATTACAATCGTGTTAAGCCGAAGCCTAGTGGTACAAACTTTGATAATAATAAAATTCAAAAACAATGCAAATGAAGAATGTTCATATGCTATGTCATCACACCACTTTTGGATATATGCTTTCATTACTTGATATTTCACACCAACACATACACAAGCATGGGCCCAAAATAACTAATACATCTTTCAAATCTCAGAGTTACCATTTTGGTCCATAATAACATCATGTGTCTAGCCCCAAAGGCAAAATATCAATATAACCATCCAACTAGGCCTGGGCTTATGACTCGATCTTTTCACCCAGCCCAGCTTCAAGGACCTATTTCTGAGGCTTATGACTCGATCTTTTTACTTCAAAAATATTTTCACAGTGACACCAAGCGTCTAGCCCCATAGGCAAATATAGGTATTCCGCCAAACACAGAACTTTAAAAATTGAATAACTTACTATGCACACAATTAATTCTCATTTTCCATTCGAATTCCTTTCTCGTTTTTCCCATTTTCTCATTCATATCATTGTTATTTCTTGTCAACATCTCATCCTCATCAAAGGATATTTCATGACAAAACCACATCACTCAAACATTTTGAGCCATTTTCACATATTTCACATTCTATTCAATCTAGCCATTAACATTGGCTTTTCACAATATAATAATGCATACATAGCAATTCACATGTTTTAGCATCGCGATTATGAATACATAATGTATCAAGTAGCTTAACACATTTTTCATCCAAAATGTGTTAGGCCAAATTTAATGCAATCACATTCCATTTATCAAGAGTTTGTACATACCTTAGGAAACACTCCAAAACAAGCTTTAAAACTTCCTCTAACCTTCTCTTCCAAGTTGCCCTTCAACACTAGGGTTGGGCAAACTACTCTTTCTATATGCCTATACCAAATGTGATCATAAACAACCATTTAATATCACATTCTAAGGCATTCTCAACATCAAATTATTTAAATAGGAATTACAAATGAAAAACAAAGAAAAGAGTTATTCTCAAGTGGCACACCCAATAACACGTGCGTGTTACTGACTGTGTCGCTAACTCAATCACACAGAAGCTTTGACACATCCAATGACATGGGCATGTCACTGCCCGTGCCATTCATTGTGCCTTACAGAACTTGACATGCCCAATAGCATGGGTGTGTTAATGGCCATGTCAATTATTTTGCCTTACTGAAGCTACGAAATGCTCAGAGACATGGTCGTGTTAATGGTCGTGTCATCAACGTTAAACTCAGCACCATTGACACGCCCAATGACATGGTCGTGTCACTGGCCATGTCAGGCAAAAGTCCTATATTTTGAACTCTCAACCATATGAACACAATAATTTCAAACTCAACAATGCAACACCCTTAATCATCATCTTAGTTTATATCCATAATTCACCCATAAATTCAACACTTATATAACTCCAACATATCATAACTATCATCTTATTCAATCAATCATCACTTTCTCTCATAACACATTCAAAGAAGAAGAAAGAAAATAAATCTCTTCTTTTTCAATCTAACCTTAAAAATCATCATTAGTTACTCACAACATCTTCAAACATATCCAAATAAACCATTAAAACATGCTAATACACAATTCCCAAAATCAATTTCTTCCATAGAATTCCAAAGAAACTTGAAAAATGATAAAGGAACTTACTAATTGATGAAGAATCCTTAAAATCTTCACTTGAATCCTTAAAATTCCTTGTAAATTTGGTGTATGGAAGAAAGAACTCTCCTTAAGCCTCTCTCTCTCAAGCTCACGTCCAAAGAAGAAACAAAAGAAGAATAAGAAGAAGCAAATTCCAATTTCTCTTCCTTTCCATCCTTATATATATATATATATATATTAATTATTCTTTTATTTGTGTTGTATATGTTTGGTATATGTATATGTCATATTTACTTTAAATATATTTCAAATATACATTTCACTTAAAATCCTTTCATTTTCCATTCAAATCATTTATTTAATTTATCCAAATTTATTTTATTTTATTTAATATTCAAAAATTAGGGGTATTACAATGGTTCAACCAAATGAAGGAAGAAGATGGAAGATTGTAGAAACTTGGTCTTATTTTTATATTATTAGGGTTTTAATTTCATATAATGCTCATAACTTTGTTTCGGTATACCTACTTCTTTTAATTACCTTTTAATTCGGTTTTTAATTTCGTAAAATCATAAAAATAATTTTTTTCATTATTTTAAAGCCCTAATACCCATATTCTATGTTTCAATTATAGTAGAATTTTATTTTAGGACCATAGGGGCATTTTTATAATTTTCTTTCAACTTTAAAATCCTTTTTTGGAAATACCAATTAAATATATATTTGGATTTAATTTTTCCTCTTTTTATTGCCTATCCAACTTTACTTCTACCAATTTTAAATACTCAAACCATACATAATATCATAATTAGTCTGATATGCACTTATATATACACTTAATATAGAAAATTATTGCTTAAAATTTCCAGACATTACACCACTTCGATAATGGTATGCACAATACTCATCCAACTTGTAGCTTTTAGATAGAAGGAAAGGAAGCAGACTTAGTTCCAATGGCGTCACTTGATGGGCCTCTAGCACTTTTGTATAAACTAGACTTAGCGACATTCCTAATCTGTGAATTCTCTCTTTTGCTTACTATCACTATTCCATCTTGGAAGACCCGGTGTCATTATGTTACTTTTCATGGGCTCCTTATAGTTGTTCCATCCATTTCGACAAGGATTCAAAGGCAAGTCGGTAGCTAGGAGGTTGGTTTTATTTGAATGGTGAGCTTGAAGGTTTTTGAAGCTGGCCAGTTAGGTGGTCAAGGTAGTAATAGCTTCAAAATGCTCCTGCAACTTCTTGAAGAGTTCAACTTACAATCCTCCCAGATGATAAGGGCACCCTGAAAGTTCTCCTGTTGCTTATTAAGGAGATTGGTGAAGTGTGCTTGCTTGGCAGCAAGGACCATCTAAAAATTCTCCTCTTGTTTCTTAAGGATGTGAGTAAAATGATCTTGTTGGGTAGTGAGGGCCAACTAGAAGTCTTCCTCTTGCTTAGTAAGGAGGTTGGTCAGGTCTATGATCAAAGGTCCACATAAGTTGGATCCAATTGGTAAGGAAATGGTGATGAATTGCTTATAAGATTTGTCCATAGGTCAAGTGTATGGTCAAAGGGTCATCGAACAAGTAACCTAGTCACAAGTTAGGTCCTCAATCAACATGGGGAGGTAAAAGTTAGGCTAAGGCTTACATAATGGGTCCATAATAGTTTTGGCCATGGTTGAGGCTCATGGTCAATGGTTCAGACTGTGGGGCTATAGGTTAGGTCGATGTGACTTAAGGATGGGGCATATGAACCAAGTTGATATGTTCATATAGTAGGTACATGGCTAAGGTTCCATGGCTAGGGGTGCATGGTATGGTCTAAGGCTAAGGGTGGTGAGGTCTTTGTAGCCTAGGTTTATGTCCAAAGGCCTTTGTAGCTATAGTACTAAGGTTCGATTGGCTAGCTCTTGTGGCTAAGGTTTAAAGGATGGGTGTGGTCCCAAAAGTTTAAGCCATTGTGACCTAAGCAAAGTTAGACATGGTCCTAAAGGTTTAGGCCATAAAGATAAGCTATGGCTGGAAATGGTCCTAAAGGAGTTAAGCCATGAGGGTAGGTGAGGTTGGATAAGGTCTTAGATGGGTTGAGCCATGAGGCTAAGGTAAGGTATGATCCTAAATGTTCAAGCCCTCAAGGCTAAGAAAAGGTTGGGTATATCCTTAAAGGGGCAGAGCTATAAGGCTAAGGTTAGCTAATGTTCAAGCTTAAGGATAAGACTTCGGGCTAAGGAACTAAGCTTGAGAGGCTCTAAGGGTGGAAGGATAAACCTTATGAAATGTGAATGTTTACGATAAACTAAAAGGAATAAGGAAAAGCTAGGTAAAATTTTGATGGTGGGGCAAGGGTCCTAAAGTTTTTAGAGTTATAGGTAAATGGGGGGAAGGCTAAGGATAAACCTATTGGTATGGATGTTTGGGAGAGGGAAAAGATGAAGGTGTTGGATGAAGGGTCAATGTTGAATGGGAAGGTAATGGTTAACCTAAGGGTATGAGTAAGGTAAGGGATGCTAGGTCAAGCCTAAAAGTGTATAGAGGACGAGATGGAGGATTAGGCCAAGCTTAGAAGGTGGGCAAGAGTATGGAGGAGGTGATGGAGGACAAGAACAAGCCTATAATATGGGAAAGGGCATGGAGTAGGTGATGAAGGACTAGGTTAAGCCTAAAATGTAGGTAATGATATGGAGGAGGTGATAGAGGACTAGATTAAGCCTTAAAAGGTGGGCAAGGGTATGGAGAAAGTGATGAAGGACTAGTCTATTAGATGGTTCAACTTCTTTTTATGGCTTATGTACAAGGTTTATGCACAACGTTGAGCATCCTAAGGTGTATCTTTGTACAAGGATTTTAAGGTTGTAATGTAAATAGATGCATAAGAAAAAAGGTTTCACGAAGTTATGCAATAAGGATTGATTATTATGGTACATACAATCTAAGGTTAGATTCTAAGGCCATTACATGAAATGGGTAAAGGGTGGCTTGGTAAAAAAGGGTCTCGTCTCACTAGAGCAACGATATACCTGACCACAAGTCATATAAGTAATTTGGTGTAGGTCTAGCATTTATATCCCAAAAAGGATTCATGGATTCATCGCGGGTTGGATTACTTTGCTATCCCCCAACATACCAAAGGAAGGCTGAGGTTTAATCCTAAAATAATCTAAAGCATGAATGCAAAAGTGATGCACGAAAAAAGTTCAAATTTAATAAAATTCCAAGCAAATTTTACTTTGAAAAAGGTTAAGCCCACAGCCTACTTAAAATGATTTTTTGTTAGAAAAACATTTTGTCTCCAGTAGAGTCTCCAGTTGTGAGGCCTTAGACCGAGTGCCTAGCCCAACCCACAAATGATGCAAGCCGGAATGCTAAAAATTACGCTAATCTCACAAAAAGTGTTGAGGTCACTCTGCCATCGTAGGTTATGCTCGGTTCAAGTAAAAATAATTTTTAAAATGATTTTGAGTCGCCGCTTAAATTTATGTTGAAAAGGAAAAGTTTACGAAAAACCCATAAAGTTGACTCCAATTGTATTCCAAGGATAAAAATCACTACCTTCGAACAAAATGATGGATTCAAGGACTAAGTTTAGGTTCAATATAATTAAGAGTTTGGCCTTTGATTAAATTAGAACTTACAAGATTAATTTCATGTGATGACCGTTCTAATATGATATGATAACTCAATTAAAACATATCCATACATTGCAAGAAAATAGTGTACAGAAATTAAATTACCTTTCAAAACTCAAAATAAAGGGATCCTAACTCTACCCTTATGAATTTTAGGATGGGCACACATTCCCCAAAAAGAAAGCAAATAAATAAAAGCTCATAAAGGATGAAAGGAAAAAGTTACATTTTAACAGAAGTGGACTTGATATTTAATTTAAAATTTCAAGTAGGCATGCATATCCAGTTTGAATGGGAATCAAAGCCCATGCAATGGCTAGTTGTTTAAAGTTGATGTTCTAAATTATGTGAGCCTAAATCTAGGTTCATTTTTAGGTTTAAACATAGGTCTAAAACCTAAATTTTAGATCCTAATTTTAAGAAGGTTTCATTTGCAAATTAAGTTCATATTTCAACTTAATCTTGAAAAAGATTGATTGAAAAATTAAGTTCTTATTCCAACTTAATTTTGAAAAAGGTTGATTGAAAAATTAAGTTCTTATTCCAACTTAATTTTAAATAAGATTGATTGAAAAATTAAGTTTTTATTCCATCTTAATTTTAGAAAACAGTTGATCGAAAAATTAAGTTCTTATTCCAACTTAATTTTGAAACGGTTGATTGAAAAATTAAGTTCTTATTCCAACTTAAATTTGAAAAAGGTTGATTAAAAAATTAAGTTCTTATTCCAACTTAATTTTAAAAAAGGTTGATTAAAAATTAAGTTCGTATTCCAACTTTATTTTGAATAAGGTTAATTGAAAAATTATGTTCTTATTTCAACTTTATTTTGTAAAAGGTTGATTGAAAAATTAAGTTCCTATTCCAACTTAATTTTGAAAAATGTTGATTTTAGGTTATAACTTGATAAAATCTAAGTCTATGATTGATTTTTAGGGTGACATGAAAAAGAGTCCAATTATTTTGGGAAACTTGAAAAAGAGTCCATTTATTTTGGGCAACTTGAAAAAAAGAGTCCAATTAATTTGAAAATTTTGAAAAGAGTCCAATTATAGGCCATTTCAAGGTTCAAATGATGACCTTTGAAGTTCAAATAGTTTATTTAAACATCCCAAATAATTAAAGAATAAAGGTTGAAAAGTCTAGAGTTTTACCTTTTTGGGCACCCTTAGTGGTGGCGGCTTGAAATGTAGCCATACTATCACTTGACGATTGATAGGGTTTGTTTGCTAAGGAGGCAACTGGATCGTTATAGTTTAAGGAAAACACAATCCCAAGTTAACCAACACCTGAATTTGCTAAGGAAGCAAATTTGGGCAGTTCAAACTAAGGAAGAATGAACATTTTCTTTTAAAGAAGAAAAAAAGAAGGAGAGAGTAAGATAACTAGCAATTAGGTTTGCTTGGTTGAATTGAGTGTTGAAAATTGAGGTTTGGAAGCCTACTTATAGAATTTTGGAGGGATAAAATCGAAAAAATATCAATTTAAGGTGATGCGGTAGAAAATTGGCCCGTTGCAGCAGCAATAGGCCTTTGGGGCAAAAAAGGGGCTTGTGCAGCCGCAATGATGCCTATGGCTGCTACAGGCTTGCACTTGGCACGAGCCTATTTGGGGCCAGATTCAAGCAGAAATTGTAATATGCACAAATTTAAAATATTGTTAAATAATTAATTTGGAGGGTAGTTAGTATATTAGAATAGAGAAATATAAGAAATATGCATAATAAATACAAGATATATACATAATGTATACTTAATGGATATATAAAATATATATTACATATACATAAATATATATATAACATATAAGTAAAATATTTTTGAGATAAACATATACATGAAATACACTTAACATATATATAAGATATAAATATGATGTTGGGAAGATAATAATTAAAATAAAATAAAATAAAATAAAATAAAGAAAGTCAAAGGAAGAGAAAATTTTTGGATAAGAAAAAATAAGAAAATAATTAAATAATCATTTAAATTAATATTTATGGATGGGAAATTATAAAAAAAAAAAAAAAGTCTTCTTCTTCCTCATCCCCATCCATGGCTGAATTTTATATGTAGAAAGAGAGCGTGATTTGTTCTTCATTATACTTCAAATTATATAAGAATTCAAAGGTTTCAAGTGGATTTTTGAAGAAAAAGTAAGAAAACAAGTTCTTTCTCTTTTAAGCTTTATTTTCTTAGTTTTAAGATTATGGTTGATATAGCTATAGAGAGAAAGTATGTTTAACTGCTAAAATAGTTAGTAATGAAGATAAAATGATGAGAATATGGCGATTTATTGATTAAGAAGTTGAAATGGACATAAAAATGAAATTAGGGTTTTGTAGTGAATATGTGTAATTAGGGTTCCTAGTATGGGTGGTTATAATTATGGTCATGGATGAATTTAGTGTTGTTTTAATATGTATGTAATGATTTTATGGTTGAAAATTTGATATGAGTAGGTTTGGATGAAGTTAGAGTTTATGGAAGGTTATGTGGAATTAGGGTTATGGATGGAAGTAATAATAATTATTGAAACGAGTTGTTGTATTATTATTTTTGTTAAGTAATGATTTTATGATTAAATGTCGGAAATGAGTTAAGTTGGTTGAAATTTGGATAAAGTAGTAAGCTGTGAATTTAGGGTTTAATTTGATTTTGATAAAAATTGTATTAACAATGATAGTTTGATATACATTGGACATGGAAGTAATTTTAAAATAAATAATATTGTTGTTTGTTGGATTTATTTGTGTGTAGATCAAATTAGTAGAGCTTCAGATTTTGACTTGGAAAGAGCTTTGGAGGGAATTTGAGAAGCAAATAAGGTTAGTATAAGTTGTAATAATTATTGTTTAAATAATCATGTAATTGGCATAACACATTGTGAATTTGAGAATATGTTATGTCACTTTCAAATTGGTTATGGTAAAATATGTGCATTGTATAATTAAGGGTGCGTTTAATGCATGAACATAAAGATGGGCCATTATAGAATGGTTATTGAAATGTTTATGTGCATAGTGTATAAAATGTGAGATATACTAAAATTGAATAAAAAATTAAAAATGAACAATGTGACAAGGAATGAAGAAGAAAGAGTGAAAACTATGAAAGAAAGAGTAAATTTGATAAAGAGATGGAAATGTGAAAAGATAATATGTTACTATGTATTTGTAACCTATAAAATTGCATGTCCAGACTATTAAGATAGATAATGCATGCATTGATAGACTTGAGCAAAGCTAGGTCATAAAATTGAGATTGAAAATGGACCCAAGCAGAGCTGGGTCGTAAAATTAATGTGATAACTGGACTTGGTAATTGTATAGTGGTTATTGGGACTAATGTATGTGTGAATGAGTGAGATTGTGGGTTTGAATATATATATATATATATTGAATGAATTATAATCAAAATGTGGTTATATTAACATTGCAAAATTACATTTTGAGGAAAAGTATTTATATATATATGTTGTTTTTTTAAACTTGTACCACTAAGCTATAGGCTTAGCGCGATTGTGTGAATCGCGCAGGTGAGAGAGTTGCAAGTCCAAGGGATCAAGACTATGGTTGATACTTGGTGACTTAGGATGCTGCAAGACCAATTGTGCCATTTACATACATGTATAGTTATGGTTTTAAGTATTTTGGTTTATGTAAATTAATTCATAACACTTATGTTGGTTTATAAATATTTGAGATGGTAGTATATATATTAATATGAATATTAAATTATGATAAATAATGATTTAAATTTTGAGACTTAAATTGTATTATTGAAGTGGTGAGATGGATGATAGTTGAAAATATTAATATTTGGAAGTGAAATTTTCTTCTACAGGTTGAGTTTATTCATTTGGGAATTATTCGAAACTACAGACAAAACTCTGGCAAATTTTTTTCAGAGATTTTCTATTAAATATACTATTTTAAAATTTATAAAATGTATGGATTTTTTTGTTTAAATTTTTCTTTAAATAATATAAATATTTTGAGGTTAATTAGAATGGGTTTTATAGTGATTTGTTTTAACAATCTTATATTTTATGTATATACTCTACATATATGGGTATATGAACAGTACGTATATAGGGTATAAGGGTGTTACAAAATTTTTTAGAGGCTCATTCTCCCTCTTTCGATGTCCCCTTTGAGGAATTTTTCATGCACTGGAATTGTAATGGACTAAATTTTAATAAAATGATGAAAAATCAAATATTCACTGCCACAACAAGCCCAATATTTTTAGAATACTTTACATGGCCATTTCGGGATTGTCCGGCATCCAATTCATGTGATTCTGATTGCATTGGATTCATGAATGCATGGTCTTTCATCTAAATGTAAAATTGATAATTTTAAATTGGGTACAAAATTCTGGGTTCACAGCTAACATTTTAAACATTATTGGAAAACCTGGCACTAGGAAACAAGGTTAGTGAATTAGGCATCTTCATTCATTGGATGTTTTATCCATTAGGGATTAAGTTATAAGGGTGATGAGGTTGGCTTGTCATTCATCAGATAGACCTACTTTTCTTCAACACTTATCATGGGTATTAAGCCCAAGCATGTTGATTTCATTTAATGACACCATTTGACAGGTTAGGTACATTAGAAGGTACTAGTGTTTGGTTCATTACCATAACATTTCCCTATTAGAAAGCATGATAACACGTTTTGATGATCGACCATGAGGGAGACACTAGGGAGGAGACTAGACTTTCACCTAAGACATAAGTGGTGATTGTAGGGTACGCTCCCCTAGATGTATGATTTTGAGATTTTGACTTTTCTGATGCAATTGGCTTTAGACTGAATTAGACAATCCTTGGTTCAAGTAAAACATCTTTATTTTAGCTCTAACTTTTTTTCGAGCCGCCCTTTCGAGTTTTCAACTCTACGAGCTCACTCTAATTTTTGGCTAAGTCGCCCTTTTAGGTTTTTAACTTAGCAAACTTTTTTTTTCATAACCTTGGCGTGAAAGGATTATGATTTAGCATTACTTAGACCGAGCCCAATGAAGGTTGTCTGCGTATCAGTTGCATTTGTAAGAGAATCAGGTCTGTATAGTTCTCATTTTGAGTTGGACAGAGAATCAAATTTGTATCTGTAAAAATGGTAGCTCTACTAAGCAATGTCTACTCAATTTGAACTTGCCTTAAGGGCTCTTGGACAACCCCTTATCGAAGTCTCAGGCAAATAACTACTTATAGTCTTGAATGCATTGCTTCTCCTTTCATTGCTAACATTCAATTGTCATGATATTGATCATATTCTTTTCTTGATTAGTAGGATGGCTTTCACCTAATAGACCAAGAAGCTGCTCCTATAGAAATGGGTATGGAGGTTTTATACCTCCATGATGTGAAGGTCAGCTATTCAAACTAATTTGAGTGATTGTTAACTATTTTTTGCTATGTTGACCTAGAAGCTTTGGCTTTGACTACCTCACTGGTTTATGAATGATGGTGTTGAATCTTCTACTTCTTCAACAAGGTGATTAATTCTTAGTGAAAGTGAGACCAATGATCTCAAGTAGAGTTCCGAAAGATGTTTTTTTAGAGGAACTGTATAACTTCATTTTAACAAGCTTTATTTTGATACCAACATTTTATGAACTCTTTCAAAGTATTAGTCCTTCCTTGTTATAGAATGGTGATGCAATTTCATTCTCATGCCAAGGTTTGATGAATTCTTCTTTGTTTCCTTTTTCTTTGCCTTTTTTTTCTTTTTTTTAATTTTTCTTTTTTTTCTTTTTTTTATGTTTTATCAAGCTCAAGAGATATTGGATAAAGCAAGATACATGAAGGGGTAAAAAGAAAATCTAACACTTTTATTAATAAATGGAATATTACTAAAAGGCCTGGCATTTGCAACCTCAAAGTCCAACATAGACTCAGACATCAGACACATACTAGACTCAGACTTTAACTTTGATTAATTCAAGCTTTGACTAAATATTGGTAGATACAGACTCTTGAGACTCAGACTAGATTAAGGCTTTATTTGAAGGGTGATAGGTCAGCTAAGTCATTAGCCCTCCTATAGTACCAATTGTTATGGGTAGTTGGCATGAAAGGGATCATTTTACAAGTCTGATTGGGAAATGCAATTGACATTTTGGTGGATGGGTAAGAGGTTGGTGTTTATGTTCAGTGGTTTTCTTGGAGGGTTGATGGTTATATTGTCCGCTAGGTCTTAGATTTTATGCCTCAAGTTCTTACACATATATATGTTTTGTGCCTGGTGCCTTGATGATACTCACAAACTTGTTTGGGTTTCAACTTTTAGGAAAGGGGTTTAGTGGAGGTACAGGTTCCAAAGGTTGAACCAGTTTTGCTATTAGGGCCTTTTTATATACCACACTTAATAGCATGCCCAAATATATGAAAACTCATTATTGTCTCTTATCAATTCTAATATGAGGCAGAGTTGATTGTAAACACCTCTTCACTCTCCTAATCGGTGGTTGAGTTGTTGGTGTAGTTGGGGTTCTTCCCATATATAGAAGAGGATGTTGTCTCATCATTAATTTGACCATTTTGGATTAAATCTTGAACCTTTATGGTAGTGGTGACCAAGGCCTTGAAGTTGGTTAGGTACTGTGTTTATAGGTGAGTCTAATATACCGGTCGAAGATTCCTAACTATGATATCAATTTGTTCCTACTCACGATGTCTATTTACCGTTTGAGTTTCCTTACCCCTCTACCTCATAAGGAATGAGGAGAAGGATTCCTTCTAACCTTTCTTGGTGGTCTCTAGGTCTCTTCAGGTCGCATCCATTTCAATATTGTGGTGGTATTGCTTGGTGAAGGCATTGTGGATCTTTTCCCAAGTGTGGTACTTCTTCTTGTCAAGATTGACAAACCATTTCAATGCTTCCCTAGTGAGGGACTTGAAACAGTTGAGTAAGGAGTTCATCATTAATGCCTATTGGTTTGAGGGTCTCCACATACATCTTGAGATGGGTCTTAGGGAAAGTGAATCCATTGAACTTGTCCATATTGGGCATCTCAAACTGGGGAGGACAATGTAAGGGAGTCCATGTCTAAGGCTTCATCCTTATGCTTCATGGCATTGATCTTCCTCTCCACAGCCTCTAACTTTTTCCATCAGGGCTTTGTTTCCAAAGTTCTCTCCCTTTTAAAAAGGATTCAAAGGGGAGTTGGGATAGTGACACTTGGTGGGGCTAGTGTTGCGCTTAAATCAACACTATCACAAAGAGGCGCTCGCAAGTATACGAGGCTATTGTAGTGACGGTGATCGCCCCAAGGTCGTTTCCAAGGAAGGACTTGCAAGTAATAGTTCGATTAACATGAAATAATAAATTCGATTGTGTGATTGGATTGGTGAACCGTAATTATCCTTAGAAATGAAAATGAGTGATTTTATGCAAGAGAATTTCAATTATGGAAATGATGCCTAGGGTTGTAGGTCCATTTAATCAAATGTTCAATTATCCGATTATCCATTAATATAACCTTGAATCTTCATTTGTTTCTTAAGATTAATTAGCCAATTATCAATTCACTAATTCTCACATTTATGAATTAACAACAACCAATTATTTAACATTAGCAAATTAATAAACCCTAGAACTTATATTTCTAATTCATTCTTAGGGTAGTCAATTGATTAGTTCCGATATTAAACTTCTCCTCTCGGTTCGTCATTCAATATTAAGTAATCAATAGGTGGCCAATCTATCAATTTACCTTTAATTTCAATGCAATCAACATATAACAAGGTATATCAATGGAATCATCAAATCAAATCATTTAATCAAATATACTACAACCCCAAGCATGAGTAAATTAGCTCATCATATGTTTTAAACAAATACTCAATTCAATATAAACCAAATCAAAGTTATACATTGCAATATTAATGTTCTTAATACACAACAACAAATAAGAAATGGAATAAAAGAAAGAGTTAGAAAAACCCCTTTTTGAAGATGCTAAAAATCGGACTCTCGTCTCTTTCGTGGCTCTTTCTTGGTGCTTGATGATGAACTTCCAGCTCTCTTGAACAAATGGTTCTCTTCTTGAAGGAGTAGATGATAGCTTTCTCAAATTCTCAACTCTCCAATCAAGCCTCTTAAAACCCTAATTCTCAAGAACTAATAACTCACTTCAAAACCAACAATTGTTTTTGCTCTTAGTGTGTGAAAAGAAATGGTTATTGAAGATGAGGGAGTGGTCTTGCTCTCTCAAGAAAGAACCAAGGAAGAAGATGAGGAAGATGAAGAACAAGTGGAAGTGTGTAGAGAATGTCCACTAAAAATATATTCAATCCATTTTATTTTTCCCTCCATTCTTTTTCATTTTGAATTTTTTAAGACACCATGATTGTTTGTCTCCCATTTTCTAATTTCTTATATGTTTCTTCCATAATTTACTCCCACTTTTCACTCTTTTTTGTTCTTTTTGTCACCCACTAAAACACAACAACTCACTCCTCGTGCAAGCCAGCTAAGGACCCAGGGTGACATGGCCAAGCCATATGGAGCTTGGCCGTGTCTAGTGACTTTCTTTCTTGGGGACACGGCCAATCCCATTCTGTATGCTTTGTCCTTGTGAGACACGGCCAAGGACACGGCCGTGTCATGTGACACGGCCAGTGTCCTGGTCGTGTCCAGTGATGGTGTCTGTCTCTGTTTATTTCTTTTCTTTCTTTGCTTTCTTTGCTCTTTTATTCCTTTGGAGAGACACGGCCAGTGGCTTGGCCGTGTTGGCTACTGGACTTGTTTCCTTGAGGGACACAGCCAAGCCATGTTAATCCTGGCCGTGTCTCATGCTTGTCCTGGTTCTTCTTCCTTTGATGAGGGACACGGCCAAGCCATGACAAGCTTGGCCGTGTCACTTGATTTTCTCCACAAATTCCTCCAATTTTGATCAAATGGCTCCATCGAATGTACTTCAACCTAAATCAACAACTTCAAACAAACTTAAGTGTAATTTAACATGAAAATTAACTTAAAATCAACATAAAAATCATAGAAAATATATACAAAATTGATCTAAACAATTACCCCACACTTAATCCTTTGCTTGTCCTCAAGCAAAGTTAAAATCAAAACAAATAAAACAAGATAAAAATTATCCAGTTCAAGAGTTATAAGAATGCATTAAGACTCCCATCTTATTAAATCCGCAATCATAATCGAATCAAGAATAATCGGTACTCAAGTAACTTAATGGTCAATCAATGCATACCAAAATTGTCACTCCCTCACAAAACCTCTCAAGTGTTTAATTGGGTAGTGTTTAAGCTCTCAACATTCAATGAAAGATTAGGACTATAGGCTTGCTTGTCAATCAATTCTCCACCACCTAATCACAATCAAGCATCAATCATAAGGTCTTTTATTTGGTTGTAACGGGGCTAAGGAAAAGGTATGACATTTGGGAGAGTGAGTTAGTTCATTTAGGTTAAGAGTACTTCAAGAGTGAAGTAAACAATGTAGCATTATCAACAATCCCATAATTCAACTCAATCACTTAGCACTAATCATTTATGTGCTTTTAAGGGACTCCATTTGTTTAATTTGCAAAGATGATTTCCAAACTCATTACAACCCTTCCGACAAGAACAACAACTATTATTTTGATTTTCATTATTCAAATTTTTTTTTAAGGTATCCAACTAATTTAAAGCCCATTGAATTCAACCCCACACTTTATTCAGCAAAACACTCCATTAATGCTCTTGAAATGCTCTTGATCTAATGAACGGGTAAAGTTAAAATGTAATGGTTCAAGTCGATGGTGTTGTGAAAAAGAAAGAAGGAAAAAAATGAAATAACTCAAAGTTGGCGAACTAAGATCGGATGTAAGGTTGGTCTTTTTAAGCCAAAAGGGTTTGCCCTAAATTGCCTTAATCATATTGATGCCTAATTGAAATCTTATGTAGTCTCAAAATGCATGTCAAAGCAAGTTCTAGTAATTCATCAATCAAAGATGTTCACACATAAAAAGAATGATAAGTTGATGGCTCAATTCCTCACTAGTTAAATGGCAATGCAAAGAATAACTATCAAAATTGACAATAAGTACTAACTCTAATCAATCCTCAAATTCATGCTTCAAAAATTTAAAATTCATCTATCAACATTCTTATAACAATTGAACTTATTAATATCCATCAAAATCAATTATAAAACAAGACACAAAACTTAACAAAACAAGAACACTTACGAAAATAACAAAACAAAAACACTTACAAAAATAGACAATTTATATTCATGAACAAAAGGCTTAGCACACACCCCACACTTTAAGTTTTACATTGTCCTCAATGGAAACAACGATAATTAAAGTAAAAAGTTAAGGTACAACCTGTTTTTCCATCGATCCTTTGTGACGCAAGTGCTACCTTTTCATCCACAAACAACCATTGTTCAAGAGCAAAATACAATATATAAAATAAACACAATAAAAAGAGTTAACATTAAAAACCATAACAAAAATATGAAATAACTACAAATAAGAAAATAACAAGTGTTTTCAAAAGGTTGGAGCTGATAGGATCTACGGTGACGGAGGATGGACGATGATGCAACTGATGGGTGGAGGCTCAGAATTTTAGCAAGGTTGCTGTTGATTAGGTCCATTTGTTCCATCACTGCAGCATGGTTACGGTCAACCTTGCTTTCTAATGCTTCAATCCTATTAAGGATCTCCTGATTGTTCGAGATTGGAGCATCTTCATCTAAATCTAGAGAATCCAAGTCGGAATCCTCCTCGACTCGTGCTCTCTTTTGACGGTCCTCCGGTACCTCAGGCTCAGCTAAACCCATAACATAAGCTCCTCCTTTTCTTGAAACCATGTGCATCTTCTCGAGAGTGGCAAGATCTAATGAATCACTCCCCGAGATCTTGGTCATCTGGCAATGGCTCAGGTCAAAATCATCAAGGAGTGCCATCGCTAAAATTGTGACTAATCCTCCGATGCAAATGCCACCCCTCTTTTTATTTGTCACACTGTCAAACACATTGGCTAACCAATAGCCGGTACAAATGGGTACAACATTGATAGCACAGTCTAAAAAATATAGTTCGCTTAGTTCTACAACCCCTCTGCTCTCTTTTCTTGCAAAGAATCCACATGACATAACCCGGTGTAAGTACCTTAGGGCGGGATTTTTCAATTTCGTAGCTTTGGCCGATTTGGCCACATAAGTACCCGAGCTCAAAGCTCCCCATGCGAATTGTTGTCTAAAACTCTTAGGCACACATTGTTCCCCTTGTTGGAGAAAACCAAATATATCGCTCAATTGCTCAATTTTAAGGACAAATGGTCTCCCAAGCAGTTTAAAATGCAACCTAATACAAATCTTTTTGTCATTTCTTTCAACCTTAAGTGAGGTTAAAAATTCCAATGTAAGTTCCTCAAATTGCAAAGGTTTAAGGGAAACAAATCTATCCCACCCAAGATTATGAACAAATTCATAAAAATTATTTCGAATATGAAGAGCATCAAGGGATTCTTTGTTAACATACCTCGTCGAAAAGAAACCCCGAGCGAGAAGAGTTGCTCTCCTTGGTGCTGACGATGATGAAGATGGAGCCGAAGGTGGAGGTCGCATCCTTTTGTGGTGAGACACCATTTTTGTTCTTGTCATTTTGATGATTTGGTGAAAATTAAGTTTTCAAGGTTTTAATTGCTTTTTAATGAGAAAAGAAGGGAAGTGGATGAGTTTAAATCAGTTTGGGTGAAGAAAAATGAAAGATTTCAAATGATTTTGAAGGTTTAAGGAAGTGGCTATGGCATTTTGAGAGAGAGAGATCGAGGGAGAGCGAGAGAGCGAGAGAGAGAGGAGAGAGAGATTTTAGGGATTTAAAATGAAAAACTGGGCAAAAGTCGCGTTTTTAAAACTAAAATTTTAGGTGACACGGCCAAGCTTGGTGAAGCTTGGCCGTGTCTGATGGTTTTTTAAGGGACACGGCCAGAGACACGGCCGTGTCCCTTGAACGTGTCTCTTACTGGATAAAAGAAGGTTGCAAGACACTTTGAGTGACACGGGCAAAGGCTTGGCCGTGTCTGTGTGACACGGCCAGGACCTCTGGCCGTGTCTGCTTCTGTGACTTTGATGTTTGTTTGACACGGGCAAGGACACGGCCAGGACCTCTGGCCGTGTTTGCCTCTGTGACTTTTATTGTTACTTGACACGGGCAATGACACGGCCAGGACCTCTGGCCGCGTCTGCCTCTGCCAAATTGGTTTTAATTTTTTTTTAATTGGTTTATTTGTGTCACCAAATCACAAAAATGCAATCTTCTTCTTGGTTTAACCCTGAAACACATTCAAGAAAAATAAAAACCGATCAAAGTACCTATTCTATTTTATTTAACTCAACATGAAATTAAAATTGCAAAATATAAAATTATAACAGTGAAAAGAAATGCAAACTGATGGGTTGCCTCCCATTTAGCGCTTCTTTAATGTCGTAAAGTTGGACATTGTTGCATCATTCGTCAATAAACACCATGCTTTCTACCATTTTTGCAACTTTGATTTCTTCCAAGTAGGACTTCACCCTTTGTCCATTGACCTTGAACGTCTCGTTGGTTTTTAGATTAGGCAACTCAACAACCCCATAAGGGAATGTTTGAGTGATTTGAAAGGGTCCACTCCAACGTGACTTCAATTTTCCGGGAAACAACCGCATTCTTGAATTGAAGAGAAGAACTTTCATTCCCGGTTCAAAAGTCCTTCGAAGAATCATCCTGTCATGAATAGCTTTGGTCTTTTCCTTGAAGATCCTCAAATTCTCATAGGCTTCATTCTAAAGCTCATCAAGCTCAGAAATTTGAAGCATTCTTTGCTCCCTTGCTTCACCTAAGTCCATATTCGTGGTCTTTATTGCCCAATAAGCCTTGTGCTCCAATTCTTCGGGAGGTGGCATGCCTTGCCAAAGACCAACCTATAAGGACTCATTCCCAATGGGGTTTTATAAGCAGTCCTATAAGCCCACAATGCTTCCGAGAGTCGGATTGACCAGTCCTTCCGAGTTGTGCTCAGTATTTTCTAAAATCCCCTTGATCTGCTTGTTTGAAATCTCAGCTTGCCCGGATGTTTGGGGATGATATGGGGTTGCCACTTTGTGTCAGATGCCCATCTTGGTCATCAACTTTTCAAACCATTTGTTGCAAAAATGGCTTCCTCCATCACTCACTATCGCCTTGGGGGTTCCAAACCTGCTCAAAATATTCTCCTTCACAAATTTTAACAGAATATTAGCATCATTGGTCCTAGTGGGGATTGCCTCAACCCACTTGGACACATAATCCACTGCTAGAAGAATATATTCAAAACCAAAGGATTTAGGAAATGGCCCCATGAAATCAATTCCCCATACATCAAAAATATCGACCACAATAAAGATATTAAGGGGCATTTCATTCCGTTTGCTAATGTTTCCTACTCTTTGGCATTCATTACATCTTATACAAAAATGATAAGCATCTTTAAAAAGAGTAGGCCAATACAAACCGCTTTGAAGAATTTTCTCGGCGGTCTTCTTTCCTCCAAAATGTCCCCCGCAATACAAATTGTGGCAAAATTATAGCACTTGCTTTTGTTCCTCTTCCGGCACACATCTTCTTATCACTTCATCCCTGCAAATTCTAAACAAGTAAGGCTCATCCCAAAAATAATACTTACATGTATGCAGGAATCTCTTCTTTGCCTGGAAGCTCAAATCCTTTCTCACTACACCACAAGAAAGATAATTAGCAATATCAGCATACCATGGTGCTTGAGTTAAGGAAAACAAGTGTTCATCCGGGAATTTCTCAAAAGCATTTTCACAAGCAATTTCAGCATTATTTTCACAAGAGTTAAGTCTAGAAAGATGGTTGGCCACTACATTTTCGCTTCCTTTCCTATCTTTGATTTCAACATCGAATTCTTGTAACATTAACACCCACCTAATGAGCCTAGGTTTAGCTTGTGGTTTGGTCAATAGGTATTTCAAAGCTGTATGATCAGAAAATACTATGACCTTAGAACCTATCAAGTAAGATCTAAATTTGTCTAGTGCAAATACCATAGCTAACATTTCTCTCTCAGTGGTCGTGTAATTTACTTGTGCATCGTTTAAAGATAAACTTGCATAATAAATTACACACATCAATTTATTCACTCTTTGGCCCAACACAGCTCCAATGGCAAAATTCGATGCATCGCACATAATTTCAAATGGCAAATCCCAATTTAAGGCAACAATTATAGGGGCAGAAGATAGTTTTTCTTTCAAAATTTTAAAAGCTTCTAAGCACTTTTCATCAAAAACAAATGGGACATCTTTTCCTAATAAATGACACAAAGGACGTGAAATTTTTGAAAAATCTTTTATGAACCTCCTATAAAATCCTGCATGTCCCAAAAAACTTCTAATTCCCTTAACTGATGTGGGTGGAGGTAGGTTCACAATTAATTCAACTTTAGCTTTGTCTACCTCACCCTTCATGGGAAATAACATGCCCTAAAACAATTCCATGATCAACCATAAAGTGACTCTTTTCCCAACTCAATGTAAGATTACATTCAATACACCTTTTAAGTACTAGAGTCAACTTTTCCAAACAATCATCAAAGGAATTACCAAAGATAGAAAAGTCATCCATGAATACCTCAATGCACTTGTCTAACATATCAGAAAATATGGAAAGCATACACCTTTGAAATGTGCCCAGTACATTGCAAAGTCCGAATGGCATCCTTCGAAATGCAAATGTCCCAAAGGGACAAGTAAATATAGTCTTTGGTTGATCTTCCGGTGCTATCGGGACTTGGTAGTAACCTGAAAGACCATCAAGAAAACAGTAAAAAGAATGTCCAGATAATCTATCAAGCATTTGATCAATAAATGGCAAAGGAAAGTGATCTTTCTTGGTGACTTTATTTAACTTCCTATAATCTATGCACATCCGCCACCCAGTTTGTGTTCGAGTTGGTACCAACTCTCCTTTATCATTCTAGACCACTGTCAACCCTATTTTCTTAGGCACAGCATGAATAGGACTAACCCATTCACTATCAGCAATAGGGTAAATTACCCCTTCGTCCAGTAATTTAAGGACCTCCTTCTTAACAACCTCGCTCATGTTAGGGTTTAGCCTCCTTTGAGACTCTCTCACCGGTTTAGCCCCTTCCTCTAAAACAATCTTATGCATGCACATAGAGGGACTAATACCCTTAATGTCACTCAACCCCCAACCTATAGCCTTCTTGAATTTTTTCAACATTGTTACAAGCTTATTTTCTTCCGCACTGGTAAGGGTAACAGAAATTATCACTGGTTGAGAGTTATTTTCCCCAAGAAAAATATATTTTAAATGTTTGGGGAGTTCTTTAAGCTCAACCCCTTGTAGTTGAACTTGCTCTTCTTCAACTTCAATTTCCTCCTCAACACTCTCATCGTCCAAAACGGAATTGTCTTCTTTATCCTCCTCATTGGAAATCTCTGCTTCTTCTTGCAATTTTAGAGCCTTTTCTAGCTTGTGTTCGCCATTTTCTTGCAAGAAAACTTCTTGGACAACACTATCAGTAAGATCAATGAAAGAGCAATCTTCATATAAAGCACTAATGGGAATGGGGGAAGTGTTAAAAATTGAAAATTCTACAGTTTGTCCCAAAACGGTCATGGTTAATTTTCCATTTTTAACATCAATTAAAGTGTTAGTTGTGGCCATAAAAGGCCTTCCTAACAAAATTGCATGTTCGGCATCTTGTGGGATTTCTCCTCCCGTGTCTAAGACAATGAAATCGACGGGTACAATCAAACCTCCTACCTTCACTAGAACATCTTCTATGATTCCCTTAGGATATCTAAGAGTTCTATCTACTAATTGTAAAACCATTTTGGTCGGTTTGAGTTCCCCTAGCTCTAGATTCAAATAAATTGAGTATGGCATCAAATTAATACTAGCTCCAAGATCACACATGCCAATGGTCTCTTTCCCATTCCCCATAGAGATTTTAACTATAAAGCTCCCAGGATCTTTTAGTTTAGGAGGTAACTTATGTTGTAAAACAGCACTTGTTACTTCCGAAACTATCACCTTTTCATCCAACTCATACCTTATCTTTTTAGTGTTTAGCTCTTTTAAGAATTTGGCATAAGATGGCATATTCTTTATTACCTCTAGTAAGGGTAGGTTGATACTTACCTTCGAAAGCATGTTATAAATTTCAGAAAATTGCTTATCATGCTTTTCATTTTTTAACCTGCTGGGAAATGGAATTGGTGGTTTGCACGGATTTGGAGATTTGTGCAGTTTTGGTGCAACGGATGCTTCCTCTTTGTCCTCCTTAAGCTCATTTGGTTTAGCTTCTGCTTCTTGCATTTCCTTGCCATTACCCTGCATTGTACCTGCACCAAAGGAATTGTCAATGTTATTATCACCGATTTTATTATCAAGTACCTTACCACTTCTCAAAATGGTGATAGCTTTGGCCTGCTCCGGTTAACTTGGAAATTTCCCTTTTTGATTGGCTTGAAGTTGATTAGCCAATTGTCCCACTTGAGTTTCAACCTTCTTAAGCGATGCTTCTAAAGAGTCAAACCGCTTATTGTTCAATTCTTGATTTTGAGTGCTTACTTGAATGAAAGCATTCAAGTTGTCTTCAAATGAAGGTTTCTTGACTTGATCTTGATTTGAGGGTTGCCCTTGAAATTGGGGACCTCTTTGATATGGTTGGAAAGGTTGTTGAGGTGGAGCATGTTGTTGATTTTTCCATGAAAAATTGGGGTGATTCCTCCAACCGGGGTTATAAGAATTTGAATATGGGTCATTCCTACCCCTTTGTTGGAACCCTTCAAAAGCAAAAGCTTGCTCTTGCTCCTCTTGAAATGAATCAAAATTTGAGGGGCACACATTTGCTTGATGGCCTACAAGACCGCATGATGCGCATGACTCTTGGCTTGGTCCCGACAAGTTCCCTTTTGCATTCAACAATTTCACTTGCCTTGTTAGTTCTATAATTTGCCTAGCCATTTCTGAGTTTGCACTTATCTCATGTGCTCCTCTTCTTCTTTCTCCAATACTCTTTTTTTGGGAATTTTCCCCCAACATTTCGAATAATGCAACTGTTTCTGCAGCTGTTCTTTCATCCATTGCACCCCCTGCTGCATTATCCACTGTATTCTGAGATTGTTGAGTTAGCCCATCATAGAAGAATTGATTGAGCAACTGTTGTGGATAGTAATGGTGAGGGCACTGAAATAATAATGATTTGAAGCGATCCCACGCCTCATGAAATGGTTCTCCGTCAAATTGGGTGAAAGTTGCAATACTCCCCCTAAGCTCCTTGGTCTTTTGATGAGAATAGAACTTTCCCATAAATTTGTTGTAGACTTCAGTCCATGTGGTTAAAGAAATCTCCGGTAGGGTCATTAACCATGCTTTTGCTCTGTCCTTCAAACTGTATGGGAAACATCTCAGTTTGAGTTCATCTTCCGTTAGTGTTTGCAAAGGGAACATATGCAATGTTGAATAAAAATCTCGAATGAAGTTGAGAGGATCTTCATTCGGCAGTCCGTGGAAGGATGGCAGCATACTATAGTGAGTATTTTTGAGTTCGTAGTTTCTTGCTGCGTTGCTCAACCGGATACAAGATGTGGTCACTCTGATGATCGGTCGAGTAAACTCCTTCATGGCTCTTGTGCATCACCCATCTCTGTTTCTGTGTTCTCCTCAAATTGCTCTTCGGTATTTTCTCTTTCTTGCTCAAAAGGATTTGGTCTCTCGGATCTTGGAAGTCTATGGATGTTGTCTATAAATGGAACAAGTTCGTTTCCTTGAGACCGTCGTCCGTGCATAAAGTACCTAAGCAATTCAAAAAGAACACTTTAAACAATTTAACAAATAAATTAAAACAATCAAACTATCACAAAAATTGCCTTCCCCGGCAGCGACACCAAAAACTTGTTGCACTTAAATCAACACTATCACAAAGCGGCGCTCGCAAGTATACGAGGCTATTGTAGTGACGGTGATCGCCCCAAGGTCGTTTCCCAAGGAAGGAATTGCAAGTAATAGTTCGATTAACATGAAATAATAAATTCGATTGTGTGATTGGATTGGTGAACCGTAATTATCCTTAGAAATGAAAATGAGTGATTTTATGCAAGAGAATTTCAATTATGGAAATGATGCCTAGGGTTGTAGGTCCATTTAATCAAATGTTCAATTATCCGATTATCCATTAATATAACCTTGAATCTTCATTTGTTTCTTAAGATTAATTAGCCAATTATCAATTCACTAATTCTCACATTTATGAATTAACAACAACCAATTATTTAACATTAGCAAATTAATAAACCCTAGAACTTATATTTCTAATTCATTCTTAGGGTAGTCAATTGCATAGTTCCGATATTAAACTTTTCCTCTCGATTCGTCATTCAATATTAAGTAATCAATAGGTGGCCAATCTATCAATTTACCTTTAATTTTAATGCAATCAACATATAACAAGGTATATCAATGGAATCATCAAATCAAATCATTTAATCAAATATACTACAACCCCAAGCATGAGTAAATTAGCTCATCATATGTTTTAAACAAATACTCAATTCAATATAAACCAAATCAAAGTTATACATTGCAATATTAATGTTCTTAATACACAACAACAAATAAGAAATGGAATAAAAGAAAGAGTTAGAAAAACCCCTTTTTGAAGATGCTAAAAATCGGACTCTCGTCTCTTTCGTGGCTCCTTCTTGGTGCTTGATGATGAACTTCCAGCTCTCTTGAACAAATGGTTCTCTTCTTGAAGGAGTAGATGATAGCTTTCTCAAATTCTCAACTCTCCAATCAAGCCTCTTAAAACCCTAATTCTCAAGAACTAATAACTCACTTCAAAACCAACAATTGTTTTTGCTCTTGGTGTGTGAAAAGAAATGGTGATTGAAGATGAGGGAGTGGTCTTGCTCTCTCGAGCAAGAACCAAGGAAGAAGATGAGGAAGATGAAGAACAAGTGGAAGTGTGTAGAGAATGTCCACTAAAAATATATTCAATCCATTTTATTTTTCCCTCCATTCTTTTTCATTTTGAATTTTTTAAGACACCATGATTGTTTGTCTTCCACTTTCTAATTTCTTATATGTTTCTTCCATAATTTCCTCCCACTTTTCACTCTTTTTTGTTCTTTTTGTCACCCACTAAAACACAACAGCTCACTCCTCGTGCAAGCCAGCTAAGGACCCAGGGTGACACGGCCAAGCCATATGGAGCTTGGCCGTGTCTAGTGACTTTCTTTCTTGGGGACACGGCCAAGCTTCTGGCCGTGTCCCATTCTATATGCTTTGTCCTTGTGAGACACGGCCAAGGACACAGCCGTGTCATGTGACACGGCCAGTGTCCTGGCCGTGTCCAGTGATGGTGTCTGTCTCTGTTTATTTCTTTTCTTTCTTTGCTTTCTTTACTCTTTTGTCCCTTTGGAGAGACACGGCCAGTGGCTTGGCCGTGTCTCATGGCCGTGTTGGCTACTGGACTTGTTTCCTTGAGGGACACGGCCAAGCCATGTTAATCCTGGCCGTGTCTCATGCTTTTCCTGGTTCTTCTTCCTTTGATGAGGGACACGGCCAAGCCATGACAAGCTTGGCCGTGTCACTTGATTTTCTCCACAAATTCCTCCAATTTTGATCAAATGGCTCCATCGAATGTACTTCAACCTAAATCAACAACTTCAAACAATCTTAAGTGCAATTTAACATGAAAATTAACTTAAAATCAACATAAACATCATAGAAAATATATACAAAATTGATCTAATCAGTGGTTGTCCCATTATTTTCTTAGGCAATAATAAACGGAGCTTGGCTTAATGAGGCTACTTGAGTTTAGATGTTGGGGTGCGTTCCTTAGACCATCGTTTGAACCTCCTCCATGATTGAGCTGCATTGTGCACTCAATGAGTCAACTAGTATCTTGTTTAATTTAGCCTATTGATTGGTGAACATATTCTTAAAGATGTCTTCTTGCCTCTTGAGGAGGGTCTCAATGAAGGCTTGTATGTTAGTTTGTTCACTAGTTTGACCCATTGGTACCTGATGGGTGTCAAATCCACCATAAATAAAAACCTATTCTCGGGCAAAATTAAAATTGTAATAGCGGTGAATACGGTGTCAAATCCTCAGGAAATTGATTACTTAAATTAATTTCTTTCGAAAACCTAAAGTAAAACTTAACTAAAATAAATTGGGGGAGTTTAAAATTGAAAATTAAAAATAAATTGAGATCTGAAATTGAAAACTAAATAAATAAATAACATCAAATTAAATTTGGAAAATAACAATGTTGAGGATTTCAGTCAAAGGGAATAATCTTAGTTTCAATCCTTAGATTTGATCATTGATGCAAAAATAATTTTCTTTAATTTTCAGTAAATTAGTTCTAACTAACCGAGATACTCCCATTAGCCAATTCTTCCTTAGATTGTAAAATTAGTTAAGAGACGCTTTATACCTAACCCTTATTAATGAATAACCCTATTAGGAACGCCCTTCTAAGATTTAACTCACTAACAGCTTTAAGATTTAGAAGAATCTAATTCTAATTAACAAATTCTACAACGGAATTCATTTAAATTAAATTATGCATCTTCTTAGAACGACGCCTAATTGTCACAAGTATCAAAAGCTAAAGAATAATTACGGATTCTTAGTTTTAAATGGTGATATATTATTCAACTAATTAATCAATAGGCCCTATTGTTTAACTAGCAAAATAATAATAGTAATAAGCCACGACAGAAACATAAATACTGAATTTAAAGAAAATAAGAGAAGAATTTATTAGATCTCACAAATCATGGTGAATTAATAACCTTGACTATCCATTTTCAACTGAATAGAATTTAGTTGTACATGCTCTTTAGAAAAGAAAACTAAAAATAAATTCAATGGTGGCTGTCAAATTCGTGAACAGTAATAGAGTGGGGAAAAAGCTCCCTCTAGAGCTGCCAATAAGTTAGCTTAAATACCCTTTTAGTTTCCTAACCTAGTTAGGAGAAATAAAAATAAAATAAAATTACAAATAAAATAAAATTTAACACCTAATAAAATTCTTCCTTAATGTCTACTGAATAAGGAAATAAATAAGTAATAATATCCCTGGAAATCAGCTCAAAAATTGTATCTCAAATATCCCAAATAAATCAGGATTCGTAGCTAACTCATAAAATCTTCAAGTATCAGATACCCTAGGGCACAATCCTTGCCCAAGGATTACACTCGAGGTTCTTTCCATTACTTTTCCAGCAACTTCTTGCAACTTTCTTCATTTTCTTCTTGTTTCCTCTTTAAGCTATATCCTATGCAAAAAAATGTCAAGATCAGTATAAATACCCAGCAAAAGTTTAAATATCTTTGTAAAATATAAACTAAATTTATCCACTATCAAATTCTCTCACACTTGAATTATGCTTGCCCTCAAGCACTTTATAATTCAAAGCATTGCCTCACATTCATCAAGTATCAATTCAAATGATAATATTTAAATAATCTCAAACATAGTGGCAATCAAAAGATTTAAAATTCATAGAACAAGCTTCTCACTAATTCACATGTATGAGCTACTTAATGAATAAAACTATCAATATAAAATGTCAAGAATTATGCCCACTTTGATGACAATTAATTACCAAGTGGGCAGCTAGTTACATATAGAAGGCAACATCTAACCCGTTGAGTCATATAAAAATTTGTGGTAAAAACCTTATTATTACTTTTGAGCACCTTTACGCTTGCCCGCGTCACCAGCCTATTAACATTATTTTTTGTAGTTTAATTTATTTAAAGACTTTGAGATAATTATAAGGGACATGTTTCACCAATTGGTGGGTGTCCTATTTTTATTTACTTGTACTTTGAACATTGGACGTTATTATAAGTGCATATTTTCATTTTGTATGGGTGCCCATTTTGTTGATTTGGATATTTTTAATTTTAATGAATATTTCTTTATTTCTATTGCATGTAGTATGAATAATATTTTAATAAGGATTTAATAATATTTAAACCTGAAAAGGAGACTGATTCCAATGAACCGGGCATTATGGGCCTACTGGGTCGTTCTCACATTTCCCATACGTACCCAACTTTTGTAACCCAATAGGGAGTTAGGAATTCTTTAGGAATCGAGTCATCCACCCCTTTCTATTTTTTATGTCTGTCCGGGCGGTGACTCCATTTTCTCCGAGTTTAGGCCCGTGTTCTCTAGGCCCTAAGCCTATCAGTGCTGAAGTCGCAAGAACCATTCCACTGGGAGTGGGGAGGAAAATCCCTGCTCACAATGGTCCTAAAGGTCAAGCCATTATTGTAATATCCTCATTTATGCCCTAGAAGTTTTGCATATTGTAGTTGTTGTTGTTGTTGTAGTTGTTGGGTTAAATTAGGGGAAAGAAAAGTATATGTATATGTGTTTTGGAAATTTAGGGTTTAGAGACAAGTTTATATGTTGTGTATAAGATGATATATATAACATATAAATGGGTCAAAGGAAGAGTCAAAGGAAAAGAGATATTTTTGTGTTAAGTGTGTAATTACATATAAGGGCTTATATGAGACAAGAAGTTAGTTATTTGAGTGAGGACATTTTGGTAATTGCTTGGATAAAATCACTTGGTGGAGATTAAAAGCAAAATTTGACTTGGTGTCTTCATTATTTTCCTTTTTCTTTCAAGAGGTGGCCGGCCATTGAAGAGAAGAGAGAGCAAGGAAAGTGTTCTTGATGTTTGGAGCAAATTGAAGAAACAATCAAAAGATTTGACAAGGGATTTGTGGAATTTCTTCTTGTAGGTAAGTAATCTTTTGTTTTCTTTACTTATTTGGAAGTTGTGTTGGAAGTGAGTTAGGGTTTGGTGATTTTGTGATTTAATGGATTTGAGATGTGTTGTGTTGTGTTCTCAAGTATTAAATTGGTTATAAGTTAATAGTTTATATAGTTGTTGTTGTTAGAAGTGGTAGATGTTGATTTGGAAGGATGGAGAAGGATGTTGGTTTTAGGGTTTTGAGATGATGTGTGTGTTTAATTGTTATATTAATGTGTTGTGAAGTGTTTCTTGTAATGAATATGTGTTTAGAACATTGTTTATGTTCATTTGAAACATGTTATATGATGAATATTGTGTTTGAGTGCAATTGAGAAAGTGTTGGTTTTAGTTAGGTTGTGTTTGTGGGTGACACGGCCAAATGCTTTAAGGGGACACGGGCGTGTCATTTATTTGAGGAAGTTACTGCCTCTTTTCTTTTTAAGGACACGGGCGTGTCACTCAAGTTGGTTGGGCGTGTCATTTATTTGAGGAAGCTACTGCCTCTTTTCTTTTTAAGGACACGGGCGTGTCACTCAAGGTGGTTGGGCGTGTCAATCAAGTGAGTTGGGCGTGTCCTTCAAATGATTTGAACATTGTTTGATTTCTTGGTTCTTTTTGCATGGTTTGAATTCTTCAAAGGTAGTGTGGTCTTTAAACCTCAACATAAACATTTCTAAACATGCTTAAACTAAGGTATGACTTGATCAAACACTTGTGGATGATTCTAAAGCTATAAATAAAATAAGTTGTTCTTGCATTGTTGAGATTGAACAAAGTTATGCTATGAAATGTTGATATTTATGAATGATGCTATGTGAGATATAATGTGATCATGAATGTGATAAATATACACTTGAATAATGAAGTGTTATATTGTGAAATAAAAGGTGAAGCCATTGTTATTGGCTAAGGTGATTCAATGGAGATAAATGAGGCATGTTTGCCCAAATGATAATGAGAATTGAGAATGAAATCTAAATGAATTGTGTGGCTAATGTGTTATTCCATTTTCAGAGTTGGTTGTTGGTGGCATGCCTAATAAGAGTAACAATCTCTTGAATTTAGGTTGGATTGAATCCTTGAAGCCTAATTGAGATGTTACCACCCTTGAAGCTAGGTTGGGTTTTGTTCTTGAAGCCAAGTTGGGTTGAAGCTTAGCATGCTTTGCTCCCCTTGAAGCTTGGTTGAACCTAATCCTTGAAGCCTAGTTGGGTATATGATATTGATAAATGTGATGATAAAACCAAAACATTAACTCTGAAAATTGAATGGCATATTAGTGTGTTTTGGGCCCATGCATGTGTTTGTTTAGTTGTAAATGTTGAATGGTGAAATGTTTGAATAATGAGATTATGTTTGTCTTTATTTAGTGTTGACTATGAATGGTTAAATGAACACTAATAAGGTATATGACAAGATATTGAAATGTGATATGCAATGTGAAAGTATGTTGTTAGTTTTGCATATATGATGATATATGTTTGATATGGATTGAGAAATGACATTGCATTGCACTAAGTCATATCATTCGCATGATTATCTTACTAAGCCGTTGGCTTAGCGCGATAGTGTTTAATCGCGCAGGTAATAGAGTTGAACCCGAGAGCTCTACGAAACCGAGTGAGAGTAGACCTTGAAGAATCCATTTTAGGAGCTTAAAGATCAGAAGATACTTGCCAATCATGTATATTTCTTTTATATTTTGTAAAGTAATGTTTATAATGTAAATTTGTAAATATTTTATAACTTCCGCTGTGTAATATTTAAATGTATATGTATATCTAATATGTTTTGTTTTATAAGTAAATGACCTATTTTTCTATAATGTATATAATTGAAAGGTTATGGTTTTGTTTAAAATGTTTTGAATGTTAAGGAAACCGTAGCATCCCTATGTTTGGTGCACTTATGCTACATTGTCGTGGTTGTAGTGTGTGTGCATTGGATATGGGGGTGTTACAATTATTGTTAAGGTTGATGTGGAGGGGTATGTTCCCAAAGGTTAAATCCTTATGTGGATTAAGTCTATATGGATGGGTATGGTTCCAAGGGTTCAAGTCATATGTGGCTTAAGTCTATATAGGTGTGGTCCCAAAAATATAAGCCATATGTGGCTTAGGTCTATATGGATGGGTGTGATCCCAAAGGTTCAAACCATATGTGGCTTAGGTTCATGTGGATGGTTGGATATGGTCCCAAAGGTCAAGCCATGTGGCAAGGTTTTAAGCCTAAGGATTCATAAGGTTGCAAGCCATTATGCCTATGGTTCACAATGTTGGAAGCCTATTGTAGCTAGGGTTCATAAGGTTTCTAGCTATTGTGGCTAGGGTTCAGGCTATGGTAGGGTGCTCTAAAGTTTTAACTTTCTAAAGGCCTTGAAGGTTCTTATGTATGGCATACATGCATGTGTGAAAATAAAATTTATGATCATAGCATAGGTCTTGTTATTATGTTTCATACAATCTAAGGCCAAGTTCTATGGTCATTACATGATTGACCTTAGGGTAGAGTTTAGTCTAAAGGGTCTTATCACGCTAGGACAGTTATATACCTAACAACATGTCAAATAAAGAATATATAGTGGGTTCAATAGTATTGCATATCCGTTACACCTTAAAATGATTGAGGATTTACGTGGGTTGGATGCTTTTGCTATCCCCCAATATACATAAGTAAGGTTGCCAGGTATATGTTACTTACTATCCAAGGTTGCCAAGTAGATGTAACTTGCTATCCAAATGGTCTCCTAAAACTAAGGGTAATGAACCCTTATACAAGATGATGGATGAAATGAAAAAGTTTGACTAAAGGGAAATTAAGTCTTACTTGAAAAAAAAAAAGTCCATTTAAGTTTTTTCTTTTGAAAAACTGTTGAATTCCCCTATGGAGTTGCTAATTATGAAGCCTTGCTAGAGCATCAATCCAGCCTGCTAAAATGGAGCCAAAATGTGCATTTGGACTTTATCTCACATGAAATCGCAACATATGATTTTCACTCACTTTGGTAAGCATAAGTTTAAAATTATTCCTTTTATTTTGAAAATGATTTAAATGACTTATTTTGAAAACCAATTAGATGAGTGGCCACCTTAATTTATTCAATTTGGAAAAACTTAAGGAAAAATCCATTTAATTTAGGCTCCAAAATATTTTAAACATAAAAAGTGCAGCAGCCTTGAACCAATCATGACGGGTCCTAGAGTAGGTTTTCAAATTTTAAGTAATAGATGATTTCCCTTAAATGAAACTTTTACTTTTGAAAATTTTATTTTCATGAATGGCATTATAAGGATGTATGACATTTATATAATACATGAGCAATAAATAACATTCATTCAAAGCAAACGAAGGAAACAATTAAATTACAACTCTAAAAACTTCAAATATAAAGGATCCTAACTCTAGCTTAGGCACACTTTTTGAAAAGAAAATTATTTATAATATAAACTAAAAACAAAATAAAAAAAGAAGAAGATAAAGAAATAATTTTGTAACTTTTAGGTGGGCTTTACAATTAGAGTGAAATTCCATGATTTGCTTACATATCCCTTTGAATGAGAATCAGGGCCCTTAGTAATTCCTATCTTTAATTGCAAAGCGCTTAAGTTAATTTTATCATGTTTTATTGATTTTTTGGTTATGTTACTGAAGTTGAAAAAAATTGAGTTTAGTTATGATACATTTGAATATTTCCTCTTACTTACTTTGAAGGCTTGGGCGTTTAGGCTTCCCTTGAAAGAAAGCTTGAGTCTTGACTTGGGCTTGATGAAAAGCTTGGGCCTTAACTTGGGCTTGAGCTTAGGCCTAATTAACTCCAAAAGCTTTGGAAGAATAAGATAAAGAAATAATATAAAGAGGGAAAGAGAGTAAGCAAAGGTAGCAAATAGGTGCCTCTTGCCTTCTTTGGTATGTTGTGCAATTAGGGAGAGAATTTCTTTTTATAGAAAAGTCAAGGAAGGTGAAAAAATTCATTTTCAAATGTGGGATTTAGAAGTCCAATGTTGTAGCCACCCAAGCTAAAGTGTGGCAACTGCACAAGTTAAAGTGTGGCAACCACACAAGCTAACATGTGGCTGCTGCGTGCGTCGCGGTAGCCATGCAGCCAATAGTGTGGTCGTCATATTCGGCCCAACTTGTTTTTGCCATTTTGGAGCCCGTTTGACCTTTGATTCACGTGATTCTGATTGCATTGAATTTGTTATCACATGGGCTTTCATTTAGAAGCAAAATTAAAGATTTTCCTTGAGGTGCAAATTTTGGGGTTCACAATTAGAAACTATAAAAATTACTTTTGAAAACTGAAGGAAAACTAAGAAGAGTCATGAAACATGAAAAATAAAATAGTAAAGAAGTAGTTATAAGTTATAATCATTATCTTGACATACTTTAGGAGCTTAATCTCTCAATTTGAAGGCTTCGGTTGCTGGATCAAACTGCCCTTCAAAATATAGCTTAAGCCAATGTCCATTAACCTTGAAAGTATCTCTAGATTTTAGGTGTTTTACTTTAATTGCTTCAAAATCAGAAGTGCTCAACACCTCATATATGGTCCCCTTCATTTGGATTTAGGCTTATATAGGAACAATCTCAACTTGCTATCATAGAGCAACCCCTTTTGGCCTGGTACAAACTTCTTTTTTACAATGTGTTTATCATGCCAATCCTTTATTCTCTTCTTGTAGAGACTTGCATTGTCATATGTCCATTGACAAAATTATTCCAACTCATTTAGCTTCAACAAATGATTTTCACCTGCACTTTGAACATCAAAATTCAAAAATTTAGTAGCCCAATAAGCTTTATGCTTAAGTTCAACTGCTAAGTGGCATGCTTTTCCAAAAACCAACCTAAATGGTGATGTGCCAATAGGTGTTTTAAAAGTAGTTCTATAAGCCCATAATGCATCATCTAATTTAATTGCCCTATCTTTACTAGAAGCACTCATAGTACTTTTCTAAAATTCATTTTCACTGACGGTTAGAAACTTCTACTTGTTCACTCATTTATGCATGATAAGGTGTAAAAACTTTATGCTTAAACCCATATTTTTTTAATAATTTCCTAAATTGGTGATTACAAAAGTGTTTACCACCATCACTAATAATAGCTTTAGGGGTTTCATATCTTGTAAAAATATTCAATCTAAGGAATTGAACACTACCATTTGAGTCATTGGTTCTTGCAGTGATAGCTTCTACCCATTTTGATGCAATCAATAGCAACAAGAATGTATTCATTCCCATGTGAGGATGGGAAAGGTCCCTTAAAGTCTATACCCCAAACATCAAAAATTTCACATACAATAATATTAGTTAGGGGCATTCATCCCTTTTGAGACATTACCTGTACATTGCCAATGGTCACAAATAGAGACATACCTCTTGGCATCATGAAATAGAGTGTGCCAGAAAAAAAAAAACCTAATTGAAGTACTTTGGCAACCATCCTATTTGCTCCAAAATGACCACCCGCCACTCTATCATGGCAATTACTCAAAAAGAATTGTATTCCTCTTTAGGCACACATCTCCTAATAACTTGATCTGGGTAGAGTTTATACATGTGAGGATCATCCCAGATAAAGTATTTGGCATCAGTTATGAGCTTTTTTCTTTGTTGAAAACTGAAGTCCTTTGGTATTCACCCTCCTGCAAGAAAATTAGTTATGTCAGCATAAACGATGGTAGCTTAAAAGAGATTGGAAAACACAACATATAATTTCCCATCATGAAGTAGTTTGAATCTCCTCTTTAGCAGCTAATAGATTCTCAAGCCTCGACAAGTGGTCAACTATCAAATTCTCTGCTCCTTTCTTATCTCTGATCTCTGCATCAAACTCTTGCAGCAGCAACACCCATCCAATCAATCTTGGTTTGGAGTCCTTTTTAGCAAAAAGATTCCTTAAAGCTATATGGTTAATGAAAATAATTATTTTTGCACCTATTAAATATGATCCAAATTTCTCAAATGCAAAAATAATTGTTAGGAAATCTTTTTTAGTTGTACTATAGTTTCATTGTGGGCTTGTGAGAGTGTGACTAGTATAGTAAATAGCTCTAAAATCTTTCTTTCTTATTTGCCCAAGGACAACTCCTAATGCATAATCACTTGCATCACATATAAACTCAAAAGATTCACTCCAATCTGGTGCTTTTATCACTGGTTCCTCCTTCAACACATTAAAGGCCTACAAACAATAAACATCAAAGTCAAATTTAGCATTTTTCATAAGCAAATTACTTATAGACTTAGCTATGTTAGAAAAATCCTTAATGAAGCTTCTATAGAAACTGGCATAGCCTAGGAAACTTCGAATAGTTTGGACAATTGTTAGTGGTAATAATTTTGCTATCACCTCCACTTTGCTTTGTCAAATTCAATTCATCAGAAATTTTATGTCCAAAAACTATTCCTTCTATCACTATAAAGTGATATTTTTCCTAATTCAACATCAAATTTGTCTCTTCACATCTCTACAAGACTAATTCAAAGGTCTAAGAATGCTCGGTCTTGTGCCCTCAAATAAAGACATGGCATAGTCTCTCATAATTCGAATAGGTTGTTGAGTATCTCTAGCACCATTATTTTTTCTACCTAGTGGAAGAATGTATTGATTATCATCCATGTTTGATTGACGGTTTGCCCTTTTCCTTGAATAAAAAGTACGTTCTAGTTTTGGATCAAAGCCTGCTAATGGTTCCCCAAAAAATCTTATCATATATAGGAATTAGAAAATAGAAGAATTTAAACAAAATTAACAAAAATAAAATCTCAAAATAACAGTTAAAAATTAATATAATAATTGTCAAATAAATCTTTAGTCCTCGTCAACGGCGCCAAAAACTTGATGAATCTCATTTAACACTAGCAAGTGCACTAGTAGTATTAGTAATATAGATTCATGAATTTAGATATCTTCTAATGTCTATACATACTAGAGGAGGATTTAGCTACTTCACTACCTTTATTGATGATCACTTACGATATGGTTATATGTATTTAATAAAATACAAATCCGAAGCCTTTGAAAAGTTCAAAGAACTCAAGAATGAAGTATAGAAACAACTTAGCAAAAGTATTAAAACACTAAGATCCGATCGAGGTGGTGAATACTTAAGAGTTTCAAGATTATTTGAGAGATAATGGGATTATATCTCAATGGACTCCACCTATAATACTCTTATACCATAAATACATATAATATATATATTCTATATATATACTTAAAATACATATCTAGGATACAAAGATACTACAATAAATTCATTTAAAAAACTTCAATTTAATATTAAAAACTATTTATAAATTTATAAAGAAAATTCTCCGAAAAAAATTCACTAGAGTTTTATCTATAATATCATAAGATACCAAAATAGCCAAAACACAACCAGAAATTTAAAAACACTTCCAAAACCACATCATTAACCAACACCACCTCTTCCATAATTTACAAACAATGTCCATCATATATATATATATATATACTTAAATTCATCTTTTATATACATACATGAAATTATACAAAATCTCCTCCATTTCCAATACATCCACAAAATAATTGAAAATATTATACAATACTAGAATGCTTTCAAAACAACTTATACATGAAATGCATCACTACTAATCTGATCTCGTGGCAAACCCTACCTTCAAGCTCAGCCCCTAAACTTAGACCTGCCCAGGTCTAACAGCACTTCCTTGCTCTGCACTTCAAATTACCTGCGTGATTCACATAATCTCGCTAAGCTTAAAAACTTAGTGATTTATATATAATAACAACATATATATATATATATTCATTTAAATACCTTTCTCATGACATAATTTAAATCATTACCATAATCACTATTTATTTATAAATCATTCATTATATATATCCAAATTAACATCTCATATTGAATTTTTAATATTTACACAACACACACTCATTCACACATACACACCTTACATCCAACCATACACATATTAGGCTCAGTAACTCCTATACAATTCCCAAGTCCAATTATCACAACATTAATTTCTCGACCCAGCTCTGCTCGGGCCCATTTTCAGTCTCAATCTGAAGACCTAGCTCTGCTCAGGTCTGTCAATGCATGCATAATCATTTTCAATATTACTGGAAAAGTAATTGTATAGGTTATAAACACACAATAACACATTTTCATACTTTTCAAGTAATCAACTCAAAACCTTGATCACTTACACATTACATCTCTTTATTACATTTCCTAAGTGATCAACCTTATCATGATCACTTCCACATCTCATTTTCATACAATTACCATATTTCATATTACACAATCACTTACACACCCATGAGCCACATTTACAATGTGACTTATTTCCACATTCTAACACTTTTCACAAGCATATACATATTACACATCACATTACATTTTACTTTTTGTCTCATTATCTTATTTTCATCACATTTTTTCCCATAATTTTCACATATTTAGCTATTTTCCACTTTTTCTTTCTTTTATTACCCATCATATTATTCATTTTCATCTTTTCAAGTCATTTTTAGCATGTCTCAGATTTACTACATTATACACATAACCCGACAACAATTTACATTACTCACTTGAATTCACTTTCATGCTCAATGTATATTAAACTATCATTATCTAAACAATTCTCATCAAAATTCCATTAAAACTCTAAATTTGCCATTTACTACTTCAATTAAACTTCATCCAACCTATCTAATTTCCAATATTTAACATAAAAACATTACTTACATACCAAGATAACAACAAAATAACTCATTTTCACAATTATCATCACCTCTTTCAAGAACCCCTTATTACACATAATATACCCATCAACCCTAACTTCAACAAAACCTACCCATATCCATTTTCTAATCATAAAATCACCAGATCCATTAAAATAACATTAAATTATTCCATAGCAACAATTATGTACATCCATACCAAAAACCTTAATTTTTTCATAACCTTTCCATAACCCTAAATTTATCAATTTTGTCCAAACTTTCCCATAAACAATTTCTAACTATAAAATCATTATACACATATTAAAACAACATTAAATTAACCATTTACAAGAATTATAAACATCCCAATTAAAATCTCAATTCTTACATATTCAACCATAAAACCTTAATTTCATCAACTATGCTCATTTCCACAAATTATTCATCAAACCAACACATATACATCCCAATCACTTCATAACTATCATCTTTCTCAATTATCCATCATTTTATCTCACTAACCATATCAAACATAATCTTAATATTAAATAAAAACAAGCTTAAGGAAGAGTACTTACTTGATTTCTTTGATAATCCTTCAAAACCACTTTAAATCCTTTTGAAATCTCTTGTAAAACTTTAATATATGAAGAAAACCAAATCCTCCTCGTCATCTATCAAGGTTCACATTCAAAAATGAAAAAGGAGGAGAAAATGTTTCTTTTTCCGTTTAATTTCCCATCCTTATACAATATATATTTATTATAATTAAAATATTTATCCACCAATCATCTTTCTTCCTTATTTGACTTTCCTTTCTTATATTATTATTATTATTATTATCACCACCACCACCACCACCATCATCGTCATCATCATTAACTTTTCTAACACAATTTTATACTTTATATACATGTATTGTATTTTCTATGCATATTTATATGTCTTGTATATGTCATTTATATTTCAAACAATCAATATGCATATCGCTTATATTTGTCTCCTCTTTTGACTTTCTTTTTCTTTTTATTATTTTATTTATTTATTTACTCATTTATCATCTTCCCATCAATAATTATAAATATATATATATATATATTCCATTTATATGCTACACATATTTTATGCATTTATATATGTAGTGTATATATGTAACATTTATGTAATGTGTGTTTCATGTATGTATCGAGCATACATTATGGGCATATCATGTATATATTATCATATATCCTATTTATATATCATTTACAAACCTTGCATTATCCTCACCAAAATACTTACTATCCTCCAAATTAATTATTTAATAATAACTAAAATTTATGGGCGTTATTCCACCTTACATGCCACAATATAATGATGTGGTCGAAAGGAGAAATAGAACTCTCTTGGATATCGTTTGATTAATGATGAGCCTAGCTGAATCACCTAAGTCTTTTTAGGGCTATGTGCATGAATCGGATATTTATATGATAAATAGAGTTCCATCCAACTTCGTTGATACTACACAGTATGAGATATGGTATAAAAAGAAACCAATGCTTTCTCACATGAAAGTTCGGGGTTGTCCTACCTATGGGAAGAGGACAATTTTGGATAAACTAGAGGATAAATTTGATAAATGTTTGTTTGTTGGATATCCTAAGGAAACTAAAGGATAATACTTTTACCATCCCAGAACAAAAGGTGTTTGTTTCAAGGTATGCAACGTTCTTAGAGAAAGAGTTTCTTTTAAGAGATGTTAGTGGGAGTAAAATTGAACTTAGAGAAGTTCATGAAACACAAAAAAATGAGGATGAGTCAATAGATGTCGTACCTATTACTCGTCAAGATGAAGTAATAGTTGAATCTCCAGATACACAAGAGTTGCGTAAGTCTACTAGGATATGTCATGCTCTTGAGAGACATGGATTTCTCATAAGCGAGCATAATGACATATTGCTCATAAAAGATGATGAGCCAATGACTTATAATGAAGTTCTAAAAAGTTCAAAAAAGGATAAGTACTTAAAGGCCATGCAATCCAAAATGAATTCCATGTATGAGAACAAAGTATGGACTTTAGTCGATCCACTCAAAGGGATAAAACCAATTGGGTGCAAATGGGTTTTTAAAAAAGAAAATTGACATGTAAGGTAATGTGATTACCTATAAAGCAAGGCTAATTGCAAAAGAATATCATCAAAGGCAAGGAATTGACAATGACAAAACCTTTTCACCCATAGCTATGCTTAAATCCATAAAGATTGTGAGCGGAGATTTTTGCCCTCACACCTAGTAGAATGGTTCTTACAACTGCGGTACTGTTAGGCTCGGGACCTTAGAGAACACGAGCCTAACCCCAAAGAAATGGAGTCGCCACTTGGGCGGCTAGGAAGATAGAAAGGGATGGATGACTCGATTCCTAAGGAATTCCCAACCCCCTACTAGGTTTGAAAAGTTGAGTACGTATAGGGAATGTAAGAATGACACAACACCTATAACGCCCAATTCATTAGAACCGACCTTTTTTCAAGTCTAAACATTATTAAATTATTAACTTATTATAATATTATCCATAATATATTCAATTAAAAGAAATAAACATCCATCATATTATAAATTAAATAATCAAACAAAATGGGCACTCATACAAGATGAAAATATGCCCTTATAACATTCAAAGTCCACAAAGAAAGTAAGTTAAATAAAATAGGACACTCATCCTAGGTGAAAACATATCCCTTACAATAGTCTTAAAAATCCTTAAGATAAATTAAATTACATAATTAAATGAACAAGGCATCCACAAAGTGAAAACATTCCTTTTACATTGTCCTCAAAATCCAAATAATAAGAAATTGCAATCCATATAATACATAAATAATGATCATGCACATAGTCATTAAACAATAATAAATTAGGGCTTAAATAAAATAAAATTACAAAAAAGTGTAATCCTGGAGTAAATCTTAATATTAACACATTAATGAAATATAGGACGCAATATACACATCGATCCCGCTAACCAATTAGCGGACAGGGGTCAAGGGACAGCACCCTTTGCAGGGGGATCGGGAACAGCGCCTGCAAAAGGTAAACTATTTATAAATTAGGATTTTGGATCACAATGGAAATAATTTAAGGTAAACTATCAATACTAGGGTTTTAAAATAAAACTAAGATTAAAATATGCAAACTACTATTCTATGGTTTAAGAATTAAACTAAGCTAAAGTAAGTGAATTAGGATTTTGGAAAATCAGATGATAATATTATTATGCAATTAGGGTTTTCGATTTGCAAAAAATAATTAATGCTTGCAATTAAACTCTGAGTTATTTTTAATCCTAAACTAAAACTAACCATAAAAGAATTTGTAAACTCACAGTTATATTTGGAAACACAATGGATTAAATACTGAATAATCAATGAACTTAATTGGATTAATTAGTGAAAATTGTACATTTGTTTGTTGGCTCCACCAAATTTAATCGTTGAACCAAGCTTGATTTAGACACAACAATCTTTCCTTTTGATAGTGCTACTACCTAGATCAGCTTTAAGTTTTGGTATGTCCGAGGATTAGTGAATGCTTTAGGTTACTGCCTCCTTTATTATTTTTGGTTTTTTTTCTCTCAGGATTACTGAGTGTTCATTGCTCCAAAACTTTCCTCTGTCTTTTGCCAATCACTCTCGTTTTATGATTGCGGCTCCTGATTATCACTGCCCTTATTACTCCTTTAATCTATGTATTTATAAGCCAATATTAGGGTAACTCTGATCATTTATCCTAATTCGGCTCCACTCTTAATTGCAATCCTTTATTTTCCTAATTTAAACAGGATTAGGACTCTTAAATCAGGCTGGAAACTGAACTTATGTCTAATTACAGACTGGCCAAATCAATATGAGTAATATACTCATTTCTAATTATATCATGTCCAATTCATCATGAGTAGTATACTAATGTCAAATTGGAGGTCCAATTAAACATGAGTAGTATACTCATGTTGAATTGGACCATGTCCAATTTGTCATGAGTAATACTCATGTCGAAATGGACAAGTCCAATTCAATATGAGTAACACTCATATCAAATTGGGTTGTCCAATTTGATATGTGCATAGCTCATACCTAAACCCTAAACCAAACTGAACTGATTTTTGACTTTAGATCTGACCTATTTGTACTTTAAAAATTAGGTCGAGCATAATTTGGGTCTTTTTAAAATTGGACCGATATAATTCAAGGCTTTAAACTAAGTTTAAACTTTTCAAATTGGACCAAACTTAGCTTGGCCTCTTTTAATTGGGATCGAACTTTCACATCTTTCTCCATATAAATAGTGTCTCTAAATCTTTAATGCAAAAACTATTATTTCCATCTCCATATCATGAGTTAGATAATTTACTTCATGCTTTCGTAATTGCCGAGAGGCATATGCAATTACTTTTCCATTTTGCATAAGCACACACCCTAACCCTATTCTAGATGCATCACAGTATATAATATACTTCCCTCCTTCAACTAGAAGTGCCAAAATAGGTATAGAAACTAATCGAGCCTTTAACTATTCAAAACTTTCTTGACATTTCTCATCCCACTGGAACTTAACTGATTTCTGGGTTAATCTAATGAGTAGTGCTGCTATACGGGAGAAATTATAAACAAATCTCCGATAATATCTAGCCATACCCAGAAAAATATGAATTTTAGTCACATTAGTTGGTCGAGGCCAATTAGACACAGCTTTAATCTTCTTGGAATCTACTTGTAACCCTTTCCCACTAATGATATGTCCCAAAAATGCTACTTCCTCTAATCAGAATTCACATTTAGAGAACTTGGCATACAATTGATGTTCTCTCAATGTTTGTAGTATAATTCTCAAATGGGCTTCATCATCCTCCCGACTCTTGGAGTAGATCAATATGTCATCTATAAATGCAATAATAAACTGATCTAGATAGGGTTTGAAAACCCAGTTCATCAGATCTGTGAAAGTTGCAGGAGTATTAGTCAGTCCGAAAGGTAGCACTAGAAACTCATAATGATCATATCTAGTGTGGAAAGTAGTTTTTGGAATATCTTCTGACTTAATTCTTAGTTGGTGATATCCAGATCACAGATTAATCTTAGAGAAATATTTTGCTCCTTGTAGCTGATCAAACATATCATTTATCCTCAGAAGAGGATATTTATTCTGGATTCTCACCTTATTTAACTGACGATAATCAATATAAATTCAAAAAGTTTCATCCTTCTTCTTTACAAACAACACAAGAGCTCCCCAGGGTGAGCTACTAGGTTGACTAAAATCCTTATTTAGAAGATATTGTAATTGTACTTTTAATTCCTTTATTTCTGCAGATGCCATTCGATATTGTGGAATAGATATAGGATGAGTACCAAGCAAAAGATCTATAATAAATTATATTTCTCTTTTCGGTGGTGTAATATCCCAAAATGTGCCTAGAAGTTTTAGTATAATTGTTGTTTTATTTGAATTAAAATGTATATGTTAATTTGGGAGAGAAAAGAAATTTAAAGGAAAGTGTATATGTTGTGTATATGGAAATATATACAACATATATACAAGTCAAATGTGTTGGTCAAGGGATGAGGATATTTATTTTGTTCTTTGTGAAATTACTAAATAGGGTAATAAGTGAAAGAGAAGTAAAATTAATAGGTGAGGGTATTTAGTAATTTTCTTTTTAGATTGCTTGGTGGAGGTTTAAAGAGATGAGAACTTTGACTTTGTCTCATTTATTTTTCCATTTTCTCTTCTTTTCTCTTTGTATGGCCGGACCTCAAGGAAACAAGTGAGCAAGTGAGGGTTTTTGAATTTTAATAGCTAATTGAAGGAAGATTTCAAATAAACAAGTTGGAATATCAAGAAATTTCATTATTTTGGTAAGTTCTCTCTTGATTGCTCTTGTTGTTTTTGAAGTTATTTTTGAGTTTGATGAAGTGGTATTGATAATATGGTTAGGATTGCTTGTGGAGTGTTTGTATGTGATGGAAATGGAATTAAAGATAAGAAGTTAGGTTGGTGTTGGTGATGGAAGAGTAAGAGTTGTGGTTAGTGAAAATGTTTCTGTTTTACAATTAGTAAAGGTTGTGACTTTTATGATTTTTAATTAAATATAGGAAAATGTTCTTGAAGTGAATTTTTGATATGTTGTACCTCTATGAGTCTAGAATGACTGAAAAATATGTTAATTCAATTTTGGAATGGTTATGATTTTGAAAGATTATTTTTATTAGAACTGTTCCAGCAGGTACCTTAACTGAGACAGCTATATTTCGGGATTTTTAATAAAATGTAGAAAAATGATATCCAATTGAATTTTGGATATGTTGTTTGAGAAAAATAATTTGGAACCAAGTTGATTGAATTTAATTTATGGAATTCACAAAGTTCAGAACTGCTGCCAGGATGCAGGGCAATTGGGGCAGTCTGGTTGGGTGAACTATTTGACCAAGATTTTGTGTTCAGTTTGATCTAAAATTTTAAAGGAATGATTTTAAGATGTAAAATTAAGTTCTGTAAAAATTTTAGAGTTTTTAGTCAAGTAGATTATTTTATACAATTTTTCAAAATAAGGATAAAGTTGAGTCTAAAACCAGAATTTACTATTCATATGGTCATTTTGCTAATATTCCTTTTGGATTAGGTTGTGAAGAGGTTGAATTGCCCTAACCTAAGTGTTGAAGATTCTTGGAAGGGTAGGTGTATAAAGTGGTGTAAGTTGGTTTTAAAGTAAGTACAAACTACATTATTGCATACATTCATATGATATTGAGACTTGAGACATATTTGGTTATAATGTGAATGTTGTGATGAGCATGTAAAAAATGTGTTAATGTCATTGATTATATCCATTTGAATAATGAATTGATTAATGTGATTTGAAATATAATGTAATGTGAAAGATATGATGTTATGAAGAGTTGCTTCATTGTGATTTGAGATTATATGAGATATGAGGCCATGATTGTTGGCTATGATGATGCAAATGAGATTATTGAGACATGGTTGCCTAATTTGCTTATGAAATATAAAATGAATTGAGAAAGAGATTATGAAGAGATGAATGAAATGTTTGTGTGTTTAATATGTTATTCAGATTTCAGAGTTCTGGGTTTGGCGGCATGCCTATGAAATATATGAATAATAGTAACAGTCTTGCCGGGTTGAGGATCTCCCCGAGATTAGTCGGGTTGAGGTCCAAGAGACTGGGTCTGTTACACTTGTTTTGGTAACAGTCTTGCCGGGTTGAGGATCTCCTTGAGTCTAGCCAAGTAGAGGTCCAAGAGACTGGGTCTGTTACCCTATCCATGGATAGATATATATATGTGTATATCACCTACGGGCTTGATGATTATGATTATGATTATGGACCAAAGCAGTAACTCTGAATTTTGAATAACATATTAGTGTATTTTGGGCCCATGCTTGTCTTTGTTTTCAATGTGAATCATGAATGTTTTGATTAATTATTCAATAATGTAAAATTGTGAAATACACTATTCTCTTGAATTGATCTTGAATCTTGATTGAGTGACATTAGCATGGCATTAAAGCATCATAGCACTGTAGTTTGTACCACTAAGCCGTTGGCTTAGCGCTAATGTAATTCTTCGCGCAGGTGACAGGGAAGAACCAGAGAGTTCCTCTAGGCCGAGTCAAGCCTAGATTTTGAAGAGTGAATAGTGGGCTTTAAGATCGAAGATTGACTGCCAAACATGTATAAATTTTATGTGTTGTAAAATTTGAGTTTGGATGTATATGAATTTGTAAATATTGTTACTTTCCGCTGCATAGTGAACAAATATTTTATCTACTGTATTTCATAATAAACCTTTACTTTATTTTGTACTAGAAGTGTAAATCCTTTTTGCAGCTTGTAGTTGAGGGTATAAGGGGGATTTATTGGAAGTGTACTGAGAATGATTTTGTTTGCATTGGTTTGTGTAAAATGTTTTAAAAATCAGAAAAAAAAAACTAGTTTTGTCGATACTTGGGACTCAATTTTTAGGCGAAACTATGGCAAAATTTCTATTAAAATTGGAACTAAAATTTGACTAAGTAAAATTGGTAGCAACATTAGGTTAGTGTGGCGCCTCTACTCAGCTTACACATGTAGGTCGGGAAGGGGTGTTACAATTTTTGGTATCAGAGCCTAGGTTTAAGATTCTCAACCTAGGTGAATTGTAAGAAAAAGAATATTTTGATTTTAAAAGTTGGTTTTTGAATAAAATACATGTTTTGGTATGGCAGTCTTTGATCTTTAATAAGGAATATTCTGCTGTGTTTGCAGATATAGGTAGAGATGGCATCTCATTCACGACAGTCTGTTGAGGGTAGTGCGGAAAGTGTAGCTCCTGAAGAGAGTAGAGATGGAGCTAGGATTGAGAGGGTTAGTGAGGCACCTGTTTCTGTGCCAGAGAGATCAGCTGCTGAGGAGGCTCCGCCGGGTTGGTTAAGGCATATGGTAGAACTGTTGAGGGGAGCTCCAGTGCAGCCACCACCACCACCACCACCACCACCACAGCCTCAGATGCCGGTAAGACATTATGACAAGTTGAGGAAATATGGGGCTGGAGATTTCTTAGGCACTACCGACCCTGCAGTGGCTGAGCAGTGGTTGGATAGGGTACAGAGGATATTCATTCAGTTGCAAGCCACTCCAGAAGAAAAATTTGATTATGCTCGATCACTGTTGCAGAAGGATGCATATGATTGGTGGAAGACAGTTTCTCATGCTATGGACGATCCACCTACATTGTCCTACAGTGATTTTCTACGGGAGTTTGAGCTGAAATATACTCTGAGGGAGTATAAAGATGTGAAGAAGATGGAATTTCTGACTTTGAGGCAAGATCACCGGACTGTGACAGAATATGAGTTAGAGTTCATCTGGTTGAGTCACTATGCTGGGGGGATTATCTCTGATGAGATTGACCGGCGCAGAAGGTTTGAGGAGGGATTGAGACCCTCAATTATGTGTCTTGTGGCTGGTTCTAGATACCAGGATTTTTCCCAGCTTGTTGCAGCAGCTAGGAGTGTGGAGAGAGCCCAAGGTATTGCAGCAGCTGCTACCGAGGAGGAGACTAGGGTTAAGAGACCCCAGTTTGAGGCAGGGTCTTCATCTGTGAAGAGAGGTAGGGGAAGTTTTGTTCCCAGGCTCAGTAGGAGTCAGAGGCAAGTTGGTAGGTCAGTCCAGTTTCAGAGACAGAGATCGAGACCTATAGTTTCAGTAGCGAGTGCTCCGGCTCCAATAGTTCAGAGATCCACTCCACCTGTTTGTGTTCAGTGTGGTGGAACACATAAGGGTGTCTGTTGGAAGAATAGTGGACCAGCTGTGTGCTTCAGATGTGGATCACATGATCATTTTATTAGAGAGTGTCTTGAGATGCAGGGGCACAGGCAGGCTGAGTCTGCAGCCTCTCGACCCAGTGTCAGCAGAGGTGGTCGAGGAGGCAGAGGTTTCAGTAGGGGTGGTCGATCCGGGTATAGTCAGAGAGGAGGATCATCAACCGGAGGTAGTAGGCCAGATGAAGCCGGATCTTCTCAGAGGGTGTATGTGATGCAGAGGCAGCCAGATGCTTCAGCAGTTATAGCTGGTACATTTTCTTTATTTGGCATTTCAGTACTTGCTTTGATTGATCCAGGATCTACTCATTCATACATAAGTGCATCTATCTTGCCTGTGTCTGAATTGCATTCAGAGTCCTTAGGATTTGATGTCTTAGTGACCAATCCTTTAGGACATAGTGTTGTGGTGTGTAGGGTGCATCGTGAGAGTGCTGTTGTGGTTCAAGGTGAGGAGTTTCTTGGTGATTTAATTGATATGCCTTTTAAAGAATATGATTTGATCTTAGGCATGGACTGGTTGTCTAGGCATGGAGCTGTGGTAGATTGTCAACAGAAGTGTGTCACTTTGAGAACTAGTGATGGTAGGAGTGTGATGGTGTCTAGTGAGCAGAGACAGCTTGCATCCTTGTTTGTATCAACTGTAACAGCTAGAAGGTTGATTAGAAAAGGGTGTGATGCTTATCTTGCTCATGTTATGGATACTAGAGTAGGGGGTTCTCAACTTGATAATATAACCACAGTTGCAGAGTTTCCAGATGTGTTTCCAGAGGAGTTGCCAGGGTTGCCCCCTGAGAGAGAGGTTGAGTTTGGTATCGATTTGTTGCCTGGTACCACTCCCATCTCTATTACTCCTTATCGCATGGCACCTGCTGAATTGAGAGAGTTGAAGGTGCAGTTGCAGGAGTTGTTGGATAAAGGGTTTATTCGCCCTAGTGTTTCTCCGTGGGGAGCTCCTGTGTTGTTTGTGAAGAAAAAGGATGGTACTTTAAGATTGTGCATCGATTATAGGCAATTGAACAAAGTAACTATCAAGAATAAGTATCCTTTGCCTCGAATTGATGATCTCTTTGATCAGTTGAAGGGAGTAGCGGTGTTTTCCAAAATTGATTTGAGATCAGGGTACCATCAATTGAGGGTTAGAGCTGAAGATGTTTCTAAGACAGCTTTCCGCACAAGATATGGGCATTATGAGTTTTTGGTAATGCCTTTTGGATTGACAAATGCACCTGCAGCTTTCATGGATTTGATGAATAGGGTGTTTAGGCCCTATCTGGATCAGTTTGTGGTGGTTTTCATTGATGATATTTTGGTGTATTCACGTAATGAGGAAGAACATGACAAGCATCTGTGAATTGTGTTATAGATCTTGAGAGAGAAGCAGTTGTATGCTAAACTGTCAAAGTGTGAGTTTTGGCTTGACCAAGTTACTTTTCTAGGTCATATAGCTTCAGCAGATGGAATAAGAGTTGATCCAAGTAAAGTTGAAGCTATTTTGAATTGGAGTCCACCAAAGTCAGTGACTGAAGTTAGAAGTTTTCTGGGTTTGGCAGGCTATTATGGAAGGTTTGTGAAAGGTTTTTCTTTGATAGCTACTCCACTCACCAGATTGCTTCGAAAGGGAGTTAGATTTGTGTGGACAGATCAGTGTCAAGCTAGTTTTGATCAGTTGAAAGAAATATTGACTCAAGCTCCTGTTCTTACTTTACCCGTGGAAGATAAACCATACGTGATTTACAGTGATGCTTCACATAATGGTTTAGGATGTGTCTTGATGCAAGAGGGTAAAGTTGTAGCTTATGCTTCTCGACAGTTGAAACCGCATGAGCTTAATTATCCAACACATGATCTGGAATTGGCAGCTATAGTATTTGCTTTGAAGATTTGGCGACACTACTTATATGGGGAGAAATTTTTTATCTATACGGATCATAAAAGTTTGAAATATTTGGGTGTCCAGAGGGAGCTGAATCTTCGGCAAAGGCGATGGTTAGAACTGATCAAAGACTACGACTGTTTGATTGATTATCATCCTGGTAAGGCAAATGTAGTTGTTGATTCCTTGAGTCGGAAGTCTCTGGCAGGTTTGACTGTTTATTCGCTCTCGTTGCTTGTTGAGTTGAGAGCGTTACATGCTAGTTTTGAAGCATGTGATGATGGTGCATTATTGGCTCAGTTGCAATTGAGACCAGTATTGTTGGATCAGATTAAGGAGGCTCAATTGACAGATGAGAAAATTCAGAAGATTGTTTCAAATTGCCAAAACGGGGAGAGCCGAGATTTCTTTGTGAGAAGTGATGGTAGCCTTTGGTTTAAGGATAGATTGTGTGTCCCTGATGATGATAGTTTGAGAAGGATCATTTTGGAAGAAGCACACCAATCGGTTTTTGTTATGCATCCGGGAAGTACAAAGATGTACCATGAATTGAGACAACATTATTGGTGGTCTGGTATGAAGAGAGACATAGCGGAGTTTGTATCCAAGTGTCTCACTTGTCAGAGGGTGAAAGCTGAACATCAAGTTCCAACGGGGTTGCTTCAACCTTTATCAGTGTCTGAATGGAAATGGGAGATAGTGACAATGGATTTTGTGTCTGGTTTACCTTTGACACAGAGGAAGCATGATGCTATTTGGGTTATTGTTGATAGATTGACAAAGACAGCTCATTTTCTTCCGGTTCGGATAGACTATTCACTTGAGAAGTTGGCTGAGCTGTATATTAGTGAGATAGTGAAGTTGCATGGAGTCCCAATTTCTTTAGTGTCTGATCGAGATCCTAGATTTACTTCAAGATTTTGGAAGAGTTTACATGGTGCTTTGGATTCTCGATTGCATTTTAGCACTGCTTTTCATCTGCAAACAGATGGGCAATCAGAGAGAGTGATACAGATTATTGAGGATATGTTGAGAAGCTGTGTCATTGATTTCTCTGGAAGTTGGGACAGATTTTTGCCACTTGTAGAATTTGCTTACAACAACAGTCATCAAACCAGAATTGGCATGGCACCATTTGAGGCATTGTATGGAAGAAAATGTAGAACGCCTCTATGTTGGAATGAAATTGGGGAAGGCAAATTGGTTGGTCCTGATCTGATTAAAGAGACTGAAGAAAAAGTGAAGATGATTCGGGATAGATTAAAAGCAGCTTCAGACCGACAGAAGTCTTATTCAGATTTGAAGAGGAGAGACATAGAGTTTGATGTTGGAGATAAAGTATTTTTGAAAGTGTCCCCTTGGAAAAAGATATTGAGATTTGGTCAAAAAGGGAAGCTAAGTCCTCGATTCATTGGACCGTATGAGATATTAGAAAGAGTTGGACCAGTTACTTATCGTCTTGCTTTGCCGCCTGAGTTGGATAGAATCCATAATGTCTTCCATGTTTCTATGTTGCGAAGGTATAGATCTGACCCATCTCATGTTTTACCAGTTGAATCTATTGAGGTGAGTCCGGATCTAACTTTTGAAGAAGAACCAATTGCTATTTTGGCACATGAAGTGAAAGAGTTGAGAAATAAGAAAGTGCCACTTGTAAAGGTTCTTTGGAAGAATCATGGTAGAGAAGAGGCAACTTGGGAGAGTGAGCAAGCGATGCGAGATCAATATCCTCAACTGTTTCAGACTTGATATCAGGTAATTTCGAGGACGAAATTTCTTTTTAGAGGGGGAGAATTGTAATATCTCAAAATGTGCCTAGAAGTTTTAGTATAATTGTTGTTTTATTTGAATTAAAATGTATATGTTAATTTGGGAGAGAAAAGAAATTTGAAGGAAAGTGTATATGTTGTGTATATGGAAATATATACAACATATATACAAGTCAAATGTGTTGGTCAAGGGATGAGGATATTTATTTTGTTCTTTGTGAAATTACTAAATAGGGTAATAAGTGAAAGAGAAGTAAAATTAATAGGTGAGGGTATTTTAGTAATTTTCTTTTTAGATTGCTTGGTGGAGGTTTAAAGAGATGAGAACTTTGACTTTGTCTCATTTATTTTTCCATTTTCTCTTCTTTTCTCTTTGTATGGCCGGACCTCAAGGAAACAAGTGAGCAAGTGAGGGTTTTTGAATTTTAATAGCTAATTGAAGGAAGATTTCAAATAAACAAGTTGGAATATCAAGAAATTTCATTATTTTGGTAAGTTCTCTCTTGATTGCTCTTGTTGTTTTTGAAGTTATTTTTGAGTTTGATGAAGTGGTATTGATAATATGGTTAGGATTGCTTGTGGTGTGTTTGTATGTGATGGAAATGGAATTAAAGATAAGAAGTTAGGTTGGTGTTGGTGATGGAAGAGTAAGAGTTGTGGTTAGTGAAAATGTTTCTGTTTTACAATTAGTAAAGGCTGTGACTTTTATGATTTTTAATTAAATATAGAAAAATGTTCTTGAAGTGAATTTTTGATATGTTGTACCTCTATGAGTCTAGAATGACTGAAAAATATGTTAATTCGATTTTGGAATGGTTATGATTTTGGAAAGATTATTTTTATTAGACCTGTTCCAGCAGGTACCTTAACTGAGACAGCTATATTTCGGGATTTTTAATAAAATGTAGAAAAATGATATCCAATTGAATTTTGGATATGTTGTTTGAGAAAAATAATTTGGAACCAAGTTGATTGAATTTAATTTATGGAATTCACAAAGTTCAGAACTGCTGCCAGGATGCAGGGCAATTGGGGCAGTCTGGTTGGGTGAACTATTTGACCAAGATTTTGTGTTCAGTTTGATCTAAAATTTTAAAGGAATGATTTTAAGATGTAAAATTAAGTTCTGTAAAAATTTTAGAGTTTTTAGTCAAGTAGATTATTTTATACAATTTTTCAAAATAAGGATAAAGTTGAGTCTAAAACCAGAATTTACTATTCATATGGTCATTTTGCTAATATTCCTTTTGGATTAGGTTGTGAAGAGGTTGAATTGCCCTAACCTAAGTGTTGAAGATTCTTGGAAGGGTAGGTGTATAAAGTGGTGTAAGTTGGTTTTAAAGTAAGTACAAACTACATTATTGCATACATTCATATGATATTGAGACTTGAGACATATTTGGTTAAAATGTGAATGTTGTGATGAGCATGTAAAAAATGTATTAATGTCATTGATTATATCCATTTGAATAATGAATTGATTAATGTGATTTGAAATATAATGTAATGTGAAAGATATGATGTTATGAAGAGTTGCTTCATTGTGATTTGAGATTATATGAGATATGAGGCTATGATTGTTGGCTATGATGATGCAAATGAGATGATTGAGACATGGTTGCCTAATTTGCTTATGAAATATAAAATGAATTGAGAAAGAGATTATGAAGAGATGAATGAAATGTTTGTGTGTTTAATATGTTATTCAGATTTCAGAGTTCTGGGTTTGGCGGCATGCCTATGAAATATATGAATAATAGTAATAGTCTTGCCGGGTTGAGGATCTCCCCGAGATTAGTCGGGTTGAGGTCCAAGAGACTGGGTCTGTTACACTTGTTTTGGTAACAGTCTTGCCGGGTTGAGGATCTCCTTGAGTCTAGCCAAGTAGAGGTCCAAGAGACTGGGTTTGTTACCCTATCCATGGATAGATATATATATGTGTATATCACCTACGGGCTTGATGATTATGATTATGATTATGGACCAAAGCAGTAACTCTGAATTTTGAATAACATATTAGTGTATTTTGGGCCCATGCTTGTCTTTGTTTTCAATGTGAATCATGAATGTTTTGATTAATTATTCAATAATGTAAAATTATGAAATACACTATTCTCTTGAATTGATCTTGAATCTTGATTGAGTGACATTAGCATGGCATTAAAGCATCATAGCACTGTAGTTTGTACCACTAAGCCGTTGGCTTAGCGCGAATGTAATTCTTCGCGCAGGTGACAGGGAAGAACCAGAGAGTTCCTCTAGGCCGAGTCAAGCCTAGATTTTGAAGAGTGAATAGTGGGCTTTAAGATCGAAGACTGACTGCCAAACATGTATAAATTTTATGTGTTGTAAAATTTGAGTTTGGATGTATATGAATTTGTAAATATTGTTACTTTCCGCTGCATAGTGAACAAATATTTTATCTACTGTATTTCATAATAAACCTTTACTTTATTTTGTACTAGAAGTGTAAATCCTTTTTGCAGCTTGTAGTTGAGGGTATAAGGGGGATTTATTGGAAGTGTACTGAGAATGATTTTGTTTGCATTGGTTTGTGTAAAATGTTTTAAAAATCAGAAAAAAAAACTAGTTTTGTCGATACTTGGGACTCAATTTTTAGGCGAAACTATGGCAAAATTTCTATTAAAATTGGAACTAAAATTTGACTAAGTAAAATTGGTAGCAACATTAGGTTAGTGTGGCGCCTCTACTCAGCTTACACATGTAGGTCGGGAAGGGGTGTTACAGGTGGTAACCCAGACAAATCCTCTGGAAACACATTAGGAAATTCCCTAATAAATGGAATATCAATAAGCTTTGGGGTACTAGTCTCCAAATCTCTAACATGAGCAAGATACCCTCTACATTCCTTATGCATTAACTGTTTTGCTCCTATGGCAGAAATCATATTATAAGGTGTTTCACATCTATCCCCTTGGTATTCTATAATTTTCCCATATAGTAAACACGTAATGACTTTCTTTTCCTTACAATCTAGGGTAGCATGATATTTGGTTAACCATTCCATCCCCAATATTACATCAAAACCCAATATAGGTAGTTATAGTAAATCAACAGCTAAAGTTTTTCCACTTAGGGTTATAGTACAAGCTGGATATTGGGTTATTATTTTTATCTCTTCTTCTAATGGATTTGACAAAGTTGAATGATCTTTTAATATTTTTCAGGGTGTGTTTAGCTTAGATGCAAAGTGTATAGAAATAAATGAATGTGTAGCTCCAGAATCAAACAATACTCTTTCTCTAATAGATTGGATAGATAGAATACATGTGATGGCATTATTAGATGCTTGGGCTTCCCATGGTGTAAGAGTAAACACTCTCCCTCTTCCTCATCCAGTAGTTGGTGTATTAGCTTTAATTATGCCATCCCAGTTTCCTCCTCGCCTACCATTTATTCCTCTACCCATTTGAACTATAGGCTGAGAGATCTAGGGTCGCTCTATTGCTAGTGGTTGAGGACAATCTCTTACTATATGCCCAACTTATCCACATCAGAAGCAAGTCCTAGTTAACATATGACATTCTCCCCGGTATTATTTTCCACAAGTTGCACAGGGTGGTATATTTACTCCCGCTACAGGGACAGTCATACTGGGTCTAACTCTACCTACAAGAGGTCTTGGTGCAGTCTATTAGTCACTACTCTACTCTGTCCTATCTAAACAGACTGAATTCCTTGTTTTCTCTCCCCCTAGTATTATCTTCTCTCATACCCTTGGTCCTACTAGAACTTTTAACCTTATTTTTCTTTTGTTGCTCACGTGCACTACGTGTATCCATCTCTCAATTCTCTATTAGTCTTGCCTTATCTACCAATTGTGAATAAGAAGTAAAGTCATGTGTAGTCAATATCTTATACAATGAGGTCACCAATCCTTGCCGAAAATGGTACATCCTAGTTGCCTCATCTGGTACTAAGGCTGGAACATATTTACTCAGACTGTTGAATCTCCTAGCATATTCAGAAACTGACTTATTTAGGGTTTGTTCAAGCCATTCAAACTCTAGAGTCTTAGCTTAATGAACACTCTCAGGCAAAAATTCCATCTTTACTAACTCCACAAATTATCCCTAAGTAAAAGGTATAAGATTCCCAGTCTATTAGCTATACTTCTTATAAACCACTCCTTTGCTTCATTTATCATTTGGTACCCAGTGAACTCAATAGCTTTCTTATCAGGACATCTTAAAATTTGGGTCTTAGATTCTATCTCTTCTAGGAAATCTATAGGGTCTCCCTCATCAGAAAAAGTAGGTGGTGCTAGTTTCAGAAAATGCTCTAATAATTTTCTTTCCACTTTCTAATCTATCCCAGGTGGTTGAGGTTCTACAGAATTAATAGAGGCAGGTACTGGTTGCTACCGCCTTTGCTTTGCTATAATTTTAGCTAACAGCTCTATATTGCGTTGCAATGCATCTAACCTCCTTACTACCCCAGCTATATCAATTTCAAGTGCTGGAGGAGATGTAGTTTCCCTCTGATTAATTCTCAGAGTGACAAATGCTCCATCAGATGATACCGATGCTTCAGAGCTAGTCAATGAAGAACTTGGAACATAAGTATGAGCTTTCTTACGTGTCAGCATATTCAGTCTAAAAGGAAAAGAATTATATTAACACATGCATGAATAATCAGAATATCAAGAAAAACAAACTCATCAAATAAATACCTAGCTCCGTTAGTACACCTATAAAACTCTCTTAGAATATCATATTCCTATACTTAGTATTCTTATAGAAACAAGTTATGAACTAGGGCTCTGATACCACCTTTTGTCACACCCCACACCCAGTTTGGTTTAGGGGAAAGCAGGATGTGAAAGTCCTAAGGTTCGAGTTAGCTTAAAGCTACCAAATACCACGAAGAACTTTCCTCATATTATATTCAAATTATTTAGTATTATTACAAAACATATATTTATCAATACAACCTTTCTTGTATCTAAGATCTTACAGACATAAAGTGTTTTTCTTTATATTATATTGTAAACAATGGAGCACTAAATAATAAAAATATATTCAAACTTTATTTATTATTTCATAATTGGCTTCTAGTACTAACCAACAGAGTGAGCAACTGGGAAGTAGGAATTCAGACGCTTCAATCTGTATATCACTAATCTGAAAAAAAAATTGTGACGAGGGGTGAGCCGTCAACTCAGTGAATCAAAACCTAAAGTGCGGCTAGGTGAGATAATTAATAAAATAACTTAGGCAGGCACAACAAAGTGAGTGAGGTAAAGGGTGATCAATAAATCTAAATAACAAGTATCAACTTATACAAGAGTTAATATTAATAATAGAAATTAAATATAACCACAATTATGTAAAGTAAATACTTATTGTGTCATTCAGAACATAGGCAGCTATAGGCTAAAATTAGGGTTGTAACTTCCCCCTTTTGTGCATATAGAAACACTAGTGTACACAGTTCAGTGGTTGAATCCTCACCAAAATTGGGCCATGTCACAACAGTAGAGGCCAAAAAAAACAGTTATCATAGTATCATCAAATAAAAACAGAGGAATTCAATGGAAAATAGACCAAATCACAATAAAAAGAAATTATTAACAAGTTCCACAACAGTTGGAGGATCAGTAACTTAGAATAATATTTCCTCAACAAGGAAGCATATATTAAAACAATAGCTCAATAATAACAAATCAGTAGGAATTAATCAGATACTCAAGAGCAGGATTTAACAATAACGAATAATCAAAAGCAATAACAGATGCCAACAAAATAGTACAAGAATAAACAACATAGATAGTCAATAATAATAGGTTTATAAATAACCGTAATATCAGAAGCAATACAATAAATTAGAAGCAACGGTTTCTCAATAAATATAAATACAAATCAGGATAACAATAATCAAGGTATCAATGAAATTACATATACTGTTTAACAAGAGTTAAATAGTGTCGTTCAACAAAACAGGTCAGATATCACATTAAATTATCACTCACCTGTAGCTTCCCAAGGTGCCTTGCCCTTTAAACCAGAATGTTCTCCTGTTTCCCTTCTTCCTACATTAGATATTAATATATTTATTATCATTCAACTACATCACTTAAATTTTTATGTATTTTGTTGATTTCTTCTTCCTGAAGTTTCTTTTTACCATTTATTACTTAATAGCATATTTTATTTTTAAACTTTATCTTTTATATTGCAAGTAATTTGTATTCCCATGCCAGAAATCTATATAAAAATATATTGTATTTATTACTTTAGTTCGTACAAGGTATATATAAACATATGTATGTAGTTAAGAATCCTCTTTATTATTATTATTATTATTATTATTATTATTATTATTATTATTATTTACGTATATATATTTGAATATTTACAAAATACTACATATATATATATATTTGAATATTTACAAAATACTAACTTTAATACCTAAACTAACTTTAATATATATCAATTGTTGATTATCATCATTTTTTTTATATCTAGTGTTGTATGGAATTTCCCATACAAATTGCCAACTTTCTTTTAGTTTATTAATTGTCATTTTTTCTCCTCCACAATGGAATTTATCATAATTCCGTATAAATGCATTTAAGGCTAAAATCATATTTTATTTTAATTAACTACATTCCATTATATATATCATATATTTTTAATTTCTTTTACGAGTAATTGAGCAAATTAAAACGTATGCATGAGTTTAGTTTCATTTGATTTCTATATAACCTTTATCATGCTCAATTCTCTTTCTCAATCAAAGCTTAAATAATTTCAAATCTCAAATTAAAAATTCTATTTTAATTAAATATATGTGCTGTAATTTTTATCTCACAACAGAAATATTTTTATTTTCAATCAAAAATTTTAATATTCCTAACTTAAACCAAAATATTATAACTCTCTAATATATTTTTTTTTAAATCTTAAGCAAAGATAAAATTCCATTCATCCGCAAATAATTTAATAAAAATACATACCTCCCTTTGATCTTCAAGATTACACTGATTCTAGCTTCAATTGACTATCAACTCCTCTTAAAATTTTAGTGTTTAAAATTTATATTTAAGTGTTGTTTCTAAAGAAGTATGGCTAATTATATATCTTATTTCATGTACTCTAGTGGCCCTTAACATCCCTTATTCAAGTAACTCCCCGTAAAACTTTAGGAAACTTTCAAATTTGCTTTTGCTAACTCCACTTTCATTTTATCTAATTTATTAATTTTTGATGGACACTATCAATTGCTAAGCTTTTGCACCTAACTCTTATTCATTAATTATTATATAATTTGCCAAGTGCAAGCTAACCATTAGCTTTTGGGATGATTACACAAAATTTTAATTATTCTCCAAAAGGATGATGTTTCCGCGCACTAAGCCAAATATCTTCCTTCTATTTTAATCTTCCTGCATGTATTAAAAAGGGCGAAGCCAGAAGTTAAAAAGAAATGGACAAATTTTTCTTTATTCTAATATCACTTTTATTAAAAAAATATTAAATAATTTATTTACTTTCTTAAGAAATAATTAAATAAAAAATCATATCACAATATTATAAGTATAAATAATAAAATAAAATAAGAAATAAAAATTATAACATTTTATTTTTTTATAATCTTTTTTATTGTGCTTTTAATTTTTTCTTAGATCTTTAATTTATGGAATAAGTTCAAATTAATTTAGTTTTTGCATTTGAAAAATATTAATTTTTTTATAAGAAAATTATATTTAATTGTGAAAGAAATAATTTATTGATTTTTTTTTCTTGCATAAACTAAATGATAGGAGGCAATTTAAAATTTTAAAGAGAAGCAAATAAGTAATTCTAATAATTTTCACAACTATATATATATATATATATATATATATAAATTATTTGTTTTCTTAAAAGAGAAGGAGTATAATTACTCCCTTCCTCTCAACGTCCACTTAAGTGACTATCACTTTCACATAATTAACTACAATTATCATCAATATTACCTACTTTCCATTCATCTAACTCCTTACACGTTAATCCACTTTTAGATTAAGACCAACATTTATTTCCCATTCATTTTAGAGTGCCATTAGTTGGTTTATATGTGTCCCATATTAGCATGATCATGCATGTCTCTTTCTTTCATGATAACCACATACATCATATTTTTATTTTATTTTTTTACATAGACATATTTACTTATTTTGGGTTGATTTAATATTACTTACATTAAAAATTTTTGCATATACACTGATATACATATATCAAGTTGTATAATCATATTTTCTTTATTAATTATCCCAATAGTTTTGGTCTAATTTAAATGAGTTTTAAATTCTTAACTTTTATCTACTATCACATGACTATTAATATTTAATTCTATAATTCAGTTTATTAATTTATTATTATTATTATTATTATTATTATTATTATTATTATTATTATTATTATTATTATTATTATTATTATTATTATTATTTTATACTCTATTTTATTGGGGTATTACAATAAGGATTACTAAATCCTTTTTAAAAAATAATTAGTAGTATTATTTAATTAAGATAATATAATCCTTTTTACAAAAAGATTAATCCAATTATCTAATTAAATAAAGTCATACTCCTCTAAGGATAGAGTTTGGAGGGCCACTGCATAAGCATCCTTATGAAGAAAAAAAAAGTCATTGCACATTTAAAATTTAGGCCATCTCCCCTCTTACTATCTCTCTCTTGCCGCCATTTAACTAGCCTAGTACATTAGGAGATTTTGGCACCTCATTGCTCAAGAAGTTGAATTGTTCTTGTTTGTTTTTTATATGGACTATCAATAGAGTTAATCCGACTTTGGGTTGTGGTGGTTTGCTATAACCCAACAAGAAGGAATAGTAGATACAACTTGAAGATAAAAATCACATAAATGTATAAAAAATTAAATGTATAAAGATTTCTGCTTTTACTTATGTGTTGATCAAAATTAAATTACATAGATTGTTCCATGGCTTAGGATTTTTGTTTAATTTTCCCTTCATTTTATGTATATGATGCATGAGAAAGCCCAACAATAAGGATGATTAAAAATGCTTTTTAATATTATGGATGCTAATATGTGGTTTTACTCTATAGGTTATAAGAAAAGTAACAAAAAGCCAACCCCACAACAGCCATCTTCTTTCGCAGTAGCTTCATCTCAACCAACCCTACAACAAGCAGCAACAAAAAGCCATCAACAAAGTTCAAGTCAACCAGCTCCACATTAGTAAAAACTTGATAGGGATGCATGGAAAAAACATATCCCACAACAAAAGTAATCAATTGCTTCGTGAAATGGGATTCAAACAAACTGGCTTGCAATGGAAAGGAAGGGCAGCTATAACAAGAAGGCAATTGCAAGAGGCTAGAACCAAGTATATTTCATCTAGTGAGAAAGAGAAAGGACAAGCAAGTTCAAAATGAAGAGAGACATAAATTTTTGATATTTTGTAAAGCTTCATTTTTGGGATCTAATTGGTATTATACACCTACATGTCGTGTTAGGAGCCTTTTTGTTGTTAAATTGAGTTTGGAACACTTATGGTGTATCTCAACTTATTGGTATATTTATCTAATATATATGTAGTTATTCCAATTCCAAGTTGTTACATTTATTTAAACTGTTGTACAGAATTTTCAGCAACCGATTCCAATTTGTTACTTCCAAATATAGTAATAACAATTATTCAACAACTCTTCAAAATTTAGACACTAAACATTTCAATATTTAATTGATCACATTTGTTCATAAATGGAATAATTGTAGTTGAGTTGAATACAAGCATGAAGCTAAATTCACAACCTATAAGGTTATAATTTTATTTAGCTAATACATACAACACATAACTACCAATTCACTAATAATTCACTTCAACATAATAGGAACTACAATAATTATAACTGAAATCATTGCAGCCTTAAAGATCCTCAATCTACTCTATATCTCTTTCACTTCAGTTTGTAGTTGCTTCACCTCTATCTGTAAGGAAGCTTGTTCTTGCTTAACTGCACAAAATACCTCCTCAGGCCTGAATCTATTATTCATAATACATATTTCATGAAGCAAAAGCAGGGACTTCTCATACAACTATTCATCATGCCATTTGAAATATTTGCAGCAGCCTCCCTACACAAAAAGAAAAACCACATATCATATAATAAAAAATTTCAATATTCATTCCCAACAATCACACCCAACCCATAAATACTCAGTTCCAAATAGTCATTATTTCATAAAACCACACAATTGAAGTTCCAATATTCATTCCCAACAATCACACCCGGCCCACAAATACTCAGTTCCAAATACTCATTATTTCATACGCCGCAAATACTCACTTCAAAATACTCCATCAATTGAAGTTCCACATTACCTTTGCAGCACAAGACCAGAATTTTCGATCTGGGTTGCTTTCTATCATGGATTTCAATAACTTCGCATCTTTCTTGCATGCACACTTGTGCATGCTCTCATTGACGTGCTCCTCATATTTCTCAGACCCAAGCACCCCCCTCAATGGCGGAAGACAATGAGTTCTGCTCCTCCATTGTCATTGTTGCCCAATGATAGTCGTTGCCCTCTTTCCTTCTGTGATAAAATCCCTAGCAGCCCTTTATTCTTCGAAGGGCTTTATTGTTTTGTATTTTTAATTCTGAATCACTAGTCATTGCCCTATACATTGTTTGTTTTTATATTTTTAATTCAAAAAATTTAATTTTTTAATATTAAAGTTAACGGTATCTTTGTGCAATTTTCAATATAAAAAAAATGTTAAAAAGGGTTAATAAGACAATAATGCACAAGAATTTAATAGATCACAATTAAAATATATGAGCTCAATAGAAAAAAATACTAAAGCACAAATTCAAATTATGCATTTTGTCCCTTTTTTTTCTTTTCTACATTTTTTTTTATTTATAATCTTATTCCGTATCATGTTTTAAATTTTCATTACTTTCTTAAAGTTTTCATTCTCCAACAATTCAATCTCTTTTTTACTGTAGAAGAGCCAACATAAGCATTTATGAGAAGGCACATCAAGTTTATCTCGCAATAAAAATAGTAATATATATATATATATATATTAAAAGAGAAAAAAATATGAAACTACATATTCTTTTAAACTATAATAAATTCATAAATTTTAAAGTATAAAAATGTTACTCAAATAATGGAAATATAGAATGTTCATTTGCTTTCTTTGTATAAAAAAAATAGCAAGTGAAAAATAAAGGTTAAATTATATTATAAAATAAAAAAGGTTAACATTATTTCAGAAAAAAGTAAATACAACTAGTTAGGTTTACGCATCCAAGTACTTAGGTTTACACATGATTCTTGGTAATATTATAGTGCATTTGGTTACACAAAAATTTTAAAAAAGTTAACTAAATAATCATATTTGATAAAAAATACTATATTTATTTATAAATGATCTATGTAAAATAAAATATCGGGTCCACTAAATTTTACCGATCAGTTGGTAAAATATTTTACTTAGAAAGAGTAGGAAAAATATTTCAACGAAAAAGTGGATTGAGAGGTCCATATGTCAAAAGATAATCATACTCTTAATTTAAAATATGATAAAATAAAAAAAGATATGTTATAAAGGTAGTTTAGGTATTATTTAAACTTTCCTTGTAAAGTTGGGTTGTAACTAAATAAGTTAATATTTTTTTAATTTATTTTTTTAGTATTTTGTTGCATCTTTCAAACACAGGAATATAATTTTTTTCAGTAAAATACAATCTTTGTAATATATCTATGTAAAATATATTTTTAGTAATTAATTTTTTCAATAATTTACCAAACGCACTATTAAATTGCATAACAAAGCCGAATGCCATGCAAATTAATCAAATTTAATTATACCAAACTTAATTTATTACTATGATATAATTAAATAATTGTAATAATATATAATTGAATCCACCAAATTTAATTGCCTAAATTGTAGAACCTAATTTAGAGATATTTTAGTATTTTGTGAAATAATCAATTATATGTATATATTATATAAATATATATAGATAATTATTTAATATTTAATATTTATTGTTATTGTTATAATTATTACTACTGCAATTATTATTATTTAAACCTTAGTTTAATTATGATTTTTTCGTTGCATTTGGATATTTTTTGTAACTTTAAACTTATTTGAAAATCTTATGCAGAAGATATTTTTTACAATTTTTTACAATTTTTTATTCATTATTTATTATTGAAACATTTAAAGTAAAATGAAAAATTATTGAATAAATTATTCCTCTACAAGTTAAAATTTCTAAATGCTAAGACTAAAAAGGGTTGAATTAAAATGAAAAAAAAATGAATCTCTAAATTAAGATGCTAAAAATATAAATTTATAATTTATAATTTATAAAAAAATTAAGAAAATATTTTATATATTTTTTATAATGTCTTTTGAGATTAACCCAAAAAATACCCTTTTAGCAGTAGTTAATAGTAAATAGATCTCGTTAATCTTAAATAGACTATTATTTACTATAATACTCTTGGCCATAAAAATAAAAGAAAATATTGGGTCTTAAATTTAAACAAAAACTACTCCCCGCTTGTATTTTTTTATTTTATTTTTCTCCTCAATTGCCGATAAACCCTAATTTCTTACCAAAGTTCATCTTCCATCATTTGAAGTAATCCGTAGAGCATTTGTGAAGAAAAGCGTTGAAATCGATTTCTACCTTCAAATCAACTAGTAAGTTTCCTTTTTTATATTTTATATATTTTTTTTCTTTTAAAATGAATAAGGTTTGTTCAGTTTCAAGTATTTTGATGAAAAAGAAGTAATGCATGTAAAAAAAAATGGATATGTTGATGATATGTTGACGGGTGTTATTGATTTGCTTTTAAAACTTAAGGAAAGTATTGTTCATACTTCGTATTTTGTCTTTCTTTAGTATACATTTTAAGGGATTAAGAGTTTTTATAGGTAACATATGCATATTACCCGCGATTTATCAATCTGATTGTTGTTTCTGAGTATTACTTTTATCGTTATTGTTTCCAATTTGTGTGTATGTGCATATATGTATATATATCCTTTGGTGTACCCATTGTGTGTTAATATACTACGTCTATCAATGGATTAGTTTGGTATGGAAATGAATGAGAAACAAAAAAATAACATGAAATATTTCACATTATTGTTGTTCAGAAATGATTATGCTTAACTCATTAAAATGGAAAAATAACAATATTTGGAAATTGATTTTTATAAGAACATCTTCAGCGTTGTGAATTATGAGCGGTAGATATTGAAATAGATATGTCATAATGTTATTAGAGTGCTTAATGTACTTAGAGTTCTTCAATTATACCACTTAGTCTGATTTATTCTCAAATTTGAATGCTCAAGTGATGAAAATACATTTTTTGTATTTTTTTTATCATATATTTTATCTAGTATACAAATAGCCTCTGCTGGTATACTTTGGGAGTGCAGTTGTAGGTTATTGGATGGCTTTGGTTTAATATACTAAAATATTGGTGGGTGTTGTTGCTAATTGTAGTTAGGTGTTGGTTTGTAGTTAAGGGATGTTACTAATGGTCTTTCGCTTGAAGAATGCATATCTAACTTAGAATTAAATGAGCTAACATTCCTTATGATTGCGTATTATTTAGTAGATGAAGATTTAGTAACAAATATTTTTTATTTCAATCTAGTATGATTAATTCTTTTGAGAAGAAAATTCTTTTATTAAACTAAGCAAGAAGTGAACATTGTTCAAGTAGATTTGCTTTATAAAATACCAATCAGTAAGTGAACAATATACTTATGGCTAACAAATTCATGAGCTTTGAAACCTTTTGAATCTTCAATTTAATCAGTTATATCATTGAGGAAATAGACTTTTAACAAGTAAAATAGTTTATACAATACAATTCTTCCAAGTTTAAGATATTGAGATATGATGGGCCAGTTGTTATGAGCATTTTATAATTGAGGTTTTCAAGTTTTTTGCTATATTGAATAGGGTCCTGCAATTGTGGATTTAAGTAGTAGGAATGTGCATTTTAGATTTCATTGCAAGGTCATAAATAATTTCATTAATAATATATATATTAAGTGATAAGGAGTAGGCAAATAATTCACTAAAACAGGTAAAAGAAATTTAAAGAAAGAAGAAGAAATGACTTACTCTAATATATTATTTCTATATTCTGATGGAACAAACCAAATACTGCAATTTGATTATTTTATTAAGCTTGTAATATATCTCTCACTCTCAAAACCAAAAACTTTTTTTTCTATCACAAAAGTCAAACTAACAGCTGGTTGTGTTATTATATGTATGGGCTGATATAAATACATAATATATTTATATGTTGACAATAGAGAGAACAATCTATCTTTATTAGTTCTCTCTTTCATTATAACATACCTCATTTTCAGGTCTAAATATTATAAAATTTTTAATTATTATAATATTATCCATGCTACATGCAACAATTAAAATAAAAACATCATTATATTAAAATCAAAGTAATTTTCGAAATAAAACAACAAATGGGTACCCATACGAGATGAAAATATGCCCTTACATCCAATGTCCAATAGAATAAAATAAAATAAACAGGATACCCACTAAAAGGTAGAAACATATCCTTTTACATTAATCCAAACCTCTAAATAACTTAAATTACATGAAACTTAAATGATGAGGTATCCACAAAGTGAAAACATACCCCTTACAATTCAAATAAACTATTAAATCATTCAATCATGATAATTAAAATAAAATGTATAAACTAAACAAAATAAATCATCCATTCATAAAAATATGTAACAAAATAATCAAAGCTGGAGTTTAAACTACTAAATAAACAAAATTAGAGTTTTAGATTTAAGGGGTTGGTTTTTGACAGTTTAGGGATTAGCGTTTTAAGGCAAGTGGATAAAATTTTGTTTTAGTTACTGAATTTATGAAATTTAGAGGTTAGTGTCACTGGACTAAGGTTTTAAGCTTTAGAACTTAAATTGAGATTTTATCATTTATGGTATAGAGTTTTTGAGATTATCAGAGCTAGGGTTTAGAAATTAGAGTTTTGGGTTAGGTTTGGTGATTAAGCTATTGGGTATTAAGGTTTGGAGTTTCTAGAATTGGGGTTCAGGAATTAAGATTTTAGGAAATTAGAATTTTAAGGATTAATAAAACAGTTTAGAGTTTTTGATATTTTAAAAAATAAATTTTATAAATTAAGATTTGGACTTGAAGACCTTAAACTGGAACTTCTCCTTAATTGCAATGAGCAACACAGTTGTCTTAATATCATTCCTTGATTTAAATATTTTTCTCTCCTCAATTGTTTCAAATATATAACTTTCACTTAATAACTCTGGATTGCTCCTGCATGCAAATAAGTCTGTTACAGTTTCTTCATTTTCTATTCTGCCATATTACTGCAATCAAAAGCATGGCATTACTGTGATCATTGTCTGTAGAATGTTGAAATTGTGTATCATCATCATTAATAGGTTCTGCCTCGACATTACGCTCTTTCGGAATGACATCATTATGTTTTGCCCGTGCCTTTTGTACATAAATTTGGCCCATCATGTTCATTGTTATTATATTTTGTGCTTACATGAAAAGATTCAGTCACTGGTGAAAACCTTACATCTGCATCTTCTGGTATTAATTATCACTCGGTACTACTGCTTAGATAATATTTTTCACACCCTGAGGATCATTACTATCATATTCAGATTTATATGCACATTCTTCGATACTAACAATCAATGGATGTTTAAGTCTATCTTCCATAGCAATGCCCATGAATATTCTAAGTGACTTATCATCTATGACATTAATATTCATCATGACCAGTAACAAATTTGAATTTAACTTTTGATGTGCTGTCAATATGAAGTGCTTCGGATACTGATTTTTTAAGTTCATTAAAATCAATCATTCTAATCAAGAAAACATATTCAGCACATCCACCAACATATTTGTCAATGTTCGCATCAAATTTCTCCCCATATTAGATGAGAATTATAATTTCTTCCATTATATGAATTCGTCCGCCGATTAGTTTGAATTCATTCATCAATATCCTATAAGTACAATAATAAATTATACTCACATCATAATCTATACAAATAATAACAACCTACAATTAAATACTTCTTAACTGTTTTTAAAATTTTATATGGTTGCTTGTTTTTTTATTTCTAAATGATTTTGAATCTACTTCTTTATTATGGATATGATGTGAAGCAATAATGTGTATTGTTGGAGACTAGTGTGTGCTGTTAGTAGATTATTAAGGGCTGATATAGTATGACAAAGGGCTATAATAGATTGTTAGAAGCTGTAATATAGTGTTATGGACTTTATGTGTAGCAATACTGTATAGTTTTTCAGTATGATATGGGGTGTTAAGTGTCTTTAGGTGTGTTAGGGGCTGAAACAGGCTAATAGACAGTCTTAGAGGCTGATAGGGGCTATTAGACGTTGGTAGAGGCTATAATATATGGGGCTATAGACTGTTAGGAGCTGTTATGACCATTAGAGGCTGTTAGGTAACAGCTCCTGCTAACGTCTAACAGCCCCCCTATCAGCCCTTAACATTGTCTAGTAGCACGTATCAGCCTCTAATACACCTAAAAACACTTAACACCCCATACTAGACTAAAACACTGCACAATATTATTATATAAAAAGTCCATAATACTGTATTACAGCTCCTAACAATCTATTACAGCCCTCTGTCATAACATTTCAACCTCTAATAATCTACTAATAATTCATACTAGCTTTTAACAATACACATTATTAATTCACATCATATCCATAACACTTTATTTAACTTTTTATGAATTCATAAATTAAAATGAAAGATTAAATAAACGAGTATATTCAAACCCATAGAGAAATAAAATAAAATCAACTATAGAAAATATTCAAAACATACAGTTTTTTAAATCTCCCATTTCATTCACAAATTTGAGTTCAACAAAAAAAAAAAACTTATCACAATATTAAATCTCTAATATATTAGAAAAACTTTAAATATGAACGAGATAACAATAGAATTGAAGTTACATATAAGTAAAGTTTTAGATTTTACGATCAAAAGAAAAAAAAATGAGGAGATCTACGATAAGATAAATAAGAAGAAAGAGAAAAGAAAGAGAGAGAGAGACGACGAGAGAGAGAAAGAAAAAGGTAGAATTTTTTTAGTTTTAAGAGTACTATGGTAAATAAGGGTCTATTTAAGATTAGTAAAATTTAGAATATATTAACATAACGTAAAAAAATATTTTTTGGGTTAAATCCTATTTTTGCTTTATGCCGTTTATAATAAAACTTATAATTTTATACTATTTAAAAAACTAAAATTCAATAAAAATATATTTGAGCAAAGCAGGAACCAACATTTATTTTATCATCTAATTACAGGAACCAGCAGCCATTGTTAATTAATTGCAGATTTAAATATAATCTAACCATAGAGAATAAACTTAGCAATTAATTATAATTTAATTTTTCTTCATAATACGAAAAATACTAATTTATTTAATCAAAGCATGTTTTAAAAATAGATTAAAAATAATTTTAACAATCTATTTTTTAATTTTTTTTAGAAAATTTTACTTCACCATTTTATAATAAACCAAATACAATGTATAATTTTCCTCCAAGCTGTAACGTTTCAAAGAGACTAGTCATCATCTATGGCCACGACTTAGTAACACGTCACTGTACGTTCTTCTACAAAAACAAATGAACCGCATTTTTATCAAGCGAGTATCCAATGTCTCAAATTATATAGTCTCAAATAATAAAAGTGTATATTTGAATTAGATAAACTGCAATTCATTTAAGCTATAAATTCACTATATTTTTATTCTTTTCAAACAGATAATTATGTGCTGCAAATTAAGCATATTGTCAATTCTTTTGTTAATTTTTATTTTGTTCATGCTAATAGGAAATATAATAGACTTGCTGATAGGATTGCATAGCTGTTTCAAAATCTATACTTAGGCATGACTGTTTGTACAACCTGTCTCAGCAGCTCATTAGGCTGCTTTTGTTGGATTATCCTGTATCTTCTTTTGATTATATTCAGTATTTGTCAAAAAAAATATATACATATAGTTTCAGTAGAGCGTGACAGAGTAGGGATTAATGATTACTCGCGTATTAACCAGTAAAAATAAAAATTTCGGGCAAATCAAACCTCCAGCCAAGGGCAGACCTGCCCGAATACTGTTTTCCTTGGGAGAGATTCTGTGGTTCACAGTTCACTTTCCACCAAAGCAATCACAATCGCCAGCTGTCATCTCTAATATCTCTCTCTCTTAAAAAAAAAGTCTTCACAAACTAATTGCACCTTTTTCTTATTTTTTAATTCATAACAACAATAATTAAAAAATAAAATAAAAGGAAAATATGTATGTATATAATAATGTCAATTGTTTTTTGTGTAGAGGACCCACCTTCACATGTCTTTTTAACACTTGGATTGTTTTTTATTTGGCAAGTCATAGGGTTAAAAAACCCACGATCATGTCTTCTCTTTTAGTGTTAGATTACACTTATACCATCCAACCAATTTTTTTAGTACTTTTTACTATTATTATCTTATCTTAATTATCAAAATTGCCAAATGGCATCTTGTTATTGGATATTATCATGGATAGAAAGTTCTATAACTATAATGCAAAATGTAAAAATAAAGGCTGAAATATAAATTTTTTATTTATTTATATAAAGTCCCAATTTATTCTTTATTTTATTGATTAATTATATAATTACGAATTTATAAAAAATATAATTAAATTTTTATTTTTGACTTGCGTATAATATTAACTTTTATATTATATATATTAATTTTAGACAATATGATTTATAGTGAATTATATATACATATGTATGTAAGGTTGAAAACTTTCTATTTTTGTTTTAAATAAAATATTATAATATTATACTGTTTTAGAATAACATGTGCTTAAGAAAATAACAGAAAATGGGAAAAATAGTTGGCATTAGGTACTATAATTGATTTTCAAATGGAATATGCTTTATTTGTTTCTTAATTTTAATTTTCCTTCCAATTCACGTTGTAGAAAAAGGTGACGCTCAACAGTATCAAGAAGCGAAGGTTTCTTAAAGGAATGAATGAATGAATGAAGGTCCCAAAAAGCCTATAGCTTAAAAACACGTGTGTAGGTTAATAACAAATGATTTGGGATTAGCTTAAAGAGATTTATTTATAATAATCATAATGTCTAATCATTGCTCCTTCTATGTTTATTTTATTTTATTTTATGGTTGGAGAGTTTAATTAAATTTTAGGGAGCTTAAAAAGTGTGGATCAAATGTTGTTTCCTTAGTAAACCCACCATTAAAAGTTTCATTATAGGAAATTAAGAATCATATCCATATTTATTTATTTGTGTGATTGGTTTAGATTTTTTTATATAATTCTGTCAATCTGAATATTGTTTTAGATTTTTTAATATATACTAAATTGAATTAAACAAATAAAAAAATATAAATTGAATCAGACTAAATTAATAAATTTAATAAAAAGAATTAAAATAAATTTGATATTTGATTATTTTAGTTTTTTCTCACCCCTCGCCAAAGGCAAGTATCTTATCGATAAAAAAATGGCAAGTTTCCACCGCAAAAAAAAAAAAAATAAATAAGAAATAACTAAAATGGAATACTTAATAAAAATAAATAATATTAATTTATTAAATTAAGTCCACCGACACTTTGATGCAATGTGGCATGAAAGGACAAATCCATTTAACAGAATATAATAATGTAGAGTGAGAATAAGAAAAAGGGCAAAAAGCACATGATGAGGTGTTAGCAAAGCCAGCCAATTACTAGGTTGTTTTTTTTTCAATATATATGTAAAAAATTAAATATTAGGATTATGTAGAAATTGGAGGGTGACTAAATAATACATTTATTAGTTGCCAACTAACCCTGTAAAATAATATGATAATAATAAAGATTAAATAAAGGAAAGTCTCACTTATATTTACAAAACAATTCTTTATAAAAAATCACTCCAAAGGTTATGTGAACCATCTATTTCGTGGTTGTCTTTCCATATGATTAAAAATCTAATTATTACATTGCTGAGTTGTTTTGACTCCAATATATTTTAGTGGGGTTGTTAAAAATAATTATTTTTAATCAAGTACTAATATTTTATTTTAATAAAATTTAATTTCAATTAAAATTAAAAATGGAGATATATTAGCTTAATAAATAAATAAATAAATACTCTTTAATAATATTTACAAATAATAATATCTAATTTAATAAGAAAAATACAAAGTTTACAATTTTAAATAATTAATAATACTGCAAATATTTTAGAATCTTAGTGTATGATTCTCTACTAAAATTTTTAGATAATATTAGACAAGTTGAGGGTATGACTTCATGTGTGCACATGCTCTACACTTACAATAGGGGCATTTTTAATCCTAATTATTTGTTGCATATAATTAATTTTTGTCAAGCATTGTATGTTATTGTTTTTTATTTTACTTTTTGGCTTCTAGCATCTTTTATATTTCCTATTATTTAGATTACCTGTGATTTGAAATTATCAAGTTTGGGTGAAGTTAGGTTTAATGATAAGTTGTTATTTTAACTTCTTTTATAATCTCAATTGATTTCATTAGATTCAAAATTGATTTACTTTTATTTATTTTATTTTAGAGCGATTCTTGAAATAAATATAAATATATATTTGTTTCTTATTTATTTTGCCAAAAATTATTTTCACTTCACCTGTTCCACTTTATAGCAATAATTGAGTTGGTCAAAAAAAAAAAAAAATAGAATAGCAATAATTGATGGACAAATAATTTACTTTTATCTACCAATAATTTTTTTTCTTTTTTTACTTTTGTGAATTTTCAAAAATATAAAATAATATATTATTTTAATTACTTTGAAAAACATTTTTTATTACGGAGAAATGGAAAACACGTCTTAAACAATATATTTTTCTTGAAATAAATGCGACTCAATCGAATATAAATAAAATTTGATACAAAAACATTTTATAAGGAAATATTTATATTTTAAATCTTCAATTTAAATGGAACAAGAAAAAAATTAATTTGAAAATTATCATTTTATAATTTCAGATGGTTATCAATCAAATGATTATAATTTCACAGAATTATTAATCTCAGAATTATCTTAATTGCACGTTGTTGAATAATTTTTTTTTTGGAGAATGATCCAAAAGTAATTTTTAATAAATAAATTGCATATGAGGTATATATAAATTAATATTTATAAAAATTAAATTGATTAAATATGTAACGTAAAAACATTTCATTGAAACTTTATATTTTTAAGAGAAAATATTATTTTTTATTAATTACATCTGAATAAAAAAATATTTAAAAATTTTAAATTTAAAATTTAGACAAAAATAATATTTTAATGACCATATAATGATAATATTATATTTGAATTCTGAATAAAATAATAAATTTACATCTTAAATTGAAGGTAATTTAAATATAAATTACTTTACCCATAGTCAACATCAAATTTCTTAATACTAATAAATACATAATATATAAAATAAGAAAAAAAAAAAAACAAAAACGCCACCGACAGAATAGAGTAAAAAACCCGAAAGTCGTTGGGTACAGATCTAACCCGAATGCAACCCTAAAGCCTAAGTACTTACACCGGTCATAAATATAAAGTCAGTCACATTACTACTCTGAAACAGTAGAAACAGACCGTACCAAAATAAAATAAAAATTTTGAAAAGAAAATAATAATAATAATAATATTATTATTATTGTTAAAAAACGTTTCACAAATCACTGTCTACGCTCACATCACAGGAACATAATATAATAAAAATAATTTTTTTGAAATAAATAAAAAAATAGTGCCGTCACTCGTATATTCCTGGTTGGCAATGAATTTATCGCGAGAAGTTGAACAAAGCTCTTTTTCTCTCTCTATCAAAGTGTGTGTGTGACAGAGAGAAAGCTTGGAAGAAGGATCTGCTCACGCGGCGTAGATAATGTCTTTAGCTTTCTCTCTCTCTATCTATAAGGCTTACTGTTACTACGCGTTATCGCCTTCTTTTCTCTTTTCTGTTTCTCATTTTCTCTCTCTCCAAACACTATTTTTTGTTTTTCTTTTCACTTATTATGTTACTCATACTTACACACCAAAACCGTGAATTCTAACTTGTAATCCAAATTTACAGATCAAAGTGTAGGAAATTAAATAATTATAATTATTATTTTTTTCCATTTTAATTCAACAATCTTGGAAGTGAAAAAAGAAAAAGAAAAATAACACAGTAATTAATAGGGAGACGAAGGAAGAAGACACCCACTCCGCCGGTGGGGGCACAGAGCGGCGCCACCATTACATCTGGGCCCTACCACCATTTACAACATTTATATATGTATAATAATAATAATTATTATTATTTTTCATTATTTTTAAATTTTTTTTGGGTTTCCTTTTTTTTTTTCAGTCGATTGAGACACAGACATTACCTTACTGGTACATTTTTCTTGATCTATCATATTATCTGTCTCTCCTCTAATACGCCTCCACATTTCAACTCTTTCTTTCTCTCTTTTCCTATTTCTATTTTTTTTTCTCTCACTAAAAAGTAAAAAACCAATCTTTCATTTCATTGCTTAAAGATTGAGACCAACTGGGATACAGGGAGAGACTTGGCTTTTGTAAAGCTATTTAAAACGAACATTTTTTTTTCTTTCTGTTGTCTTCTATTTATGATTTATTTCTAAATCTGGTTTTTTTGAGATTGGGATGCAAAGGTGGAGTCTTTTCAGCGACGTGGTAACCCAGTTGAGGTGGTTCACTCAGTACTGAGTTGGGTTCTCTTGATTTGAAGAGAGCCTTGGATTCCTTTTGTTTTTCTGTCATTTGAAGAGCTGAGTAAGACAGCCATGAACACTGGGGGTCGACTTATTGCTGGCTCTCACAATAGGAATGAGTTTGTGCTCATAAATGCTGATGAAAATGGAAGAGTAAGAGCCCTTGAAATCCCTACATTTTGGTTACTTTTTTCGTTTCTGAGGAGACCCATCTGGATCATTTTGCTGATTTTTGATCTGGGTTTGCTTTTGAAATGTGATTCTTCACTTGGATTATGGATTTCATATTTTTTAATTGTAAAAGAGGCGATTTTCCTAAAAATCGACAATTTTATTACTGTTTTTTTGATGGAATTTCTCTTTGCTTTGGTAACTCATATGGCAGTTTTTTGCCCTAGAGTCAAGATTGTGGTGATTCGCTTTGGTGAATTACTTATACCTCCCTTTTAATGTAAATTGCTTTATTGTGTTAGTCTATATGCTATCGCATTCCAGATTTTCAGTTCTTCTGGTTTGTAAATATGGTAACTTGCTAAGGATTTAGAAACTCAAGATTTACATTATGATTCTGATGTAAATACTGGGAATTAGTTGCAAGGAATATCCATTAATTAATTTCAGAAAATTGGGATAAAATCTATTGTTAATTATGATACAATTGAAAATGCGGTAGATGTAAGAGGCTTTAGGGAAGATTTTTAATGAATTTGCATATATGACATCTCGTCCGCTTCTTCTTCTGGATCCATCATGCATTCTATTGATCTGCAGTTCATGAGAAAAAAATGTTGAGTTTTGTGAGTGGAAAACCTCTCCCTCTCTCCCTCACTCCCGCACACACTTGCATTCACTGGATCACATTCACTGGCACAGATGTTAGGTTCTTCAACAAGTTGTGATTTGTGATTTAGGATCCTTGTTTGGAAGAAGAGAGTTGGATTGTAATTTCAGTCATATACAGGAAAGGAAAGTTAGAACAGACTATTGATGAAATTCAGGGAAAACAAAGATGGTACATTGTTTGTTGATGAGAAATACTAGTTAGGGTGTATAATCAGATTCAGTGAATTGAAACTCTTGCTTTTGTCTGTTTCTTTTGGCTATTTATAGATCAGCAAATTCAACTATTAGTTTTGGTGTTTTTATGTATTTTTTCCATTTCACCTGTCATGTACTCATGTTTGATGTTTAAGTAATTTTATTATTTTATGTACAGATAAAGTCTGTCCAAGAATTGAGTGGGCAAGTGTGTCAGATATGTGGGGATGAGATTGAGATTACAGTGGATGGAGAGCCATTTGTTGCTTGCAATGAATGTGCTTTCCCTGTGTGTAGGCCTTGCTACGAGTATGAGAGAAGAGAGGGAAATCAGGCCTGCCCTCAATGCAAAACTAGATACAAGCGTATCAAAGGTTAGACTTCAACACTTTTTTTTTTTGTGTAAATTAATGATTTAGGTTACACATATCATTTTGTCTTTTAACTGCTGATATCCAAATTGCAGGTAGTCCAAGGGTTGATGGAGATGAGGAAGAAGATGATATTGATGATTTGGAGCATGAGTTTGAATATGGGAACTTTGATGGTTTGGGCCCAGAACAAGTTGCAGAAGCAATGCTCTCTATACGCCTCAATACTGGACGTGCTTCTTATTCTAATGCTGCTGGAATTTCAGCGCACTCAGAACTTGATTCTTCTCCCCTGAGTTCCAAAATTCCTCTTTTGACGTATGGAGAGGAGGTAATTGAGCTAACCATTCATATCTGCACATGCTAATATTCAATTTGCTCTTGTGGTTGTATTTAATTTCTTATTCTCTTATTTTAGGATACTGAGATTTCTTCTGATCGACACGCCCTTATTGTACCCCCATTAATGGGCCATGGAAACAGAGTTCACCCGATGCCTTATTCTGATCCATCTATTCCCTGTATGTCATTTGATCATTCACTGCTTGCATAACATTCTGGTTTGTGGTTTTTCTGATTATTCAGATAAACCTTACATATATATTTTTTTTGATGCTGTAGTGCAACCTAGACCTATGGTTCCTAAGAAAGATATAGCTGTATATGGTTATGGAAGTGTGGCTTGGAAGGATCGAATGGAGGACTGGAAGAAAAGGCAGACTGAAAAACTTCAGGTAGTCAAGCATGAAGGAAGAAATGATGGTGGAAACTTTGATGGGGATGAATTGGATGATCCTGATTTGCCAATGTAAGTTAGAACTCCAAGCTTTTCTTTTCGCTAATTTACCATTTAGTTAATTGGACTCCATATACATTGTTTTGTCTAAAGTCAATGACCACTCCTGCCAAATGTTTGGAGAAGATGGTGTGTAATGGCACAGTGTTAACAAATTAAGAGATTTACAAGGTTCTGTTGAAGATATCACTACTAGTGTAATAAGCAGCTGCTAATGGCACCTCATATGATAGAAGGGATCTAAATTAGCCTCTAAGAAAATTAAATTTAAGAAAACGCTAGAAACAAGATTGTTTGTGCTGTATATTTAGAGTTCTAAATGATTACAGTTGAGATAGAGACCAAGTGAGATAGGAACTCTAATTCTGTGTCAATGCACGTATCTTATTAGACCATGTGACCTGCAAGATAACATTGAGAATGATAGACACGCACTGGGTTATGTTTGACATGAGAGGCTTGATTTGTCTGGTGACTTTCATTGACGATCAATCATGTGTACCTAATCACTTCATCCAAGAAAGATCAAGTCTAGGTGAACATTGGTCAAACTCAACAAACCTAAGACATCATTAGCCAAACATATGAGTTCTCCTAGGTTAGCCAACCATGGCGAGTTATTTTAACGCCACAAAAAAAGGTTTTTTTGGTAAACTGTCTTGTGTCTTGTTTGTATGAAGCTAAGGCACTCGTATTATTAGATTTGTTGTCGAGAAAACACTGTGTTGGAAATATGGATTAGAGGTTTTAAAGTTTTGTTTAAAAGCATGTTCTCATCTTAAAAATTTTAAACTAAGTAGACAACTCTTTCGAACTGATTTTTTTTGATATAATCTAAAAAGGAGTGTCAATCATGAAAAGGAATTTGTTTCAATTCTAAACCTACTGAAAGTATGGCCTAGTGTTGTTTTCAGTTTTTAATTTGTACTTCTAGATACTGTAATTACTGACAATGCATTATTTTTCCCTCTTTGAACTGCTAATGCGTATCTTTGTGTTGAGCTTGGGCCTCTGAAAGATATGTTTTTTAAGTTCCCAATTAAAACCTTTGAATGCTATGGGTTGTGTCTAAACCAAGGGTTGTACTACCCACTGACTGACATCTTCATTGATGTGCTACTGGAAAGAAAAATGAGTGAATAATCCAGAAGTGTTTATTTTATGGCGGTGTCTTTTATTTGTTTAGTTATTGGTTTCTTTATCAGTACATTTATTTGGGTATTTTATGAGCTTTCTTGATCTGCTGTTTCAGGATGGATGAGGGCCGGCAGCCACTTTCAAGGAAGTTACCCATAAAGTCAAGCAAGATAAACCCATACAGATTGATCATCATTCTCCGTCTTGTGATTCTTGGCTTGTTTTTTCACTATAGAATTCTCCACCCAGTTGATGATGCCTATGGTCTCTGGTTGACATCAGTTATATGTGAAATATGGTTTGCAGTATCATGGATTCTTGATCAATTTCCAAAGTGGTATCCTATTGAACGAGAAACATACCTCGATCGACTCTCACTAAGGTACATGGAGCCAACCCGTTTAGTTTCATGTGCGATATGTTCTTAAAAATTCTACTTGGTGTTATTATCTTCCTTTCATGTGAGGTCTGGGAGTCTGATGCCTTGTCAACGCGCCTTATTTTTTCAGGTATGAAAAAGAAGGAAAGCCATCTGAATTGGCTAGTGTAGATGTATTCGTCAGTACTGTCGATCCAATGAAGGAACCCCCACTGATCACTGCAAACACGGTTCTCTCAATTCTTGCAGTTGATTATCCGGTGGACAAGGTTGCATGCTATGTCTCAGATGATGGTGCAGCCATGCTTACATTTGAGGCGCTGTCTGAGACATCTGAATTTGCTAGGAAATGGGTTCCTTTCTGTAAGAAATTTAATATTGAGCCTCGAGCCCCTGAATGGTATTTTAGTCAGAAGATTGACTATTTAAAGAATAAAGTCCACCCTGCATTTGTCAGGGAAAGGCGTGCTATGAAGGTGGGTGACTGTCATGCAGATTCATTTATAGTATAATGTGCCTAAGTGATATGGGGATGTAATTTCCAAATTGATGATGTCTAATTTAGTTAAATATGATATCATTTGCTTGTCATTCTTATTTTTCTAACACATGATTTACCCAATTTATGCTAATGATGTTATTTCCGTGTAATTCCTTGTTGGTGCAGAGAGAATATGAAGAATTCAAAGTTCGGGTAAATGGATTGGTTGCCACTGCACAAAAAGTACCTGAAGATGGCTGGACAATGCAGGATGGAACTCCATGGCCTGGAAATAATGTACGAGATCATCCTGGCATGATTCAGGTGAGACCATATTTCTATCTAGAAGGCGTGACTTTGTTATCCTGATGTACTATTACAGATATACACTGTATGTTTCTTGGTAAGTGCACAAAGCTTGTGATTTCTTGGTTATGTTTCATTTAATCACTACCTGTCTTCTGAATATTTTTCACCTTTGTTATCCAAATGGGTCTTTGGATTACTTTCATTCAACCAAACAGTTATTTTTCTAATCATGTTGCATTTAATTGATGTTTTAATATGCATCTAATACCGATGTTATCTCATTTTACAGGTATTCCTTGGTCATACTGGTGTCTGTGATGTGGAAGGAAATGAGTTACCTCGTTTAGTTTATGTTTCTCGTGAGAAGAGACCTGGGTTTGAACACCATAAAAAGGCTGGGGCCATGAATGCTCTGGTAAGGCTTGAATTTTTTTTTTTCATGATGCCATTGGTCACTTTCTTGGTCTCTTTAATATAATCTTTTCAACAACAACATGTTGCAAGAAGTAATGTTTGTTTCTTATGTTATTATTGCTGCAGGTTCGTGTCTCTGCTGTTCTATCCAATGCTCCTTATCTTTTGAATGTTGATTGTGATCACTATATTAACAACAGCAAAGCTCTTCGAGAAGCTATGTGTTTCATGATGGATCCAACCTCAGGGAAGAAAGTTTGCTATGTCCAGTTTCCTCAAAGATTTGATGGTATTGATAGTCATGATCGATACTCAAATCGGAATGTTGTATTCTTTGATGTGAGTATTTTTTGCTTTCATGCTTCCTTTTTCCAATCTCTTTTCAATTCTTATTTTTAGTTAGCATTCTTGAAAAAAAAAAAACTAAGTTGCAATTGAATACAGATTAATATGAAAGGGTTAGATGGTTTGCAAGGACCAATTTACGTTGGAACTGGGTGTGTCTTCCGAAGGATAGCACTTTATGGTTATGATGCACCTGTGAAGAAGAAGCCACCTGCTAAGACCTGCAACTGTTGGCCAAAATGGTGTTGCCTGTGGTGTGGATCTAGAAAGAACAAGAAGTCAAAGCCAAAGAAGGAGAAGAGAAAGAAGTCCAAGAACAGAGAGGCATCAAAGCAGATACATGCCCTTGAAAACATTGAAGAAGGAATTGAAGGTGTAGATTTGTTCTTGCCATTGGATTAGTTATATAACTACATCTATATTCAATGCTCTAAACAAATTATTTTCTGCAGAATCAACAACTGAAAAATCTGCAGAAACATCCGAAAGGAAATTGGAGAAGAAGTTTGGACAATCTCCAGTATTTGTGGCTTCCACTCTTTTGGAGAATGGTGGAGTTCCTCATGATGCCAGTCCTGCATCACTGTTGAGAGAAGCCATCCAGGTTATTAGCTGTGGTTATGAAGATAAAACAGAATGGGGAAAAGAAGTACGTGAAAACAAGTTCTGGAACTTGCATGAGCAAATTCTACTTCTATTTCTTATGTGTCAATAAAATATTTTGTATTGAACCAGGTTGGCTGGATATATGGCTCTGTGACTGAGGATATCCTAACGGGATTCAAGATGCACTGCCATGGATGGCGGTCTGTGTACTGCATTCCGAAGCGGCCTGCATTTAAGGGGTCAGCTCCTATTAATCTGTCAGATCGTCTACATCAAGTTCTTCGGTGGGCCCTTGGGTCTGTTGAAATTTTTTTGAGCAGACATTGTCCTATTTGGTATGGCTATGGTGGTGGATTGAAATGGTTGGAACGGTTTTCCTACATAAATTCAGTTGTGTATCCTTGGACCTCCATTCCCTTGCTCGTTTACTGTACTCTACCAGCTATTTGCCTTCTCACTGGGAAATTTATTGTTCCTGAGGTAACACCCTAATTCATGTTGATCTCTTCTTTGTATTTTAAAAATAATGACATTCTTATTTTCAAAAAGCATCCTTTAATCTTGTTCTTTGTGGATTTCTGAAAGGTACAACTCATTTGTGCTTTCAAGCATTACAAACCAAATGGTGTTGTGAATTGTTATTTACAGGATACTATTATGCTGGTTGATTCTTCTGTTGTCGTTGACTTGTTATGTTGATGTAGCTTGATATAGTTTATGGTCATGGGCAAATTTATTAGTCAATTTGAAAGATTCGAAACAATGACCTATTACAATTTACAGAAAACAAGTCATTTTATAAAATATCCATTTCTCTAATCTCTTTGTACTCTGATTGATATAGTAGCCTGAAAACCTTTAATCTTTCATGTACTCTCAAATCATATGCTCTGGGCTTACTCGAGTCTTTTATGTTGAACAGATTAGTAACTATGCCAGTATTGTGTTCATGGCACTCTTCATATCCATTGCCGCAACTGGTATCCTTGAGATGCAATGGGGTGGTGTTGGGATAGACGACTGGTGGAGAAATGAGCAGTTTTGGGTGATTGGAGGTGTTTCATCTCATCTTTTCGCTCTCTTCCAGGGTTTGCTCAAGGTGTTGGCTGGTGTCAGCACAAACTTCACTGTCACTTCAAAAGCTGCTGATGATGGAGAATTTTCGGAGCTTTACCTATTCAAATGGACATCACTGTTAATCCCTCCCATGACTTTGTTGATCATAAACATAGTAGGAGTTGTGGTTGGGGTCTCAGATGCTATCAACAATGGGTATGATTCATGGGGACCTTTGTTTGGTAGGCTATTTTTTGCCTTATGGGTCATTATTCACCTCTACCCATTCCTCAAGGGGCTTCTTGGGAAACAAGATCGCATGCCTACCATTATTTTGGTATGGTCAATTCTGCTGGCTTCTATCTTAACTCTCATGTGGGTCCGAATAAATCCATTTGTGTCGAAAGATGGCCCAGTGTTGGAAGTGTGTGGATTGAACTGTGACTAAAGATGAATAAAAATAGGGAATCAATGGCAAACAGATGAAATTGGTTCTGGAATTGCAACTGGTAAGTCATTCAACAAACTGGACTTCACCTGCTTTGTGCAATGTGATTGGCCAAGATGAAATTTTGTGGAAAGAAATATGTAGTTTTGGGGGTGTAGATACTGTGGGTTGGGAACAAATTGTTTTTTTACAGGTTTTTTTTTATCAATTCTTTTATTAAATTCCTGTGAGTTTTTTTTTTTGATTTATTGTATTTCTAAGAGAATTGAATCATAAATTATTCCCTTGTCAATGTGGGGATTCATATTAAATGTGTCAAACCACTTCCACGTACTTTTGATTTATTGTTCCTCGTTCTGGACAATTGGACATTTATGTACGTAATTTGGAGTTGCAAATATTGTGCAATTTGATGTATTTGGCTACGAATACATGCATTTCCCCCTTGTTTTCATTACTTGTAAAGATTATCATCTTTTTTTCCCCCCTTGAAAGATTTAAAGGGTTAACATGTCAAACATTTGTCATAAACTCTTATTTTGAAGAATAACAAATAAGATAACAAATAAAAACATCGCAGTTCTTATTTGTATCTTTTTATTTGGTAAATTTGGTTGAGTAATATTTAATTCAATTTCTTTTTTTTTTAATTTGGTATTTTTACGATTTCAGAAATGATATCAAATTTCCGAAGGTTTATAGGGAAATGCTGCACATCAACATTTCCAATTGCATGATCATGGGGGCTATAAGTTGTTTTTACTTCACAAACCAGTATACGTTTTATAATTTCTTTAGTTAGTAACATTAGAGTTTAAAATTTAGTTCGAGATTAAATCTATAAATGAAGAATGAAGCACGTATTTGAACACAAAAATTTATGTTTGAACTATGAAATTTATCTTTCTATTTGAGCATTTCTGTTGCGGCTAATTATTTGTATTTTTAAAAGATCGTTAATTGTAAATGGGTAAAATATCTCCAGGCTTTTAAACATCTAATAATTTCAATTTATTATTTTTCAAATATATCCAAGGGTTAATATCAGACACTTTCAATTGGTATTTAAAGGATGTAATAAATAGATGCATATCAAATTATTAAAATTGAATTCCTAGCCATCTTCTTCTCTGAATTTTTATATATTTTTCCTTTACCATTAGTTCATTGATGGACAGCAGCTCCACTCGACTTTCTTTACCTTTTTTTCTTTTTATTTTTGTATTTTTTTCTCATTTACTAGATTTTTGTGCTGTTTTTTTAATTTTGTATATTTTTATTTGTAGTTTATGCTCAAAATAATTTTTTGATCAATATAGATCTAAAATTTAGAGTTTGTTCTTATTTTCGCATTTTCTTATCTTTTAGAATAAAACTAAATACAATGTAATTTTTTATTATTGAATTTTATCCGTCTTTGTTCGAGGGTTATGTATCTTTTTCAAATGAAAGTTTGTTCGTCTCTGATAGAGTTATTCTTTTCAAATGAGATCTCTTTTCTCATGTGAAAAGTAATTTAATATTTTTTTTACAAGTGATGGAATAAGTATGATGTTGAGAGTTAGATTGCTGCGGTATATTACCGTTATTCACTATTTACATCGTATAAGTTCATAGAGATTTGGTAACTTTAGTAGTTATATAAATTTTATTTATTTTAAAATTATATAATTTTATTTATAGATTACAAAAATATTTTTGGATTTATTAATGATAATTTATTTTAGATTTAAAAAATTAAAGTAGATAATATGCCTTAGTGCAAGAAAATATATTTAATTATATTTTTATAATAATATTAAAAATATATATTTTTAAGGTAAATAAAAATATATTTTTATACAATATTTGATTAAAATTATTTATTTAATTTATTATAAATTAGAAAAGTATCTCGCATGATATTGCGGGTGTTTTTACTCGGTGTATATATATATATATACTAATTTTCATATTTTATAATAATTATAACCAAACAATCATGAAAAAAATGGTTATTATAAATATTTTTCTTATTTAATAATTAATTTAAATTTATTAATAAGTATTCTCACAATAGTTTTTTAATTATACCTTCTATAAATAAAATAAATATTAAAATATTTTTATGGGAGAATTAAAATGAACATAGTTTATAGATGTGTCTTATGTTTTCTTAGATAAAATATGAAAAATACACTACAAATATAAATATACACCATCACATCTTTATGGTGTATATTTATATTTATATTTAATATGGCCAAATATATATAATTATTATTAATATCAAACAAAATACTATAATTCTATATGAATTTTCTTAAATAAATATAAAATAAATATCTATTATAATAAATAATAAATAATAAAAATTTAAAATTTAAAAAATTAGGACATATGGCAGGAAGAGAGCAAGCCACATGGCATAATATTGTACCAAGCGTTAGTTGTTTTGGTATAATATATAGATTTCTTTTTAAAGTGGTTTTAAAATAAAATAAAATTAATTGTATATATATATATGTAATTTTTGTTTTCCAATTAATATTAACTATTTGATCACTTATTTTATTATGGCATTAATTATCGAATTTATATTTGTATTAAACTTTTATTTTATAATATAAATATATTTCTAGCCAATTAAAAGTGAGAGAGAGAGAGAGAGAGAGAGACTACTATCCTCGTCATTGTCTTCGATTGCACTGCATCGTCACCATGTAACTAGCATCCTTGTGAATCTAGTGCTACTAATCAAATCGAAAATCATCACTGGATGATGAAGAATGCAGTAGATGAAGTCCTAAATCATGTTATGCTGACATATGCTTCATGCTGTGATTCCTGCTAATTTTGGTTAGGATTATAGGAGTCATTGGTATCATTTTGAATATCTTTACCCCAAGAGCAATTTGACACTAATATTGATTGGCAGGGATGTTGTAGCTGCTGGAATCGAAGAGAGAAGTTTTTTGCTTTGGCAACTTTCGAGGCATTTTTTGATGAAACTAGGGAGATTGAAGTAACATAATTAGTAGATTTGGAATTAATGGTCATGATTTATCTTTTTATGTAAACCTTGTAGCCATCTACCATCGTTCGGTGGTGGCACATCGCCAGTTGGTCATTAGTAAATGGGCCCATGTATCATCAGAGATGTCATAAATTCTAGTATGCCATCTTCCATGTGTAAATCACTATTCCAAAGTTTATTTGTGAGAATTTGACTAATGTGAATATAGAATGCTTTTTAATTGATTTTGTTTTGGTATTTTAAATGCCCATAAATGTTTTTATTGCCTAATTTTTGAAAGTTGAAGCTGTTTGAATGTTATTATGAGATGTTAATTATGAATTATATATGGTGATCGGAAAAGTTTGTTTTGAGTCATATAATTCTAAAAATATGTATATATTTTGAGTTATATTTAAGTAAATGAAATTAATGAAATTAATTGATGGTATTACCATTGTTTGGAATTATTGGGAAATATGAGACTTAAAGAATTAGTTGATGATTATGTTGATATTTTATGATTGCAATATTATCTAATTGAAATTGTGGCAATTTAGTTGTTCATGAGGTCTAGAGGGGCAATTATATTGATGTTCGTTTAATATGAGTCTTAATGACTATTTAGTAAGTGTGCAATTATTTGGTTGTAGAGGGAAATATCCTAGTTATGTAGAAGACTCTCTCAAAATTTAATAGAAATTTTATAGTCGTTTAGATATAGATTTAAGGGTTGATATTTTGGGTTTTTTTTATCTTAATATTTTTCATTTGTTATATAGTCTAAATGTCTTTCTAATATTGGATGACATAAGTCCATGAATGATATTTCTTAATATACTTTCCTAAATCTCATGTATTTGCATTTATTATATACATGTAAGTGTGTGTATATGTGTAATAAATATGCATTATGAATACAAAATGAACATTATGAGGTTTGTCTGTGTATGTTCCAATACGTGATAAGTTGTATATTACTTGTCATTGTTGGATGGGATTAAAATGACCTAAGACCATATAGAATTTGATATGGATTCTGATTATGGTATGAGTTTGAAGTATGAACAACTTATGATTGAAATGGTAGCGGGGCTTTACTCATTATTTGCACTATCACAATCTATGAACATGCTTATTATAAATATATTTAATATATACATATATAATATTATGTATATATAAATTTATGGTTCGGGTCGAGTTATACACTGTATATTATAAATATATATGTATAATATATATTTATCGGTCGGGTTTGGGCTCCAACAAAAAATTAAACTTCAACCCGACCACCTGACCAAATATGATTTTTTTTAAAAATATAAATCTGATTTCACCTGAATATACACTAAAAACTGACCTAACCCTACCAAAATCTATTCGGTTTGGTTGGCTCAGAAAAATTTGCACACCCCTAGTTTTTTGTTAATGCAAAATTCTATCAAGTAAGAATTTCATGATAAAAAGTTTGAGATGGTTGTTATGTTTGATATAGATTTTGCTTGATAGATAGGCTCATAACCCTGATTTTATGATAGTTAAAGCTATCATAGCATGATTTTATAGAATAATGATTAGTTAGACTGATTACTATTGTCCCAAGATAGCAACCAAGAAGGGGGGGAGGGGGGGGGGGGGTGAATTGATTTTTATGAAGAGTGATGGTAATTTTAAAATTCAAAAGCAAGAAATGAAGAAGATGTAAAAAAGGATTATGTAGAGTATAGAAGAAAGAACAAAAGAGTTATAGTGGTTCAGATTTACCTTAATCCTACGTCCATTTTCTTAACAACTTGTTAAGGTTCTACTAGTATTGAATTTTTACAAGTTTAATTTTAACTTGGTGTTTTCACTAGCTTACACCAAACTATTACAATGGTTTGAGATCAATCCAAACAACCCTTATAAGAATTTTTTCAGGCTCACTTTAACAACCTAAGTGTTTTCAAGCTCATAATAAAACTTTTGATGGTGTTTAATGCTTATACTCAACACTCAATCAATACAAATATAATTTTGATGCAAAAAAATGAAAGTTGTTAAACTTGGCTATTACAATTGCAATGTTACGCAAAAATGTGATTTCTTGTGATATTTATAGTCTTTAAGTCTTGATATAGCCGTTTGGGGTAGGATTTAACATGTTTGATTCTTGTCTCCCACTAAATTATTGTCTAGAGCATTTTAATGGTCAGACTGGCCCTAGTCCGGCCAGAATTTTTAATAAGGCCAGTCAAAATTCTTAGGTCCGATCATACTATTTAAAAAACTAGCTAATGCTCCTTTAACAGTTGATCCACATGTCATCCACTAACTAAGTGGAGATGTGGATGATACGTTTAATTTTTGGGCATACCTTTGGTCGGAAACTCTACTGAATTTTGGACAAATTCTGCTTCAAAGGTCCAGTCGGGATTTCTTCTGGTTAGGTTGGAATTCTTTGGTACTCTGTGAAAATGAAAGTACTTCCAGTTGTGAAACTTACTGTGTGATTTGCCATTTTTCACAATGAATGGTGCGTTCGGACTTTCCAATGGTTTGAGCGGACTTTAAGTGGTATGGTGAGATTTTGGGAGTACCTTGCAATGGGAACCTTTCTGTGTAAATGTTATTTATATTGATATCAAAGGTCCGGTCAGGCTTTAGTGTGGTCCGAGCGTACCTTTCAAGCTTTCTTTAAAAAAATTATCTTCCTGCAAAATGTAACTTGATACAAATATTAGTTCAATTTAATTTTATTGCCTAAGATAAAAAATAGAGTAATTAGGCCAATGGTTTGGCTAATAATCTTCCCCTTTTTGACTTTGGCAATTAAATTAAATTCAAAGTGTGTTTAAGTGAATTTAAGTTGATTTTCTCCCCCTAAATAAATGTTTTATGTAAATTAGGTTGATACATTCAATTGTTCTTTCAATTTTAATGTTTTGATTAAGTCAATTCATCATTTCTCCCCCTTTGACAAAGGCAAAAAGAAACATTCAAATCAATAAATTTAAACAATTTCAATTCATTAAACATTAAAAATGAAGCAAACACAAACATAAGAACAACATTGAAATGATTAAAATAAACACAAGTACAATGAAATGATAAATAATCAAATAAAATGGTTAATCATTTTGATCATCATCATCACTTCCTTCATTCCCTTCTTCTTCTTCTTCTTCTTCTTCTTCTTCTTCATCTCCTTCTTCTTCTTGATCCCTTTCCTCTTCTTCTTCCCTTGGGTGAGAGACAGTAGCTTCACCTTCTTCTTTATGAGGAGAGGTGCCATGAATTGAAGGAGATAAGTTTGGTTAATCATCAAAATATTTTGGTAGTCCCAAAGCTTCTTGAATATTTTGAATGTCAAGATGAAGATGAGAGATTTGGTTGGTAAGGCTATCAATTCTTGTTTCTTGAGAGCTCACTTGACCATTTACATCTTGAAGAAGTTGGAGGATAGAGGATTAAGGTCTTGTGGTTGGAGTTCTAAGAAATTCTATTTGGAATGTTTCTTCACATTCTTCTACAATCCTAGGTCTTTTTCTTAGTTAAGTCCTAGCACATAGTGCTCCTAAAAGATAAATATATGTCCCATCATCATCTCAAATACATTTGGCATGTTTAAGATAGCATATGTTTATGGATTTTTTTGTGGGATCAAGAGGATTAGAGAGAGTGCCTTTTTTTTGTTTGTGTAAGTGCACCAACATACTTAGCAATTTGTGTTATTTGTGAAGAGAGAAGAATAAGTCCAGATTTGATTTTCCTAATGTGTAGGAATATGTCAATTAGAAATTTTTTGGTTTGAATAGATTGACCTCTAATTAGATAAAAAAGAAAGAGGAGATCTTTTCGAGTTACTTTTTCATTGATTTCTCCTCTAGAACTTATTGTATAGGTTATAATCCTATGCAACATCCAATAAGTTAAAGTCCTAAGGTTCTTGGCATTGGATTACTTGTAAAGTGAGGTTTTAATAGAAATTTATTTCCAAAATTCCAATTGAACTTTAGGAGTGAGGATGGGGTTTGAGATGTGAGAAATTCTCTCTAATTGAAAACCCCAAATAGATGTAAAATCCTCAAATGTAAGACCATATTCTTAGTTAAATAGCCTAAAGGATATCCTATAATAACCTAAGGGGTTGGTGCTCTTTTTGCTAACAACCAAAATTACGAGAAACTCTTTTGTCAAACTCTCCTAACTAAGGTCATCATGCTCCAAGAAAATAAATTTCTCCCATCCTATGTAATATCCCAAAATGTGCCCTAGAAGTTTTAGTATAATTGTTGTTTTATTTGAATTAAAATGTATAAGTGAAATTGGAAAGAGGAAAGAATTTAAAAGAGAGTGTATATGTTGTATATATGGAAATATATATAACATATACATAAGTCAAATGAATGGTCAAAGGAAGAAGATATTTAATGTGTTATTTGTGAAATTACTAAAGGGTAAGTAAATGAAAGGGAGTTAATATATATAGTAGAGGGTATTTAAGTAAATTTCTTTTTAAATTGCTTGGTGGAGGTTTAAAGAGATGAGAAGTTGACTTTGTCTCTTTTATTTTTCCATTTTCTCTTCTTTTCTCTTTGTGTGGCCGGACCTCAAGGAAACAAGAGAGCAAGTGAGGGTTTTTGAATTTTAATAGCTAATTGAAGGAAGATTTCAAATAAACAAGTTGGAATTTCAAGAAATTTTCATTATTTTGGTAAGTTCTCTCTTGATTGCTCTTGTTGTTTTTGAAGTTATTTTTAAGTTTGATGAAGTGTTGTTGATAATATGGTTAGGATTGCTTGTGGTGTGTTTGTATGTGTTGAAATGGAATTAAAGATAAGAAGTTAGGTTGGTGTTGGTGATGGAAGAGTAAGAGTTGTGTTTAGTGAAATGTTTTTCTGTTTTACAATTAGTAAAGGCTGTGACTTGTATAAATTTTAATTAAATATAGAAAAATGTTCTTGAAGTGAATATTTTATATGTTGTGCCTCTATGAGTCTAGAATGACTGAAAAATATGTTGATTCGATTTTGGAATGGTTATGATTTTGGAAAGATTATTTTTATTAGACCTGTTCCAGCAGGTACCTTAACTGAGACAGTTATATTTCGGGATTTTTAATAAAATGTAGAAAAATGATATCCAATTGAATTTTGGATATGTTGTTTCTTAGTGAGTCTAGTATGTGAGAAAAATAATTTGGAACCAAGTTGATTGAATTTAATTTATGGAATTCACAAAGTTCAGAACTGCTGCTAGGATGCAGGGCAATTGGGGCAGTCTGGTTGAGTGAACTATTTGACCAAGATTTTGTGTTCAGTTTGATCTGAAATTTTAAAGGAATGATTTTAAGATATAAAATTAAGTTCTGTAAAAATTTTAGAGTTTTTAGTCAAGTAGATTATTTTATACAATTTTTCAAAATAAGGATAAAGTTGAGTCTAAAACCAGAATTTACTATTTATATGGTCATTTTGCTAATATCCCTTTTGGATTAGGTTGTGAAGAGGTTGAATTGCCCTAACCTAAGTGTTGAGGATTCTTGGAAGACTAAGTGTATAGATTGGTGTGAGTTGGTTTTAAGGTAAGTACAAACTACATTATTGCATACATTCATATGATATTGAGACTTGAGACATATTTGGTTATAATATGAAAATTGTGATGAGCATGTAAAATATGTGTTAATGCCATTGATTATATCCATTTGAATAATGAATTGATTAATGTGATTTGAAATATAACGAAATGTGAAATGTGCAAGATGTGATGATGAAATGTAATGTGAAAGATATGATGTTATGAAGAGTTGCTTTATTGTGATTTGAGATCATATGAGATATGAGGCCATGATTGTTGGCTATGATGATGCAAATGAGATGATTGAGACATGGTTGCCTAATTTGCTTATGAAATATAAAATGAATTGAGAAAGAGATTATGAAGAGATGAATGAAATGTTTGTGTGTTTAATATGTTATTCAGATTTCAGAGTTCTGGGTTTGGTGGCATGCCTATAAAATATATGAATAATAGTAACAGTCTTGCCGGGTTGAGGATCTCCTCGAGATTAGTCGGGTTGAGGTCCAAGAGACTGGGTCTGTTACACTTGTTGGTAACAGTCTTGCTGGGTTGAGGATCTCCTTGAGTCTAGCCAAGTAGAGGTCCAAGAGACTGGGTCTGTTACCCTATCCATGGATAGATATATATATGTGTATATCGCCTACGGGCTTGATGATTATGATTATGGACCAAAGCAGTAACTCTGAACTTTGAATAACATATTAGTATATTTTGGGCCCATGCTTGTCTTTGTTTTCAATGTGATCATGAATGTTTTGATTAATTATTAAATAATGTAAGATTGTGAAATATAATATTCTCTTGAATTGATTTTGAATCTCGATTGTATGACATTAGCATGGCATTAAAGCATCATAGCACTGTAGTTTGTACCACTAAGCCGTTGGCTTAGCGCGAATGTGATTCTTCGCGCAGGTGACAGGGAAGAACCAGAGAGTTCCTCTAGGCCGAGTCGAGCCTAGTTTTTGAAGAGTGAATAGTGGGCTTTAAGATCGAAGACTGACTGCCAAACATGTATAAATTTTATGTGTTGTAAAACTTGAGTTTTGATGTATATGAATTTGTAAATATTGTTACTTTCCGTTGCATAGTGAACAAATATTTTATCTACTGTATATCATAATAAACCTTTACTTTATTTTGTACTAGAAGTGTAAATTCTTTTTACAGGTTGTAGTTGAGGTTATAAGGGGGATTTATTGGAAGTGTACTGAGAATGATTTTGTTTGCATTGGTTTGTGTGAAAATATTTTCAAAAATCAGAAAAAAACCAGTTTTGTCGACACTTGGGATTAAATTTTTAGGCGAAACTATGGCAAAATTTCTGTAAAAATCGGAACTAAAATTTGACTAAGTAAAAATGGTAGCAACATTAGGATAGTGTGGCGCCTCTACTTAGCTTACACACGTAGGTCGGGAAGGGGTGTTACATCCTAAGGTTTGGAGACAACCTCTAATATCATTTTCAATGTCTAAAGATTCTAGAGTGAGGGTGAAGAGGAGACAGTTTGCTTCTAAAACTTTATCTTTAAGAGTAGCATACCTTTGTCCTTCTTCATCATATTTGAATCTAATCATATGGCTTCTTCTTAGTTGTTCATCTTGTTGAGAAAGGGTAGCAATTCCCTTCCCTTTTTCAGCTCTTGAAGCTTTTCTTTTATGTTCTTTGGGAGCCATTGATTTTGGTTAAGAAATTAGATGAAGGAAAGAAGAGGTTTTGAGAGAATTTGTGAGTTTTGAGTGTTTAAGTGTTTAGAATTTGATAAAAAGTTGTAAACATTGATATTGGGGGGGGGGGGGGGGGGGGGGGGTATTATAGTGTTTTGGTTGAGAACTAGCCATTTATAGCTATTGGAGGAGTAATTGGCATGTTTTGAATGAGTTCCAATGGCTAGAAAATTTTGAATACAGAGTAAAAGTTTGGTCGGACTCCTAAGAGTCAGGTGGTGAATTTTAAAAATAAAGAAAATATGGTTGGGCTATAGAAAGACCGAATGTAATTTTGATTTTAGGCACAACGGTCAGAAAATTTTAAAAAATTTCAGTTGTACCACAGAGGGTATGGTCATGCTTTTATGAAAAATTTAAAATTAGGAATTATTAAATAGGTACAGTCAGACTGTAAGGTGGTTTGATCGTAAAAAGGCAAAAATTTTAGGTTTTTAGAAAAATTGTGTGTTTTAATTAGATGCTTCAATATATGATAAAAAATAGATATAAATGAGAAAATTTAGATAATGTAAAAAAAGTTTTTCAAGCAATTCCAATTCTTAAATTAAGGTGTTTCCATCCATCATCCCTAAGTATTAATTTATGAAGTTTAATCTTTCTTCATTTAAGGGCTTTGTAAAGATATCAGCAAGTTAGTTTTGTGTATCAATGAATTCTATGACAACATTTTGATTTTGAACATTGTCTCTTAAGAAATGATGTATAATGTCTATATGTTTTGACATAGAATGTTGAATTAGATTTTTAGATAGATTAATGGCGCTAGTATTATCACATTTAGTAGGAATGTGATCAAATATTTTTTCATAATCAAGAAATTGTTGTTTCATCCAAAGAACTTATGTACAACAAAAACATGCAGCAATTTATTTGGCTTCCACGGTAGATAAAGCAACTGACACTTGTTTCTTGCTAAACCAAGAAACTAGGCAATCACTAAGAAAATTACATGCCTCGATCGTGCTTTTTCTATCCAAAAGAGTACTAGCATAATTCGCATCCGAAAAGCCTAAAATGTCAAATGATGTATTTTTAGGATACCAAAGTCCTAAATATAATGTACCATCCAAGTATTTCAAAATTCTTTTAGTGGCATACAAATGTAATTTCCTAGGGCATGATTGAAATCTAGCACACAAACATATACTATACATTATATCAGGTCTAGAAATGTTTAAGTAATGATCTAATGATACCTCGATATTTCTTCTTATCTACTACCTTACCACTTTCATCTTTGTCAAGTTTCAAGGATGTGCTGATTGGAGTCTTGCTAATCTTACAACCATCCATTCCAAATTTCTTGGGGAGTTTCTTTGTGTATTTGGATTGATTGATGAAGATTCCATACTTGCATTGCTTGATTTGTAGTCCAAGGAAGAATTTGAGTTCACCCATCATACTCATTTCAAATTTCCTAGTCATACAAGAAGTAAATTCCCTACACAAGGATTCATTAATAGCATCAAATATAATGTCATCAACATAAATTTGCATAATCAAAATGTTATGCATTTTCTTTTTAACAAAAAGAGTTGTATCAATTTTGCCTTTTGAAAAACCATTTTAAAGCAAATATGTACTAAGTCTCTCATACCGTGCTCTTGGAGCTTGTTTTAATCCATATAGTGCTTTGGTAAGTTTTAAAAACATGATTTGAAAATTTATAGCCTTCAAAACTGGGAGGTTGTTCAACATAAACTTCCTCATTAATAAACCCATTGAGAAAATCACTTTTAACATCCATTTGAAAAAGTTTAAAATTCAAGTGACATGCAAATGCAAGTAGAATTCTAATAGCTTAATCTAGCTACGGGGGCAAATGTCTCATAATAGTCAATTCCTTCCTCTTGGTTATAGCCTTCAGCTACCAATCTAGCTTTATTTCTAGTAATGAGACCATTTTCATCAAGCTTATTCCTACATGCCCATTTACATCCTATAATTGGATAATTTTTAGGTCTAGAAATAAGTTTCCATACATTATTTCTCTCAAATTGGTTGAGTTCATCTTGCATAGCAATTACCCAACATTAATCACTAAGAGCCTCCTCAATGGTCTTTGGCTCAATTTGAGAAACAAAAGCAACATTAACATCTAAGTATTTAAGTTTGGATCTAGTAGCTACTCCCTTTGATGTATCACCAATGATTTATTCTTTTGGATGATCCTTCTTGTATTGCTAATTTTTGGGTAGCTCTTGAGATTCTTCTTCTTATTTATCATGATTATTTTTTGGAACATCAATTATTTCTTGTTGTCCAAATGTACCTACAAAATAATCAAGAACACTACCTTTCCTTTGATCAAGTTTAGAGGATTCATAAAAAACAACATGCATTAATTCTTCAACTACTAGTGTTCTTTTGTTAAATACTTTATATGCTTTGCTAAATGATGAATATCCTAAAAATATCCCTTCATCCGACTTGGATGAGAATTTTTCAAGATTATCCTTAGTATTCAATATAAAACATTTGCATCCAAACACTCTAAGATATGAAACTTTGGGTATTCTTCCATTCCATAGCTCATAAGAAGTTTTGTTTATTAAAGGCCTTTTGTAAATATGATTTGAAATATAACATACAGTATTAACGGCTTTCGCCCAAAAGTAAGATGGTAAATCATACTCATTGAGTATTGTCCTAGCCATTTCAACCAATGTTCTATTTTTCCTTTCAACTACACCATTTTGTTGTGGTGTTCTAGGAGCCGAAAAGTTGTGTAAAATACCAAACTCATTGCAAAAGTTTTTAAAGTTTTCATTTTTAAAATCTTTGCCATGATCACTTCTAATAGATGTGATTATATAGTCTTTTTTATTTTGAACTCTTTTTGCAAATATTTTAAAATGATTGAAAGCTTCCTTCTTTTGAGCTAAGAAATTAACCCATGTAAACCTTGAGTAATCATCAATAAGTACAAATGCAGATAACTTGCCACCTAAGCTAGCAATTCTATTTGGTTCAAATAAATCCAAGTGAATGAGTTCTAAGGGTCTACAAGTGCTTACAATATTTTTAGATTTAAATGAACTTTTATGTTGCTTACCAAGTTGACAAGGTTCATATGTGCTATCTTTATAAAATTTTACTTTAGAGAGACCATCAACTAGTTCTTCTTTACTAATGCATTGTAAGTGATCCATACTAGTATGTCCTAGTCTTCTATGCCATAACCAAGAATCATTACTAATGGTATTCAAACATTTAAATGCATTATAGGAATGTAAGTCAATTTTATATGTATTGCCAATTCTAACTCCTTTGAATGCAATTCCACCATTTGAATTGGTAACTTTACATCCTTTAGAGTCAAAAGCTTACATCATATCCTTTATCACATAGTTGACTTACACTAAGCAAATTATGTTTCAACCCATCAATAAGCCATACATTTTCAATCAAATTTTTACCAAGCATACCAATAGAACCAATGCCAATTATTTTACCTTTAGCATTATTTCCAAAAGTAATATTACCTCCATGCTTATAAGTGAGTATTGTAAAAACCTTTGCATTGCCATCATATGCCTTAAGCATCCACTATCCATAAGCCAAGTACTCTCATTGATAGTAGATTTTAGACATACCTATAAAATAATGTGTTCATCTTCTTTTAGGTATCCAAATGAAGTTGGGTCCTTTGAGGCTAGTAGTAGAAGGATCTTCTAACTTGAGATGAGCCTTCCTAATGTAGCAAAATGTACTCTTATGTCCAAATTTTATATAATATGTGCATTGATATAAAGTTTCTATACTTATGCACTATCCTATTGAAATTCAATGATCCATGCACACAATTGCAAATGTGAGAACATTTTTATGCATTTTTGTGTTTGTGTACATGCCTTGTATACATGAATGCATGGTTTGCTCTTGAAACTTTAGTTCTAGAGCCTTGTGAACCCAATGTAATCCTCTTAGGATTTTTAGGTTTGGTTTGTGCATTAGTGTTCTTTACAACTTCAATACTAGAGGGTTGAGTTGTAGATACTTTTACAAATGTTGGTGCATTAGATGTGGTGATGGATAAGCCACTGAATCCTAAACCATGTTTCAAAAAGGGTGGCTTTTAATTATCTATCAATGTGTCTAATGCCTCTTTTCCCTTATGAAATTTTGAAATTGATTCTTTTAGTTCTTTTAGTTCATTCTTCAAAATTTCATTTTCCTTAATCACATTTTCCAAGCTATGTGAATTTTTATTCATTTCATCAATTGATTTCTACAATTGTTCATTTGAGGTCTTTAATTCTAATGGAGAATTTTTCAAGCACACAAAATCCTTTTTCTACCTTAGAATATTTATCCTTATAAAATTTCTTTTTAGAAAAATACTTTTCCACTCTAAGGTTCACATGTTCAATCAAATAACTACCATCTAAAGCATCATCAACATCATTATCATATGCAATTAAGTTTAAGAATTAAGTACCTACCTCACTAGAGTTATTTTAATCCTTAATAGCCATGAGACATAGATTAGCAATTCTTTCCTCCTCTTCTTCTTCTTCACTCGAGGAAGAATCATCCCATGTAGCTTTGAGTAATTTCTTCTTTACCTTATCTCACTTCTTTTTATTTTTCAACTTGAAGCAATCCAATTTAATGTGACTAAATTTGCCACATTCATAACATTTCACTTCATTCTTTTTATCTTTATTTTTGAAGGAGAATTTAGAAAATGTACATTTTTTAGCTTGCAATCTTCTTTTTCTCTTCCAATCACTTATTCTTTTTGAGAACATTGCCATTTCTTCTTTATAGTCACTATCTTCATTACTTGAGCTCTCAACTTCTTTGATTGCTTTGAGAGCTATTACTTTTCTTTTCTCTTTCTTACTTTGTTATTCTTCTTTTTTGTTGTGTAGTTTAAAAGTGAGTAGCTTTCCCACAAGTTCATCGGTTCTCAAGGTACTAAGATCATGAGCCTCTTCAATAGAAGAAACTTTTGATTCAAAGCTCTTCCTTATTCTAAGAGCTCTCAAGATTTTTCTATTTACATCACCTTGATCATATACCTTGCCATACTTCTTTAATACGTTGACAATGTCAAGCAAGCAATTTGTCATGTCGGCGACGTTTTCATTGTGCTTCATCTTGAATAACTATTGGGCTTCATCTTGAATAGCTCATACACATGTACATGCATTTGCTTCTTGGTGAACTTCATTTAGGTGTACCCTCATGATAGTTCTCAAGAGTTTTTCAAATTCAACGTGTAGATGTGAGATGTTGAACTCTCCCACCTTCTTCTCTTGATATTTAATTCATCAAAATAGAGGATGCTCTATTATTCTTGAACCGTTCTTTCACATTGGCACTTGACCATTGTGATTTAGGAAGAGGAACTTAGACACCATCAACTTCATGAGTAGGAGGTTTCTACTCATTTTCAACAAATTCTCATAGCTCATTTTCTTCACTATCTAGGAACAAATACATCTTGTGTTTCAAATAGGAATAATCTGTTCCATCGAAATAAGGTCTAAGAAATGAATTTAAGTTTCCATAGATAGAGGTGTTTGTTGGTGGAATGGTTGCCATTTTGGATCAAATTTCACAATTAAGTTTAAAGAAATTTACTAACTCTGATACCAATTGTTGTCCCAAGATAACAACCAAGAGGGGGGAGTGAATTGGTTTTTATGAAGAGGGACAAAAATTTTAAAACTCAAAAGCAAGAAATGAAGAAGATGCAAAAAAGGATTAAGTAGAGTACATAATAAAGAACACAAAGAGTTATAGTGGTTCGAATTTACCTTGATCCTACATCCACTTCCTTAACAACTTGTCAAGGTTCCACTAGTCTTGAGTTTTTACAAATTTAATTCTAACTTGGTATTTTTAATAGCTCACACTAAACTATAATAATGGTTTGAGATCAATCCTCACAACCTTTATAAGAGTTTTCCAGGCTCACTCTAACAACCTAAGTGTTTCCTAGCTCACACTCAAACTTTTGGTGGTGTTTAATCTCACACCCAACACTCAATCAATTGATGCAAACAAATGAAAGTTGTTAAACTTAGTTATTACAATTGCAATGTTACGCAAAACTATGATTTCTTGTGATATTTATAACCTTCAAGTCTTGATATAGCTATTTCGGATAGGAGCCAACATGTTTGATTCTTGTCTCCCACTAAATTATTGTATAGAGCATTTTCATGGTCAGACTGACCCTAGTTCGGTTGAAATTTAATAAGGCCTGTCAGAATTCTTAGGGTCCGATCATACTATTTAAAAAACTGGCTAATGCTCCTTTAATGGTTGGTCCATGAGTCATCCACTAATTGAGTGGAGATGTAACAACTTTTGATTTGAAGAATATTTAAATAGTCCAGTCAGACTTGCATTTAGTCCGGTCGAAATATGGATGGTACATTTAATTTTTAGGCATATCTTTGGTCGAAAACTCTACTGGATGTTTTAGACAAATTATGCTTTAAAGGTCCGGTCAAGATTTCTTTTGGTCCGATCGGACTTCTTTGGAACTCTGAGAAAATGGGAGTACTTTTACTGTGAAACTTACTGTGATTTGCCATTTTTCACAACCAATGGTGTGGTCGGACTTTCCAATGGTCTGAGCGGACTTTAAGTGGTATGGTAAGATTTTGGGAGTACCTTCCACCGGGAACCTTTCTGTGTAAATGTTACTTATGTTGATATCAAAGGTTTGGTCGGGCTTTAGTGTGGTCCGAGCATACCTTTCAAGCTTTTTTTAAAAAATTATCTTCCAGCAAAATGTAACTTGATATAAATATTAGTTCAATTCAATTTGATTGCCAAATATCAAAAATAGAGTAATTATGCCAAGGGTTTGGCTAACAATTATGAATTTTGAAAATCTTATATTTCCTCATTTTCTATTGGTCATTAAATATCATCAGATTTTGATAGTGATTAAAGTTAAATTTAGATACAAAATTAAAATTTATAATTTTAAATTTAAAACTAATTTTTGTAAAATTTTAAAAATATAGGGTTGAAATTTGAAATAATTACAAAATACTAATTAATAACCATTAAAACTCCATATGTGTTGCTCTGGTTACTTTCTTTAGCCCACTTTGACTACTCTGTTGATCACAGAGTGAAACAGTTAGACATGACCAAAATAATTTTGACTTCCTATAATGGCCTTTATTAAGTCAATTCCATTTATTCTCGAAAGGAAAAAAAAGTCAATTATACTTCTTTTTTATTGCTCATAAAAGTATAAAAATAATGAATTATTTTGTTGACTATTTTAATACATGTGTGTAAATAAATTCAGCTTGTGAATATAGATTTATATGAGAATAAATGAAAATGGAAAATCATTTTTAAGTTAAATAGAGAATGGAAGAAATGGACTATCACTGTTTTATTTAATAAATGGAAAAATAAGTTTACTAGAAGAATGGATATATTATAAATAATAAAAAGGTTATTAGTTTTTTTTTTTCTACTTAAATTGGAAGGAAAATGTTAGCCCAATTAATCTATTTTTGATCTTAGGTAATCAAATTGAATTAAACTAATGTGTGTATCAAGTTACATTTTACAGGAACTTATATTTTTGAAGAAAATATCAAACATCCGATCGGACCACAAGGGCTCCCGATCGGACCTTTCTTGACAAATTGAGCAAATTCACACAGAAGGTTTCACGGTGAAGAGTACTCTCCAAATCTCACCATACCACATAAAGTCTGACCAGAGAATTAAGCATTCCGACCGGACCAGTGCATGTAAATTAGAGTAAATTACATAGAAGATTTCACGGTCAGAAGTACTCCCAGTTTCTCACTGTACCGTAATAAGTCCGATCAGACCTAATGATGTTCCGACCGGACTATTAAGACAGATTTTCTTAAAATCATCCAGTGGAGTTTTCGACTAGAAGTACGCTCAAATTTTGACCGGACTACAAATGTCTCGACCGGACCCAATGCAAGTCCGACCGGAAGATTTAAATATTACACAAGTCAGAAACCGTTACACCTCTACTCAATTAGTGGAAGCCATATGGACCAACTGTTGGAAAACATTAAGCAATTTTAAATATTATGACCAAACCATAATGATTCCCAATCGGGATCCATAAATTTTGACTGGACCACATGCATTCCGACCATGAAATGACTCTGGATAAGAAATTAGTGGAAGACAAGAATTAAACATGTTGGACCACACCTCAAATGACTATTTCTTGACTTGTAGTCTATAAATATGTGGGATTGAATTTGTAATAGCCTACATTGATAACTTTACTTACTTTGCATAAAAAATTACCATTTGTATTGATTGAGTGTTGGGTGTGAGCATTAAACATCATCTTAAGTTTAAATGTGAGCTTGAAAATACTTATTTTGTGAGAATGGGCATGGAAAAACTCTTGTAAGGATTGTTAGGATTATACTTAAACCATTGTATAATTTGGTGTGAGCTAGATAAAACACCAAGTTAGAGTTAAGCTTGTAAAAACTCAAAGCTAGTGGAACCTTAACAAGTTGTTAAGGAAGTGGATGTAGGATCCAGGTAAATCCGAACCACTATAAATCTCTTGTGTTCATTCTTCCACTCTCTACTTAATATTCTACATCTTCTACATTTCTTATTCTTTCTTTGTTTAATTTTTAATTGGCCAATAACTTCTCAAACAACCAATTCACCCCCCTCTTGGTTGCCATCTTGGGATAACAATTGGTATTAAAGCTATAAAATTTCTTAAGCTTAATTGTGAAATTTGATCCACAATGGCAACTTCTTCTTCATCCACATTCAATTCTCATGAAAATCTCAACTCTATTCTTATACCCTACTTTGATGGAACGGATTATTCCTACTGGAAACATAAGATGTTCTTGTTCTTAGTTAGTGAAGGAATTGAGCTTTGGGATTATGTTAAAAATGAGTGAAAACCTCCTACTCATGAAGTTGATGGTATCTAAGTTCCACTTCCCAAACCACAATGGTCAAGTACAAATACAAGGGATCGGTTCAAAAACCATAGGGAAACCTCCATCCACTATAAAAATATTCGGCATTTGCGACGGAAATCTGCAACGGAAAATTTTCGTCGCAAATTTGCGACGGATCTGCAACGCATTTACGACAGAATAACAAGTTGAAGGAATTTTGAGAATGTCATTCTTAACACGACATCTTGAATCCACTGCAGCTTGTACAGAAAAGCTTTGCTCGTTTGGTGTTCAATGACTTTGTGAGGAATGCCAGGTTGTTGCAGTTGTTTATTCTCAAATAATTTTTGTTAATTTTCTTTGAGAATTTCTACCATTTGATGTAGTTGTGTCCTGTGATTTGATTGACTATTTACTCTTATCTACAGCTCAATTGATGAAGCTGGTAGAGAAAAGCTTGCACCATTTTCAACTTTATTTGGTGATGAAAGCTACCAAAACCGAGATCTTGAAAAGATTTGATCAACTTAATTATTTTTTCTTTCCTCATTCTTCCTACCTATTCTATTTCTCCTCCTAGAGCTAATTATAAAAAACGCAAAGAACAAAGAATGAACCAATGCCTAAATTTGCTACAATAACGGAACAAACAATAACCTTATAATTATAAGTGTTCTGTTTTATTCTCGTACCATTCTTTAATTGTTTTATTGCTCAATGAATTTACATAAGGTTTTAGAGCAGGAGTGTGATGTCAGTTTTAATAAATTAAAGTTATAAAATAATGGCTGAATGAATACAGTTTATGATACTGAATCCCTCATTGAATGGTTAATTTAATTACAATATTCAAGAGTCCACAGATGATTGAAGAAATAGCATCTGATCTGATCTGATATGATCTGATCCAACAATATTGCTCGAGAATCAACTACCATTTTGTATTCTTGATATTTTTGGGTAAGGGAGGAAACTCTGCAAAACCATGATTTCTCTCAAGTGAAGCATATAGACGATTTCATGAGTGGAAGTGGTTTGCATGGAATGCATGGAAGTTGCTCGATGAAATGTCTCACTGAAACTCTCTTATGGTAAAGCTTTTCTATTATTCCCTTTACTTGCCTGGTGAGTTTACAAATACCAATCTTTTTTCTTAGCTGATTGTGACTCTGTAAGCCAAATTTTATGTTTACAAGACAAATCCTAAATCAATACTGGAATGGAATAAAGTGATAAACTTATCATTAATTCATTATTATGCTTATTATTGGTTGAACTTGAAGAAAAGGAAAGGAACATTTTTTATCTATAAGAAGAATAATGTGTGCTGATTCAGTATAGAGTTAAGTCTTATTATTATTCTAGAGCAGCCACAATATGCTCTGTTCTATCCCTTTGCTTCCTTGGGGGTTTACCATTAGCAATCACTTTTCCTAGTAGTCGAGTAATAGGTCCAATTTTATTTGTAAAATACTTTTTCTCTTTAATAAGATAATGGGTGTAGTAATTTAATTTTTACTTAAGAAAATTAGATCAACTACCAATTTGCAGTAGGGATAAATACTGAAATGGAAAAGTGATAAATGTATCCTTATGCTTGTCATTGGTTAAACTTGAAGAAAAGGTAAGGAACATTTTTTAATCTATAAGAACATTTCTGTAATGTATGCTGATTGCTTATCATTTTTAATGAATTATTAATGTAAAAGAGGCAGACAAGTCATTGAGGAGCAAAAGCTGCACCAAGGTAATTTTAGTTAATTTATGTAAATTAGCTCAACTTTCTTATTCTTTTTATAAAAAATAATCATTTAAATAATCAAATATTGTTAGAATACCTGTTAATTATCACTAATTATTAAGTTCTTCTCATAGCTATATTTACTTTGAAATGCTTAAAATACTACTGCTATAAAAGCTAGCACTGGCTAAATGTGATAAGGGTATCTCAAAGTTTTTAATTACTCTTCCTCACGTTAAATTCTTAATGTTAACTTATTTGAACCTTCCTATTTGTAATTATCATGTCTAAACTTATAGAAGTTAATCAGATACGGTGTCAGGTGAAGGCTAAACGGAGACGGATAGCCCTTTTATAGTGGCTGTGCCAACTGATATCTGGACTCAGGGTTTCCTGGGTATTGAGATTCCTCAACCTAACATTTCAGGCAGGAAAGTCACCGCCTATATTGATAGGGCTGGTAATTTACAGGTATCATCACTTTCATATATTTCTATACAGAAAGACAAGTTTAAATGCTATAAAATAAACTATGTATAATTCTTTATCTGACGTATAGAGTATCTTGTCATGTAGCACCCAAACAGTTCCCCCAAATGGGAACATCCCCTGTATGGAGGTATTATAAACAATTTTTTGGTTAATTTATTTTTTTGTTTGCAAATGATAAAAAAATACACTATATCAGGTACCATTTTATATTTATTGTAGATATTAACGTACTATGTATCCATATGATTTAGCAGTTCACGAAATACTTTTTATTTATCATATTCTTATGTGATGAGAAGCATAAGCAAAATTATTGATATGTTCCATTTTCTTTTTTTTTTTCCAGAATGGCATTTGATTTGTTGGATACAAACATTTGGTATTAAAATTTCATGTTTGATATCGTTATTTTCTTGTTTGTAGGTAACTCATAACTATGGTGGAGAGATTGCACCCAGATGGGAGGTATTGAAATACTCTTTCTGTTAATGTATTTAATTGGCTTAACTACAAGTATGGGTTTTTGCTATCATATCATTCAAAAGCAAAAGCTACATTACTAATATTTTCTGAAATATTTTTGTCACAGCCAGTCGATCCGGTTGTTAGTCCCAATATAAATAACATGGAGGTATTAATAATTCATGTTTGAGTTTGGTATCTTTATATTATTAATTATATATGAAGAAGCTAACTCTAATGTAATTTGCTTTGTTGGGAATTTTGCTTTTCAGCCTGGAGCTAATTCAGGCAATCCTGGAGCTACTAATCATAAAAAGGGCAGCCCAGTGCACGAAGGTATCCCGCATTCACGCAGGGTCCGGGCAAAGGCCACCACTTATAGGGTAATTCTTTCTTAGTTTTTATATTACTTGAACTCTTCTTTTTCTTGTAAGTTCCTACACTTGACACTCAAACAAGAGTACATTCTTTGGACTGAAACTTCAATTTAGACCAAAACTTGAATATGTGTCCATTTATGTTTTGCAGAATGGCATTTGATCTGTCGGTTATGAACATTTGGTATTAAAATTTCAGGTTTGATGTTGTTATTTTCATGTTTGTAGGTAGCTCAAACCGATCATGCAGATAATGAACCCAGATGGGAGGTATTGAAATACTCTCTCTTAATATATTTATTTGGAATTTTGGATTAACAAGAAGTATGGGATTTTACTACCATATCATTCAAAAACAGAAGCAACATTACTAATATTTTCTGAAATATTTTCGTTACAGCCAGTCAATCCGGTTGTTTTTCCCATTATTAATAACATAGAGGTATTAATAATTCATGTTTGAGATTGGAAGTATTAATAATTCATGTTTGAGATTGTTATCTTTATATTATGAATTACATATACAGAAGCTAACTCTAGCGTAATTTGCTTTGTCTGGAATTTTGTTTTGCAGCCTGGAGGCAATCCTGAAACCAGTAATCATAGGGTATTGAAATTCTTTCTTGGCTTTTTTTTTTTTTTTTGCAGTTCCTACTCTTGATACTTGACACTCAAACAGGGGTACTTTCCTTGGACACTTCAATTTAGACCAAATCTTGGATAAGTGTCCATTTTAGACACATATAACAAAACTTGGTTCGTGTGTGAACCATAGTGAATGTGATACAAGCATGTTTAAATATTGTATTTATTTACCGAGTTAAATAATCCCATTGAATAATCTATGCTCGCAGTATTGACAAATTAACTCATCATGTAAATGGCATATCTCAAATGCATTTGATATAAGATACAGAGTTAGTTTTCAAAACTGGGACTTATTAGATCCATATGATGTATTTGATGCATAATCAGTAATAAAATAAAATAAAATTTCTAATAAAATAAAATTTCTATTTCTTCTAGTTGCAGGCAACGGCGCCAGTGGTTCAGACAATAGTTGATGTGAATGAATTAGCAAAGTCAATGCAAAGAGAGCTGGAAAACCTGTACCCGACGACAAACAGCTTGTGTATATACAAAATTCCTGAGCAGCTACACGAGTTGAATGAAAAAGCCTACACACCACGGTTAGTATTACTTTGTTAACGTGTATCATATTATTCTTTTCATTTACTCTTTTTAATATTATTTGCAGGTTAATAATGATGATGCAAGTCATGATTCAATGGAAAATGATAATTGAAGATCTATATTGTTATTTTCAAGATAGATTATTTATAGTAGTGTTCTTAACACTTGTATAGTTAAATTGTAAAATATTTTATTCTATTGAAGATTAATAAAAGAATTATTTTTATCAATGTAATTAGTGTTTTTTTAGATTGTGTTTAAATGTTCCAAATGTATTTATAAAGTTCTCATAAAATTAATTGATAATACAAATAGTTCCAATAAAAATCAATATTAAATTACTATGGATTTGCTACGAATCTGCGACGGATATTTGAAATCTATGACGGAATCTGCGACAGATACTGCGATGACAATCTGCTACGGAATCTGCAACGAATTTGCGACGGAATCTGCGACGGAATCTGCGACGGCTGCCCTTTACCCTCCAAAATTTAAGCGCGAGATTTGCAACTGCCGAGTGGTTACAAATCTGTCGCAATCTGCTATGGCCTGTCACAAAATTGAAAACTGCGACACCTTTTTTATTAACGGATCGTATCCGTCACAGATCGGTCGCAAGACTTGATTTGCGACGGATTCTGTCCGTTGCAGATAGCGTGTTTTTTTGTAGTGATCTTGATGAATTCTATTTCAAGAGAAGAAGGTGGGAGAGTCTAACATCTCACTTGTACTCATTGCATTTGGAAAACTCTCAAGAACTATCATGAGGGTACTACCTAAGTAAGTCTCACATAGAAGCAAATGCATATACATGAGTATGAGCTATTCAAGATGAAGCCAAATGAAAATGTCATTGACATGACCAATCGCTTGCTTGCCATCGTCAATGAATTGAAGAAATATGACAAGGTATATGATCAAGATGAAGTCAACAGCAAAATCTTGAGAACTCTAAGAGTAAAGAAGAACTTTGAATCCAAAGTTTCTTTTAATTGAAGAAGCACATGATCTTAGCTCTTTGAGAATCGATGAACTTGTCAAAAAAACTACTCACCTTTGAGTTGCACATGTAAAGAGAAGAAGAACAAGGTGAAAAAGAGAAAAGAAAACCAATAGCTCTCAAAGCAATTTAAGAAGTTAAGAGCTCAAGCAATGGATAAAGTGATGATGAAGAAGAAATGACATTATTTTCAAAAAGGATGAATGATAAAAAGAAAAGATTGCAAGCTAACAAAGCTACATTATGTAAATCCTCTTTTAAAGATAAAGATAAAAAGAATAAAGTGAAATACTATGAATGTGGAAAATCTAGTCATATCAAATCAAATTGCTTTAAGTTGAAAAATAAGAAGAAATGGGACAAAGAAAAGAAGAAATCTCTCAAAGCTACATAGGATGACTCTTCCTCAAGTGAAAAAGAAGAAGAAGAGGAAGAAGAAATTGCCAATTTATGTCTCATGGCTATTTAGGATGACTCCAATGAGGTATGCCTAAAATCTACTATCAATGAAAGCACATGGCTTGTGGATAGTGGATGCTCAAGGCATATGATGGGAAAGGCAAAGCTTTTTTCAACTCTTACTTACAAGCTTGGAGCTAGTGTTACCTATGAAAACAATGCTAAAGGTAAAATCATTGGTATTGGTTCCATTGGCATACTTGGCAAGAATTTGATTGAAAATGTATGCCTTATTGATGAATTGAAGCATAATTTGCTTAGTGTTAGTCAATTGTGTGATAAAGGATATGATGTAAATTTTGATTCCAAAGGATGTAAGGTTACTAATTCAAATGGTGAAATTGCATTCAAAGGATCTAGAATTAGCAACACATATAAATTGACATACATACCAATAATGCATTTGAATGTTTGATTTTCAGTAATAATGATATTTGGTTATGGTATAGAAGGCTAGGACATGCTAGTATGGGTCATCTAAAATGCATTAATAATGAAGAACTAGTTGATGGTCTCCCTAAATTAAATTTGACAAAGATAGAACATGTGAACCTTGTCAACTTGGTAAGCAACATAAAAGTTCATTTAAGTCTAAAAATATTATAAGCACTTCTAGACCCTTAGAACTTATTCATTTGGATTTATTTGGACTAAATAGAGTTGCTAGCCTAGGTGGCAAGTTTTATGCATTTGTTCTTGTTGATGATTACTCAAGATTTACATGGGTAAAATTCTTAGCTCAAAAGAATAAAGATTTTAATAATTTTAAGATTTTTGCAAAAATGGTTCAAAATGAAAAGGGCTATATAATCACATCTATTAGAAGTGACCATGGCAAAACATTTGAAAATGAAAATTTTGAAAATTTTTTCAATGAATTTGAGATTTTACATAATTTTTTGACTCCTAGAACACCACAACAAAATGGTATAGTTAAAAGAAAAAATAAAACTTTGGTAGAAATGGCTAGAACAATGCTTAATGAATATGATTTACCATCTTATTTTTGGGCTAAAGCCGTTAATACCGCTTGTTATATTTCAAATTGTGTTTACAAAAGTCCTTTAATAAATAAAATTTCTTATGAGCTATGGAATGGAAGAATACCCAAAATTTCATATCTTAGAGTATTTGGATGCAAATTCTTCATATTGAATACCAAGGATAATCTTGAAAAATTTTCATCCAAATCGAATGAAGGCATATTCTTAGGATATTCATCATCTAGCAAAGCATATAGGGTATTTAATAAGAAAACTCTAATTGTTGAAGAGTCAATGCATGTCGTCTTTGATGAATCTTCTAAACTTGATCAAAGGAAGGGTATTGCTCTTGATGATTTTATAGGTACTAATGATCAACAAGAGATCATTGTTGCTCTAAAGAACAATCAAGACAAACAAGAAAAGGAAACTCAAGAGTTACCCAAGGATTGGGAATACAAGAAGGATCATCCAAAAGAACTCATTATTAGTGAAACATCAAAGGGAGTAACTACTTGATCCAAATTTAAACAATTAGATGTCAATTTTTCTTTTATTTCTTAAATTGAGCCAAGGACTATTGAGGAGGCTTTTATTGACGAATGTTGGGTGATTGTAATGTAAGATGAACTCAACCAATTTGAAAGGAACAATGTGTGGGAACTTTTTCCTAGACCCAAAGACCATCCAATTATAGGATGTAAATGGGTATATAGGAATAAGCTTGATGAAAATGGTCTCATTACTAGGAATAAAGCTGGATTGGCAGCCAAAGTGTATAACAAAGAGGAAGACATTGACTATGATGAGACATTTACTCCCGTTGCTAGATTAGAAGCCATTAGAATTCTTTTTGCATTTGCATGTCATATGAACTTTAAACTTTTTCAAATGGACGTTAAGAGTTCATTTCTAAATGGATTTATCAATGAGGAAGTTTATGTTGAACAACATCCCAATTTTGAAGATTATAAACTTCTAAATCATGTTTTTAAACTCACCAAGGTACTATATAGATTGAAACAAGCTCCAAAATCTTGGTATGATAGACTTGGTGAATATTTGCTTGAAAATGGATTTTCACAAGGGAAAGTTGATACAACTCTTTTTGTTAAAAAGAATAAGCACAATATCTTAATTACATAAATTTATGTTGATGACATTATATTTGGTGCTACTAATGAATCTTTGTGTAAGGAATTTGCTTCTTGTATGGATAAGAAATTTGAAATGAGCATGATGGATGAACTCAAATTCTTCCTTGGACTACAAATTAAGCAATGCAATGATGAAATTTTCATCAGCCAATCTAACTACTTAAAGGAACTCCTAAAGAATTATGAAATGGATAGTTGCAAGACTAGCAAGACTCCCATGAGCAAATCCATGAAACTTGACAAAGATGAAAATGGTAAGGTAGTAGATGAGAAGAAATATTGAGATATTATCAGATCTCTACTTTACTTAACCGCATCTCTATCCGATATAATGTATAGTGTATGCTTATATGCTAGGTTTCAATCTTGTCCTAAAGAATCACATTTGAATGCCACTAAAAGAATTTTGAAATACTTAAATGGTACATTGCATTTAGGACTTTGGTATCCTAGGGACACATCATTTAACAGTTTAGGTTTTTTGGATGCCGATTATGCCAGTAGTCTTTTGGATAGAAAAAGCACGACCGAGGCATGTCATTTTATTGGCGAATGCCTAGTCTCTTGGTTTAGCAAGAAACAAGTGTCGGTTGCTTTGTCTACCGCCGAAGCCGAATATTTTATGGCATGTTTTTGTTACACTCAAGTTCTTTGGATGAGACAACAATTATTTAACTGTGAAAAAAACATTTGATCATATACCTATTAAATGTGATAACACTTGTGCCATAAATCTATCTAAAAACATAATTCAACATTCTAGGTCAAAATATATAGATATAAGACACCATTTCTTAAGAGATAATGTCCAAAACCAAAATGTCACTTTAGAATTCATTGATATACAAAATCAACTCGCTGACATATTCACAAAATCTTTGAATGAAGATAGGATGAACTTCATACAATAACATTTGGGAATGATGGATGGAAGCACCTTACTATAGGCTTAAAATTGCATGAAAACTTACTTCATTTCATGAAAAATTTCGTATTAATACCTTTTTTTTATTAAACCTTTGTATCTCAAATGTAAAGAACTTGTTTTTCATAAAATTTTACAATTTTGATGGTTTCCTAATTGGACCAACTTAAAATCCGACCGAACTTTTTGAAATTTCCTCATTTTAAATTTTTTCGTAAAAGTACGACCATACCTTCCAAGGTACGACCAGACTTTTTTAAATTTTTATGAATATTGTGCCTAAAACATAAATACCATTCAAACTTCGCATAGTTCAACCAGACTTTTTAAATTTTTTTAAAGTTCATGACCGGACTCCTTAAAGTCCAACTGTACCATTGCTCTATTTTTAAAACTTTCTAGCCGTTGGAACTCAATCAAAACGTGCAAATCTTGTCTCCAATGACTATAAACGGATACTTTTTACCTTAAACACTATAAATAACCCTCAATATTAGTGTATACATATTTTTATTAAACTCTAAACATCTAAACTCTCAAAAGCACTCAAACTCACTAAAATTCAAATCTTCTTTTCATCTTTTCTTTAATCAACTTGATGGATCCTAAAGAACATAAGAAGAAGGCTTCAAGATCTGAGAAAGGGAAAGAAATTGCTGCCCCTTCTCAACAAGAAGAACCTCCTAGAAGAAGCCACAAGATAAGGTTTAAAGATAATGAAGAAAGGCTAAGGTATGAAATTATCAAAGACAAAGCCATTGAACCTAACCCTCACTCTTAGAGTCCTTAGGTATTTAAAATGATATTAGGGGATGTCTTAGAATCTTGGGTTGGGAAAAATTTATTTTCTTGGAGCATGATGATCTTGGTTGGGAAAGCTTGACCAAAGAATTTCTCACCACCTTGGTAGTTAGTAAGAAGAACACTAATCCATTAGGTTACTATGGGATTTCCTTTAGGCTTTTTAATCAAGAGTATGGCCTCACACTTGAGGTTTTTTCTTCCATTTGGGGTTTTCGATTAGAGGGGATTTATCAAATAACCAACACCATTCTCACCACCGAAAGACAAAAAGAATTTTGGACCAAAATTTCTATAGAAACCACTCTTCACAAACTATCCAATGCTAAACACCTTAGGACCCTCACCTATTGGATGTTGCATAGGATTATCACATATACTATTAGTGCTAGAGGTGAGAGCAACGAGAAAGTTACCCAAAAGGATATACTATTTCTTTATTGCATGCTTAGAGATCAACCAATCAAAACCGAAAAATTCTTAATTGATACTTTCCTACTCATTAGGAAAAAAAATCGGTCTTATTCTTCTCTCTTCACAAGTTACCCAACTTGCCAAATATATTGGTGCACTTACACCAACCAACAAAGTAACTCTCTCAAATCCCTTGGATCCCACTAAAAAGTCCATAAACATAGGCTACCTAAAACATGTTAAATGCATTAGGGATGATGATGAAAACTATGTTTATCTCTTAGGAGCACTAGGTGCTAGGGCTCAACAAAGAAAGAGACCAAGGATTGTAAAGGAAAGTGAAGACACTTTTCAAATGGAATTCCTAAGACCTACCACTTTGAAACCTCAATCATCTATCCTTCAAATCCTTCAAGATATACATGGACAAATGAGCTCCCAAGGATCCAAAATTGAGAACCTCACAAACCAAATTGCTCATCTTCATCTTGATGTTCAAACCATCCAAGAAGCCTTAGGCTTGCCAAAGTGCTTTGGGGATGAACCTAGCATGTCAACTTCCTTTCATGGTTCCTACCCTTAAGAAGAAGAAGGAGAAGCTGCTGCCTTTCAACCTAGAGAAGAAGAGCAAGGAAACATGAAGAAGAGGAAGGGGATGAAGAAGAAGAAGGAGATGATGAAGATAGTGATAATGATGCTTAGTTTCTTTCGTTTGTTCTTGTTTGTTTATTTTCTTTCATTTGATCATTTCTTATTTTTAACTTAATGAAAGCACATTAATGAAAGCTTGTTGCATTTAAATTTTCAAGTTAACCTTAAAATAGTGATAATGAATTCAAAAAAGGGAAGACATATATTAAATTTGATAGTGAAAATGATGTATCTTTTTGCCTATGTCAAAGGGGGAGACATTTTATTGAATTTGAGCAAAATGAACCCTGAATTAATTAATTGCACACATTGAAGGGGGAGTAAATTAATCAAATTAACATCTTTACGCATTTTAAACACTTAAAAATTCAATTTATTGCTAAAGTCAAAAAGGGAAAGATTGTTAGCCCAATTAAACTATTTTTGATCTTAGGCAATCAAATTGAATTAAAATAATGTGTATCAAGTTAAATTTTGCAGGAACTTATATATTTTAAAGAAAATATCAAACATCTGATCGGACCACAAAGGCTCTTGACCGGACCTTTCTTGACTAATTGAGCAAATTCACACAGAAGGTTTCACGGTGAAGAGTACTCTCCAAATCTCACTGTACCACATAAAGTCCAACCGGACCATTGAGAATTTCAACCGGACCAATGGATGTGAATTAGAGCAAATCATACAAAAGGTTTCATGGTCAAAAGTACTCCTAGTTTCTCACCATACCACAATAAGTCTGACTGGACCTAATGATGTTCCGATCGGACTATTAAGACAGCTTTTCTTAAAATCATCCAGTGGAGTTCCCGACCAGAAGTACGCTCAGATTTTGACCGGACCACAAATCTTCCAATCGGACCTAATGCAAGTTCGACTAGGAGATTTAAATATTAAATAAGTCAGAAGCCGTTGCACCTCCACTCAATTAGTGGAAGCCACGTGGACCAACCGTTGGAAGAGCATTAAGCAGAATTTTAAATATTCTGACCGAACCACTATGATTCCTCACCAGGATCCATAAATTTTGACCGGACTATAGGCATTTCGACCATGAAATGACTTTGGCTAATAAATTAGTAGAAGACAAGAATCAAACATGTTAGACCACACCTCAAACGGCTATTTCATGAATTGTAGGCTATAAATACCATATGTTACTTTATGTTTATGTGAGATTGAATTTGTAATAGCCTACATTGATAACTTTACTTACTTTGCATAAAAAATTACCATTTGTATTGATTGAGTGTTGGGTATAAGCATTAAACACCATCTTAAGTTTAAGTGTAAGCTTGAAAATACTTAGCTTATGAGAGTAAGCCTGGAAAAACTCTTATAAGGATTGTGAGGATTATACTCAAGCCATTGTATAGTTTGGTGTGAGCTAGATAAAATACCAAGTTAGAGTTAAGCTTATAAAAACTCAAAGCTAGTGGAACCATAACAAGCTGTTAAGGAAGTGGATGTAGGATTAAGGTAAAGTCAAACCACTATAAATCTCTTATGTTCATTCTTTCACTTTCTACTTAATCTTCTACATCTTCTACATTTCTTATTCTTTGTTTGTTTAATTTTTAATTTGTCATCAACTTCTCAAACAACCAATTCACCCCCCTCTTGGTTGTCATCTTGGGACAGCAGAAAATATTGGTTTGGCCAATGGGGGAGAATCATTTGCCTTTCATTTTCTGCTTACTTTTTTTTCATGTATTTTCTACTAAAGCTAGTAATTTTGTAGAGTTAGGGATGACAATGGAGCGGGGTAGGGATGGAGAATAATCTCCATCCCTAACCACGTGTTAGTGGGGAATCCCCGTCCCATAAACGGGGTAAATTTACATTCGTACTTGCCCCCATGAGGATGGCTGGGGATCTCATTGGAAATTATATATATAATTTTTATTTTTTTAGATTAAAATTTGATGATATAAAAGTTAATAATCTATAACAATTGTATATTCAATAAGATAATAATCTAATCATTATATACAATAAAATTTAAAAGTACAATAAAATAAAATACATCAAGTTAAATTTATTCTATATGTGCTAATAATTAAAACACAAGATACATAATATAATATATATGCTATATATTTATATATATTATAATATATAATATGTATATTGTAATATATATATGTATATATAATATACTGAGTCCTTGGTAGGGTGGGGAGTATATTCCCTATCCTTACCCCATCCAGGTCAACGGGGAGAGTTTTCTCCCTATACCCATCCCATCCCTATGAGGAAAAAATACAAGGAATCCCTATTTCATTCGAAGCAAATTCCCATAGAGAATAGGGATTCTCTGCTTTAGCGTCAATGGATGGGAACTTTTCTTTTTCTCTTTTGAAAAATTAAAGTTGTTTGGCTTAGTATTGAAAAATATGTGTAATTGCAAGGAAAAAGAACAAAGATTAATTAAGAAACAAACATGACCAACAAATCTTTGAAATAATTGGATGCAAAAAACATTTAACATGTTTATAATTACTTATAATATATACTAAAAACAAAAATATAAAATGAGTAACCTTGAAAGAATTTCAAAGAAATCTGCTTATCATATGATATGAGCTCAAAACCATATGATTTGGGTCAAGTTATTTCCATTCACGAACATCACATAATGCAACCATTCGGGATTTTACAATTTTTTTTTAGCACAAGTGTGTTTTTTATTTTAACTATTTAATTTAAGACATACTTTTAAAAAAAATTCCAAAGCTTAACTTAAATTTAGACATTTTGAAAATTGATTTCTAACTTTGTGTTCATAAAATTTCTACAACTAAACATCAAACTCCTTTCCACTCAGTTTGTCTCGCTTTCCACTCAGTCTGTCTTCCATTTTTCTCTTTCATGGTCTTCATTTTTTAATGATCTCTTAATTAATTTAAAGGTGAATATATTATATGACATAATATGAATTAGGCCTAATTACTAAAAATACCATTTTTTCATTTTTATCACAATTTTTGTTTCTAACAAATTATTATATAAACTAATTTTTTCTTTTCCATTATATCTTTTGACCGGTTGGAGGCGATGCAATTGATATGGGTGATGACGTATTAATGATTTATTATTTTTTATTCTAAAAAAATAAAGTAATGCATGTTACTTTTGCAAGCCACGAAAGTAAAGCTCGTTACTTATGCATTTTATAGAAAAAAAAATATTGCATTATTCTAGATTTCTTCCATTTCTCTCACTTCATCCTTCTTTTCATGAGAAATTTTACAAAAAAACATAGAATACAACTTTTTCCATTGCCTATAGATACTGTGAGAGCTTAAGTACAATTTCTGTCAAAATCACAAATTTATTAGCAATTTCTATTTCGTAGAAACAAGAAAAATAGATTGTTCTCAATATTTCTTCATTTCCTTTTTCACGGTAAGATTGTGCCCTTTCTCTTGTTTACTTACTCTGAACCTTTGTGTTGATGGAAAAATTGTCACCCAAGTAAGTTTATGCTGCTTCATATATTTTGTTATGAACAGACCCATCAAACTCATTAACCATGGTGATTTGGGTAGAGAAATGATTAAAGAATTTTTGAATAAAATACTGATAAATTCATCAACAGCCCATCAAACGGTTTAGAGCAAACATTGATAATACAAAATTTCCTTTTTTTACTTCTTCCACATGCTCTCCAACACTTCCAAGACAAACAAATTTACAAAACCAATTCCCATTTGCGATCAAATCATCCTTTACCCCATTTTCAATCAAAAATCAATTTCTAATTCTCATGAAGATTGATTTATATTTCTAACAAAATTGAAGTAAAATATGAATTATAAATTAAAATTTGAGAAGTAAAAAAGAAATAGAGAAAAGGAACGGTTTTTTATATACCTCAAGATTAATGGTTTTTCTGCAAAGGGCTTTAATGGCATTCACATTCCCATCATTAACCAATTGATACGACAACTCTTCTTTGGATTGGTTTTGAGTCTTTGAATCTAGACTTTGGCCCATAACTAAAACTCACACAGGCACTTTTTTTCTCTTCTTCTTTAATAATTCAAGGATACGGAGGCGTTACTTTCACAAGCACAAAAGTGATACCCATTCATTATATTTTTGAATAAAATATTAAATAATATTTGTTTTCTATAAAATGCGAAAATGATGGGTGTTACTTTCGTGGCTTGAGAAAGTAAAGGGAGTTACTTTATTTTTCAAAAATAAAAAATAAAAAATAAACAATAAACAATAACTAATTAACACTTCATCACTTGGTCCTGTTGCATCACTCCCAACTGGTCAAAAGATAGAATTGAAAAGAAAAAATAAATTCACATACTAATTTTTTGAAAAAAAGTTTGTGATAGACGTAAAAAGGGTAAAGTTTAATTACTTTTTTTGTAATTAGGCCTCTGAATTAATAATACATTTTATAAAATTATAATAGTTTATTGTATTTCTATCTAAATTTAAATAGTATTTGCATTATTCATATTATTCTCAAATTCATTCACAATTTATTTCTTATTGCTCATATCATAAAAAATTAGATCAATATTATTTGTCCCCACTATCACTAATACTACTAATTATTTTTAATATTCATAATTTTCATTCCAAAACTGGTAATGTTATTATAGTAAATTCCTTTATTAAGTATGACATGAATTACTACAATCAATACTAGTAATAGCAATTATTCACATAAATATGCTAAATACTGATCACAAGGTATTGTAGGCCACGAACACCCTCTACGGTGTCCACATAAATGAACTAAAATACTAAAATAGACGATTATATGTGCTGGCACTCCATTCTCTAAATACTCTCTTTAGAAAAGTTCTTTAGTTCCTTTCTGATATTTCTATCTTAAAAATCCTAAAACTGTTGGCGGCTATATAATGTATATATAGGCTTTTTAGGAGAATTTGTTAGGGTTTTATTGTATTAATTATCCTCAATAATTAATATATATAAATGAAATTCCCTAAAATTAATTTTGAAAATAGACATATGCATATATATATATATAACCCTCTTAAGTTTCCTTAACCATTAAGGAAAATATTTATTCATTCTTAAACATTATTTTATTAAGAAATAAAACATTTAATTTTCATAACATTTCCAAGAATACATAAAAAAGAACTTAGATTAATTATTCCTATTTTTATTTGTGCTATGTGTACGACCCTGTAGGTTCACTTAATATTGGAAATGGGCTTGAACAATAATTTTAAGCTCATAAATATTAAGCGGCCTCCAGCAAGATATTATGACTACTCAAATTAAGTGAAGATCGAAGATTCGACTAACCTTTAATCCACAATTAGATATTTAGTCCTTTTGTTACATGGTACTGTGAGCGGGGGTTTTTTGCCCCAATCTTCCGGTGGAATGGTTTTCGTGACTACGATATTGTTAGGCTCTGGGCCTTAAAGAACATGAGCCTAAACCCAGAGAAAATGGAGTCACCACCAGGACGGGCCAAGAAAGAAAAAAAAGGGGTGGATGACTCAATTCCTAAGGAATTCTCAACCCCCTATTAGGTTTAAAAAGTTGGGTATGCATGGGGAAGGTGAGAATGACCCATCAACCCCATAGCGCCCAGCTCATTGAAACCGATCTCCTTTTCAAGTATAAATATTATTAAATTCTTAATTATATAAATATCCATATTACGTGCAATCATAATAAATAAATATTCATTATATAAAATCAAAACAAACAAATAAAATGGGCACTCATACAAGATGAAAACATGCCCTTACAATGTCCAAAGTATAAGTAAATAAAATGGGACACTCATCAATTGGTGAAAAAGTATCCCTTACATTAATTCCCAAATACAACAAGATAAAAAGAAACAAATTAAATAAATAAGGCACCCACAAAGTAGAAACATGCCTTTTACATCCTTGAAATCAAAATGGTCAACACAGTATAATTAAATCATTAAATCATTCACTGTCAACAACAAAATAAAATCAAAGTTCATCATCCATCATAAGTAGGCAACAATAAGTCAAACAATCAAGATCAATGTATAAAGATGCAAATTAAGATTAAAATATACAATTGGGTTAAAAGTGCAATCAAGTGCTAAGAAAATGCAAACTAGGGTTAAACCCAAAGGACTAAGGTCTCAAATTAGGATTTTTAAATCTATGAAATTAGGGTATTGGATTTTAGGGTTTGAAAATCAAATTATTTAGATTTTAGGGAATTTGGGAATTAGGGTTTTGGATATTAGGGTTTAAGAGTTAGGGATTTTAGAATTTAGGTTTTTGGAATGGGGTTTTTGAGAATTGGGGTCTGGAAATTAGGGTTTAGGGTTTTTGATTAGGATTTAAGGTTTTTTGGATTAGGGTTTAAGAGTTAGGGGTTTTGGAACTATAGTTTAGGGTTTTTGGATTAGGGTTTGGATATTAAGGTTTAGGGTTTAGGTTTTTTTTGGATAAAAACTAGGGTTTTGGAGTTTTAGAAACTAAGCTAGGGCTTTTAAGATAAAAATTAGGTTTTGACATGAAAATTATACAAATTAGGGTTTGGTGTGAAAACTATAATTTTAGGCCTCTTTAAATCATGGTATCAGGGTCTGATGTTTAAAGTTTGGATATTGTGATTATATGAACTTATGGCAGCTGCATATTAATTTAGATAAATACATGTCTGGGATATATAAATTGCTACTAGATGAAACAAAGCATAATGTATGATAATATTATTTTAAAAAATAAAAATTACCATTGGATGTTTAAATAACTGTGAATCAATGAATGAAGCTATAATAGTAACTACTGTAAATTTAAATGAGTTAACTGATAAAGCCAAACCTCCATTTGTTGGTTCCACCAAAATTGATTATATTGATCTAAGCTTTCTTCCTCATTGCTTGCACCAGCTTTTAGTTTTGGTTGGATGGAGCAATCTGAAGACAGTGCCTACTGCCCTCTCTGTTGCTGTGTGTTGCTTGCTTATTGATTGCTAGGTTACTTGAGAATTTCTGCCCCCCTTTTTGTTAATTGGTCTTTTATTTATAATCTATCAATTAGGGTTAATACCTCTTCTTAATCCGGTTCTGAGTTTTTCCACAGTTTAAGCACCATTGTTATTCTTAAACAAACCAAACTCTCTTAGAATCATTTAACCATAGGGTCTATGTCGATTTGGACACCCCAAATTGACATGTGCTCGAAATCGATATGAGCCTTAGCTCATGTAGATTTGGACACTTCAAATTGACATGAGCTAGGCTCATGTCAATCTCATGTCAATTTTGGCCTAGTCCAACTCAACCCGAATCCATTTATTATAATTTTCAGACTGAACCCATTTTATAAATTTAATTTGGGCCTTTATAAATTGGACCAGTTTGATTCAAGCTTTTAAACTAGGTTTAAGCTCTTTAAAATTGTAACGGACCAGGTTTAAGCTTCTTAAATTTAATTCGGGCTAAAATTAAGGGTCTAGAAGTACCCAGATCAATTATATGGCATGAATGATGTCATCCTTATATTGATTGATCATAGCTTCTTGATTTTTAAGTAGACTAATTTAACAAATAATATTAATAGACTTTATTAATTTATTTGAGCAAAGCCATGCATATTTCTTAGTCTTACTTGTCAAGAGGCCTAGAGATATCTCTTTTATGATATGAGAGAAGTAAATCCATCTAGATCATTTATATCCATCCGCATGACTTATTACATGTCCAATAATAATCCTTATTAGATCCATTTAAAGATGTTATAAAATTATGTCAAAACACAAAACTCCTTATGTAGAAAATTATAGTGATTTCAGGTCGAAGGAGTATATAACACTATTGTGATGAGAGTCGCTTATGACATTAATCCATATAGTATTCTCATTTTGGGTCTATCTAGTATAATGTTCTCTCACATGTATTATATTTTGACTTAATATCTCATTTTCATAATAAATAAAACATGATCATTAGATCATCAGTTAGACTACATATTAGTCTTTATTCATTATTTTTCCATTAATAACAATCATCCAGGGATAACATAGTATAGACTTCAAATACTTGATGACAAAAAGCTGAATTATCTATTCATGAAAATTTAATTATATTAAAAAAAAACAAATACACAAAGTAAAGAAATTCCTTATTTATTTTAATGAATATAATAATAAATATGCATTCCATTGGCCTATAACACAACACTAACGTTTTACTCAATGGATCAATAATATTGTCATTTGTAGGCACCCTACAATTCTTCACGTCTCTTCTTTCAATGATATCTCTAATCAAACAGAAAGGTATGAGTACATATTTGGATCACTGATGCAATCTAGGTTCCTTAGCTTATGCAATAGCCCCAATGTGTCACAATAGAGGTCCACTAGGTTAGAAATGCTAGGAACAATGCCTTGTCCAGTTTTGAACTTCTTGATCCAAATCACTTCTTTAGCATAATCTATGGTAGTTATGTACTCAGCCTCCATAGTAGATTCGGCTATAATGTCCCATTTTGAACTTTTCCAGCTCACAGCACATCCATTCCAATAAAATACAAAACCTGACTATGAAATGAAATCATATATGTCAGTCTAGAAGCTTGCATTTATGTAACGATTTAGAACTAGCTCACCTTTTAGTCCTCCACATATCAAGAATACTTCTTTATACCTTCTTAAATACTTAAGAATGGTCTTAATTGTTATTCAATGATTTTCACTAGGATTTGATTGGTATATGCTTGTTATGCTTAATGCATATGACACATCTCATCGAGTGTATAACATGGCATATATGATAGATCCAGTAGGTGAAGCATATGGAATCTAACACATGCATTCTTGCACATACTTTGTAATAGGACATTGAGTTTTGCTAAGTTTTGCTCATGCCTTTTTATGTATCCTTTTGGAATCTTGTATACTAAACATCTTTAGTACTTTGTCAACATATATACTTTGACTTATAACAATTAGCCTTCTAACTATAGATCTTGATGCCTAATACATAGGCATCCTCGCCTAGGTCTTTCATTGAAAAACACTTCCCTAACCAGGTCTTGATATTCTGCAAGCTAAGGATGTCATTTCCAATGAGTAATATGCCATTTATATAAAAGCACTAAGAAAACTATTGAGCTCCCATTCACCTTCTTATAAACATAAGGTTCATCTTAATTTTTTGATAAAATTAAACTCTTTGACTGCTTTATCAAAATGAAGATTCTAGCTCCGAGATGCTTACTTCAATCCATAAATGGATCTTCGAAGCTTGCAAACCCTTATAGAATTCTTAGGATTAATAAACTTTTTGGTTGTATCATGTACACATCCTCAAGAAGGTTTCCATTAAGAAACTCTATTTTGACATCCATTTGCCAAATTTCATAATCATAGAATGTAACTATGGAAATAAGAATCCTAATGGATTTAAGCATAACAACTGGAAAAAAAAGTTTTATCATATTTTATACCATGAGTTTGTCTGAAACCTTTTGCAATAATGCATGCTTTATAGGTTTGCACATTTCCATCCATGTCCTTTTTCTTGAAAACCCATTTACACCAAATCGTCTTCAAGCCTTCATGTGGATTAATCAAGGTCAAAACTTGATTATCATACATGGAATGCATTTCAGCTTTCATGGCTTCTAGCCACTTCTCAGAATTTGGGCTTATCATAGCCTCTTGGTAGGATATAGGCTTATCTTGATCTATAAGATCACACTACCATCACCAATCATGAGAAATCTATATCTCTCAAATTAATTTTGAATCTTATCATATCTATAAAGAGGATGTGTCAAAGATGCAGACTCAACAACTGTTTATGAGTTTGTTTGATTCTTCATGTTGGGTTCAATACCGATTTATGGCTCTTGAATTTTCCTCCCACTCTTTCATTTAGAAATGAATTATCTTTCAAAGAATACACCATTTTGAGTAACAAATGCTTTGTTCTTAGATGATATGTAAAAATAGTATCCTTTTATTTCCTTTGGATATCCCACAAATAAGCATCTATCTGATTTGGGTGCCAATTTATTTGAGGCAAGACGCTTCACATAAGTTTCACGACTCCAAATCTTAAGAGAAGATAGACTAGGACATTTGCCAGTCCATATCTTATATGGTATCTTTTGAACTTCTTTTGATGGAATTCGATTTTATATAAATGCAGTAGTCCCGAGACATAGCCCTAAAAAGATATTGGAAGAACTGTTTGAGTCATCATAGATCAAACCATATCTAATAAAGTTTGATTTCTTCTTTCAGACAGACCATTGCATTATGGTGTTCCTGGAAGAGTTAGTTGTGATATAATACCACAAACCTTCACATAGTCATCAAATTCTTGGCTTAAATATTTATCACCCCGATTTGATTGAAGCAATTTGATGTTTTTGCCAAGTTGATTTTGTATTTAATTCTTGAAAATTTTAAACTTTTCAAAAGATTCAGACTTTTGTTTCATAAGATAGGCATATCCATATCTACTAAAATCATCTTTAAATGTAATGAAGTATTGGTAACCTCCTCTAGCAAGTGAATTTAATGGTCAACACACATTACTATTTATAAGGCCTAATAAGTCATTAACTCTCTCACCTTGTCCAAAGAAAGGAGTCTTAGTCATCTTGCCTAATAAATAAGAACCACATGTTTCAAAAGATTCAAAATCAAATCTTTAAATTCTTTTGAAGTTATAATTTATCATGGGCCATAAAAATTATATAATCACTAAATTCATATATATGCCTATTCATCATACTCCTCATGCATATAGAATTTATCTTCATTAATTATTTATCCTTATTGACTTATATTACAAGCTCAAGCTAAATGTTTGTTTGCTAGTTCTCCTCAAGTTTTCTCAAATTAGTTCTAAAATTCTCTTTTTTACCAACTATGATTATATAAAATTAAAGCACATAAATTAGGATAGGAAGTTACTAGTACATGTCCATAAGTCCTCAAGTCATAATATTTAAATTAGGATAGGAAGTTACAAATTTTTAATGAAGGGAATAAGAATCTTGTAAGAGACAACTTTCAATCAGATGAAGCCAGGTGCATATAAAGAACTCTATGAGAATTTGTAATTTATTATTCAAGATTGAAGTAAAGAGAACTTCAAAAATAGAATTCTCAAGTTAAAGGCCTTCAATTTTCACTTTGTAATTTTAATTCTTTTCTAGTATCCTTATAATTTTAATCACCGGAAAATTTGCGAAAACTTATTTAAAATATTTATTATTTGGACCTTAATAACTCTTTATTTCTTATTTAAAATTATTTAAGTCTTTAAGAGATCATCACAAAAAAAACCCTGGTTTTAAAATTATTTAAAAATTGGATATGTATACTATTTCATTCTTAAGATTTGACATGATCAATTAAGGGTGTCAAAATGAGTTATAACACACTAATATGACACACAAAATATGTAAAATAAGTGGTTTAGAGTGATACTTAATGGGTTAGTGTTAGAAACAGGTCAACCCATTTATGACATGACTTAAAATTGGTTATGTAGCCGTTTAATAAAAATGACGTAGTTTTGTTACAACGGGTCGACCCATTGATTCCAGAGTTATTGATCTTATGACTTTTAATCAGTCACTTCTAGAGAATGCTAATACACTGCTTCATGCACATGTATCTAATGCTAATGGAGTATCTTCCCCTGTAATATCCTTATACCCCATATACGTATAATACATATATCTTGTATCTATAAAATACGCATACATAGTGCAAGGATGTCATTCTTCCTGTCTGAACAAAATTTTCATAATTTTCAAAAAAATATTTCAAAACCTAAACTGTGCTTAAATAAATAAATAAAACTATTTGCTAAAAATTAAAATGATTAAAACACATATTTTAAAGAAAATCTTTGAAAAATTTTTGCCAGAGTTTTGTCTGTATTTTAGACATTCCCAAAAATCAATTAACTCAACCTGCCAAAAGAATTACACTCTCAATATACATTTAATCATATCATTTCTCCAAGAAAACTCCATGACTTAAAATTTCTTAAATTATTTCCAAAATACTCATATATAGACATACTTATATCAAAGTATATAACACTTAGTCCAAAAGCTTCACAATTACATAATTTTAATCTTATGCAAATATAATATACATAAATATATCAAAATACACAAAGTAAATTTATACATGCTTGCAAGTGGCTCAAAGTAAAATTTTCAGTCTCAACTCTGTCACCTGCGCGACAAACAAATTGCGTTAAGCTAACAATCTAGTGGTACATACTTTGGTAGTAATAAATTGAAGGTAGATAATACATAATGCTTTTTATTTAAATTCTATAATGTGACATTCAATAGCATATTAGTTCACTTACATTCTTCATTCTAAGTTATTGCATATTACAATCACATGCATTGGGCCCAAATAATCTTATATAATATTCAAGTTCCAGAGTTATTATTTCGGTTTATTTTGACACTCAGTGTCTTGCCCATAGACAATAAATAATGATGCCTAGCATCTAGCCCAAAGGCACACAATAGAATGGTGATGTCCAATGTCTAGCCCGAAGGCAAATCATGTAATATTGACACCCAGCATCTAGCTCGAAGGCAAATCATGTAATATTGACACCCAGCATCTAGCTCAAAGGCAAATCATAGGCATGCCACCAAATACAAAACTCTGAAATATGAATAATATATTAGGCAACATACAAATGATGCATATTTCCACAATCTATTTTCTTATCACATTTCTCTTCCATAACTATGTACAATCATTTTAATTCAATATACTCATCACATTATCAAAAATGCATATTGTTTTGCATTAAGACTACAATACCCAACATTTTGGGCTATTCTCACATAATTCATATTTAGCACATTCCACTCATTTTAGCCATTAATAATGGCTTTCCATAATGCACAATATGTATATATATCACTTCACATTTAATATGACAATGCATATGAACATTCAAATGACAAAGCAGCTTTATACATCTTCCATTTAAATTGTGTTAAACCTGATTAAATGCAAATGTGCTACAAACTATTAAAAGTCTGTACATACCTTAATTTAACACCCAAATCCAAGCTAATACCATTCTTTACCCTTCACTTCCAAGATGCCCTTCACTACTAAACTTGAGTAACAACCCCTTACTTAATACCTATCCAAAATGTGGATACATATAGTGTATTATAATCACAATTCTACATATTTTAAGTACTAACACTCAATTTAGCACACTTCCCTCAATACTTTAAATTTTATCCCTAACCTACTTTAATTTTAGAACATCATTCTATTTAATTCCAAATGGTATTTTAAGTTCATTTCTATCATGAAAACCATTTTATAACGCATTTTAAATAATAAAATCAACTAAACATTAATTCGTTAATATCACTTTTCAAAAATCCTATATCATCTTTTTCCTCTTCCAAACTCTAACTGAACTTGATATTTTCTTTATTCCAACTTTAAAATCATTATTTAATCATCAAATTAACATCATTTATACCCATTCAAACAATTATATCTTACTCATACAAAATCCCAAATCCTGCATAATCATAACTTTAAAAAAAACTTAGAATTCCAAGTGAAGAACTTATTTACTTGATATAAAATCACCAAAACTACCCTTGATTCTCGAAATTTCTTGCAAAATTTGTTGTTGAATTGAAGAAAAACACTCCCTCACCCATCCATGGAGGTTCGACCAAGGTAGGAGGAAGAAGAAGAGAGACATTTTTTAAATTTTGATTTTTTTTTCTTTGCTTTCGTTTGAGACTATATATATATTATTATAATTAATTAATTATTTATTTATTTTAAAAATGTCAATTTTTATCTTCCATTCAAAAATATTTTCTTTTTAAATTATTTTATTAATTTTTAATTTTACAAAGTTGAATTACCATTTTGCCCCTCATTACTATTCTTTTTTTTTTGCCTTTTTCTATCTTTTATTTGATATTTATATGTAATGTATATTTCACATATATATAACACATACACTTTCTTTTTCTCAAAACCAACTCAACATTTCTCTCTTAAATTATTTAATTTAATTTAATTTAAATTAGTTTTTACCAATTAAGCGGATGTTACAACTCTCTCTCCCTTAAAGGATTTTCTTTCTCGGAATTACCTGATATCGGCTCTAAAGCAACTGAGGATACTGGTTCCGCATTGTCTGCTTACTCTCTCATGTCCCCTCCTCAGTGGAATGGTTCCTCCAAAGAACTTTCACCAATGGCACATTCTTGTTTCTCAACTTTTTTACTTCTCGTGCTAAGATTGCCACTGGTTCCTCTTCGTAGGTAAGATCCGGATTCACCTCAATAGAATCAACTAATAAAATATGAGATGGATCCGATCAGTACCTCTGAAGCATTGAGACATGGAATACATTATGTATCTGGTCTAACACAGGCGGCAGAGCCAATCTATAAGCCACCGATCCTACTCTTTCCAGTATCTAAAATGGTCCTATGAAATGAGGATTCAACTTCTCTTTTCAACCAAATATCAAAATCTTCTTCCATAGAGATACCTTCAGGAACACCTTATCCCCTACACTGAACTTTATCTTTCCTTTTTAAATCCGAGTAGGATTTTTGTCGGTCTGAAGCTGCTTTCAATCTATCCCGAATTACTTTAACCTTTTTTCTTTATTTCTTTGATCAAATTGGGATCTACTAGCTTTTATTCTCCAGCTTCATCCCAACACAAAAGGTGTCCTGCATTTCCTACCATAAAAGACCTAAAATGGTGCCATCCCAATACTGGTCTAGAAACTATTATTGTAATCAAACTCAATCACAGGTAGGTGTCTATCTCAGCTCCCGGTAAATTCGATGATACAACTTCTTAACATATACTCCAATACTTGTATCACTCTCTTCGTCTGTCTGTCTGTGTACGGATATAATGTTGTACTAAAATATATTTGAGTACCCAAAGCATCTTACAAACTCCTTTAAAATCTAGATGTAAATTTGGGATCTCAATCCTAAACCAATGAAACTGAGACTCCATGTAACCTCACAATCTCATTAATATACAACTCAGCTAGCCTATCAAGAGAGTAATCCATCCTCACTAGAAAAAAATGAGATGACTTATTCATCCTATCCATAATCACCCATATTGCATCATGCTTTTTTTGGGTCAGAGGCAATCCAGACACAAAATTAGGTTTTGCAATCCTATTTCCAATATCATGGCATAATTCATGAGACAACTTGTTGTTTTACACCACAAAATAATGGTGTGGTAGAAAGGAAGAATTTTCATATTCTAAAAGTCACACTTGCGTGTCCAATTAGTGCTTATATGCAACCTATCGCTTGGAATTAGATAAACTCTCCAATTATTGCAGTATCCCATTAAATTTAAATTTAGAACCTCAAGTTTTTAGATGTGTTGCATTCATTCATTCATCTTCCTAAACACAACATACTAAACTTGATCCATTTGCATTGAAGTGTGTTTTTAATGGGTATTTACCTCATAAAAGGGCTACAAATGCTATCACCCTCCTACTAAGAGATAGTATGTCACTATAGATGTTATCTTCTCTGAGACAGATATGTATTTTTCTCTAAAGATATCCAATTCTTCTTTTCAGGGGGAGAATAGAAGTAAAGAGAAGAATTGGATGAGTTCACAACCTGATAGCAGTGATATGGCCTCAATTGATATAGGGTTTGACTTAGATCATGGCATTCCAGATCAACTGGTGCAACATAATATTAAAGAACCTCTCTTTTCAACAACTACAGTAGCCACCAACGATTCTCCTTCTAATGATGTTCTTGAGGTTTGTATTAAATCTGAGGATCAAATTAGTACTAACAATGTAATTGATGATATGCCAGTGGTTATTGGTGATGGTAATAGGTATCAATTACCTCCTCGACTTAATCGAGGAAAAGCACCAGAGAAATACTCACCTAATAACTCAGAGACTATCAGATATCCTATTGCTCAATATGTTTCTAGTAAACACTTACCTAGTACCATCCAAAGTTTTATGAATCAAATGTCACATGTCACAACTCCTACTATAGTAGAAGAGGTATTGAGTGATCCTAAATGGGCATAATGTATGCTTGAGGATATGCGAGCTTTGGAAAGAAACCAAACATGGGATATTGTAACATTACTAAAAAGTAAAAAACTGTTGGATGCAAATCGGTATTCTCAATAAAACATAACCCAAAGCATGTTTTAGAAGATTTTGACTAGCAATAAAGAAATATGGCTACACCCAAAGCAATGCAGATCACACTGTAAAACCCTTATACCCTATATATGTATAATATATACACCCAGTATATGTAAAATATGCATATATGATACAAAAATGTCACGGATCGGTTTAATAAAAATTTTTCACTTTTTAAAATTAAGTTCTTAAATACTTTAAAATGTATATTATTATAAATTATAGGTGCTAAAATAAGCATTTTTCATAAAAAAAATCTCTGAGAAAAATTTGCCAGAATTTTATCTTTAATTTGGACATTCCCAAATTCAACAAACAACACAACCTGGATAAAAAACACTCCCAAATAACCCAAAAAATACATTTCACCCAATACTCCTCAATCCTGCCACAATTTCTCAAAACATTTATACATATATATATAACATATCTCAAACATTATCTAAAACATTCTTAATAATTTATAATACATATTCATCAAAAACATGTTATAATATACATAATATCACAAAATACAATAATATAAAATGTATACATGTTGGCGGCAGTGTTTCTAATCTTGACATCAAATCTACAAGCAAAACCATAAGTCTACACCCGACCTGGTCTAGCAGAACACTCCAGCTCTGCCGGATCTACCCTTTCATTTGCGCGATGAAATTCAATCGCGCTAAGCCAAAAGTCTAGCAATACAAACTTTGATAATAACAAAGCTTAAATGCAATGCCAATGCACAATGCATATGGATATCATATCATTTCATTATAACATATTTCTCAGTTATTTCACACTTCACAATTCACATAATAACAAACACAAGCATGGGCCCAAAGAATCTAATATGCTATTCAAATTCTAGAGTTACTGTTTTGGTCCATATTGACACCCGGTGTCTAGCCAAAGGCAAGTGACGCCCAGCGTCTAACCCGAAGGAAAATCATAGTGATACCCAGCATCTAGCCCGAAGGCAAATAATGAGGATAACCTCATAAGCATGCCGCCAAATACAGAACTCTAAAAATTAAATAACATACTAGGCACACAATTAATTCACATTTCTCATTATCAATCTCTTTCTCATTTTCCCATAATCAAGTTAGACACATTGCCTCATTTTTCATTATCTATTAGGCACATTGCCTTATTTTCTCATCTTTTCTCATTTTTTCTTATTTTTCTCATTTATGTCAATATCAATTCATCACATTTCATCACATTTTACCTCAAACATCATCACCCAAATATTTTGGGTAATTTCACATAAGATTCACATTTGATGCCAATGGCTTTTTAACAATGCCCTAAATGCATGCACAACAAATGGCATTACCCAAACACTTTGGGTCATTTTTACATAATACACATTTTTCACTTTTTCACAATTTAGTCATTATTAATGGCTTTTCACAATATATTTAATACATATATGACATTACATATGTCATAACACATTATTCATACATGTTCCATGAATCAAGTAGCTTAATACATTTTTCAATCCAAAAAGTGTTAAGCCCAATGTAATGTAAATATAACCAATTCATTCAAAGTTTGTACATACCTCTAAGAGCAACCAAGAACAAGCTCAAACACCCTCCAATCCTTCTCTTTCTACTTGCCCTTCGACACTTGGATGGGCAAATCAACTCTCCTCAATGTCTAAACCAATTGTGATCATAAATAATCATTTAATATCACATTCTAAGGCATTTCCAATCTTAATTCATAATTAAACATCATCCAAGCAAAAATCTCAAAGTTAAGGCTAATCTCACTTTAACTTTGGAATACCATACTAGGCCATTTAGTTTGGAATTTTAAGTTTATATATATTATTAAAAATATATTTTAACACATTTAAATCAATTACATTACAAAAATACTCACTTAGGACCAAAATCCTAAAATTGCATTACCTTCCCCCATTGAAAGTTTTTCATTCTAACTCAATCCATTTATCATTTTAAACTTATATTCATCACTTTTAACACTAAACAACACTCTTAAGCCAATAAAATCAAACAATTCTACAACTTTGGAAAAATCACTTTTCCAAAACCCTAAATCACACTTCCATTCTCAAACATCAATTAAACTCAGCCAAATTCAATATTTAACTTTAAAATACTTGTTTATGCATCAAAATAACTCATTTGGAATCAATTTACACAATTAAAAACTATGATTTCAAAACCCCAAAAATCAGATAACCCTAAATTCTCTCTCTTCACCAATCTTTAATCAAACTCAATCAATTCTTCAATCCAACCTTAAAATCATTGTTAATCACTTAAAATAACATCATACACACTAATTCCAATAATTAAATCATACTACAATAAGAATTCAAAACTCACATATTCAAAATTTCCATGGAATTCAAAGAAAGGAGTTGAAAACTTAACAAATTTAGTGAAAATTACCAAAAATCAGCTTTAAACTTATTAAATCCTTCAATTACTTGAGCTTGAAAGAAGAAAAACTTTAAGCTCTACACACATGGAGGTTCGGTTCTTGATGGAGAAGAAGAAGATGAAAAAAAAGGTTTTTAATTTTCTCTTTCCTTTCATCTTTTATTTTAAACCATATATATATATATTTTAATAATTTAATAATTAATTATTTAATTATTTGTTTAATTAATTAAAACCTCAAAATACCTCTTTCACTAAAAAATTATTTATTTTTGAATTAATTTAATAATTTTGAATTTCTAATATTTAATTACCAAAATACTCTTTTACTTTGACATTTGACTTTTCTTTTAAAATGTATTAACTTTTTTGTTGACTTTTATATGTTATATATATTTTATATATATATCACATATATATTCCACTTTTTTATTTAAAATTATTTATTTAATTTATCCAATTAAATTATAATTTATTTAATTTAATTTTTTAAAAATTAAGAATTTTCAAAAATAATTTCGGGATATTATAATTCTCTCCCCCTAAAAATAAATTTCATCCTCAAAATTGCCTAATGTCAACTTTGAAAAAACTGGGAATACTGGCTCCGCATCTTTTGCTTGCTTTTCTATGTCGCCTCCTCAATGGCATGATTCCTCTAAACGACTTTCACAAGTCACACCTTCTTATTCCTCAACTCATTTACTTTTCATGCTAAGATCGCCACTGGTTCTTTCTCATAAGTCAGATCCAGACTCACCTCAATGGACTCTACTGACAATATATTAGATGGGTCTAAGCTGTACCTCCGAAGCATGGAGACGTGGGAGACATTATAAATTCGATCCAACTCAGGTGGCAAAGCCAGTCAATAAGCCATTAGACCAACTCTCTCCAGCACCTCATATGGTTCTATGAAACGAGGATTCAACTTTTCTTTGTGGCCATATTTCAAAATCTTCTTCCATGGAGACACATTCAGGAATACTTTATCTCCTATATCGAGCTCTATGTCTCTTCTCTTCAAATCTGTATAGGATTTTTGTCGGTCTGAAGCTGCTTTCAGTTGATCCCGAATCACCTTAACTTTCTCTTCTATTTTCTTAATCAAATCGGGACTAACTAATTTACCTTCTCCAATCTCATCCCAACACAAAGGTGTCCTACACTTCCTGCCATACAAGGCCTCATAAGGTGCCATTCCAATATTGGACTGATGACTGTTGTTATATGCAAACTCAATCAGTGGCAAAAATATGTCCCGGCTCCCAGTGAAATCAATGACACAGCTTCTCAACATATCATCTAAAATTTGAATCACTCTCTCTAACTATCCATCTATCTAAGGATGAAAAGTAGTGCTAAAATGCAATTGAGAACCCAAAGCATCCTGCAAACTCTTTCAAAACCTCAATGTAAACCGGAAATCTCGGTCCAACACCAAAGAAACTGGGACTCCATACAACCTCACTATCTTACTAATATACAGCTCAACCAACCTCTCCATAGAATAATCCATCCAAACTGGAAGAAAATTAGCTGTCTTCATCATCCAATAAACAATTACCCAGATTGCATCATGCTTCTTCTAGGTCAAAGGCAGTCTAGTTACAAAATCCATCGTCACTCGCTCCCATTTTCACTCTAGCACTGATAATGGCTGGAGCAGCCCTGAAGGAACCTGGTGCTCTGCCTTCACTCTCTGGCAAGTGAGACATTTTGGAAGCAAAGTCTGCTATGTCCCTCTTCATACCTGACCACCAATAATGTTGCTTCAAATCTTGATACATTTTGGTACTTCTAGGGTGCATAACATAGACTAACTGATGTGCTTCCTCCAAAAGCATCCTCTTCAATCCTACATCATCAGGAATACACAATCTATCTCTGTACCAAAGACTGCCATCATCTCTCAAATGAAAGTCTCTACTCTCCCCTTTTTTGGCAATCCATTACAATCTTCTGGATTTTCTCATTTGCCAACTGGGCCTCCCTAACCTAATCTATCAAAATAGGCCTCAACTGCAACTGAGCCATCAAAGTACCATCATCACAAGACTCAAATCTGGCATGCAACACTCTCAACTCAATAAGCAATAAGAGCGAATAAGTAGTCAAACCTGCTAAAGACTTTCGACTCAAGGCATCAACAATAATATTTGTCTTGCCAGAATGATAATTAATCAAACAGTCATAGTCTTTAATCAACTCTAACCACCATCATTGCCGAAGATTCAGCTCTCTCTGAATACCCAGGTACTTTAAACTTTTGTGATCCGTATAAATGAAACACTTCTCCCCATACAAGTAATATCTCTAAATCTTCAATGCAAAAACTATGGCTGCTAGCTCCAGATCATGAGTCGGGTAATTCAGCTCATGAGGCTTCAACTACTAAGAGGCATAAGTAATGAATCTACCCTCCTGTATCAAAATACAACCTAAATCATTATGTGAAGCATCACTGTATATCATATATGGTTTACCCTCTACAGGCAGGGTAAGGACAGGAGCCTGAGTCAACATCTCCTTCAGCTGCTCAAAACTCGCCTGACACCGATCTGTCCACACAAATATAACTCCATTCCGAAGTAATCTGGTGAGTGGTGTAGCTATCATAGAAAAACCCTTCACAAATCGACAATAATAGCCTGCTAAACCCAGAAAACTTCTAACCTCTGTCACAATCTTCGGTGGACTCCAATTCAAGATAGGCTCAACTTTACTCGTATCAACTTTAATACCCTATAATGAAACCACATGACCGAAAAAGGTCACTTGATCGAGCCAGAACTCACACTTAGACAGCTTAGTATACGAGTGCTTCTCTCTCAGAGTCTGCAATACAATCCGTAATTGCCTGTCATATAACTCCTCATTACGCGGATAGACCAAAATATCATCAATGAAGACCACCACAAATTGGTCTAAGTAGGGTCTGAACACCCTGTTCATCAAATCTATAAAAGCTGCTGGTGCATTCGTCAGTCCAAAGGGCATCATCAGAAACTCATAATGCCAATACCTTATGCGAAAAGCTGTCTTAGGTACATCCACATCTTTGACTCTCAACTGATGGTACCTTGATCTCATATCAATTTTAGAGAATATTGTTGCTCCCTTCAACTGATCAAAGAGATCATCTATTTGAGGTAATGGATACTTGTTCTTGATGGTCACCTTATTCAACTGCCTATAATCAATACACAATCTCAAGGTGACATCATTCTTCTTCACAAACAACACAGGTGCTTCCCACTGGAACACACTAGGGCAAATGAACCCTTTATCTAGTAACTTCTGTAACTGTATCTTCAACTCTCTCAACTCAGCAGGTGCAATCCGATAAGGGGTAATAAAGATGGGAGTGGTACTGGGCATCATATAAATACCAAACTCAGCCTCTCTCAGGTGGTACCCCTAGCAACTCATCAGAGAAAATATCTAGAAACTCGACAACTGTAGGTATACTGTCAAGCTGGGACCCCCACTACTCTGGTATCTACAACATGAGCAAGATAAGCCTCACATCCCTTCCGAATCATCCTCCTAGTTGAAACAACTGAAACAAATGTGGATGAAAGATGTCTCTGCTCACTAGATATCATCACATCCCTACCACACGTGTTCTCAGGGTATCACGTTTTTGCTGATAGTCTACTATAGCCCCATGCCTGGATAACCAATCAATCCCAGAATCAGATCATACTCCCTAAAAGGCATCTCCATCAAGTCACCGAGAAACTCCTCATCCTAAATAACAATTGGGTTGTCTTAGTGTACCCTACTAACCACAATACTGTGCCCTAAAGGATTTATTACCAAAACATCAAATCCTAAGGACAGAATACAAATCACTCACAGGCAAGATGGATGCACTGATGTATGAATGAGTCAATGCATGGTCTATCAATATAAGAACTGAAGTACCCAATAAAGAAAATGTACCAGCAATAACAATTGAAACATCTGGCTGCCTCTGTATCACATAGACCCCCTGTGATGGCCCTGCCTCATCTGGTCTACCTTCGACTGTAGAACTTCCTTTCTGACCAATCTCAAATCGACCACCTCTACCAAAACCTCTGCCACCATGACTCCCTCTAACACTGGGTTGAGAAGCTGCAGTATTTGTTTGTCTATCCTCTGGTAGCTCTGGACAATCTCTGATAAAATGGTCTGGCGACCCACATTTGAATAACACTACTGATGCACCTCTCCTCCAGCAGACACCTCCATGAACCTTACCACAATGAACATAGGTAGGTGGAGCAGACCTCTGAGCCACTGGAGTAAGAGCACTAGCCATTAAAACTGTAGGTCTTTGTCTCTATCTTTGCTGCTATACTGACCTGCCAGACTGATCCTGGCTCTTAGTGAACCTCTGAAAATATCCCCCTCGACCTCTCTTTACTAACGAAGACCCTGCCTTACTTTAGGGTTTCCTAGCTCTGGTCTCCTCAACCCCAGCAGCTGCTGCAAGACTCTGTGCTTTCTCTACACTCCTGGCAGCTGTAACCAACTGAGAAAAATCCTGATGCCGAGAGCCTGTTATAATACACATAATAGAGGGTCTCACCCCCTCCTCAAATCTCCGACACCGGTCAATCTCATCGAAAATGATCCCTCCAACATAATTGCTCAACCGGATAAACTCTATCTCATACTCTATCACTATCCTGGTGTCTTGCCTCAAACTCAAAAACTCCATCTTCTTCGCATCCTTATACTCCTTTGGAGTATACTTCTGCTCGAATTCCCACAGAAAATCATCATAGGTCAGGACTGTTGGATCATCCAGGGCATGTGAAATCATCTTCCACCACTCATATGCATCCCTCTGTAGAAGAGATCTGACGTAATCAAACTTCTCCTCTAGAGTAGCTTGCAGCTGGATGAATGTAGCAAGGTTTGCAGTAATAACAAAGTCCTCAGCCCTAAACTTTTTCAGCTTATCATACTTCCTCGTCGGCAATTGAGGCTGCGGCGGCGGCAACTGATGAACTAGAGCTTGTCTCAACAGCTTCACCATATGTCGTACCTAGCCCGGTGAAATCTCATCAGTTGCTAGTCTCTCCGGCACAGGATCAGGTGCCTCTCCAGCGATCTCAGCTCTAGCTCCAACTCTACCCTCATCAGGAGCTACACTCTCTGCACTACCCTTTGCAGACTGATGCGTCTGAGACGTCATAACTACCTACATCTGCAAACACAATAGAAATTGCCACATCAGATATCAGAAACTGTCAGTGTCAATGCATGTATCACAATTGAAAACTATACTTAAAATCCTCATTTTCCCTCTCTAACAATCTACCTAGGTCGAGAATCTCAAACCTGGCTCTGATAACAAAAATAAATGTAACACCCTTATATCCTATATACGTACAATATATATACCCAATATATGTGAAATACACATATGCAATACAAAAATGTCATAGATCGGTTTAATAAAAAATTTTTACTTTTCAAATTTAAAATCTTAAATACTTTAAAATGTATATTTAATAACAAATAAAATATTATTATAAATCATAGGTGCTAAAATAAACATTTTTTATAAAAAAAAACTATGAAAAAAATTTACTAGAGCTTTGTCTGTAATTTGGACATTTTCAAATCCAACAAATAACACAACCTGCATAAAAATACTCCTAAATAACCCAAAAAAATACATTTCACCCAATACTCCTCAATCTTGCCCCAATTTCTCAAAACATTTATACATATATATAACATATCTCAAACTTTATCTAAAAAATTCTTTATAATTTATAATACATATTCATCAAAAATATGTTATAATATACATAATATCACAAAATACGATAATATAACATGTATGCATGCTGCTGGCAGTGTTTCTAATCTTGATATCAAATATATAAGCAAAACCACAAGTCTAGACCCGACCTGGTCTAGCAGAACTCTCTGGCTCTACCGGATCTACCCTTCACCTGCACGATGAATTTTAATTGCGCTAAGCCAAAAGCCTAGCAGTACAAACTTTGATAACAATAAATCTTAAATGCAATGTCAATGTACAATGCATATGGATATCATATCATTTCATTATAACATATTTCTCGATTATTTCACACTTCACAATTCACATAATAACAAACACAAGCATGGCCCCAATGGATCTAATATGCTATTTAAATTCAAGAGTTACTATTTTGGTCCATATTGACATCCGGTGTCTAGCCCGAAGGCAAGTGACGCCCAACGTCTAGCCCAAAGGTAAATCATAGTGATGCCCAGCATCTATCCTGAAGGCAAATAATATGGATAACCTCATAGGCATGCCGCCAAATACAGAACTCTGAAAATTGAATAATATACTAGACACACAATTAATTCACATTTCTCATTATCAATATTTTTCTTATTTTTTCATAATCAAGCTAAGCACAGCACCTCATTTTTCATTATCTATTTGGCACATTGCCTTATTTTCTCATATTTTCTCACTTTTCTCAATTTTCTCATTTTTTTTCTTATTTTTCTCATTTATATCAATATCAATTCATCACATTTTACCTCAAAAATTATCACCTAAATATTTTGAGTAATTTCACATATGATTCACATTTGATGCATTTTAGCCATTACCAATTGCTTTTTAACAATGCCCTAAATGCATACACAACAAATGACATTACCCAAACACTTTAGGTCATTTTCACATAATACACATTTTTTACATTTTAGCCATTATCAATGACTTTTCACAATGCATTACATATGTCATAGCACATTATTCATACATGTTCCATGAATCAAGTAGCTTAAAATATTTTTTAATCCAAAATGTATTAAGCCCAATATAATACAAATATAACCAATTCATCCAAAGTTTGTACAAACCTCTAAGAGCAACCAAGAACAAGCTCAAACACCCTCTAATCTTTCTCTTTCCATTTCCCTTTCAACACTTGGATGGGGAAACCTCAATACCTAAACCAAATATGATCATAAATAATAATTTAGTATCACATTCTAAGGCATTTCCAATTTTAATCCATAATTAAACATCATCCAAGCAAAAATTCCAAAGTTAAGGCTCGTCTCACTTTAACTTTGGAATACCATACTAGGTCATTCGATTTGGTATTTTAAATTTATATATATTATTAAAAATATATTTTTAACACATTTAAATCAATTATATTACAAAAACACTCACTTATGACCAAAATCCTAAATTGGCATAACCTTACCCCCCATTGAAGATTTTCCATTCTAACTCAATCAATTTATCATTTCAAGCTTATATTCATTACTTTTAACACTAAACAACACACTTAAGCCAATAAAATTAAATAATTATGCAACTTTAGAAAAATCACTTTTTCAAAACCCTAAATCACACTTTCATTCTCAAACTCCAATCAAACTCAACCAAATCCAATATTTGACTTTAAAATACTTATTTATGCATCAAAACAACTCATTTGGAATCAATTTGCATAATTAAAAACTATGATTTGAAAATCCGAAAATCATATAACCCTAAATTCTTTGTCTTCACCAATCTTTATTCAAACTCAACCAATTCTTCAATCCAACCTTAAAATCATTGTTAATCACTTAAAATAACATTATACATACTAATTTCAATAATTAAATCACACTACAATAAGAATTCAAAACTCACATATTCAAAATTTCTATAGAATTCAAAGAAAAGAGTTGAAAACTTATCAAATTTGGTAGAAATCACCAAAAATCAACTTTTAAACTGGTTAAATCCTTCAATTACTTGAGCTTGGAAGAAGAAAAACTTTGAGCTCTACACACATGGAGGTTCGGCCTTGATGGAGAAGAAGATGAAAAAAAAAACTTTTTAATTTTCTCTTTCCTTTCATCTTTTATTTTAAACCATATATATATATATATATTAATAATTTATTTATTTAGTTAATTAATTAAAATCCAAAAATACCTCTTCCACTCAAAAATTATTTATTTTTAAATTAATTTAATAATTTAAAATTTTTAAAATTTAATTACCAAAATACCTTTTTACTTTGACTTTTGTTTTTGTTGACTTTTATATATTGTATATACTTTGTATATATATCACATATATATTTCACTTTTTTATTTAAAAACCCTTTATTTTTTTATTTAAAACTATTTATTTAATTTATCCAATTAAATCATAATTTATTTTATTTAATTTTTAAAATTTAAAAATTTTTAAAAATAATTTTAGAATATTACACACTTTATTTTTGAAGGGACAAAATAATAAGATAACTCAGTTAAAGACTTACTTTTCACCCCAATTTGATATGAAGGATCGTTGGGGATTAAAGTATTTCTTAGGTCTTGAATTTATAAAGTCTAAACGAGGAATTGGTGACATGTGAATTGGAAAAGTAAATAATCTTAAATAATAATAAAAAATGAGCTATAACTGGACCTCATGTCTATCTTGAGCGCAGAGAGAATTTATTGATTCCTTTTGATTTCCATGTTTATGTCCAAGTAATCTTCTTGTTTCTTTTTTTTTTTACCTACATTTACAAGCTCTTGAACCATTCTTAACACAAGGAAGAGGAAGCATAATGAAAAGAAAAAACAAACATTCATAATGAAAACAAAAAATAAACATTTCAACTTTGATAAAAACATTATTTATGTAGCAAAATAGCACAACATACGTAGCAACAACAATATAAATAAAGGCTTTATCTTCATTTTTTTTTTCCATTTTAGATATAAATTTACACTACTTACACTCTTCACAACATGCAAGACTTTCTTTTATAGAAGGAGAACATATGATATATAACAAACTTTTACACATAGCATACATGAGCCATACCTCCATTAATGTATCCTTAAAATAAGAATTCTCTCATTTTTACTTGTTTTGATTATACAAAAATTACAGCAACTTCAACAAAATTTCCAACATTAACTTTCAACATACAGAATAAACCCACATGAATGGTAAAAAAAAATTTTAAAAATAAATGGAATTCAAGAGTTTGATGGGCGAAAATTCCATTTATTTCCCCTGTAAATGGCATGTAAAGTCAATTACGTGTGGAGCCACCAAAACTTCTATAATACAATTTGGTTGGGTCAAGTCATAGGTGTGGAGCCTGCAGAGATATAATAGAAAACAATTAAAAGTACATTTTGGTCTAGCCATTGATCAATCTTAGATTCTTTTCTCTCATCTCCTGCCGAGAGTTTGGGTCTCTGTTTTAAGATTTTAGTACTGATCAAAATATGGCTGATGCACTTGTTTCTGCACTTGCAAGTACTATTGCAGCAAACTTGAATGATCTGCTACTTGGAACGTTTACAACTGCTGGGGGCCTGAGAACTGAGCTCCAGAATCTTGAAAGCACATTGACCACTATCCAAGCCGTGCTCTATGATGCAGAGGAGAAGCAGTGGAAGAATGAGGCCGTCAGGAATTGGCTTCGAAAGCTCAAAGTTGCTGCTTATGAGGCTGATGATATCTTGGATGAGTTTACAATTGATGCTGAAAGGCGCAGGCTGCAAAAAGATCTAAAAAATAAAGTAAGATCCTTCTTTTCTCTTCAAAATCCTCTTGTTTTTAGAGTAACGATGACACATAAATTGAAGAGTATTAGGGAAAAATTAGATGTTATTGCCTATGAAAAAGATCAATTTCACTTAACAAGAATGGAAGCTGGGGATAGAGAAGTGCATAGTCTAGACTGGCGAGAGACCACCTCACTTGTTGACGAGTCAGAAATTCTTGGAAGAGATGAAGAGAAAGAGAAGCTCATCAGCATGGTGCTGTCCAATTCAGATGATTGTTCTGTTTTTGCTATATGTGGCATGGGGGGGCTTGGAAAGACTACGCTTGCTCAGTTAGTCTACAATGATAGAAGCATAGAAAATCATTTTGGCTTGAGAATTTGGATTTGTGTATCTGATGATTTTGAGATGGCGAGGTTGTTTAGAGCCACGATAGAGTCCATTGAAGGCAGCCCTTGTAGTAATCAAGAGTTAGATCCCTTACAACGTCGCCTCCAAGAAAGGTGGGGCGGAAAGAAATTTTTGCTTGTATTAGATGATGTGTGGAATGAGAACCCTGATAAGTGGGATGCACTGAAAAATGCATTAAGATGTGGAGCTAAAGGAAGTGCTATTATAATAACTACCCGAATAGAGAAAGTTGCTCTTATGATGGCTACAGTTCCTATTCATTACGTGGGAAGATTATCAGATGATGACTCTTTGTTTCTGTTTGAGCGACGTGCATTCAAATTGGGAATGAGAGAGGAATTTGTACATTTAGAAACCATCGGAAGAGCCATAGTCAAAAAGTGTGGAGGGATACCTTTAGCAATAAAGGCAATGGGAAGCTTAATGCGCTTCAAAAGAAATGAGAGTGAATGGTTATCTGTGAGGGAAAGTGAAATTTGGGATTTACCAGATGAAGGAAAAACTATTTTACCTGCCTTAAAATTAAGTTATGATCACTTACCACAACATTTGAGGCAATGTTTTTCCTTTTGCTCTATATTCCCAAAAGATTATGTGATGAGGAAAGAGCAGTTAATAGAGCTGTGGATGGCAAATGGCTTTATCGCTGGCAGGGGACCAATGGATTTGCACGACTTAGGAAATGAGATTTTCAAAGAACTAGTTTGGAGGTCATTTTTGCAAGACATCAACAACGATTTGGAGGGTGAAATAACATGTAAAATGCATGATCTTGTTCATGATCTAGCACAATCAATAATGAAATATGAGTGTTGTCTGATTGAGGCTGACAAAGCATTAGAAGTTTCCAAGGAGGTCCGTCACTTGGCTATTTCTGATTATCGCTGGAGAAATTTTGCTGGGAGTAAGGACCTCCATAAAGTGCAATCTTTGCGCTCGTTTCTTATGCTTCGTTATGATGGATTGAGGGATGCTCATCCTTGCTTCTCTAAACAGAAGAATCTAAGAGCCTTATTCTTAACTGGTTTATTAAATTGGAAACGGCCTATGTCAATCAGTAATTTGAAGCATTTGCGATATCTAGATGTTTCTGATTCCCCCGTCAAAACTCTACCAGAATCACTTACCTCCCTCCAAAAGCTACAGACTTTGAATCTCAGACAATGTTATGCACTTCTTACATTGCCAAAAGGTACGAGGCACATGAAAAATCTCATATATCTGCACATCATAAAATGCAATTCACTTAGTTGTATGCCTGCTGGAATAGGACAACTAACTTGTTTGCGAAAGCTTAGTATGTTCATTGTAGGCAAGAACAATGGTCACTACATAGGAGAGCTAAAAGGATTGGACCTTGTAGGCTATTTGAATATTAAGAATCTTGAAAACATAAAAAATTTAGTAGATGCCAAGAGTGCCAATTTAGTGTTGAAGAAAAATCTTGAATCACTGGGGTTGATTTGGAGTGCAGATGATGGCCGCAACAGGACCTCAATAGAAAAAATTGAAGAGGTTCTCTTCGGTCTCCAACCCCATTCTAATTTAAAGATGTTGAGGATAAAAGGATATGGAGGTTCAAAGTTTCCAACTTGGATGATGGACTTGCTTTTACCGAATCTTGTGGAAATTAATTTGGAGTGCTGTGGCAAATGTGAACATCTTCCACCTTTTGGGAAATTGCAGTTCCTCAAGGTTCTTGAGTTGAAACGAATGGATGCAATAAAATGCATTCACGTTGACATGTACGGGCATGAGGAGAGCTCATTCCCATCATTGGAGAGGTTTAGTATTTCTTCAATGAGTAGCTTAGAGAAACTGGCAACAATGGATGGAACAAAAATTTTCCCTCTCCTTGGTGAATTAGATGTAAGCAGTTGCCCTATGTTGCTGGGATTGCCAATTATACCTTCTGTCAAAATATTAAAGGTTACCGGAGGAAGCCGAACTTTGCTGAGATCAGTTGGGAATCTCACTTTTCTCACTTCCCTCGTGATTAGAAACTTTCCTGAGGTGACACATCTTCCCATTGGGTCCCTACAAAACCAATCTCTACTCGAGTCCTTGGAAATTTCTGGTTTTCCCAATTTGGAATCATTGTCAAATGAGTTGGATAACCTAACTGCTTTAAGACATTTCTCTATTGAACGTTGCTATAGACTTGAAACCTTGCCAAAAGGTCTTTGGAGTTTAAATTCTTTGGAGTCATTGAGAATAAGGAATTGTCACTGTATTGTGTCATTGAATATGACTGGACTTTGCAGCTTTTCTTCTCTTCGGAGATTAGATACTCAAAACTGTAGAAAATTAGCAACTTTTTCAGGCCTGCAACATTTGATCTCGCTCGACTATTTGCTCCTTAATGGATGTCCAAAAATGACTTCATTGCCGGAGAGTATAAAACATCTCATCTCTCTGCAATGGCTGACCATCTGCCATTGGGTAGGATTAACTTGTTTGCCAAATGAGATTGAACATCTCGCATCGCTTACATGCTTGACTATTACAAACTGCCCAAATTTGATCTATTTACCAGAAGGGATACGCCGTCTCAAGAATCTGATATGCTTGTATATTGCAAGTTGCACCAATTTGATGTGTTTACCAGAAGGAATATCGAGTCTTGAGAATCTGACAGAGATAGTAATTGAGAATTGTCCAAACCTGGAGAAGCGATGCAAGAAAGAAAGAGGAGAAGACTGGCCAAAGATTGCTCACATTCCCAACATTAGGATTATCAATTGGAAACAAAACAAAAATCAATGCTGGCAATAATCCCCCCCTTCTTTTTGTGATTTAATTTTGTTGATCTTAACAAAATTCCCTCAAACCTTTACACTGAGTTTTGGCCGTATGAGTTGTAAAATTTTCCCTTACTTTTTTTTTTTTCAGTTTACACAATTTTTTGTACTTTCTTTTGTTTATATTTTTACCCCTGGATTTCATATAATTTAATGTAAAGCACAAATTATTAGAAAATATTTGATATGGCATTTTTATTTTAAAGTAATTAAATATATAAATAAACGTTCAAATTTTAACAAAAGTATTCAAATGTTGGATTTTTTTTTAATTTCATAAAGTCATTATATTTTTATTTTACTTCTTACAAGAGTTACAATTTTCAAAAGTAATAAATGTATAAATGAATAATAGGATTTTTACTTAAAAATAATAAATAATCAAAATTTAACTGAAAATATTTGATAAAAAATATCATTGAACGATGAAAGTAGGTCCGCCACTAGTTGTTACTGCTACTTGTTCACCGGCTATCAAACGATGAAAGTAGAAGTCTGTCCTATTTTATTTCCATTGCTAGAGAAAGATTCTCTATATGGAGCTGGAGTAACTCCATAGAGAGTTGGTTTTTTTTTTTCGTGATTTCTTAGGAAGTCTTCCTTAAATATATAAAAAGTGATTTGTACGAAGGTGGCCCTTTACAATCCAAGAATATATATTGTTTTATTGTTTTTAGATTTATCTATAATAATTGAGAATTTTTTTTTTGTTCTTTAAATAGAATACACACCATATATTGGATAAAATATTTTAAATTTTTATCTGTAAAATTTTTTTCTTCCTTCTTACCTTTCCTTTTTCTTTTAGCTATTGAGATAAGAGAAGATGTGAACGCTTAGATTTTCTGATTTATATGAAACCAAACCACTCTGCCATAAATAATAACAAATATTGATTGGGAACAGTTACAAAATGATAAAGCTTTGACTAAGATGGAATTATCTTCTTTCTATAACAAATTAATTTACAGTTATTTGACTCTTTTGGCTTTCTGGGTTATAATCTTTACCACTTTGATAATTATGCTAGTATCCGTTTAAATTTACCAATGAACTAAATTAAATTGAAGTTCATTTCATTTAAACTGAATTTTCAGAGAATCTAATTTATTCAAATTTTGAAATAACACTAAATCTAAATGAAATAATAATTGAGATTATTAAAATGTTTTTGTAGGATAAAAGTCTAATTTAACCCTTATACTTTAACGAGAAGTTAAAATTAGTCTTTATAGTTTTTTTTAACAAATTGATACTTTTTTTTTAAATTTAGTTTAAATTAATCACCATTTTTAATAAAACAGTTAAAGTAGTTAATGATAGAGTTCAATTTAAACTTAGTTAAATATCATCGGTCAAATTAGGTTTTTATAAAAAATTAATATAATATTTTTAAAACTTATTTATTAATCAATATTTTTAATATCAATAAATTATAATAATTTAATAATCTATAATTTAACAAATAATTAGAAATATTAAATAATTTATAATAATTTATATTATATAGGATTTTATAATTTTTAATATAATATTGATTATAATATTTTAAAACTAATATAAAATAATAATAAATAATTTATATTAAAAATATTATAATTTATAATATTAAAAATATAATTTTTTAATTTTATAAATTATTAATACAATTCTATTGACTAATGAGAAAATATTTAAGAAAATTGAGTACACACATTTTTTTTTGTGATAAAAGAATGAAAATTTTACATAAAAAATTAAAAATTTAAATTCAATTAACTATTGGTAGTCAATATATATATATGTTAAAAGATATGAGCAGAAGGTTTGAAGGGGATAAATATTTATTTTTCATAAAACAAATAAAAATGTGAGGTAAAATTTTAATTTTGAAAAACTAATAATATGGGGATGCTAACTATCATGTTTTCCAAAATAAAAAATTTAAAAGCCAAAATTTGATGATAATTATTTTCTCATAAGTTAATAGACTTGCATTAATAAATTATAATATTAAAAATTATTTTTTAATATTAAAAATTATAATATTTTTAATATAAATTATTCATTATTATTTTTAATATTAATTCCATAATATTATAATGAATATTATATTAAAAATAATATAAAATTCTATATAATATAAATTATTATAAATTATTTCATACTTATAATTATTTATTAAATTATAGATTATTCAATTATTATAAATTATAAAATGATAAAAATATTTATTAATATTATAAATTATTGATATTAAAAATATTAATTAATAGATAATTTATAAAAATATTACATTAATATTTTTTAAAAGTCCAAATTGGACTATGTCGTTAACTAATTTAACGGTTTTATAGAAAAAAAGGCAGTTTAGACTAAATTTTAAAAAAAAATATCAATTCATTAATATATATATATATATATATATATAAGAGCTAATTTTAACTTCTCGCTATAATATAAAGGCCAAATTGAACCCTTGTCCATTTTTTATACATTTATATATTCTAGTTATGATTTTTTTATGCTATTAAAATTAAATTAATAAAAAATAAAATTGAACTAAAGCAAAAATTTTAAATTTAACACATATATTTAGTTATATATGACATACACCTACACATAACTAAACATATAACAATTATATACTATTATTTTTTTTAAATTCAATACATATATCTAATTATATGTAACATATACACATATATAGTATTATTCTTTACAAATTCAACATGTATGCCTAGTTATATGAAACATATATATATATATAACTAAACATATAATTGTTATATATTGGTATTCATTTCAAATTCAATAAATATATCTAGTTATATGTAATATATATTTATATATAACTAAATATATAATAATTATATACTGTTATTTTTTAAATTTATCACATATATCTAGTTATATGTAATATATATTCACATATAACTAACATATAATAGTGATATATTATTATTCTTTTACTATTTATCACATATATATAGTTATATATAACAAATACTCATATATACTTGTTATTCTTTTCAAATTCAACTCATATATCTAGTTATATATAACATATATCCATATATAATGATAATAGTGATATATTACTATTCTTTTTCAATTCAACGCATATATGCAGCGATATATTATTTTTTTTAAATATAATATATATTTCTACTTATATATAACAAATATATCATATAAACAAATATTTAATAGTCAATAATACAATTTTATAGTATTCATTTAAATTGTATATATGTATAAAATATTTTGTTTAATTATTTGGGTGCTCAATATTTTGTTTAATTACCTGTTATTATACCTAAAAATATCTCATTTTCAATGGGTATAGAAGCACTGTATGAGAAAATTAGTAGTTAAGATTTGTATTGCCATAGTCAGTTATTCTACTAAGCATTTGGCAATTGAATTATCCATAGAACGGACATGGCATGGTCCTTATAGTGGCAATAAATGAGGCTCCACTAAAATCCTTGTGAAACACAACAAAAATGTAAAACCATTTTTGTATATTTATTGCCGCAAGTTTTTGATTCCTTCATTAGTTAGCATTCATTTAAATTGTGTATATGTATAAAATGTTTTGATTAATTATTTGGGTGCATTTCTATAAGTTTTTTTTTTTTAATTTTGTTTAAATTTTCTAATATTATATGTTTAGTTATATGACGTATACGTTATGCTAAATACATATACGTAGCCTTGTGAACTTGTAATGTTTAGATATTTTACCTCTTGAATTTTTACTTTAACCACTTTATCCATGTACTTATTAATATTTTACTAATAGACACTTATATTAATAAATATTGGTCACGTTACTCTTTTGTATTTATATATTTTATACCAAATAAATATATTAGTAATTTGATATAACTCAACGAGTTTGTATTTTTAAATTTAAAAAAATTTAAATTCAGGAGACTATACGGTTAAATTGAAAGCTTAATGGGACAAAGTGACTAAAAACTGTAAGTTTAGGAGGCTAGACATATATTTAATTTATATATTTAATTTATATATATATATATATATAGGTATAATCTATTAAATTTAATGAAAAGTTAAAAAAAATGAAAAACTATTTCTAGAAAATATTTTATTGAACATGTTGACTGCATGACATTAGAAGAATAAAAAAATTCTCAATTAATACATTTAAAACAAAAAAAAAATCAAAATTAAAATAATAAAAGATTTACAAATAAAAAACCAAAATCAAAATAAAAAACCTTAGTAAAATCAACTTTCTTCTTCACTTTGATGAAATAAAACAAAACAAATAAAAGAAAACAAAAGAAATAAATAAATTAAAACCATGGAAAATAATTGAGAAAACAATTAAAAATGTAAAAAGAGTGTATATAATAAAGTCATAACAACAAAATTTCTACCATCTAAAACCCCATCCTGAGAAGAAGACGAGAAGACTTATTCAAGAACTCAATACAATCAGCAATAGCGTCACTATAATGCAAATGAGAGGAGTAATAAGAGCTGCATTAAGTCTTTGGAGGATCAAATTTGTCACTACAATTTCTTTGTTTCAAAGATGATGACAACCCAAAATTGCTGACACTATTACAATAAAACCTAGCAAGAAAATCGTATATTTGAAAAAAACATAACATAAAAACAGGAAAAAGTAGAAGGTTAAAAATGAAAAAAATTAACAACAGTAAAATTGAAAATAAAAGTTAAAGTGTCATTTATGGTGTAATTTCCTCAATTTTTTATTGCTTTTATTTCTTGTGGCTGCTAGACGTGGGATTATGCACTTTTAACTCTTTTGCTTTCATTCCTCTTCAAAAACTCCTTTGGCGTAATGTATTAAATTTTATTTTTTGATGTATAAGTTTGATTTAACTTTTTAGTCCCTTGTTAGTACACTTATATTAAATTTGATAATATAAATCATGGATGAATTTCAATTGAAGCTTGAAAGGAGAACAAATATGAAAAATAGAGAAAGATCCTTCTTTTCTCTTCAAAATCCTCTTGTTTTTAGAATTGAAGTGGAAAATAAATTGAAGAGTGATAGGGAAAAATTATATGCTATTGCTAGTAAAAAAAAATAAGTTTCACTCAATAATAAGAGTGAAAGCTGTTGAAGATAGACAAGTGGGTTGATTAGATTGGTGGAAAATCACCTCATTTGTTAATGAGTTAGAAATTCTTGGAAGAAATTTGAAAAAGAGGCCAGAGCTTATCAACATGGTGCTTTCTAATTCAGATTATTTTTTTTTGTCTATGCTAGATGCTGCATAGAAGGACCTGAAAAGACTACACTTGTCCAATTAATCTACAATGATAGTATGCGTATCTGATGATTTTGGGTTAAGGAAGTTGATAAGAGGCATTATAGTCCATTGAAGGAAGTCCTTGTAATAATCAAGGTTTTAGCACTTTTAGTATGGGCTTTACTTGATTTGGGTTCCTTCATCATGTGAATTTGGAGTGTTTTAGATACCTCTTCCAGTGGGCTAACTTCCAAAATAGCCTAAGCTATTTTCGTTATCTGCCCTCCACATATATATTTACAATTTTTTCTTTCTTTCTTTCTTTATTTGACGTGGGATTCCTTTTTCTATCCTTAACAATTGATGACTTTTGTGGTCCATCTTCTCTTTGTACTTTAGATATTTGAAATTGTAGGAAATTCACTTCTCTATTGAAGGGAATGCAGAATTTGATAGCACTGGAAGATTTAGTTCTTTTTGAATGTCCATATATAGCTAAATTCATTGCAAAAGAGTATAAAGTATCTAACCTCATTTCAAAGCTAGCAATAATTTCTTGTGAGGTATTAACTCGTTTGCCAAATGAGACGTCATCTCATATCACTTTCAAGAATGGAGATTACATGTTGTCCAAATTTGATGAGTTCACCATAAGGATTGTAGAGTCTCGAGAATATCAAACAGTTGAGAATTTCAAATTGTCTATATCTGAAGAAGCGTTGTATCAAAGAAAGATAAGAAGATTAGCCAAAGGTAGCTCATATTTTCCGACATTAGGATCTAAAGCTTTCAAAAATCTAAAGAAAGTAATTGATGTTGGCTATAAGGTCTCTGGAAACCTAATCCTATAAATTTTTATTGTTCATTTTAGTTGGCACAAAATAGAAATTGTTCAAATAATTTTCTGCAATTTTCCTAAAAATAAAAATAAACATTGAATTGACTAAATAAGTCTCTGTGTCTAAGTAATTTACTCATACATGTGTGAATCTACCTTATCGCATATGCGGCAATGGTGAAGTTGGCGAGAAATATATTTAATTATTTTATAGTCGGCTCAAGTTTAGTTATTATTTTTATTATATATTAGGAGTCGTCACCAATCAATTATAAAATTTGATTAGACATCTAGTGGTGGTCTATATTTTTAGATATGAAATTCGGAGGATTGATTACGTATAGAGAATGAAAAGAATCCTACAATGCTCAAAGATTGATACTTTAATTATTGTGATATTTTTATTATTTATTTCTTATTTGTATGAAAAATTATATTCACTGTCTGAATATAAATTCAAATTATATTTTTTTTATTTTTTATTTTGACTATTTTATCCATTATTTAAAAAATATATATTATTTTTTTAATAAATTTTACAGTTTAATTTTATTATTTTTAGTAATTTTATTAATTGTGCAGTATAATTTTTATTTATTAGTTAATGATTTAATAATTATATTCAGGCAGTTGAATATAATGATTTTATGGCTTAATTTTTATTAAATTAATGAATATTATTTTTTAAATTATGCCTGCTTCCTGGACATAACTGTTCTAATTTAATATTTTTTTATCTTTTATTTTACTATTTGCTAATTAATGCATGTTCATTATTTTTTTAAGAAAAATTTATTTTTTTTGTTGAAGTGAACTTGAATTTAAAACTTGATTTTGAATACTTACGTATCCGCTCGACGAAATCAAAGTTTCTGTAGTATGAATGTACATATTATATCCATTCTCTAGATATGATCATACTTATTTTTTCACTTGATGCAAAAATTCTTATTATTAATTTTTGTATTTGCTATTTGTTTTATTATCCGATACTTTTAATAATTTTATTTATTTTTTGAATATAATTATACTTATTTTGCATTTCATCATAGTTACATATCTTTTTAATTTGGTTAAAGATTATCTCAATTTTTACTATTTTTGTGTTATATATATAATAATTATACCAACTGTCTGAATATAATTATTTATATGCATATTTTTTTTATTAATATCTAATTTATTTAATGACTGTTATATATTAATAATCACCACATATGCAAAAATAATTAACAATTAAAAATAAATTTATAAAAAAATAAGAAAAAATGGAGTGCAAAATATTCTTATTGTTTAAAGAAGTCGAAATATATAAAAAAAGTGCATGTTCTCATGGAATTCCATTTCCATATCTTTTAGTACTAAACGTCTCTTGAGAAACATTGCACAAGCTCATTGATGATAATTTACATAAACATAATTTTTTTTATTAATGAGGAATTCGAAATAAAAATAATGGAATTGGTAATACTCTATATACTAGTTTATAAAAAAAACAATAAAAAAATATGTAAATGGAGCTCTAAATTATGTTACTATACCAATGGAGTTAGACTTATCCTATTTAATATGCTAAATATATGTTTTGAAATTAAAAATTTAACTTCAAATGAAATGAAGAATAAGAATGAGAGGAATTTTTTTTTTACTTTTTTATAATTTTTTTCAAAGCCAAAAGTAAATTTTGATTTAAATATCAATTTCTGTAGTTCAAAAGTTGCAGTAAAAGTCCAACAAGAGATAAAAAGAACAAGAAAATTAACATATGAGAGATTCTTTACAACTAACGAGGATGCAACTAGTAATGAAAAAAAAAAGGAAACACTAGTGGCCTTAACAGTGCCACCAGCTATCTGAAAAATTCAAAATAGACATGCTCATCAAATGACAAGAGGTGAGGTACTGGCACAAATCACGACAACCTCTCTTACAATTTTCTTTTTCATTTATTATCTTTAAATAAATAAATAAATAAATGAGGCTTACGTAGGAATTAAACTTGTTTTTTTTTTATTTTTTATTTGATTTATTTATTTATTTATTGCTTAGTTAAATTAGTAGTGCCTAATTAGTAGGAAGATTGGTAGTGCCTATTTAGTAGAAAGATATGTTGTTAGTGGAATTAATTCAGCAGATTTATTGCAATATATCTGTTTAGCTTTATTATAAATAGTTGTGTAACTTAGTTTTTTACGGTGAGAAAATAATGAATTCTTTTCCTCCAAATCTTTTTTTTTCTTCTATTATTATTGTTGTATAGGCTGATATTTCAATATTTAGTATCAGAGCAGGTTTTGACAGCTTGAGTTTTTAAAAAAAAAATGGCTGTTAGTAAAATTATTTCTTCACCACCAATTTTCAGTGGTGAGCATTATCAACTTTGGACATGTGAAAAAGGATTGCAGATATAAAAATCAACAGGTTAATATGGCTCAAGTAATTGAGCAAGAAGAATCTCTTTTGTAGTTGGAGAGATGTGCTCTAATAGAAAACTGAGGATGAGACGTGCATCCAATTGGAGAGAGGTGCTCCAGTAAAGAAATTATGAGGAGCAGAGAGATGCTTTTAAAGGAAGAGATGTGCTTCCAAGAATTATTGTGGAATGAAAAGCAAGTTTAAGAGGGTGAATGTAGGAATTAAACTTGTTTTCTTTTTTATTTGATTTATTTATTTGTTTATTGCTTAGTCAAATTGGTAGTGCCTAATTAGTAGGAAGATTGGTAGTGCCTACTTAGTAGGAAGATATGTTGTTAGTGGAATTAATTCAACAGATTTATTGCAACGTATCTGCTTAGCTTTATTATAAATAGTTGTGTAACTTAATTTTTTACGGTAAAAAAATAATGAATTCTTTTCCTCTAAATCTCTCTTTTTCTTTTATTATTATTGTTGTATAGGCTGATATTCCAACAGCTTAAAACACACCATTTTGAGTGTTACCCTTTTAACTCCAGCTTGCTGTTATATAAATTCATCTCAGTCTATATTCATTTTGCAGTCTATTTCTTTCTCCTTTTTCTTTTCTTTCTAAAAATTGAGGCTTTCTTTGCATGCTCATCTTTTACTCAAATTTGTCGTTCAGTTATCTCTTTCTATTATTTGGCTAACGTAAGAAGATAAAGAATCCCATTTGTTAAAAGAATCCCATTTGTTAGCTTTGCCCTTTTTTTGTTTTTATTTTTTTAAAAAATTTCCTTTACCCATGTGTGTGTATATACATGATGACTTGATTTGCTAAAAGAATCCAATATGTATGATCATTTTTATTTTTATTCTTATTTATTTATATACTGATTTGTTTTTGTCCTAAATATTCAATACATAAATACACATGTATGTATATATAGATGGTTCTTTATTGAACTAATTTTGTTTTTGTTTCTTTTATTCTTATTTTTATTATTTTGTTGTAAAAAATGAGGTCTTGAGCCCTTTTTAGTTTCTTTGTTTACAGATTATCCTAATTTTCTTTTAGATAGTGTATCTTTCATACAAAGATATGCTTCCTTTCATTTGCTTCTGCTTTTGCTATGCTGATATTGAAATTAATTATGGGTTTTGTAAGTTGTAGCTAATATTAGGATTTTATGTGTGCTTGGGTTATATTAACTGCATGCACTTCTTGCATCTTTGAACCATGCACTGTATATGTATATAAATGAGATCACTTGCTGACTATATTTTTTATGAAGTCACAATTTGCAGTAAAAAAAAGGAATATATATCAATGGTGTATGAACTTATTCTTTTTTGCTATTTTGGCATATAAACCTATTTTTATTTATTTTAGTGTTTGAATTTTTATTATTAGAAATAATTTGGTTGTTATGACCGATTTGATCAGTCGAAATAACTAAAGTTCAAATACTAAAGTGATTAAAAAAAGTTTATACACCAAAATAGTAAACATAAATAAGTTTAGACAATATTGATATTTTTTTTCCTAAAATAAATGATATTTGAATTGAGATGGAAAAGTTAAGCTACATAGTACATTTACTTTACTATGATCTTTCTTGATGGGAAATAATTGAGCTTGGGTCTCTTGGTTATTTTGATTTTTTTTTTTTTAAATTTTGATCAGGTGCACTTCCTGTACCTAGCAGATATTTGAGTTTTTCTACAATTTCCTCTCCCATAAAATTGTTCTAGAATTTAATTCTCGATTTTTGCTCTTTCTTCACCATTTTTCTTCTTTCTTCACCATTTTTCTTCTCTTTGTAATTTTTTCTTATATATATATATATATTATATTCTCTCTATTTTTCTGTTCCTTGTTTTTTTAGTTCTTATCATAATTTTTGCTATTATTTTAAAGGATTTTTGAACCCAAAACATCCATTGTAAACTTATATTTATATCTGTTGTGTTTCTTTTTTTGACTTTATTATTATCTTTTTTTAACTAATTGTATCTTATGTATTATTTATACCAAATTTTGACATACATAGTTAACAATAAAGTTAAGTTCATTTCTTTTTTGTGTATATGTTATTTCTCAAACTTTCAATATGATAATATTTAACTTTGTTTTTATATATTTCTATTGTCATCAATCTTGTACACTTGTAAATGTTGTAGACAAATTTAAAGGTTTTATGTGTGTGGTTATGTGTATTGCAAATCATTAACTTCAGATTTTATAAATAGTGGAGTCACTTCATAACTGCCTTTTACTTAAAAATCATATGATCAAACTTCACAAAAGAGTATTTAAATTTGCATTAGAAAATTTAAAGTTTATGATGCACTTACTGGATTATAGGACTTTGATTGTTGATAATGGTTGGATTTCTCTTGTCTATTGCTTTGATTTTTAGATTCTATTAAATACACTTCTTGTATCTAATAAATTCTGAAGTTTTTTTTTATAATTTTCTCTACCATAAAATTATTTGTCAAATTGTTTTTTTGCTTTTTGTGTTTGTCTTCTCTCTGTGGTTGCCCTCTCTCCCTGGTTTGGTTTCAATTTATGTTGCTCCTTTTATACTAGAAGGGCCTCCCTTTTTTTTTATGCTTGCTTTGCTTTTTTTTTTTTTAATATTTCTTATCTCTACTGATAATTTTTTTTTATCTCTAATAATTTTTATTTTATTTCCATGCTTTGTAGGCAATGAGTTATGGGCGAAAGGAAAAACTCTTCAAATCTCTAAGACTTACATATATTTGGAGCCCTTTACATTAGGAATAAAATACAGCCCATGTTACTATGATTAATCTATTTATTTATTACTTTTTTAAATTATTTAAGGAATTTCTTTTATGTATTCTTTTTGCTATTCATATTTGGACAAATTCTGAAGATACTAATGGGCCTTTTATCACTTATAGGATTGATTTTAAAAATGGACTTCTAACCAATTTAACCTAACTTTATAATTGGATCTAGTGTTGAGACCTTCTTATGAATAAACTAAAAATAAGTTGAGATCAATTCAAGTAAAATTGGATTACTACACACCTTGTTCGACTAACATTCAACTTGGAACTAAAAAAGAGCCATTTTGCAAATTTCAAACAAAAAAAAAAAATAGGATTAGAATTAAAGCTCAAACTCATTCTTGACTTTTCTATTTATCTATTTATGTTCAATTAAATTCAAAATTAACTCTATAGTAAAATTAATATTTAAATTTTGAATAATCAAATTTAGAATTAGCTTTAGAGTGAAATTAGTCATTTTAATTTTTTTTCCAAATTAATAGCATCTAATTTTCATTAATAATATATATACACATTGTTTGCACCAAAATGACTGTTAGGCCAAAGCCAAGAGCAATTGGCCCAAGAACTTGTGGAATGTAGCTAGCGAGAGTCGATCTAATTAAGGAGTGAAACTTGAGGAATGAAACCTGATGAATAGATAATAACATAGCATGAAGAATAAGAAAATGGGAAAGTGGAAAAAGTTTAGGCATGAATGAAGAGTACGATAGAGAAAAATAGGGCAGCAGTTGAACAAAGGCTATATATCCGGCATGGAAAAGAAAGAAAGGAACAAAAAAAATCAATCCAAAACTACCAGCAAAACTTATCCACTTAGAATCCTTAGAAATTAAAATTCATGTGTATTCCGTCGTTTATAGTTTAGTTTTTTTTTATTTTAATATCTACATAATTGGTCTATGTTTCACACTTAAAGAAAACACACTTGTCTAATTAAGCAACTTCATTTCACTGTCCAAATTTCTATTCCAATTCTAATCACCAGGAGATTCTAAATGATAACTAAGTGAGTTGTAAAGTTATCTTGAGGACTTGATTCTTTTTATTGTTCCTTTGAGTGATCCAAATAGTCATTAGAGAAGAAGTTAGACTAAAAATTTAGTTGAGGAATCAGCAAATCCTCTAGCATGCTTGCCCAAGTCTTAAGGGCCAAAATTTACCACTTTGAGTGAAGTGTTGGCAAACTTTAATTTGAAAGGAATCCTACTAGATTTCCTAGTGGCTTGGCTAGAAGTGAGCATTACTTCCTTTTCCATGGTGACAACCTTTGTCACCTTGGTTTTCTTAGTGGTTGGCTTCATGGTCTTAGGTTTAGAGTCGGATGTATAAGAGGCATGAGGACATTTAGTTGATGAAGGGATATTGAAAGCAAAACCTGCAATTCCATTAAGCAAATAATGTTGGAATGAAGGGATTATAAAAATAGTACAAGAAAGCCAAGAATTTACTTAAGTTGGGTGCAATGACCCAATACATCTGATACCACCAAGTGCAGGAATTCATGGTCTGTTCAAGAGAGGCTTGATGAATGACTAAATGATGATGGATTTCCTCAGGATCACCTTTGCACAAAGAAAATCCAGACCCCAGGGATAAGAAAATAGTCTCGAGGATAGATTCCTCAAGGCGTCATTGCTTGAGGAAGATAGAGGCTTGAGGAACTTATTTGTTGAGGAACGTGATACTGTAAACCCCTAATTTGGAACTTACATTAAAGTTCATGTGATTACAATTCTAACAAAATTAAAATTGCACAAATTGGCATTTGAACGGGCCCAAACGGCCCTAAGAGCCCTTGATTTTGGAATTGAGAAAAAAATTCTCAATTTTGTCTCTAAATGAAAACCCATATGATGATGAACACAATGTAACTTAAATCGCGAAACGAGCCTGAAAAAGGCAAAAATGCAGTGACCTACGGCATTGGGCCCGTCCGACACCCGCGTGGCCCAAGGGCATTTTCTGTTCGATTTTTTCCAACCTTTTTCACTATAAATAGTGGTCTATTTTTCAGTTCAATGGATCAGATTTTTTATGTCAAGATTTTGCCAAATTACTTTATGACTCACAAAAATTCAATTAATTTCATTATTTATTTATTTGTTTGAATTAATCACCACCATCACCAATATTTAACCTCATCAATTGCATAATTAATTGATCAAGTGAAGTTACGAAGCAGCAAAACCCTTCAGCCATTCATCAAGAGGAAATGATCGCCGAAGGTATTTATTTCTTCTCTTCATCTATTTCCATTCGGCAATTAATTAACTAAAATTGGTTAATTAAAATCCTTTGCAATCAAAGACACGAACTACTTATAGCTCTTATTCTTATACAAACAGAATAAGTAGGAACATTTAGAATATTACTCTAAGTGGTGGGCCCTCATTTAAAAATCCAAAACTGGTCTAATTAATTTATTCAATATATCTTCTTCTTTTATTTTGATTTTTGCAATTCATTTTTGTAAATTTGTTATATTTCATTTTTGTTCTTCTCTTGGATGAATGTGATATCTATTTGGTGCCTTAATCTTAGTAGGAGATTTGTGCTTGACCTAGTACCTATAAAGGGCTAGAGTTAAAGCTTCGATGTGTATGAGTTTTGGAGTTGAAATAATTTATTTATTTGGTAATTGTATATGTCATCTTATTAATGTGCTCATGCATATCTAATAATCATTCATTATCAATTTTGCTATCAATACCCATAAAAAACCATTTTTTAATCACAAAAGGTTAAATCAATCAAAGAGAAAATATTTTTTTTATCAAAATTTACTTGAAAACTTAGCCCGAGACCCATCGTGATTAGTTTTGGACTAGTGCCTCTTTAGGTAAAATTAATTAATTTTATGTAGTCAATTAAGTGGGTTTTTTTCCTTGAATTTTTCCCAAACTAAACACAATTTAAAGTGGCGACTCTTTAATTAACGCTTTTCAAACTAAAAGTCATATCTTCTTTCTCATAACAAAAAGAGACTAAACTATTTTCTCAAAATAGAAAATCCATGTTTAAGCCCATGCTTACTGAACCGACTAGAAACTGTATGTTGTGGTGTCATTTGAGATCAAGCCTAAATGAGCATTTCAGCTCTAAATTCCCAAGCGGCTAGGATCGGTGCTCGAGTGAGGCCTTGCAGCTGGCGACTCCACTAAGGACTTTCAAAATTTTCAAAATAAATTTTAATGGGCTCTTTTCAAGTAAAATTTTCTTTTCTCTTTGATTGGTTTTCTCTTTCATCATGCATAAGGGCTTTTTTCCTTTTAGTTTAAGAAACCTTTGGGTAGCAAGTAGCATCTACTTGGTAACTTTCATTAGGTATTGTTTAGCTAAACTATTGGCCTCTATTTTGATCTTAGATAATCAAATTGAATAGTATGAATGTAATATCCCTAATGATACCCTAAAATTTTGGAATGCTTATTTGTGAGAATTGGATTAAATAATTTAAAGTGTTTATATGACTAATGGAATAAGAGGAGATGTGTATATATTGTATATATGGGGATATATATACAAAATATATACAAGTCAATGGGTTTTATAAGTCAAAAGAGATATTTTGATTAATTAAATGGATTTATTTATGTTAGTGAAAGATGATGTAAGTGGATTTAATATTATATTGTTTAATCACTTGGTGGAGAGTGATTTGAGGAGAGAGTGGGTGTTTAAGTGGTTGACTTTCTTTCTTTCTTTCTTTCTTTTTCTTTCATCTTCATCTTCTTCTTTTCTTCTCTTTGGCCGGCCACCCTTATCAACCAAAGGAAAAGAGATTTTGTTGCTTCCAAGCTCAAGAGATTGAAGGATTTCAAGAGATCAAGTTGGAGTTTTAAGGATTTTCTTCACTTTTGGTAAAATTCCAACTTGTTTTTTGGTTTTCTTTTGAGTTTGTGTTCTTGGGTTTGTTGGATGGTTGTTGTAGATGTGTTTATGGTTATTTTGGTGTGTTTGAATTGTTTTGTCTTGGAAACTTTGATTTTTGGGTTTGGATTGAAGAGAAAAAGGGTTGAGTTTGGTGAAAGAGGCAAGTGTGTGGATTGTGTGATTTTTGAGTTGTGAATATGGTGGTGTTTGTGTTTGATGTTTGTAATTGAGTTGTTTTAAGGTTTACTCAAGTATTATATGGGTTGTTGATTGTTTTGGTTGAGTTTGTGTGTTGTTGATATGGCTATTGGAGGATGATTGTGGGTTGTGGCTTTGTTGGTGTCGATTTCATGATTTTTGGCCTGACATGCCTAGGAGCATGGCTATGTCTTTAGGTGTGTCATTGGTTCTATTTTCTAGGTTGGTGACACGAGCAGTGACACGCCCATGTCACTGAGCGTGTCACAGCTTTTGTGTAGTAGTAGCATTGACACGGCCAGTGACATGCCCATGTCACTGAACGTGTCATAGCTTCTGTGTTAGAGGAGGATTGACACGGCCAGTGACACGCCCATGTCACTGAGGGTGTCAAAGCTTCTGTATTGTGGGTTTAGGGCATGGTCAGGGACATGCTCGTGTTGTTGAGCGTGTCAATTATAGAGTTTTCCCTAGATAGTTCTCTTTCTTATTTTCTTATGTGTATCTCTAAGTGAGTGTGTATGATCACCTTTGGATTAGGTTTTGAAGTGATTTGAGCTACCTTTATTCAAGTGTTGAGAGTTATCTTGGAAGAGGAATTGATAGAGTGGTGTTGTTGCTCTTAGAGGTAAGTACAAACTTTGAATGATTGCATACATTTATATGACATTGGGACTTAACACATTTAGTTGAGAAATGTGTTAAGTTACTTGATATATTGTTGATAAATGAGTTATATGTTATGATATGCATAATGTGAATTATGTTGATGTATCAATGCAATTGAGTAAAGTATTGTATATGAAAAGAAATGTGAAAAAATGTGATATGAGATGTGAAAACATAATGTAACCAATCGATATTGAGATGAAATAGAAGAATGAGAAAAATGAAAAAAGATGATATATTAGGGCAATGAGCCTAGTTTGATCATGAGAAATGAATTGTGAAAGAGATTGATAAAGAGATAAATGAATTAATTGTGTGCCTAGTATGTTATTCAATTTTCAGAGTTCTGGGTTTGGCGGCATGCCTATGAAATGAATTGCTGGGCAAGTGAAAAGACCAGGTCGTAAGTCGAGCCCAGCTGATAAATGTGATGTTTTTGAGGTGAAAAGACCGGGTCGTAAGCCTCAAAAACTGTAACAGTCTAGCAGGGTTGAGGACCAAGATACTGGGGCCTTAGGGTCTAGCCGGGTTGAGGTCCAAGAGACTGGGTCTGTTACATTATCCATGGATATATATATATATATATATCGCCTACGGGGCTAGACACAAGGTGTCAATATGGACCAAAGCAGTAACTTTGAACTTTGAGTAGCATATTAGTTTCGTTTTGGGCCCATGCTTGTCTTTGCTTTAATGTGAATTATGAAATATGATGCAAATGATTAATATGTTGAGATATAATGCTATGAGGTGATATATCCATATATATTGTGCATGAGCATTGCATTGATCTACATTGAATCAAAGTTTGTATCACTAAGCTTTCTGCTTAGCGCGATTGTGGTTCATCACGCAGGTGACAAGGTAGATCCGGTTGCGCCAGAGAGCTCGTCTAGACCGAGTCGAGTCTAGGCTTGAATTTGTGATAGCAGTGTTGAGTTGTGGACATCAAGATAAGAGACGAACTGCTAGCATGTATAAATTCTATAATTTTGTTAACATTGATTTTGATATAGACACATATGTATTTTTCGCTGCTTATTTAACAAATGTTTGAAACAGACTGTTTTTGGATAAACTTTTGGGGTAATGAAGATATGTGTATATGTATTTTAAAAAAGAATGTTTTCTCTATTGATTTCTAGAACATGAGTTAAATGTTTTAAGTTTACTCGAACTAACTTATGATGCTTATATGTTAAATATGAAAGTTTTTGTAACACCCCTATACCCCGTATACGTACACAGCATGCTAATACGATCGTAATAAACGTATACTGAATATAGAAATGCCACATTTACAAATCCTTCATGTCATCACTCTTATATAATGTAAACAAATTAAAAACTTTTGAAAGGGTTTATAAAACCAAATAAATAGAAAGTTCATTTAAAACGCAGCGGAAAATAGAACAAATGTTTACAAATACTTATACATCAAAATCAGAATGTACAAATATAAAATATATACATGAATGGCAGGTCTTCTCTGATCTTTAAGTCCAAAAGTCAACTCTTCAATGTCTAGACTCACTCGGTCTCGAAGGACTCTCGGGTTGAACTCTGTTACCTGCGCGATGAACCACAATCGCGCTGAGCTAACAGCTCAGTGGTACAACTAATATAACCATGATGCTTTAATGCGATGCACATGTCACCATAATACATTTCATAAACCATACATAATCATATCACATTTTATAATTATATATTAGATCTTATTATTCAATTGGTTCTTCATTCATAAATCACATATTACAGTTAAGACAGACACGGGCCCAAAACTCACTAATATGTTATTCAAAGTTTAGAGTTACTGCTTTGGTCCATATTGACACCTTGTGTCTAGCCCCGTAGGCAATATATATATATATATCCATGGATAATCAACTAGATTTGAGTTTACGACCCGGTCATTTCACTCAATCTAGTTTCAATAATATGTTTTTGAGGTTTACGACCGGGTCATTTCACCCCAAAAACATCACATTTCACATTTATCAACTGGATTCGGCTTACGACCCGGTCATTTCACCTATCCAGTTATTCATAGGCATGCCGCCAAACTCAGAACTCTGAAAATTGAATAAACATATTAGACAGACAATTATTTCATTTATCTCTTTATCAATCTCTTTCTCAATTCACTTTACATTTCATTTCCATACTCATAGCCAACACTCATGGCCTCATATCTTTCACATTTCATCATCATATAAACAAACATATTTCAATCATCTCATTAATTAATTCATTATTCACATATTTTACATGCTCATCACAACATTCATATTATAGCCAATTATATCTCAATTCACAATATCATATGAATGTATGCAATAATGTGGTTTGAACTTACTTAAAAAGAAACTCACACAACTCTAAACACTTACTCTTACAAGAATCTTTCACCACTTGAATTAGGGTAATTCACCTTCTTCACAACCTATTATAAAAGAATGAGGAAACTCTCATGAGATCATAAGGTTAAGAATCAACTAGGGCAAACTCTAAACTTGACACGCTCACACACACGGGCGTGTCCCTGACCGTGCCCTAACTCCACAACACAGAAACATTTACACGCTCAGAACCACGGGCGTGTCACTGGGCGTGTAATACATTCTGTCTCTCAGAAATAACGACACGTCCAACATCATGAGCGTGCTCATGGCCGTGTAAATTCTCAAAACTTACAGTAGCTATGACACGCTCAACAACACGGGCGTGTTAATGGCCGTGTCACACCTACTGCCACTCAGAACAATTGACACGCCTAAGGACCTGGACGTGCTCCTGGGCGTGTCAGGCCAAAAACCCAGATTCCGGCCAAGACAACACCACAACCAACAAAACACTTCCTTTCACCAAAATCCACTTCAACCAAACTCATCTCAACATACCCAAAAACCATAATAAACTCACAAAAACACGAAAACAACTAAAACATCCTTCAAATCTCAAATCAAAAATCATCAACATAAACCTAAAACACAACCTCAAAACAATCACTTCCAACAACTTACTCTTTCCTACAAACCATCCCCAAAAACAAGAAAAATCAGTTACCCAAACACTCTTAAACCCATCTTAAACAACATATTCACAAACCATCCACAAACTCAACTCAAAAACTCAAAGAAATCAAAGGATCAAGTGGAGAACTTACCAAGGATGAAGAAATCTCTTAACTTTCCACTTGATTTCTTGAAAGCTTCCTTAGATCTTGAGTTGGAAGATCAAAACTCTTCTTGTTCTCTTGTTTCTTTGTTGTCCAGCCAAACAAAACAAAGGAAGGAGAAGGAGAAAGTGATTCACGGCAAGAAGAAAGAAAGAAGAAAGAGAAAGCTCCAAGTCAACACCTCTTTTCCTTAAAATCCTCTCAACCAAGCAATTAAAATTATTAAACAATTCAAATAAACCTCCTCCATTCATTAATTTCCTTATTAATTAATTATTAACACAAACACAACAAATATCTTCTTCCACTAACTCCATTCTTAAACTATCCATTGACTTAGTTATATGTTATATATATTCTAATATACATCACATATACACTCTCTTTAAAAACCCTTTTCTCTTCCAATAAAACATATACAATAAATCCAATTAAATTAATAATAAAACCCAAAACATCTAGGGTATATTTTGGGATATTACAATTCTCCCCCTCTAAAAAGAAATTTCGTCCTCGAAATTACCTAATATTAAATCTGAAACAGTTGAGGATATTGGTCTAGCATCGCTTGCTCATTCTCCCAAGTTGATTCTTCTCTACCATGATTCTTCCAAAGAATCTTCACAATTGGCACTTTCTTATGTCTTAACTCTTTCATTCCATAAGCCAAAATAGCAACTGGTTCCTCTTCAATTGTCAGATCTGGATTCACCTCAATAGATTCCACTGATAACACATGAGATGGATATGATCTGTATCTCCTCAACATAGAAACATGGAAAACATTATGGATCCTATCCAACTCAGGTGGCAAAGCAAGCCTATAAGCAACTGGCCCAACTCTTTCCAATACTTCATAAGGTCCAATGAAACGAGGACTCAGCTTCCCTTTTCGACCAAACCTCAAAATCTTTTTCCAAGGAGACACTTTCAAAAATACTTTATCTCCCACATTAAACTCTATGTCTCTCCTCTTCAAATCTGAATAAGACTTCTGTCGGTCTGAAGCTGCTTTCAATCTATTCCGAATCAACTTCACTTTATCTTTTGTTTCTTTAACCAAATCAGGACCAATTAACTTACCTTCTCCAACTTCATTCCAACATAGAGGCGTTCTACACCGTCTCCCATACAATGCTTCAAATGGTGCCATTCCAATGCTGGACTGATGACTGTTGTTTTAGGCAAATTCCACAAGTGGTAAGAATCTGTCCCAACTTCCCGAGAAATCAATGATACAGCTTCTCAACATATCTTCGATAATCTGTATCACTCTCTCTGACTGCCCATCTGTCTGCGGATGAAAAGCAGTACTAAAGTGTAATCGAGAACCCAGAGCACCATGTAAACTCTTCCAAAATCTTGAAGTAAATCGGGGATCTCGATCAGACACTAAAGAAATTGGGACACCATGCAACTTCACAATCTCCTGGATATACAACTCAGCCAACCTCTCAAGAGAATAATCCGTCTGAACCGAAAGAAAATGAGCTGTCTTTGTCAACCTATCAACAACTACCCAAATAGCATCATGTTTCCTCTGAGTCAATGGCAAACCAGATACAAAATCCATTATAACTCTTTCCCATTTCCATTCAGGCACTGATAATGGTTGAAGTAACCCTGTTGGAACTTGATGCTCAGCTTTTACCCTCTGACATGTGAGACATTTGGACACAAACTCCGCTATGTTTTTCTTCATACTTGACCACCAGTAATGCTGTCTCAAATCATGATACATCTTTGTACTTCCCGGATGCATAGCAAAAACTGACTGGTGCGCTTCTTCCAAAATAATCCTTCTCAAATTAGCATCATCAGGTACACACAATTTGTTCTTAAACCAAAGACTCCCATCACTTTTCACAATGAAATCTCGACTCTTTCCATTCTTACAATTTGAAACAATCTTCTGAACTTTCTCATCAACCAACTGAGCCTCTTTAATCTGATCCAACAATACCGGCCTTAACTGCAATTGTGCCAACAATGCACCATCATCACAAGGTACAAAACTAGCGTGCAACGCTCTCAACTCAACAAGCAACGAGAGCGAATACACGGTCAAACCTGCTAAAGACTTCCGACTCAAGGCATCAGCAACAACATTTGCCTTACCAGGATGATAATCAATCAAACAATCATAGTCTTTAATCAACTCCAACCAACGTCTCTGCCGAAGATTAAGCTCTCTCTGAACCCCCAAATATTTCAAACTTTTATGATCGGTATAGATAAAACACTTTTCTCCATACAAATAGTGTCGCCAAATCTTCAATGCAAACACAAAGGCTGCTAAATCCAAATCATGGGTCGGATAATTAAGCTCATGCGGCTTCAACTGTCGAGAAGCATAAGCTATCACTTTACCTTCTTGCATCAAGACACATCCCAAACCACTATGTGAAGCATCACTGTAAATCACATATGGTTTATCTTCCACAGGCAAAGTAAGAACAGGTGCTTGAGTCAACATCTCTCTCAACTGTTCAAAGCTCGCCTGACACTGATCTGTCTACACAAATCTAACTCCCTTGCGAAGTAATCTGGTAAGTGGAGTAGCTATCAAAGAAAATCCTTTCACAAAGCGTCAATAATAGCCTGCCAAACCCAGAAAACTTCTAACTTCTGTCACAGACTTTGGTGGACTCCAATTCAAAATAGCTTCAACTTTACTCGGATCAACTCTAATACCATCTGCTGAAACTATATGACCGAGAAAAGTCACATGATCAAGCCAAAACTCACACTTCGACAATTTAGCATACAACTGCTTCTCTCTCAAGATCTGTAACACAATCCGCAGATGCTTGTCATGCTCCTCCTCATTGCGTGAATACACCAAAATATCATCGATGAAAACCACTACAAACTGATCCAGATAGGGTCTAAACACCCTATTCATCAAATCCATGAAAGCTGCAGGTGCATTCGTCAACCCAAAAGGCATAACTAGAAACTCATAATGCCCATACCTTGTACGAAAGGCTGTCTTAGGAACATCTTCAGCTCTGACCTGATGGTATCCTGATCTCAAGTCAATCTTAGAAAACACTGCTGCTCCCTTCAATTGATCAAAGAGATCGTCAATTCTAGGCAAAGGATATTTATTTTTAATAGTCACATTGTTCAATTGCCTATAATCGATGCATAGTCTCATAGTACCATCCTTCTTTTTCACAAACAACACAGGAGCTCCCCACGGTGAAATACTAGGGCGAACAAACCCTTTATCCAACAACTCCTGCAACTGCACTTTCAACTCTCTCAATTCAACAGGTGCCATTCTATAAGGAGTAATAGAGATAGGAGTGGTACCAGGCAACAATTCAAAACCAAACTCCACCTCTCTCTCAGGAGGCAACCCTGGCAACTCCTCTGGAAACACATCTGGAAAATCTGTAACTGTGGGTATACTATCAAGTCGAGAATCCACTACTCTAGTATCCACAACATGAGCAAGATAAGCATCACACCCCTTTTTAATCAACCTCCTAGCTGAAACAGCTGAAATAAACAAGGATGCAAGCTGTCTCCGCTCACCAGATACCATCACAATTCTACCATCACCGGTTCTCAAAGTAACACATTTCTTTTGACAGTCTACCATAGCTCCATGTTTAGACAACCAGTCCATACCCAAAATCAAATCATATTCTTTAAATGGCATTTCAATCAGATCACCCAAGAACTCCTCACCCTGAACCAATACTGCACTATCTCGGTGCACCTTACTAACAATCACACTATGCCCTAAAGGATTTGTTACCAATACATCAAATCCTAGGGATTCAGCATGCAATTCAGACACAGGCAATACAGATGCACTAATATATGAATGAGTAGATCCTGGGTCAATCAAAGCAAGTACTGAAATACCAAATAAAGAGAAAGTACCAGCTATAACTGCTGAAGCATCTGGCTGCCTCTGCATCACATACATCCTCTGAGAAGATCCAGCCTCCTCTGGTCTATTCTCCCTGGATGTAGAACCTCCTCTAGGACGGAACCCAGATCTACCCCCTCTGCTGAAACTTCTGCCCCCTTGACCTCCCCTCATACTAGGTCGAGAAACTGCAGAATCAATCGACCTCTGCTCCTGCAACTCAGGACACTCTCTAACAAAATGATCAGGCGATCCGCATCTATAGCATCCAGCTGATCCTCTGATCCTCCAACAAACACCCCAATGGGTCTTACCACAATACTCACATACCGGAGGAGTAGATCTCTGAATTACTGGGGTCGGAGCACTCGCCACTGAAGCTGTAGGTCTCGATCTCTGCCTCTGAAACTGAACTGACCTATCAGCTGGCCTCTGACTCCTACTAATCCTGGGAACAAAACTTCCCCTGCCTCTCTTCACAGATGAAGACCCTGCCTCAAACTGGGGTCTCCTAACCCTGGTCTCTTCCTCTGTAGTAGCTGCTGCAATACCCTGAGCTCTCTCCACACTCCTAGCTGCTGCAACAAGCTGGGAAAAATCATGATATCTAGAACCAGCCACATGACACATAAGAGAGGGCCTCAATCCTTCCTCAAATCTCCGGCATCTATCAATCTCATCAGATATGATACCCCCAGCATAATGGCTCAACCGGATGAACTCTAACTCATATTCTTTCACCGTCCGGTGGTCTTGCCTCAAACTCAGAAATTCCATCTTTTTCACATCTTTATACTCCCTCGGAGTATACTTCAATTCAAACTCCCCTGAGAAAATCAGCATAGGACAAGGTAGGTGGATCATCCATAGCATGAGGCACTGTCTTCCACCAATCGTATGCATCTTTCTGTAACAATGATCTTGCATAATCAAACTTTTCTTCTGGAGTGGCTTGTAACTGAACAAATATTCTCTGTACTTTATCTAGCCACTGCTCAGCTACAGCTGGATCAATAGTACCCAAGAAATCCTCTGCTCCAAACTTCCTTAATTTATCATACTGTCTCACCGGTACTAAAGGCTGTGGTGGCGGTGGCGGTGGCTGCTGTACTGGGGCTTGCCTCATCAATTCTACCATATGCCTAAGCCAAACTGGTGGAACCTCATCACCAACTGGCCTCCCCGACACAGAAGCAGGTGCCTCACCGACTCCAACACTAACCACTCTAGCTCCCTCTCTAACCTCATCTGGAGCTACACTCTCCGCACTACCCTCAACTGACTGACGTAAATGAGAATCCATCACAACTTATATCCGCAAATACAGCAGAATGCACCTTATTAAAGATCAGAGACTGCCAATATCAAGTATATATCTTATTCAAAAACCAACTTTTAAAAGCAAAATATCCTTTTTCCTTACAATATACCTAGGTTGAGAATCTCAAACCTAGGCTCTGATACCAAAACAATTGTAACACCCCTATACCCCGTATACGTACACAGCATGCTAATACGATCGTAATATACGTATACTGAATATAGAAATGCCACATTTACAAATCCTTCATGTCATCACTCTTATATAATGTAAACAAATTTAAAACTTTTGAAAGGGTTTATAAAACCAAATAAATAGAAAGTTCATTTAAAACGCAGCGGAAAATAGAACAAATGTTTACAAATACTTATACATCAAAATCAGAATGTACAAATATAAAATATATACAAGAATGGCAGCTCTTCTCTGATCTTTAAGTCCAAAAGTCAACTCTTCAATGTCTAGACTCACTCGGTCTCGAAGGACTCTCGGGTTCAACTCTGTTACCTGCGCGATGAACCACAATCGCGCTGAGCTAACAGCTCAGTGGTGCAACTAATATAACCATGATGCTTTAATGCGATGCACATGTCACCATAATACATTTCATAAACCATACATAATCATATCACATTTTATAATTATATATTAGATCTTATTATTCAATTGGTTCTTCATTCATAAATCACATATTACAGTTAAGACATACACGGGACCAAAACTCACTAATAAGTTATTCAAAGTTCAGAGTTACTGCTTTGGTCCATATTGACACCTTGTGTCTAGCCCCGTAGGCAATATATATATATATCCATGGATAATCAACTAGATTTGAGTTTACGACCCGGTCATTTCACTCAATCTAGTTTCAATAATATGTTTTTGAGGTTTACGACCCGGTCATTTCACCCCAAAAATATCACATTTCACATTTATCAATTGGATTCGGCTTACGACCCGGTCATTTCACCTATCCAGTTATTCATAGGCATGCCGCCAAACTCAGAACTCTGAAAATTGAATAAACATATTAGACAGACAATTATTTCATTTATCTCTTTATCAATCTCTTTCTCAATTCACTTTACATTTCATTTCCATACTCATAGCCAACACTCATGGCCTCATATCTTTCACATTTCATCATCATATAAACAAACATATTTCAATCATCTCATTAATTAATTCATTATTCACATATTTTACATGCTCATCACAACATTCATATTATAGCCAATTATATCTCAATTCACAATATCATATGAATGTATGCAATAATGTGGTTTGAACTTACTTAAAAAGAAACTCACACAACTCTACACACTTACTCTTACAAGAATCTTTCACCACTTGAATTAGGGTAATTCACCTTCTTCACAACCTATTACAAAAGAATGAGGAAACTCTCATGAGATCATAAGGTTAAAAATCAACTAGGGCAAACTCTAAACTTGACACGCTCACACACACGGGCGTGTCCCTGACCGTGCCCTAACTCCACAACACAGAAACATTTACACGCTCAGAACCACGGGCGTGTCACTGGGCGTGTAATACATTCTGTCTCTCAGAAATAACGACACGTCCAACATCATGAGCGTGCTCATGGCCGTGTAAATTCTCAAAACTTACAGTAGCTATGACACGCTCAACAACACGGGCGTGTTAATGGCCGTGTCACACCTACTGCCACTCAGAACAATTGACACGCCTAAGGACCTGGACGTGCTCCTGGGCGTGTCAGGCCAAAAACCCAGATTCCGGCCAAGACAACACCACAACCAACAAAACACTTCCTTTCACCAAAATCCACTTCAACCAAACTCATCTCAACATACCCAAAAACCATAATAAACTCACAAAAACACGAAAACAACTAAAACATCCTTCAAATCTCAAATCAAAAATCATCAACATAAACCTAAAACACAACCTCAAAACAATCACTTCCAACAACTTACTCTTTCCTACAAACCATCCCCAAAAACAAGAAAAATCAGTTACCCAAACACTCTTAAACCCATCTTAAACAACATATTCACAAACCATCCACAAACTCAACTCAAAAACTCAAAGAAATCAAAGGATCAAGTGGAGAACTTACCAAGGATGAAGAAATCTCTTAACTTTCCACTTGATTTCTTGAAAGCTTCCTTAGATCTTGAGTTGGAAGATCAAAACTCTTCTTGTTCTCTTGTTTCTTTGTTGTCCGGCCAAACAAAACAAAGGAAGGAGAAGGAGAAAGTGATTCACGGCAAGAAGAAAGAAAGAAGAAAGAGAAAGCTCCAAGTCAACACCTCTTTTCCTTAAAATCCTCTCAACCAAGCAATTAAAATTATTAAACAATTCAAATAAACCTCCTCCATTCATTAATTTCCTTATTAATTAATTATTAACACAAACACAACAAATATCTTCTTCCACTAACTCCATTCTTAAACTATCCATTGACTTAGGTATATGTTATATATATTCTAATATACATCACATATACACTCTCTTTAAAAACCCTTTTCTCTTCCAATAAAACATATACAATAAATCCAATTAAATTAATAATAAAACCCAAAACATCTAGGGTATATTTTGGGATATTACAGTTTTTTTGTTTAAAATGAACCGTGACACCCTTTTATCCGGTATGCGTATATCGCGTGTTGTGCAGGTGTATGCGGTGTGCATATACTTGAGTATGGGGGTGTTACAACTATTTTGGTATCAGAGCCTAGGTTTGAGGTTCTCAACCTAGGTGAATTGTAAGAAAAAGAAAATTTTGATTTTAAAATATGATTTTTAAATAAGATACATGCATTGGCACCGGCAGTTTCTAATCTTTGATGAGGTATTTTCTAATGTATTTATAGATATAGGTAGTGATGGCGTCTCAGTCACGTCAGTCCGTAGAAGGTAGTGCTAAGAGTGTAGCTTCTGTTGAGGGTAGAGATGAAGCTAGGGTTGAGACAACTGGTGAGGCACCTGCTCTTGTGCTAGAGAGACCCGCTGCTGATGAGATTTCGCCGGTTTGGTTACAGCATATGGTAGATTTGTTAAGGCAGACTCCAGTGCAGCAGCCGCCACCGTAACCACAGCCACAAGTACCGGTGAGGCAGTATGACAAATTAAGGAAGTTCGGAGCTGAGGATTTCTTTGGTACTACAGATCCTGCAGTAGTTGAGCAGTGGTTGGATAGAGTTCAGAGGGTATTTATCTAGTTGCAAGCCACTCCTAAAGAGAAGTTTGATTATGCTAGATCCCTTCTGCAGAGAGATGCATATGATTGATGGAAGATGGTTCCCCATGCCATGGATGATCCACCGACCTTGTCTTATGGTGATTTTCTATGGGAGTTTGAGCAGAAGTATACTCCGATGGAGTATAAAGATGCTAAGAAGATGGAGTTTCTGAATTTGAGACAGGATAACCGGACGATGATAGATTATGAGATTGAGTTTATCTGGTTGAGTCATTATGCCGGGGGGATTATTTCAGATGAGATAGACCAGTGTAGGAGATTTGAGGAGGGGTTGAGGTCCACTATTATGTGTATTGTTGTTGGTTCTCGATATTAAGATTTTTCTCGGTTGGTTGCAGCAGCCAGAAGTGTTGAGAGAGCACAGGATATTGCAGCAGCTGCTACTGAACAGGAGACCAGAGTTAGGAGACCCCAGTTTGAAGCAGGGTCTTCATCTGCAAAGAGAGGTCGAGGAGGTCATTTTTAAAGGTTCAGTAGGGGCCAAAGGCAGCCTGTTAGGTCAGTCCCACATCAGAGGCAGAGATCGAGACCTACAGTTTCTGTGGCTAGTGCACCAACCCCAGTGGCTCAGAGGTCTACTCCACCTACATGTGTCCATTGTGGTAGGATATATGGGGGTGATTGTTGGAAGATTGGTGGACCAGCTGTATGTTTCAGATGCGGATCACCTGACCATTTCATCAGAGATTGTCCCGAGCTACAGAAGGATAGGTAGGCAGATTCTGCAGTTTCTCGACCTAGTGTGAGAGGAGGTCGAAGTGGCAGAGGTTTCAGTAGAGGTGGTAGACCTGGATTTAGTCAGAGAGGAGGCTCTACATCCGGAGGCAGTAGGCCAGTTGAGGCTGAGCCTTCTCAGCAAGTGTATGTGATGCAAAGGCAACCGGATGCTTCAGCTGTCAATGCGAGTACATTTTCTTTATTTGGCATTTCAGTTCTTGCTCTAATTAATCTAAGATCTACTCATTCATATATAAGTGCATCCATCTTGCCTGTGTCTGAATTGCATTCTGAGTCTCTAGGATTTGATGTTTTGGTGACAAATCCTTTAGGGCATAGTATTATGGTGAGTAAGGTGCATCGAGGTAGTCTAGTTGTTGTTCATGATGAGGAGTTTATGATTTGATCTTAGGCATGGATTGGTTGTCTAAGCACAGGGCTGTGGTAGATTGTCAGAAGAAGTGTGTTACCCTGAAAACCGGTGATGGTAGAAGTGTTATGGTATCTAGTGAGCAAAGACAACTTGCATCATTGTTTGTTTTAGCTATTGCAGCTAGGAGGATGATTTGAAAAGGGTGTGATGCTTATCTTGCTCATGTTGTGGATACCAGAGTAGTGGGTTCCCAGCTTGATAGTATACCCACAGTTGCTGAATTCCTAGATGTGTTTCCCGCGGAGTTGCCAGGGATACTGATAAGAGTATTTTTATACTTGATTTTAGTATGATTTCTGTGTGTTTTTAGTTAATGTTTCACTTAATTTTGGTTTAAAGTTTGTTTTAAGTGTTTGTTTTAGGTCAAAGTGGAAAAACTCCTTTGGATGATCAAAACAATGAAGAAAGAGCATGAATCAAGCAAGACATGGCCAAGCCAAAGCAAGCTTGGCCATGTCCCTCAAAATTACTTCAAGGCAGTAGATGACATGCCCAAGAGAGGCCAAGCCTCTGGCCGTGTCTCACCCAAAGAGCAAAAATCAAAGAGACCAAGAAAGGAAAGAAAATTTGGCAGAAGAAGACATTGGCAAGTGACACGGCCACAAGCTTGGCCGTGTCCCATCCAAGCCAAAGAACCAAGAAAGGAAAGAAATGAACTAGAAGCCAACACACTCAGGTGACACGCCCAAGCCAGTGGCCGTGTCACATGACACGGCCACAAGCTTGGCCGTGTCACCCTTGGAAACAAAGAAAGCAAGTTGACGAAGCTAGAAGCAGAAAGTGACACACCCACATGACACGGCCAAGCCACTGGCTGTGCCACATGACATGGCCAGGAGCTTGGCCATGTCACCTAGAAGAAAACAAGGAAAGAAAGGGCAGAAGGTGACATGACCAGCAAGCTTGGCCGTGTCACCTAGGGCAACTTTGAAATGTTCAAATTTTTTAGCAGACAAGTGGGGAACAAAGACTAGTTTTAGTCAAAAGTAATAGTAGACAAAAGAAAAGCTTGCCTAATTTGAGGAAAAGAAAGATTGAACAAAGGGAATGTGGGAGACAAAGTGAGTTGGAAGTGAGTTGGAAGCATGACTTGAGCTTTGGAGGGAAATAAAAAGAGAAGAAGAGGGAGTTTTTGAGGGGATTCTGGAACTTGAAACAAGAGAGCTGGAACAAGGGAGAAAGAGCCAACAACTGAAGCAAAGAGGAGGGTTTTGAGCTGAGTTTGAAGAAGGAGATACATCTTGTACAAGCCCTAAACCAAGAATCAAGGATTGAAGTGAAGAAATACAAATTATTCGCCATGGATTGTTTGGTTTCTTTTACTCATTTATCTTGCTCTGTTTTTCTGGTTTTGAACATGAACTAATTCCTTCTCTATCTAGATATTGATGAACCCTAGCTTATTTGTATGGATTGAATAATTATATTTAGTTGAATCATTTGATTGAGTTGTTTTATTCTTATGATGCTTAGTGATTTATTTCCAATTGATAATAGCATGCTTATTGATTGGTTGCAATTTTCATATTATTGACTTGAGAAAGCTTGATATGAATTGATTACTCATAAGGGTTGAGGATTGATTGGGGTGCTAGAGATAGACTTACAAGATCTTTTGGTTTATAGTTCCTTGTTCTTAATGCATGATCTATTTAATTATGTTTGAGAAGAGATTCCGGCACTCTACTTAGCGATTAGGGATTAATTCACTCGAAAGAGGTTTTAGTCTAATTTAGAGGAATGCCAACTCAACTCTATTGAATGATTTAACTGAATTGATTGTTCATAAATATCATTGAGGCTAGGGAGATTCAATATCTGGATAGTATTATTATCATCAATCCTATTTGCATAACATTTAATTTCCCCTTACTTCCAGTTATTAAATTAGCTGTTTTTAATTATAAAGCATCACACAAATATTAATTTGCTAAACAACAATTAAGGTTTGAACTAGTACTTGGCATTGTCCCCAGTGGAACGATAACTCACTCACTACTATATTACTTGGGCGACCCGTGCACTTGCGGTATTGCTATAGCGCAGCTCGACCCGCACCCCCCTGAGAGAGAGGTTGAGTTTGGTATCGATTTGTTGCATGGTACCACTCCTATCTCTATTACTCCCTATCGAATGGCACCTGCTGAGTTGAGAGAGTTGAAGGTCCAGTTGCAGGAGTTGTTGGATAAAGAGTTTGTTTGCCCTAGTTTTTGGCGCCGTTGCTGGGGATAACGGTTTCAATATTAGTAATATAATCGAAACTGTTGATTTAGTTTTTATTTTCATTTGTTTTTGACATTGGTTCTTGCTTGTCGATTATCATTTTAGGTGTTCCTCCCTGTTTATGACCATAGGTAACTCATCCCGATTGTTTAAGTTAGACCCAGAGCTAGAAAGAACATTAAGAAGAAAACGAAAGGAAGAAGGGGAGGCAGTTTTGGAAGATGCAGAAACAGAAATAAATCTGGAAATAGACGAAGAAGAAGAGTTTGAAGTGATGGAAGGAGCTGGACCAAGAACAATGCAGGAGTTTGCTAAGCCTAATCTCAATGGAGCTGAATCTATTATCCGGAGACCGACAGTTGCTGCGAACAACTTCGAAATAAAGGCAAATGTAATTTAAATGGTGTAGCAGACTTGTCAGTTCGATGGATTTTCTGATGAAGATCCTAATGCACATATTGAGAATTTTCTGGAGATATGTGACACATTCAAGATAAATAATGTCTCAGATGATGCAATTAGGCTGAGGTTGTTCCCATTTTCTCTTAGAGATAGACCAAAGAAGTGGCTGAAATCTTTTCTGCCAGGGACCTTCACCACATGGGGTCAATTGGCAGAGAAATTCCTAGAGAAATACTTCCCACCATCCAAAACTGCTAAGTTGAGGAATGATATCTCATCCTTCCTGCAGCAAGATGGTGAGACCCTTTATAATGCCTGAGAAAGATTTAAAAATTTGCTGAGAAGGTGTCCTCATCGTGGACTTCCACTATGGCTTCAAATTCAAACATTTTACAATGGGTTGAATTATGTAAGTAAGCAATCCATTAATGCAGCAGCTGGTGGTACCATAAACAACAAGACACCTGAACAAGCAAGGGATTTAATTGAAGACATGGCTATCACCAATTATCAGTGGCAAGCCCCAAGGGAGCAAGGAAAGCTGAAGGTCATAGGTTCACACCAATTAGATCTTGTGGTGGCTTTGACAGCACAATTGGAAGCATTGAATAAAAAATTTGATTCCTTGGCCTCTTCTTCTGGGAAAGTAATGCAAGTGATGTCTTGTGAATGGTGTGGGCGTGGACATCAAAGTCAAGATTGCCAAAGTGGCAATATGTTTGCTAGGCAAGAGCAAGTAGATTATGTTGGAAATATGCCAAGGCAACAGCAGAATAACCCCTACAGCAACACATACAATCCGGGGTGGAGAAATCATCCAAATTTCTCATGGAATAATCAAAATAATCCAAGACCTCCCCCTGGATTCCAGCAGCCCCAACATCAAAAAGCAGCCCCTCCAAGAAAGAGTAGTTTGGAGGACATTATGGAGAAATTTATAGCAGCTTCTGAAACTAGGCTCCAATCAACTGAAACTACACTAAGAAATCAGCAAGCCTTTATTCATAATTTGGAGAATCAGGTGGGACAAATTGCCAAGATGCTCAGTGAGAAACAATAAGGGAGTTTACCTAGCAACACTTAGGCAAATCCTAAAGAGCAACTTAAGGTAATTGCACTAAGGAGTGGAAAAGAGATCAAGGGTAATGTGGAAGAGAAAAGGGCCGAAGTACAAGAAAAAGAAAAAGAAGACGATCCTCCTATCACTTCGGGAGAGAAAGCTGTACTAGAAAGTGAGAGAGAGAAGCAGCCACAAGAAAGCAGCCCCAATTTGAAGGAATACCGACCTAGAGTACCCTATCCGGCAAGGTTGAACAAGGATAAGATTGATGCTCAGTTCGGTAAGTTTCTTGACCTTTTTAAACAATTGCACATTAATATTCCATTTGCTGAAGCTTTGTCACAAATGCCTAAGTATGCTAAATTTTTGAAAGATATCCTTTCTAACAAAAGGAAACTTGAGGAAGTGTCTTTAGTGCATTTATCTGAAAAGAGTTCGGCAATTTTGCAAAGAAGGTTACCTAAGAAGTTAAAAGATCCAGGTAGTTTTACCATTCCATGTTTGATAGGTAATCTTGAGGTTAAAAGTACATTAGCTAATTTGGGGGATAGCATAAGTGTTATGCCCTATAAAATGTTTGAAGAGTTAGGCATTGGTAAACCTAAACCAACACTCATGACCATCCAACTTGCTGATAAGTCAGTAATCCACCCTCGTGGCATTATAGAAGATGTGTTGGTAAAAGTCGGGAATTTCATTTTCCCCAATGATTTTGTTGTCATTGATATTGATGAGGATGCGGATGTTTCACTTATTTTTGGTAGGCCATTTTTAAATACAGCCCGTGCCCTTATCAATGTACATGATGGCACATTAACTTTGAGAGTGGGTGATGAAAAAGTTATTTTTAGGATACATGATGCCATGAAACATTCACTTTCACTTGATGAGGCGGAATCATGCAATGATGTTATTGAGCATAAGACCGTAAATTGTGTTACTAACATTGTTTCCAAGGATCCCCTTGAGTTGTGTTTATTGCAAGAAAATGTTGAGGATCGAGAAGCAATGGAGCAGCTTGCTTTTCTTGAAGCAAGCAAATCATTCAAATGCAGGGCATATGAGACTATTGAGATGCCAAAGGAAGAAAAGCCAAAACCATCGGTGATTGATCCACCCAACTTGGAATTGAAACCTCTTTCGGATCACCTTGAGTATGGGCTTTTGGCAGAGAAAAAGAAACTGTCAATAATTCTGAGTTCCCATCTATCTTTTGAGCAAAAGGAGAAGCTTATTTAGTTGTTGCAGAAACATAAGCAAGTGATAGCTTAGAAGATAGCAGACATAAAGGGTATCAGTCCATCCTATTGCACTCACAAGATACTGATGGAAGATGAATTCAAACCAGTAGTGCAACCACAACGGAGACTAAACCCAAAGATGAAAGATGTAGTGGAGACTGAAGTGATAAAATTACTTGATGCAGGGATTATCTATCCGATCTTGGATAGCTCTTGGGTGAGCCCAGTTCAGGTAGTACCAAAGAAAGGAGGGATAACAGTGGTCCCTAATGAAAATGATGAGCTGATTCTAACAAGAACAATTACCAGTTGGAGGGTTTGCATTGACTACAAAAAATTGAATGATGCAACTAGAAAGGATCACTTTCCCTTACCCTTCATTGATTAGATGTTGGAGAGGTTATCCGGCCATGAGTACTACTGCTTTTTGGATGGCCTTTTAGGCTATTTCCAAATTCCTATTGCACCGGAAGACCAAGAGAAAAATACATTCACCTATCCATATGGGACATTCGCATATCGAAGAATGCCATTCGGGTTGTGCAATGCACCTGCAACCTTCCAAAGGTGCATGGTAGCAATCTTTGATGAGCTTATAGAGGATATTATGGAGGTGTTTATGGATGATTTCTCGGTCTATGGCAGCTCATTTGAAAGATGTTTGGAAAACCTTGAAAGAGTCTTGATGAGATGTGAGGAAACCAATCTAGTGCTTAATTGGGAAAAGTGTCATTTCATGGTTCAAGAGGGAATCATGTTGGGACACAAAATTTCAAGCAAGGGCATTGAGGTGGATCGGGCAAAGGTAGATATAATTGAGAAGTTACCACCACCCACATCTGTGAAGGCCATCAGAAGTTTTCTACGACATGTGGGTTTTTATCGGAGGTTCATTAGAGATTTTTCTAAGATAGCCCGTCCATTAACAAGACTCCTTGAGAAAGATGTGAACTTTGTTTTTGATGAGGAATGTTTGAGAGCATTCACAACTCTTAAGGAGAAATTGATCCATGCTCCAATCATGGTAGCTCCCAATTGGAGTCTACCGTTTGAACTAATGTGCGATGCAAGTGAGATGAAAGTGACTTTGCAGTGGGAGCAATCTTGGGTCAACGCAAGGAGAAATACTTCCAGCCTATCTACTATGCAAGCAAGACCTTGAACACAGCTCAAGCTAATTACACGACTACAGAGAAAGAGCTGCTGGTTGTGGTTTTTGCTTTTGACAAGTTTAGATCATATCTGATCTTGTCAAAAGTGATTGTTTATACAAATCATTCGGCTTTGAGGTATTTATTTGCGAAAATTGATGCAAAGCCGAGGCTAATCCGTTGGGTTTTGTTATTGCAGGAATTTGACTTGATGATTCAAGATAAGAAGGGAGCTGAAAATCTGGTAGCAGATCATCTTTCTCGCTTGGAGAATCCAACCTTGGAGAGGTTTGAAGAAGGAGACATTGATGATCATTTCCCCGATGAGCAGCTGTACGCCATGGTAAGTGAGGTAACTTAAATTTTGAAACACCTTGGTTTGCAGATTTTGCTAACTATTTAGCTGTTAGGGAACTTCCTAAGGACTTAACTAATCAAGCAAAGAAGAAATTATTTTAAAATATTACTTTTGGGAGGATCCCTTTTTGTTTAGATTATGTAAGGATCACATGATCCGACGATGTGTGGCATGGCCCGAAACAATGAATATTCTTAGTCAATGCCATGCTGGACCAGTTGTTGGTCATATGGGAGCCAATAGGACTGCTCAAAAGGTACTAGAATCAGGATTTTATTGGCCCACTTTGTTTAGGGATAGCTATGAATTTGTAAACTGCTGTGATCGATGCCAAAGAATTGGAAACATTTCATCTCGTGATGAGATGCCCCAAAATGGGATTTTAGTTTGTGAAATCTTTGATGTATGGGGGATCGACTTTATGGGACCCTTTCCCAATTCCTTTGGTAACAAATACATTCTTGTAGCTATAGACTATGTATCTAAATGGCCTGAAGCCCAAGCCTTGGCAACCAATGATGCTAGGGTTGTGGTGAAATTTTTGAAAAAATTATTTTCTCGATTTGGTACACCAAAAGCAATTATAAGTGATAGGGGTACTCACTTTTGTAACTTTCAACTTGCGAAAGTTTTCAAAAGATTAGGAGTTACACATAGGTTTGCTACTCCCTATCATCCCCAAACTAGTGGCCAAGCTGAGAACACGAATAGGGAGATTAAAAGAATTTTGGAAAAAACTGTAGAGCGATCCTGAAAGGATTGGTCCGAGAAATTAGACAATGCTCTATGGGCTTTTAGGACTGCATTCAAAACTCCCTTGGGCACTACACCATTTAGGTTGGTATATGGAAAAGCTTGCCATTTACCTATTGAAATAGAGCATAATGCATATTGGGCCATAAAACAGATTAACCTTGATCTAGCTTGTGCAGGTGAAAGGCGAAAATTACAGGTAAACAAGTTAGATGAGTGGAGATTGCAAGCTTATGACAATGCGAAAATGTATAAGGAACGTACCAAGAGATGGCATGATGCTCGTATTAAGGAACGGAAAGAGTTTCAAGCTAGAGATAAGGTATTACTGTACAATTCAAGGCTTCGACTCTTTCCAGGTAAGTTAAAATCTCGATGGTCTGGTCCTTTTATTGTCAAGAAAGTTTTTCCCTATGGAGTGGTTGAAATAACTCACTCGGCAAAAGGAGATTTTAAAGTCAATGGGCACAGGCTCAAACTTTATTTTGGAGGGGAAATACAGGACTTAAAGGAGGTGTTACACCTCCAAGACTAGGAACAATTGCCCTGAAGGTCCAACTAATACGACGTTAAAGAAGTGCTGGGTGGGAGGCAACCCACCATTTTATTCGTTCTTTAATTATTATGTCTTTAATTTCTGCATTTTTGGTATAATAATAATAATAATAATAATAATAATAATAATAATAATATGTTTCATCTAAATTCTCTTTTAGTGTATGCATGCTCACATTGAAGACAATGTGAATTTTTAAGTGTGGGGTGCATTTTGTGTTTTAAGTTATCCTTGTTTAGGTTTAGTTAATGTTTTCTTTGAATAACTCAATTTTAGAAAGTTCAATTGTTATAAACATTGTTGATAGATGACTTTTGAATTTTAGAAGCATGAATTTGAGAATTGAGTAGAATTGATACTTTTTGTCAATTTTGTTGGTTTTTCCTTGCATCACCATCAACCTAGTGAGAAATTGAGCCATCAACTTATTATTCTTTGTGTGGGAAAACATCTTTGATTGATGACTTGCTAGAAGTTGCTTTGATATAAATTTTAAGACTACATAAAAATTTCAATTTGGCATCAAGATGATTAAGGCAATTAGGTGAACCCACTTTGGCTTAAAAAGACCAACCCTAATTTTAACCTTAGTTAGCCAATTTTGAGCCCATTTCATTTTTCCTTTTCTTTCTTTTTCATAACATCATTAGCTTGAACCTTGTTGTTTTAACTCTTACCCTTTCATTAGGTCAAGAGCATTTTATGAACGTTTATGACCAAGTGTTGTGTTGAATTAAGTGTGGAGTTAAATTTAGTAGGTTTAAGATTGCAAAATATAATATATATAAATATATATATAAATAAAAAAAAGAAGAAAAATAATAAAAATAATTGTTGTTCTTGAAAAAAAGGGTTGGAATATGTTACAAGATGTAATAAGTGAGTTCCCTTGAAAAGTCCTTTATTGTCAAGGGGTAGATAAGAGGAAGGTGGTTAGGGATCATTGAGTTATACATATGATCAGTTACTTCATTCTTGAAGTGCTCTTGAACTTAATGATTAAACTCACATTTCCTAAATGCCATGCCTCTACCTTAGCCCCATTACAACCCAATAAAAGACCTTTTGATTGATGCTTAATTGTAATTAAGTGGTGGAAATTTGATAGATAAGCAAGCCTATGGAAATAATCTTTCATTGATTGTTATGAGTGTAAATACCACCTTGATCAAACACTTTCTAAGAGTTGGTGAGGGAGTGACAATGTAGGTTATGCATGAAAAGCCACTTAATTACATTGATATCGATTTTGTTTGATTTAATACTGATTGCGGATTTAAGGATAGGGAAGTCTTGATGCAATTTTTATAACTCTTGAACTTGATAAAATTTTTGTGTTTAGTTTGTTTTGAGTTTAGCCTTGCTTGGGGACAAGCAAGGATTTAAGTGTGGGGTATTTGATAAGAGTATTTTTATACTTGTTTTTAGAATGATTTCTATATGTTTTTAGTTAATGTTTCACTTGATTTTGGTTTAAAGTTTGTTTTAAATGTTTGTTTTAGGTCAAAGTGCAAAAACTCCTTTGGATGATCAAAACAATGAAGAAAGAGCATGAATCAAGCAAGACATGGCCAAGCCAAAGCAAGCTTGGCCGTGTCCCTCAAAATTACTTCAAGGCAGTAGATGACACACCCAAGAGACACGGCCAAGCCTCTGGCCGTGTCTCACCCAAAGAGCAAAAATCAAAGAGACCAAGAAAGGAAAGAAAATTTGGCAGAAGAAGACACTGGCAAGTGACACGGCCATAAGCTTGGCCGTGTCCCATCCAAGCCAAAGAACCAAGAAAGGAAAGAAATGAACCAGAAGCCAACACACTCAGGTGACACGCCCAAGCCAGTGGCCGTGTCACATGACACGGCCACAAGCTTGGCCGTGTCACCCTTGGAAACAAAGAAAGCAAGTTGACGGAGCTAGAAGCAGAAAGTGACACACCCACATGACACGGCCAAGCCACTGGCTGTGTCACATGACACGGCCAGGAGCTTGGCCATGTCACCTAGAAGAAAATAAGGAAAGAAAGGGCAGAAGGTGACACGGCCAACAAGCTTGGCCGTGTCACCTAGGGCAACTTTGAAATGTTCAAATTTTTCAGCAGACAAGTGGGGAACAAAGACTAGTTTTAGTCAAAAGTAATATTAGACAAAAGAAAAGCTTGCCTAATTTGAGGAAAAGAAAGATTGAACAAAGGGAATGTGGGAGACAAAGTGAGTTGGAAGTGAGTTGGAAGCATGACTTGAGCTTTGGAGGGAAATAAAAAGAGAAGAAGAGGGAGTTTTTGAGGGGATTCTGGAACTTGAAACGAGAGAGCTGGAACAAGAGAGAAGGAGCCAACAACTGAAGCAAAGAGGTGAGTTTGAAGAAGGAGATACATCTTGTACAAGCCCTAAACCAAGAATCAAGGATTGAAGTGAAGAAATACAAATTATTCGCCATGGATTGTTTGGTTTTTTTTACTTATTTATCTTGCTCTGTTTTTCTGGTTTTGAACATGAACTAATTCCTTCTCTATCTAGATATTGATGAACCCTAGCTTGTTTGTATGGATTGAATAATTATATTTAGTTGAATCATTTGATTGAGTTGTTTTATTCTTATGATGTTTAATGATTTATTTCCAATTGATAATAGCATGCTTATTGATTGGTTGCAATTTTCATATTATTGACTTGAGAAAGCTTGATATGAATTGATTACTCATAAGGGTTGAGGATTGATTGGGGTGCTAGAGATAGACTTACAAGATCCTTTGGTTTATAGTTCCTTGTTCTTAATGCATGATCTATTTAATTATGTTTGAGAAGAGATTTCGGCACTCTACTTAGCAATTAAGGATTAATTCACTCGAGAGAGGTTTTAGTCTAATTTAGAGGAATGCCAACTCAATTCTATTGAATGATTTAACTAAATTGATTGTTCATAAATATCATTGAGGCTAGGGGGATTCAATATCTGGATAGTATTATTATCATCAATCCTATTTGCTTAACATTTAATTTCCCCTTACTTCCAGTTATTAAATTAGTTGTTTTTAATTATAAAGCATTACACAAATATTAATTTGCTAAACAGCAGTTAAGGTTTGAACTAGTACTTGGCATTGTCCCCAGTGGAACGATAACTCACTCAATACTATATTACTTGGGCGACCCGTGCACTTGCGGTATTGCTATAGCGCAGCTCGACCCGCACCCCCCTGAGAGAGAGGTTGAGTTTGGTATCAATTTGTTGCATGGTACCACTCCTATCTCTATTACTCCCTATCGAATGGCACCTGCTGAGTTGAGAGAGTTGAAGGTGCAGTTGCAGGAGTTGTTGGATAAAGAGTTTGTTTGCCCTAGTGTTTCTCCGTGGCGAGCATCTGTTTTGTTTGTAAAAAAGAAGGATAGTACTTTGAGACTGTGCATTGATTATAGACAGTTGAATAAGGTGACCATCAAGAATAAGTATCCTTTGCCTAGAATAGATGATCTCTTTAATCAATTGAAGGGAGCAGCAGTTTTCTCTAAGATTGATCTGAGATCAGGGTACCATCAGTTGAGAATCAGAGAGGAAGATGTTCTTAAGATAGCTTTCCGCACAAGGTATGGGCATTATGAGTTTTTGGTGATGTCTTTTGGATTGACGAATGCACCAGCAGCTTTTATGGATTTGATGAACAGGGTGTTTAGACCCTATTTGGATCAGTTTGTAGTAGTTTTTATCGATGATATTCTAGTGTATTCGCATAATAAGGAGGAGCATGACGCGCATTTGCGGATTGTATTGCAGACATTGAGAGAGAAGCAATTGTATGCTAAGCTGTTTAAGTGTGAGTTTTGGCTTGATCAAGAGACTTTTCTGGGTCATGTGGTTTCAGTAGATGGTATTAGATTTGATCCGAGTAAAGTTGAAGCTATTTTGAATTGGAGTCCACTGAAGTCTGTGACTGAAGTTAGAAGTTTTTTGGGTTTGGCAGGCAATTATCGACGGTTTGTAAAGGGTTTTTCTTTGATAGCTACCCCCTCACCATATTTCTTCGGAAGGGAGTTAGATTTGTGTGGACAGATCAGTGTCAAGCAAGTTTTGAGCAATTGAAGGAGATGTTGACTCAAGCTCCTATTCTTACCTTGCCTGTGGAAGATAAACTATTTGTGATTTACAGTGATGCTTCACATAATGGTTTAGGTTGTGTTTTGATGCAAGAAGGTAGAGTCATAGCTTATGCTTCTCGGCAGTTGAAGCAGCATGAGTTGAATTACCCGACGCATGATTTGGAGTTAGCAGCCATAGTTTTTGCTTTGAAGATTTGGTGACACTACTTGTATGGGGAGAAATATTTCATTTATACGGATCACAAGAGTTTGAAATGCTTGGATGTTCAGAGAGAGCTGAATCTTAGGCAGAGACGGTGGTTGGAGTTGATCAAAGACTATGACTGTTTGATTGATTATCATCCTGGTAAGGCAAATGTTGTTGCGGATGCCTTGAGTCGGAAGTCTTTGGCAGGTTTGACTGCTTATTCGCTCTCGTTGCTTGTTGAGTTGAGAGCGCTGCATGCTAGTTTTGAGCCTTGTAGTGATGGTGCTTTGTTGGCTTAGTTGCAGTTGAGACCGGTGTTGTTGGATCAGATTAAAGAGGCTCAGTTGGCAGATGAGAAAATTCAGAAGATTGTTTTGTTTTGTAAGAAGGGAGAGAGCCAAGATTTCCATGAGAGGAATGATGGCAGCCGTAGACCCTTAATTTTTTACCCAGTCCGGTCCAATATATTTTAATTTTTATGTTATTTTAATAAAATAATATTTACTTTAGTCTTTGATTTTTATAATTAATAACAAATAAAAAATAATAATAAACAAATAAATAAATAAAAATAAAAATCGGCGACGGAAAATCGTCGACTAAAAATTTCGTCGTCGAAAAGGGGAACAAAATGGCCAAAGCCATTTCGCCCGCAGATTTTTTCTACGGGCCTCGCAGGAAAATCCTTCGAGTGAAATGGCTCACAGGAAATTTTGCCCGCCCCAGCTGCGGCAACTTTTTTGCTAGCGTATTTTTTCCGCAGCAGTTTTTTTTGCCAGCGAAATTTTTTCGACGCAAATTTTTTCGAAACCAAATTCAATTCGGTTTCAGTTTCCTTTTCTTAATTAATATTAGATTCCATGAGCAGCTAAGATTAATCATAAAAATCTTCTATAAATAAGGATTAAAACAACACAGAAAAAGGAGGGGAAAATTGAAAAAGAAAATTAGAGAGGGGAACTTGGAATCAATCGCATTAGGAGAAACCTTTGGCAGTGAAATCGATCAGACTTTTGAGAGAGAAAACAAGCAATTCAATCCATCAAAGGCAGCAATGCTTGTCTTTGTTCTTGTTCATCCAATAAGTAATTTTTGGTGGAACCAACAAACGGAGGTGTGAATGTCTAATTTCTTCACAGTAGCTTGAATCATCCATTTGTCTCTTTTGATTCAAAAAACCGTAGAACCTTAATTTACCTTTTCTAAAGCTTAAAAACCTTAATTCGTTTCTTTGTTTTCCAAAAATCTTAAAATTTTTGTTTTTGTTTCTTCAAAATCTTAAAACCCTAATCTACTTTCTAACTTTCCAAAACCTTAAATCGTTTCAAAATTTACCAAAACCCTAATTTGCTTTCCAATTTTTTCAAAACTCTAAATTGAATCTGTTTCTTTCCAAAAACCCTAAAAAATATCTTTTCTATTTCTATAAACCTTAAATCATTTTGTTTATTTTCATAAAGCATCATAAAACTATAAATTGTTTTTCCAAATTCTAAAATCAAATTCATTCTCCAAAACACTAAAAATCCTAATTCAACTTCAAAACCAAGACAGTAACCTCAAACCAATTATTCTAAACCCTAGTTTTCTTAAACCCTAATTCCCTTAAAACCTTAAACCCTAATTTTTCTAAACCCTAATCCTTTAAACTCTAATACCTTATAAACCTAAATATTAAAATTCAATCACAGTAAGCCTAAAATTCAACATAGTCAATAGCTAATAATCATATAATCTAATGTTTTAAAGTATTCAAACCCTAGTTTCATGATTTCACTTCTCAAACACTAATTTGGTTAATCAAAGAATTTTATCAACCTCTTAAATTATAAAACTTTAATCCATTTCAATTCCTTTAAAACTCACAATAGCTTAAACCCATAAATTCCAAAACCCTAAACACATTAAATAAAGAATCTTAAATAGAAACAGTAGCCCTAATTTGAATCTTTATTTGCTTTATTCAATTTTATATTTGATTATTCTTTGATTTATTTTATATGCTTTAATTTATTTAAGTTCAATGCCTGTTTTATTTAGTTTATCATGGATGGATGTTTATTTTATATTTTGATTGATATCTTCGATGAATAATTTATTTATGATGAATGATTATTTACTTTTATCGATTTATTTAGATTTCTAAATATTGTAAGAGGTATGTTTCCACTTGGTGGGTACCTCATTAGTTAAATATCATATAATTTAAATTGCTTTTTCTATTTTAGAACCAATGTAAAGGACATGTTTCTACCTTTCGGTGGGTGTCCTATTTAGGCATGGATTATGTAAGGGCATGTTTCCATCTTCGGATGGGTGTCTATTTATTTGTTTTGTTTGGACATTGCTTTGATTTTAATATAACGATGCTTTATTTCAATTGTTGCATGTAATATGGATAATATTGTTATATTTAAGAATTTTATAATATTGAGACCTGTAAAGGAAGCCGGTTCCAATGAATCGGGCGTTATGGGGGTGATGGGCCATCTCACCTTCCCCACACGTACCCAATTTTCCGAATCCATTAGAGGGTTGGGGATTCCTTAGGAATCGAGTCATCCACCCCTTTCTTTTTCCCGGCCCGTCCGGGTGGTGACTCCATTTTCTCTGGACTTAGGTCCATATTTTCTAAGGCCCCGAGCCTAAACAGTGCCAAAGTCGCAAGAACCATTCCACCGGGAGTGGGGGCAAAAATCCCCGCTCATAGTGGCGACTCCACTGTGGATAAGAGAAGTTGATTCTGTTGGTCTTTATATTATTCTATTCTTTCTTATAATGATATTATCCATTGCATCATATTAGATTGCATCGTGTACGTGAGTTAGGATGCGCGTGTTACCCGTGTTATGTTATGTAAGGGATACCATACTTTCACTCAAGGTATGGAGATCGATCATGGCATAACCACTCATAGCCTCATACAATTTAGTATATACTTGCTATGGGAACCTAAGCCTTTTTACCCAAAGACTAAAGCTCATGTAATTGGTCTAGTTACTTTTCTTAGGTTTTACCCCAAATGCATGCTGTTTGACTATGGTTAATTTATCTTAGCTTAAATCATGGCTTATTTGGTTTGTTCTTTTTCTAATATGACCTAGTATATTGTAAGCTCAAAATAAATTTTTCTTTAAAATCCCAAAGACCAAAGCTATTTTCAAAATTTTTTAAGATGGTCTTTGGACATAAGACTTTTCTAAAGATAAATCAAAAATTCTTTTGCTCATGGCCCAAATACTAAGCCCAAAATCTTTTTACAATGGGCTTAGAAACAAAATTATTTTCACCCAACCTTTTCTTACAAAGAGCTTGCAAAAATATTTAGGTCAATTACAAAATACCAAAAATCAATTGTGAGCCTAGTTTATACTAAGAATAATTAATCATGGGCTTGTTTTTGGCATGAATCATTAGTTACTTTTTCAAGTGAGAAATCTACTTATAATAAACCTCTTAATTTAGTTTTAATCCAATATAGCATAAAAGCTATATTAGTTGGTTAAATGGATTAAAACCTAATTAATGGAAATTATCATAAGTTGATTTCCATTTTTAATATAACTATTGATTGAAATGTTCGAGGGAAATATTCGAAAATAAGGTTTTCCATGTTGGTATTTTGTTAACCTTCTACCTAGGAAAAGAGGCTCGCCATTCGTGTGTGGATGTTATAAGGTTGGAAGGAGAGTCCTAATTATCTTTCTTTATTGATTGTTTGTACATACATGCATACATGCATACATTTGCATCTCATTTCATTGGTCCTCTCTGGCTTATAGCCCTGGATTATGACAGTTCAAAAGCTTACGATAATCCGACCTACGCCGGAGGTGAAGTATCTAGCAATGACTCAATCACTTGCTCACCAAAAATAATGGATCCCAAACAAATTCAAAGAATGGTGGACGATGCCCTTAATGCCAAGATGGAAGAAATAAAAGAGGCCATGGCCGAGACCATAAAGAATCAACTAGCTGCAATTTTAGAAAACAATGTCGAAGCATCTGCTAGTACCAAGAAAGACAAAGGGAAGACTAAAGTTAGTGAAGTAGCTTTTGATGATGATAAGGTGATCATTGATGATGATGATTGGGCTCAATACTACCAAGATCCTCAAGATAAAAAGGAGCCGAAAGTTGTTGAGAAGGCAACTTTTGAAAAGACTGAAAATTCTGATGTTGAAAAGATGATCACGGATTTAGAAAAGAAATTTAAGAAGAAGCTGAAAACCGAAGAGATGTCTAAAGTTGACAAATTATTTGACCTAGATGAAGAAGTTCCGTACAAGTTCAAGATGCCATCTTTTGCGAAGTTTGATGGAACTGAAAATCCTCATTTCCATGTGAAGCAGTATATCATTGCTATGCAGTCTGCCCGAGCTACTAAGGCTCAAACTCTAAGGTACTTTATGCTCTCATTGGACCCTGTTGGCCAAAATTGGTTCAATACCTTAGATGATGGAACACAAAAGAGTTAGAATTTGCTATACAAGGCCTTCATCCAGCAATATGGGTATAATGTCGAGTTGGAGGTTACCTTCATGGAAGTTGAGTCCATTAAACAAAGGCCAAATGCGAATTTTGTGGACTATGTGAAAAGGTGGAGAAATAAGGCTACTTTGCTCAAGAAAAGGCCCGATGAATATGATCAAATAAGGATGATCGTGAGAGGTGTTTTGCCCAATCTCCATGAAAGGATGTCTCATACTGGTCTGCAAATTGAAGAGTGGGAAAGAAAGAAGAACCGTTTTTCAATAAAAAGGAATGAGAAAGGGAATTATCGGCCTAGCAATCAAAGCACACAAAAAGAAGTTGATATTAATGCGACTGGTCAAGAAAATAAAAGACAATTCTCAGAATTGGGGAAACCTCTATCTTGGGTTTTTAGCAAGCTGCAAAAGAAAGAGTTGTTACAACCGTTAGCTCCTCGACCTTTACATAATCCACTGCCACCAAACTTCAATGCCGAGGCCTTCTGTCAATTTCATCAAATGCAAGGGCATGAAATAGATAATGTGCTCGTCTAAGGCATGAGATCCAAGATTTGATTGATAGTGGCAAGCTACCCGAGCCGGATAAGCCCAATACCAAGAACAACCCTTTGCCTAAATTTGGAAGAGTGCCACCACCAGCAACCTTCATGGTGGGAAAAGGATTGGAAGAAGACTTTGTTTTATCATCCTTTCAAGATGGAAATATTGAAGATGTGAAGGGAAAAGAAGCTTAAACTCAATGAACTTTCCTTAGCTTGAATGTTGCTTTTCAATTTCACTTTCTTTAATATTTAATTTGAACAATTATGTTTTTCAAATTTAAATTTGTTTGAAATAAATTTTTGTTGGTCTTTGTTCATTTTGGTGCTCAACCGATGAGGAATCTAGCTTGATAATTCATGAATTAATATATTTGTGCATCATGACTCGAATGACTTTACTAGATAAGGGAATTGCTCTATAGCATTGAGTTGTGTATGCTTACTTAGAGAGGGCTCCTGCATAATTACCTTTCTCTAGGTCCTAGTCAGTCTTAGAAAATACTTTGACAAACTTTCGAGGCAAAATTGAACTCTGTTTATTTAAGGGAGAGATGATCTAGGTATTGTTTGGTTAGCCAATAACTAGTATCCACCCTATTAAATATCAATCCCTAGTTGTCCCTTTGAGCCTTCATAAGGTTTTAGCTTTTTTTTTCATTGGCTTATAAACCCCAACAACCTACCCTGAGCTGTTGTGATACTTTTGACAAGTCTTATGATCACTAAGATGAAGAGGTAAGAAGATCAAAGAAAGCAATGATTAGTCAAGATAATGAGGATAGTTGAAGTTCTCAAGACCATAAAGATAGTTGAAGTTCTCAAGACCATAAGGGTAGTTGATGTTTTTAAGACCATAAGAGTAGTTGAAGTTTTTCTAATATCTCCAATATATTAAGACAACATCAAAGTAGCAAATAATTTATCCATGTTAAAGAAGATTTATGTCACTCCACTCATCCATTATTGGCGACCTAAGTTGGTACAAACAAGACAACTCTGTTTGAGTTAGAACAAAAAAAAGGAGAAAAAAGAAGGAAAAAAAAAGAAGAAAACAAAAGAAGAAAACAAAAAGGAAAAAAAAAAGAAAAAAAAAACCCAAAAAGGCGGTTCAGAAAGCCAACTGAGTTCTCTTTTACCTAAAGCAGCAAAAGGTTTCCATTTGGTTTATAAAGACATTTTGACTTGAATTGGTCCAACCCAACCAAAGATTCAATCAAAATTGGAGAAAAAGGAGGAAGACCATCCAGTTCTTGAAAGTTCTGTATTTAACAGTCCTACAAGGAAGAAGGACGAAATGATAAAATGCTCAAAGAAAGGGAAGAGTAAGAAAAATAAAAAGAAAGAAAAGGGAGAAGAAGAAAAGAAATGAATTTGGGTACCAAACTTTATGCAAGGGCAAAGACTGTTCCAATCAAGATCCAGATTAATGCCAAGAAGAAATTTGGAGTCTAGAAAGATTGCTCCCAACTGTCTAAAGTTCCAACAAGAAATTTGTAGTGTGAGGGTTTGTCCATTGTGTCACATTAGCTCCTATCTCAAAATGGCCTTCATTTAACCCATGTCCCATTTCAAGCCTATCAAAGACCTGTTGATCTCTCTTAGTAGGTAGAGTCTATTAGTGGAGATAGTTTGGATAAGCATGCATATGAGATAGACAATATTTAAAATCAAATGAGACCTTTGGCCTAGTAATGTGTATGTGCCTATCTGAAGTGCAACAATTCTTGCTTAAATAAAAATAATTCCCGAGTTTAGTACGGTAACTAGAGTTGTCATGTTATAGATATGCTAATTTGAAAAATCAAGTCCTGAGGTACATTGACATTGATTTGGCAAAGCCAACATTTGATTTCAAAAAATAATAATAATAATAAATAAATAAAAATAAAAATAAAAATATTTTTGTCATACAAAGCCTTCAAGCTAAGGGGAGTATGTGGAACTGTCGAATCTCTAAAGGACACATTGGGCAAAGGAAATGATTATTGGCAAAATTATGAAGAAACTACAAACCGACATGCTGAAATATAGTTTGAAATGGATGCATCCCTAACTCTGCTGCTTAGGGTCTCCACCACTCATGTTTTCAACATCTTGAAGATGAAAGCCACGAATGCAAAGCTTTTGATCATTCCAATGCAAGACTTGAACAAGCATAAAAAAGGAACCAATGAGAACGCTTCTGCTGATCACCTTAGTTTGTGAGTCGATGGAACGACTATAAGTATTATTCATGCATATCATGCATACATGAGCATATCACATCGCACTTTCTTATCTTGTATTGTCTATTCTTTATTAAGGTGAACAACAAACACTCTGTGAAGTAAACAATCAAAAGAAGATATCAAATCAGAGGGGGAATGGAAAGCCTATTTGCTTATGGAAGCTCCAGTCATTTTGCAAAGAGAAGAAATACGTGCTTGTGTGAAGAACTGCATGGAAAAAACATCAATCAAAGCTTGCATGAAAAAAATCTTTGGTTTGAGCCTACACAGGGGGCTAAGTTTCTCCTTTTCAATTTTTTTTTTGAGTTTATATACCAAATATTTTTAAACTCACTTGTATTTTGCCATGCTGGGGGCAAGGAGAAGATATGAGGGCCAACAAAAAATAGCTAAATTTTTGCGAAAGGAAGAACAAAAGAATGGAACAACAAGTTAAGCCAAAATCCACAACTGATAAAAGGTCAATCAAATCAAATTCAATCTCGAGTAAAAGTATCCCAATCCATTTAGGATTGAGTATCCCAATCCAAATCCAGTTTAGGATCGAGTATCCCAACACAATTTAGGATCGAGTATCCCAATCTAATTTAGGATCTAGTATCCAAATCCAGTTAGAATCAAGTATCCAAATCCAGTTAGGATTGAGTATCCCAATCCAATTTAGGATCTAGTATCCAAATCCAGTTAGGATCAAGTATCCAAATCCAGTTAAGATCGAGTATCCCAATCCAGTTTAGGATCGAGTATCCGAATCCAGTTAGGATCGAGTGTCCAAATCCAGTTTAGGATTGAGTATCCAAACCCAATTTAGGATTGAGTATCCAAATCCATTTAGGATTGAGTATCCAAATCCAGTATCCAAATCCAGTTAGGATTGAGTATCCCAATCCAGTTTAGGATTGAGTATCCGAATCCAGTTAGGATCGAGTATCCAAATCCAGTTTAGGATCGAGTATCTGAATCCAGTTAGGATCGAGTATCCAAGTCTAGTTTAGGATCGACTATCCAAATCTCTCGGGTCCAAAACCCAAAACCTCAACCATCTCAAAAATTAAGTCTTATTGCTTTTCACTCTCTTTCACTAAAGTCTCAGATCATTCAAGCAGGGGGCAAACTGTAGACCCTTAATTTTTGACCCAGTCCGGTCCAATATATTTTAATTTTTGTATTATCTTAATTAAATAATATTTGTTTTAGTATTTAGTTTTTATAATTAATTAAAAATAAACAAATAATAATAATAAACAAATAAATAAAAATAAAATAAAAATAAAAATCGGTGACAAAAAAATTCTGCGGGCCTCGCAGGAAAATCCTGAGAGCGAAATGGCCCGCAAGCAATTTCGCTAGCCCCAGCTGCGGCAACTTTTTCGCCAGCGTAATTTTTTTGCAGCAGTTTTTTTTTCGCCAGCGAAATGTTTCAGTAGCAGTTTTTTTTGCCAACGAAATTTTTTCGACACAAATTTTTTCGAAACCAAATTCAATTCAGTTTGGTTTCCTTTTCTTAATTAATGTTAGATTCTATGAACAACTAAGATTAATCATAAAAATCTTCTATAAATAAGGACTAAAACAACACAGAAAAGGAGGGGAATTTGAAAAAGAAAATTGGAGAGGGGAACTTGGAATCAATCGCATTAGGAGAAATCTTTGGCAGTGAAATCGATCGGACTTTTGAGAGAGCAAATAAGCAATTCAATCCATCAAAGGCAGCAAAGCTTGTCTTTATTCTTGTTCATCCAAGAAGTAATTTTGGTGGAACCAACAAACGGAGGTATGAATGTCTAATTTTTTCGGAGTAGCTTGAATCATCCAATTGTCTCTTTTGATTCAAAAAACCCTAGAATCTTAATTTACCTTTTCTAAAGCTTAAAAACCTTAATTCATTTCTTTATTTTCCAAAAATCTTAAAATTGTTGTTTTTGTTTCTTCAAAATCTTAAAACCCTAATATACTTTCTAAATTTTCAAAACCTTAAATTGGTTAAAAATTTACCAAAACCCTAATTTGCTTTCCAATTTTTTCAAAACCCTAAATTGAATCTGTTTCTTTCCAAAAACCCTAAAAAATATCTTTTCTTTTTCTATAAACCTTAAATCATTTTGTTTATTTTCATAAAGCCTCATAAAACTATAAATTGTTTTTCCAAATTCTAAAATCAAATTCATTCTCCGAAACACTAAAAACCCTAATTCAACTTCAAAACCAAGACAGTAACCTCAAACCAATTATTCTAAACCCTAGTTTTCTTAAACCCTAATTCCCTTAAAATCTTAAACCCTAATTTTTCTAAACCCTAATCCTTTAAACTCTAAAACCTTATCTAAATGTTAAAATTCAATCATAGTAAGCCTAAAATTCAACACAGTCAATAGCTAATAATCATATAATCTAATGTTTTAAAGTATTCAAACCCTCATTTCATGATTTCACTTCTCAAACACTAATTTGGTTAATCAAAGAATTTTATCAACCTCTTAAATTATAAAACTTTAATCCATTTCAATTCCTTTAAAACTCACAGTAGCTTAAACCCATAAATTTCAAAACCCTAAACACATTAAATAAAGAATCTTAAATAGAAACAGTAGCCCTAATTTGAATCTTTATTTGCTTTATTCAATTTTATATTTGATTATGCTTTAATTTATTTTATATGCTTTAATTTATTTAAGTTCAATGCATGGTTTATTTAGTTTATCATGGATGGATGTTTATTTTATATTTTGATTGATATCTTTGATGAATGATTTATTTATGCTGAATGGTTATTTACTTTTATCGATTTATTTAGATTTTCAAATGCTGTAAGAGGTATGTTTCCACTTGGTGGGTATCTCATTAGTTAAATATCATGTAATTTAAATTGCTTTTTCTATTTTAGAACCAATATAAAGGACATGTTTCTACCTTTCGGTGGGTGTTCTATTTAGGCATGGATTATGTAAGGGCATTTTTTCATCTTCGGATGGGTGTCCATTTAGTTGCTTTGTTTGGACATTGCTTTGATTTTAATATAACGATGCTTTATTTCAATTGTTGCATGTAATATGGATAATATTTTTATATTTATGAATTTTATAATATTGAGACCTGTAAAGGAGGCCGGTTCCAATGAATTGGGCGTTGTGGGGGTGCTGGGCCATTTCTCACCTTCCCCACACGTACCCAACTTTCCGAACCCATTAGGGGGTTGGGGATTCCTTAGGAATTGAGTCATCCACCCCTTTCTTTTTCGCAGCCCGTCCGAGTGGTGACTCTATTTTCTCTGGACTTAGGTCCGTGTTCTCTAAGGCCCCGAGCCTAAACAGTGCCAAAGTCGTAAGAACCATTCCACCGGGAGTGGGGGCAAAAATCCCCGCTCACAGTAGCCTTTGGTACAAAGATAGATTATGTGTTCCTAATGATGCAAGACTGAGAAAGATTATTTTAGAGGAAGCACATCAGTCGGCTTTTGCTATGCACCCTGGGAGTACTAAGATGTACCATGATTTGAAACAACATTATTGGTTGTCAGGTATAAAGAGGGATATAGCGGAGTTTGTATCCAAATGTCTCACTTGTCAGAGAGTGAAGGCCGAGCACCAAGTTCCTTCGGGGTTGCTCTAGCCTTTATCAATGCCTGAATGGAAATGGGAGTGAATAGCGATGGATTTTGTGACTGGTTTGCCTTTGACTCAGAAGAAGCATGATGCAATTTGGGTGATTGTTGATCAGTTGACGAAAATAGCTCATTTTCTTCCAGTTTAGATGGACTATTCTCTTGAGAAGTTGGCTGAGCTGTATATCAGTGAGATAGTGAGATTGCATGGAGTCCCAATTTCTTTGGTATCTGATCGAGATCCCCGGTTCACTTCAAGATTTTGGAAGAGTTTGCATTCTGCATTGGGTTCTCGATTACACTTTAGCACTACTTTTCATCTGCAGACAGATGGGCAGTCAGAGAGAGTGATATAGATTTTAGAGGACATATTAAGAAGTTGTGTCATTGATTTCTCTGGGAGTTGGGACAGATTCTTGCCATTGATGGAATTTATTTATAACAACAGTCATCAGTCTAGTATTAGAATGGCACCATTTGAGGCATTGTATGGTAGAAGATGCAGAACACCTCTATGTTGGAATGAAGTTGGAGAAGGTAGGTTGGTTGGTCCCGATTTGATTAAAGAAACGGAGGAGAAAGTGAAGATAATTTGGGCTCGGTTGAAAGCAGCTTCAGACAGACAGAAATCCTATTCAGATTTGAAGAGGAGAGATATAGAGTTTAGTGTTGGAGATAAAGTATTTTTAAAAGTGTCTCCTTGGAAGAGAATTTTGAGATTTTGCAGCAAAGGGAAGTTAAATCCCCGTTTCATTGGACCTTACGAGGTACTGGAGAGAGTTGGACCAGTGGCTTATCGACTAGCTTTGCCTCCTAAGTTGGATAGAATTCACAATGTCTTCTATGTTTCTATGCTTCGGAGGTACAGGTCCAACTCATCTCATATTTTGTCAGTAGAATCCACTGAGGTGAGTCCGGATATATTTTTTGAAGAAGAACCAGTGGTCATTTTAGCACATGGAGTGAAAGAGTTGAGAAATAAGAAAGTGCCAATTGTAAAGGTTCTTTGGAAGAATCATGCTAGAGAAGAGGCAACTTGGGAGAGTGAGCAAGCGATGCAAGATCAGTATCCTCAATTATTCCAGACTTGAGAACAGGTAATTTCGAGGACGAAATTATTTTGTAGAGGGGGAGAATTGTAATATCCCTAATGATACCCTAAAATTTTGGAATGCTTATTTGTGAGAATTGGATTAAATAATTTAAAGTGTATATATGACTAATGGAATAAGAGGAGATGTGTATATGTTGTATATATGGGGATATATATACAAAATATATACAAGTCAATGGGTTTTATAAGTTAAAAGAGATATTTTGATTAATTAAATGGATTTATTTATGTTAGTGGAAGATGATGTAAGTGGATTTAATATTATATTATTTAATCACTTGGTGGAGAGTGATTTGAGGAGAGAGTGGGTGTTTAAGTGGTTGACCTTCTTTCTTTCTTTCTTTCCTTTTCTTTCATCTTCATCTTCTTCTTTTCTTCTCTTTGGTCGGCCACCCTTATCAACCAAAGGAAAAGAGATTTTGTTGCTTCCAAGCTAAAGAGATTGAAGGATTTCAAGAGATCAAGTTGGAGTTTTAAGGATTTTCTTCACTTTTGGTAAGTTTCAAACTTGTTTCTTGGTTTTCTTTTGAGTTTATGTTCTTGGGTTTGTTGGATGGTTGTTGTAGATGTGTTTATGGTTATTTTGGTGTGTTTGAAGTGTTTTGTATTGGTAACTTTGATTTTTGGGTTTGGATTGAAGAGAAAAAGGGTTGAGTTTGGTGAAAGAGGCAAGTGTGTGGATTGTGTGATTTTTTAGTTGTGAATATGGTGGTGTTTGTGTTTGATGTTTGTAATTGAGTTATTTTAAGGTTTACTCAAGTATTATATGGGTTGTTGATGGTTTTGGTTGAGTTTGTGTGTTGTTGATATGGCTATTGGAGGATGATTGTGGGTTGTGGCTTTGTTGGTGTCGATTTCAGGGTTTCTGGCCTAACACGCCCAGGAGAACGGCCATGTCTTTGGGTGTGTCATTGGTTCTATTTTCTAGGTTGGTGACACGAGCAGTGACACACCCATGTCACTGAGCATGTCACAGCTTCTGTGTAGTAGTAGCATTGACACGGCCAGTGACACGCCCATGTCACTGAGCGTGTCATAGCTATAGTGTTGTTGGAAGATTGACACGTCCAGTGACATGCCCATGTCACTAAGCATGTCATAGCTTATGTGTTGGAGGAGGATTGACACGGCCAGTGACACGTCCATGTCACTGAGCGTGTCAAAGCTTCTGTATTGTGGGTTTAGGGCACGGTCAGAGACACGCCCATGTTGTTGAGCATGTCAAGTGTAGAGTTTGTCCTAGATAGTTCTCTTTCTTATTTTCTTATGTGTATCTCTAAGTGAGTGTGTATGATCACCTTTGGATTAGGTTTTGAAGAGATTTGAGCTACCTTTATTCAAGTGTTGAGAGTTACCTTGGAAGAGGAGTTGATAGAGTGGTGTTGTTGCTCTTAGACGTAAGTACAAACTTTGAATGATTGCATATATTTATATGACATTGTGACTTAACACATTTAGTTGAGAAATGTGTTAAGTTACTTGATATATTGTTGATGAATGAGTTATATGTTATGATATGCATAATGTGAATTATGATGATGTATCAATGCAATTGAGTAAAGTATTGTATATGAAAAGAAATGTGGAAAAATGTGATATGAGATGTGAAAACATAATGTAACCAATCGATATTGAGATGGAATAGAAGAATGAGAAAAATGAGAAAAGATGATATACTAGGGCAATGAGCCTAGTTTGATTATGAGAAATGAATTGTGAAAGAGATTGATAATGAGATAAACGAATTAATTGTGTGCCTAGTAGGTTATTCAATTTTCAGAGTTCTAAGTTTGGTGGCATGCCTATGAAATGAATTGGTGGGCAGGTGAAAAGACTGAGTCTTAAGCTGAGCCCAACTGATAAATGTGATGTTTTTGAGGTGAAAAGGCCGGGTTGTAAGCCTCAAAAACTGTAACAGTCTAGCTGGGTTGAGGACCAAGATACTGGGGCCCTGCGGTCTAGCCGGGTTGAGATCCAAGAGACTGGGTCTGTTACATTATCCATGGATATATATATATCGCCTACGGGGCTAGACACAAGGTGTCAATATGGACCAAAGCAGTAACTCTGAACTTTGTATAGCATATTAGTTTCGTTTTGGGCCCATGCTTATCTTTGCATTAATTTGAATTATGAAATATGATGCAAATGATTAATATGTTGAGATATAATGCTATGAGTTGATATATCCATATATATTATGCATGAGCATCGCATTGATCTATATTGAATAAAAGTTTGTACTACTAAGCTTTCTGCTTAGCGTGATTGTGGTTCATAGCGCAAGTGACAGGGTAGATCCGGTTGTGCCGGAGAGCTCGTCTAGACTGAGTCTAGTCTAGGCTTGAGTTTGTGATAGCATTGTTGAGTTGTGGACATCAAGATCAGAGACAAACTGCTAGCATGTATAAATTCTATAATTTTGTAAACATTGATTTTGATATATATACATATGTATTTTCCGCTGCTTATTTAACAAATATTTGGAACAGACTGTTTTTGGATAAACTTTTGGGGTAATGAAGATATATGTATATGTATTTTAAAAAAGAATGTTTTCTCTATTGATTTCTAAAACATGAGTTAAATGTTTTAAGTTTATTCTGACTAACTTATGATGCTTATATGTTAAAGATTAAAGTTTGGTTTGTTTAAAATGAACCGTGACACCCCTTTATCCAGTATACGTATATCACGTGTTGTGCAGGTGTATGCGGTGTGCGTATATTGGGGTATAGGGGTGTTATAATGAATATTTGTACAAATTTACATTTTGCAGGACTTTATTTTTTTGAAAAAATCTCACGTAGCCCAACCATACCAGCATCCGGTCCAACCATACCACTACCAAGCATATGGACTAACATCCAGTTTGATTGCACCATACCGAGCTGACGAACATTCCATGAATGAGGTGACAAGAGAACAAATGTTCTATAGCCACCGGAGTAGAGTTAGCATGCCCGGACTGAGCCTTAGCTGCCAGAATCGAGCACAAGCTAAGTGGACCAAGCTAAAGCCAAAATATCCAGTGGAATTCATGCTCAATGTCACTCCATATTGTGAACGAACGACATGTCTTGACTGGACCATCAATAAGTTTGACCATCCAAAGCTTGAGCTAAATCCTCAAAACATCCAGTAGAGCTCATGGTCCCTAGTACTTCAAAAATTTCATCATATCACGTTTGGCATGACTAGACCTGATGCAGTCCGACCGGACTGAGCTAGCGCCAAAAATCTAACAAAGCTCTTGTAGAGTTCATGGTCACTGGTACTTTTAAAATCTCAGCATACCATAAGCAGTCTGACTGGACTAAAGTCATTTTGACCTTACCAGTGAAACGAGATTCAAATATTATAGCTGTTACTTATCCACTCAATTGGTGGATGCCACATGTACTAACCATTGAAGAACTTTGGTTAGAAAAAATGAAGAGCATGACCAAACTAGTGCTCAGTCTGGTCGTGCTGAGCCCGAGCTGATCGGACTAACAATTGGTTCTAAATAATGATTAAAGTGGGAGACAAAAATCAAACATGTTAGCACCCATCTCAAATGACTAGTTGAAACTTGAAGGCTATAAATACCTCAAGAAACCTCATTTTCAATGAGATTGTGATTGTAATAGCCAAGTTTAACATCTTTCATTTTTTTTATATTAAAATTTCTATTTGTATTCATTAAGTATTATGTGTGAGCATTAAACACCATCATAAGTTTGAATGTGATTGAAACACTTTGGTTTTACAGTGAGCCTGGAAAAACTATTGTTTGTGTTGTGGGGAAGATACTCAAGCCTTGCAGAAGTTCGATGTGAGCATGTGAAAATATAAAGTTAGAGTTGAGCTTGTAAAAACTCAAGATTAGTAAAACCTTAACAAGTTGCTAAGGAAGTGGATGTAGGATTGAGGTATTCTGAACCACTATAAATTCTTTGTGTATGTTTTTCCCTATTCTACTCTTCTCTTGCTTTGTTTGCTTTTATTTTTTTTTTTTAAAATTTACCATCACTTCTTCAAAAAAACCAATTCACCCCCCCCCCCTCTTAGTTGCCATCTTGGGACAACAATTGGTATAAGAGCTTTAAAATTTCAAGAAATGATCCACCATGGTAGCCATTCCTCCATCCAATACCCCAACCTCTTCAACTCATGGAAATCTCAATTCCTATCTTGAACCTTACTTTGATGGAATGGATTACTCTTATTAGAAACATAAGATGTATTTGCTCCTTCATAGTGAGGGAATAAAACTTTGAAAATATGTGAAAAATGAGTGGAAACCTCCTACTCATGAGGTTGATGGTGTTCAAGTACCTTTCCTTAAAGAAAAGTGGACCGATGTTCAAGATAGGGCTTCCCATAAGAATAATAGGGCAACCTCCATCTTGGTGAACTCCTTATCTAGAGAAGAAGGTGGAAGAGTATAACATCTTATTTGTGCATATAACATTTAGAAAACTCTTAAAAATTATCATAAGGGTACCATCCAAGTGAGGTTCACCGAGACTCAAATTCTTATGCATGAGTATGAACTTTTCAAAATGAAGCCCAAAAAAAATGTCACCAAAATGATGAATTGATTACTTGCAATTGTCAATGACTTGAAGAAATATGGAAAATTCTTTGATCAAGGTGATGTCAATAGCAAAATATTGAGAGCACATAGAGCCAAGAAGAGCTTTAAATCAAAGGTTTCTTCAATTGAAGAAGCTTATGATCTTAGTACATTAAGAATCGATGAGCTAGTTGGAAAACTCCTCACCTTTAAATTCCATATCAAAAAAGAAGATGACAAAGGTGAAAAGTATAAGATGAAAGCAATTACTCTTAAAGTCACCAAAGAAGCTGAGAGCTCAAGTGAAGAAGATAGTGATTATGATGAAGAAATGGCCATGCTATCTTAAAGAGTAAGTGAATGGAAAAGAAATGAAGATGGCAAGAAAATAAAGGTAATTCATCCAAAACCTATGAATGTAGTAAGAGGTTCACATCAAAACGGAGAAGAAGAATGAAATAATTAGGGAGAAGAAGAATGAAATAAAATGCTATGAATGTAGCAAGAGGTTCACATCAAAACGGATTGCTTCAAGATGAAGAACAATAAGAAATGGGACAAAGAAAAGAAGAAGTCTCTCAAAGCCACATGGGATGATGACTCCTTAAGTGAAGAAGAGGAGGAGGAAGAACAAGGCATTGCAAATCTTTGTCTCATGGCTATTGGAGATGATGATGATCACACCAATGAGGTAGGTACTCTATCCTTAAACTTCAATGCATATAGTGATAATGTTGATAAGGCCTTGGATGATAGTGATTTAGTTGAGCATATGAATCTAAGAGTCCACAAATATTTTTCTAAAATAAAATTCTATAAAGAAAAGTTCTCTAACTAGAAAAGGACTCGATCTCTTTAAAGAATTCCACTTTAGAATTAAAAATTTCAAATGAACAATTAATAAAATTATTAGATGTAATGTCCAAAATTCATCTAGCTTAGAGATAATTTCTAAAGAAAATGACATTTTAAAAGAAGAAATAAATGAACTAAAGAATTCTATTTCAAAATTTCATAAAGGTAAGGAAGTATTGGATATATTAATTAGTGTCCAAAGGTCACCTTTTGCAAAGTATGGCTTAGGGCTTAATGGATCTTCTACTACTAAATCCAATGCACCAACATTTATTAAAGCATCTACAACTCAAACCTCTAGTGTGAAAGTTATAAAGAATACAACTGCACATACTAAGCCTAAGAGTCCTAAAAAGACTACTCAAGGCTCACTAGGCTCTAGAACTAAGATCCTAAGAGCAAATTATGCATATATGTACACAAAGCTAGAACACAAGTATGCACATAGACAATCCTATCCCATACACACTTGTAATTGCCAATTTAATTCTTCAACGTTTAATAGAAATGGGATGCAAAAACATAGAACCTTGTACCAATGTCAATATTACATGAAATTTAATCATAAAAGTACTTATTGCTACATTAGAAAGGCTCACCTCAAATTAGAGGATCCTTATACAACTAACCCTTAAGGACTCAAGTTTATTTAGGTACCTAAAAGAAGATAAACCTTATTATCTTATAGGTATGTTTAAAGTCTACTATCAATGAAAGTGTTTGGCTTGTAGACAGTGGATGCTCCAGGTGCATGACAGAAAATGCAAGACATTTACTCTTACTTACAAACAAGGAGGTAATGTGACCTTTAGAAATAATGCTAAAGAAAAAATTATAGGCATTATTTCTGTTAGTATACTTGGTATGAACATGATTAATGATGTATGGTTGGTTGATGGATTGTAACATAACTTGCTTAGTGTTAGTCAATTGTTTGACAAAGGATATAATGTCAATTTTAATTTTAAAAGATGCAAAATTATCTTTTCTAGTGGTGAACTTACATTTAATGGAAGTAGAATTGGTAACACTTATAAAATTGACCTACACTCTAATAATGCTTTTGAGTGCTTAGTCACTAATAATAATGATGTTTGGCTTTAGTATAGAAGATTAGAACATGCTAATATGGATCAATTACATTGCTTAAGCAATGAAGAACTTGTAGATGGATAGATGTTGGAAATTAAAGAATTAAAAATGTTTAAATAATTAATGAATAAAAATAATATTATGATATATAAGGATAAAATGAAAAAGAAAAAGGTAAAAAATTAAAAAGAAACACTTTCTTCTTCCTCTTCCTTCTTTAGGCCAAAACTCCATGGGTGGGCTAGGTAGGGATTTGATTCTTCCAACTCTAAATTTTGAAGGATTTTTAAAGATTGAAGTAAGATTTAGTGGTTTCTTCATTCAAAGGTAAGCGTTCCTTATTTGGAAGCTTTATGGTTAAATATGAATATGTATGAATTAGGTTTTTGAAAGATTATATTATAATTATTGAAATTGATATGTAAGATGTTATTTTGATGAGTAAGTAAAGATTTTATGGTTAAATATTAGATTTGAGTAGGTTTAATTGGAGTTTGGAAGGGGTAGTATGAAAGTTAGAGTTTTGGTAAGGGTTTTGGTAAAAAGTGATGGTGCATTTGGTTTTATAATTTGAATTGTTAATGATATAAATGAGCACAAATTACCATTTGGAATTGGTTAGAATGAAAAATCAAAATCAAAGAGGCTTAGGGCAAAATTTTAAAATTTTAGTGGAAAAGTGGTACATTATATTTTTAATGCTTGGAATGTGCTAAAATATGATGTTTATGATATATTTAAACTTTAAAATCAAATTGGGATTTATTAGAGTGAAGTTTTAAATTTGGAGTGTGTTAGGGCACATTTTAGTATTTTTGAAGAATTCGCCTAAATTCATGTTTTATACTTTAAATACCTAGAAATATGATACTAATTGATTATTTATATTCACATTTTCAATAAGTGTTGAGTACGTTGTAATTTCATTAACCTAATAGTGAAGGGCATTAGAAGATTTTGGAATTGGAGTGGAGTTTTAACTCCATTTGTTGCTTAATAGAGGTTAGTACATACTTTGGTTTATAATATGTTTGATTGCATTGATTTTTAGCGTAACATATTGGTTATGTTTGATGTATTATATTACTTAATATTTATGATTGTGTGTGTGTGGCATTGTTTGGAGTAACAATGCTTGTTTTGTGATGATTATTGCATGATAAGCTATTTAAGAATGGCTAATGGGATGTGTGTACAAAATATGAAAAGTGCAAATTGTGAACTAACATGTGGGAATGAGAAACATTTGCATTGTATATGATGATAATGTTAAATATGCATTGAAAATATGGAAAAAATGGGAAAAGTGAAAATTGTGAAAATATAATTGCATGTCACCTTCTATATGGTCTAGTTCCAGATTGCTGTTATTAGAATTTATTACACCCCTTGGGTAAGACACGCTGGTGTCACATATATTGTTATACCCTGGGATGAGATACATTGATATCATAGACATTATTACACCTTCAGGTTATATACACTAGTGTCATAGATTTTATACGCCTTCGGGTGAGACAAGCTGGTGACATAAATGATTGAGTTATCCTAAGATAATATTTTTGGAACTAGACTAATACATAAAGATTTTGGCCCTAATGTATGTGGATGATCGATGTGTTGTTAAAATGTGTAAAAATAAGTAAATTGTCTAGTATTTTTATCATAATTCATTTTATGATATTGTATGTGTTATAACATTTATTTATTTTACAAAAGTATATATCACTAAGCATTATACTTAGCGCAATTGAATTGCATCGTGCAGGTGATAGAACTGATTCGGAGAGTGCTGCTAGACCAGACCAAGTCTAGATTATAGTTGTTTACCTTTGGAGTTTGTCTAGCTGCCACGGACTAAAGCCATCTACATCTCATGTATATGTTTTAAACTTTGTGAAATTTACTTAAAGATGAATATTATGTTTACTACATGTATATGATGTAAATTCGAAAAGGATTTTTAGTTTTAATATTGAAAATTTGAGAGATGGGTTATATGTACGATTATATATAAATACTTGTATATTTTGTGATTATGTTGGAGATTTTGGAGAAATGAATGTGTTGAATGAATATTTGGGAGTGTATTTTAAATGCAGGTTGAGTGTATTGAAATTTGAAAATGTCCGAAATACAGATAAAACTCTGGCGAATTTTTTTCAGAGATTTTTTTTAAAATGTGTCTTTTTATATTTACATAACTAAGGAATAATTTTCTTTATTTATTAATGTAACACCCTTATACCATAGATATGTATAGTACATATACCTTGTATGTGTAAAATATATATCTACGATACAAAGGTAATACGATACTTATATCAAAATATCAAATTTTATATTACAATCGTATACTAAATTTTAAACAGCAAAAAATAAATAACTTTTCAAATCAATATTAATAGTGATTATAAAATATATCTGAAAATCTCTGAAAATACTTTTGCCAGAGTTTTATCTGTAATTTTATTAAATCTCAAATTATCAAATGTCACAACCTGCACATAAAAATATAATACTCCCAAAATATAATTTACACAAAAACCACCAATAACCTAAAAATTCTCCAGATTTTCACTTACCTCATTACTTATCATAATTAAATTCTTACAAATATATGTTTATAAAATCATTTTAAATCTTTTAAAAAATCCAAGTACTATGATTCAATTTTCGTAATCCAAAATGCATACAAAACACAAATATACATAAATGCAGTTGGCCCAATTGATCTCGTGGCACCCTCGAACTCCAAAGATCACCAACAGTCAGGATCTCTCGGATCAGCAACACTCTTACTTGCGCGATTCAAACAACTGTGCTAAGCTATACAACTTAGTGGTATATAATATATATATCACATTCAATTATACTTTCTCATAACATTATTCATGTAACATTTTTATTTTCTATTTGAAACTCACATACATAAAATATTTCCACACACATACACTTTGGGCCCAACCCATCTATACAATTATCAAGTCCAGTTATCACAGTTATCAATCTCACAGCCCAACTCTGCTCGGGTCCATTCTCAATCTCATCATATGACCTAGCTCTGCTCAGGTCAAGACCTAGTCTTGCTCAGGTCTATCAGTGCATTCAAATTTATTCTCAATATTACTTGACAAGTAATTATATAGGGTTACAAATATACAATAATACTTCAGTAACACTTTTTTATATCTTTAAGTGATCAATTCAATACTTGATCACTTTCACATTACATCACATGGTCATAATTTTCAGGTGATCAACCTTATCATGATCACATTCACCTCATATATTCATATTATTTCACATTTTAAATATTTTTTATATTTTTAAATCATCTACATACACATCCATAAGTCAATTCATAATGTGACTTACTTTCCACATTTTCTTACAAAACGCAATTGTGTCCATATTGGATAACTCACCACACATATCATATACATTTATACACACAATTATACAATTATACTCAATTCCTCATTTACACACAATCTATATAAATTTAACACTTATCACATTTCATAGAATATTATTATTTCTCATTCTTATGACATTATTTAGGTCATTTCCCAATTTTTCCATCTTGTATATTAAATAAATCATCCTCATTCATTTTTTTTATTCTCTTTATCACACTTTACATAAGTCTTAGTCACATTTTCAATGTTACTTCTCTCTCACATTGTCTATACATTTACCATACTCCACATATTCATTTTTATCATTACCAATCAAATTACCTAATGAAGCTCATTTTCACTTTCTTAATCATTTCTCTTTATTTCATATCCCGTTTCTATACTATCAACTACATTACACATTACATGATACTTTCATAAACAAAATTACTGATTCAAAATTACTCACATGCTTACTAAACATTAAACCATCAATATCTAAGCATCAAAATTTCCTTACAACTCTAAATTTCTAACCTACTACTTTACTTAATCTTCATTCTATTAATCTCATTTACAACTTCTAACTTTATAAACATTATCTATATATTAATATAACATCAAAACACATCACTTTCACAATTATGGAAACCCATTTCAAAAGTTTAAATTTCACATAATGCAACCAACAACATGAACCTCACCAAATCTACATCCATATCACATTTCCAATCTTAAAATCATAACATTTACATTTAAACAATACTAATTCATTTCATTACACTAATTAACATCATCCATTTAGAAATTCTAATTTTACATACTCAGACCCTAAATCAAAATTTCATCCAAACTTGCTTATATTTAATTTTTAACTATGGAATCATTACATACACATATAAATAACACTAATTTCATTCATCCTAACAATATTACCCATCCATACCCAAAATCCTAAATCATACATCATTTTTTCCATAACCCTAAATTTTCACAACTTGTCCATATCAACCAACCAACCAATAATTCACCATATTCTCCACATTTTAATATCATTTCCACCCATTTTAACGATTAAACATCATTTTCTCTCACTAACAATCCAAACATAATCTTAAAAAGAAAGAAACCGAGCTTTAGAGAATAGGCACTTATTTGAATCTTGATTTTTCTTTTAAAAATCCACTTGAAACCATTGATCTTTGGCTAGTTTTTGGTATTTGGAAGAGCTCTCCCTCTCCCTTTCTCTCTCTTTAAATTCAGCTAGCATAAGGAAGAAGAAGAGGATTGTATTTTTCTTTTTGTTTCTTATTAATTGATGTCCATATATATATATATTTAATTACTTTAAATCTCTACCAAGCACTCTTCTTTGACTTTTCTCTTTTTCTTTTTCTTTTCTTTTCTTTTCTTTTATTTAATTTTTTCATCTTCTCCATCCATATATATATATATATATATATGCAATTTATATGTTGTATATACTTTAAGTACATGCATATGTCATATATATATATTACTTATATTTCACATATATCATTATATACATATATACATAATGTATAAACTATAAATGTATAATGTACATTTAATGCATTTAAATACTCATATGCACATATAATGTGTATCTCATATACACATTAAACATACCTTATATGTATTACATATATATATCAAGTATATAATATATATATCCAACATATACAATTAATAAGTAATATGTATATACTATGTATACACTAGGTATACATTAGGTATATACAACACCTATACTTGAAATACTCAAATGCATATTTAAAGAGGATGAAACCTACCATTATGCTTTGGGGCTCAAGGTATTAGAGCTTAACAAAGAAAAAGGCCAAGAATTATTCATGAAAGTCAAGTGTCATTCCAAGTGGAAATACCTAGACCTTAAACCACTAGAGCCCAAGGTTCAATCCTTGACATCCTCTATCAAATTCAAGGACAAATATCCTTACAAACCTCTCACATTGATAATCTCACTAAGAGAGTCTCTCATCTTCTTATGAAATTTAGTGATATGCAAGAATTCATGGTCATTCTCAAATGTCCACCGTCAAATGAAGAAGATGAAAGAGAGCCAACCAGAACCTTTAATGAAGAATTGGAAGAGGAAAGGGAGATAAAGATAAGGAAGATGAAGATTGAAATGGACATGGAAATGATGATGATGATTTTGACTATCCTCCTTATTCCCCACTACCTTAACTTTCCTTTAGTTTTTATCTTTTGGATGATCTCTATGTTTGTTGTTGGCCCTTAATGAAAATGATCATATATAAAAGTTTACTTTTCAATTGCTTAATCTAAATAAAAGTTTAGTTTTAAATGTTTGCATTTAAATATTACTTTCCATTCATTTTATCTTTGTTAAAGGGGGAGAATTTGCATTTGAATTCATTAAATTACATTATTATTAAGAGGGAGCAATTGTAAAATTGTGAACATCTCACAATATTCTTTTGTCAAAAGGAAGAGAATATGTTAAGGGGGAGAATACTCTTTAGACATGAAAACTTTTAAAGTTCATTTTAAATCAATTCAATTTAATTGCCAAAGTAAAAAATGGAGAGAGTTTTAGCCAAACTATTGGCCTTTATTTTGATCTTAGGTAATCAAATTGAACAGTACTAATATTTGTGCCAAGTTATATTTTGCAGGACTTTAATTTTTTGAAGAAATCTCACATAAACCAATCAGACCAACATCCAATTTGACCGCACCACTACCAAGCTGATGGACTAGTATTTAGTCCGACCGCACCATACCAAGCTGATGAGCGTTCCATGAACAAGGTGATAAGAGCATGAATGTTCCAAAGCTGAGCTGATTGAACTAGAGTTGGCATGCCTGAACTGAGCCTTAATTGCTAGAACCCAGTATGAGTTGAGCATATCAAGCTGGAGCCAAAATATTCAGTGAAATTCATGCTCAATGTCACTCCCACATTGTGAATGGACTACATGTCCTGACCGGGCCATCAATAAGTCCCACCATGCCAAAGCCCGAGCTAAATCCTTAAAACATCTAGTAAAGCTCATGGTTCCTGGTACTCTACAAATTTCAGCATAACATGCTTGGCACGACAGGACCTGATGCAGTCCACCTGGACCGAGCCAGAGCAAAAAATCTAACAAAGCTCCAGTAGAGTTCATAGTTACTGGTAGCCCTAAAATCTCAGCATACCATGAGCAGTTTGACCAGACCGAAGTCATTTCAACCATACCAGTGAAAAGGGATTCAAATATTATAGTCGTTACTTATCCACTCAATTGGTGGATGCCACCTGTACTAGTCGTTGAAAAACTTTTATCAGAAAAATGGAAAGCATGATCGAACTAGTGCTCAGTCTAATTATGTCGAGCCCAAGCAGACCAAACCAATGGCAATCCAACCATAAATTGGCTTTGAACAATGATTAAATTGGAAGACAAGAATCAAACATGTTAGCACCCATCTCAAATGACTAGTTGAAGACTTGAAGGCTATAAATACCTCAAGAAAGCTAATTTTTCAATGAGATTATGATTGTAATAGCCAAGTTTAATATCCTTCATTTTCTTACATCAAAATTTCTATTTGTATTCATTAGTTGTTGGGTGCAAGCATTAAACACCATCATAAGTTTGAGTGTGAGCTTTGAAACACTTAGGTTTTAGAGTGAGCCTGGAAAAACTCTTGTTTAGATTATGAGGAAGATAATCAAGCCTTGTAGAAGTTTTGTGTGAGCTTATGAAAATACCAAGTTAGAGTTGAGCTTGTAAAAACTCAATATTAGTATAACCTTAATAAATTGTTAAGGAAGTGGATGTAAGATTGAGGTAATCTGAACTATAATTAATTCTTTGTGTACGTTCTTCCCTATTCTACTCTTCTCTTGCTTTGTTTGCTTTTAATTTTTTTTAATTTACCATCACTTCTTCAAAATAACCAATTCACCCCCACCCCCTATTGTTTACCATCTTGGGACAATATGTATATTGAGGGATAGCAAAAGCATCCAACCCGCAATGAATCCTTAATCTTTTTAAGGTTCAATGGATATATGCATACTGTTGGACCCAAGTCAGATTCATTATCTGACATGGTTAGGTATATAGATATCTTAGTGTGATGGGACCCTTTGGACTAATTCTTTTTCTTTTTTATTTCAATTTTTCTAATTTCGTCAATTTTTAGGTTCACAGTACTTTTAATTCTTCAGTTCGCATATCTTTATTAATTTAATCCCCATTGGTTTTAGTAAATTATAGCTTATTGCTAGCACTAGAACTTTAGATTAATGATTATCTTTCCCTTTTAAATTTAATTTGTCTAATCTCATCAGTTACAAGGTACATAGTAGTTTAATTTCCTTAGGTCCTTAGGTTACTTGGTTTGCAAAAATTTTTAATTGTGTAATTTTCCCTATAGGCTTGACAGATTTAGTTTAATTATTAGAAATCTATGTAGTTCCTCAGCAAGTAGTTTTTTAGTTCCATGTTCATTCCTCAGCATTTTATAATTTTTTTTAGGTTCATATTAGTTTTCCTTACCATGCAAAATGGGTATATCCCTTAGGATTTCACCATTAAGGATTTGTTTAACCTTTTAATTTGCTTGTTTATGCACAATCCATTCCTCATTCAGTTTATTTTCTCTCTTTTATTACTAATCATTTTCACAAGATTCAAGGGAACCGTAAAGGGGAACATAAGGAACTGTGCCTTTTCAGGTCCTTTCTAAAACTTAACACTTTTTTTTTATTAGAAGTTAGAGTAGCACATTCAACAGTTGAGGAAACTAGAATCCTCTAGCATGCCATCACACTATATAGTAAAGATTTGTGCACTTCAGGTTAAAATTGTTTCCTAGTTCCTTAACTAGACCAGTATTCTCATGGCCAGAGATGGAGAGGCAATCCATATGTAGTTCTACCGTGTAGATCCAAAAGTCAGTATTGTAGAATTATCCTGAATGACTCAAAAGCCTATAGAGTCAACTGATAACTTCATTTAACACTTCAAAAGGATGTGAAATCGGTGCAAGATTTACCTTCCAAAAATAAAGTACATCAAAATGGCTCAAAGAGGCCTCAACTTTGAGTGAAGGAAAAAGTTCCAAGGAATGGAGTTTCATGACTTTTATGAGTTGGTCGCCATGGTGGTTGAGTATAAGGAGTCATTAAATGAGGAAAAGCAAAAGCAGAAGTTAGCCATGTGTTCTTACTTCCAAGAAGTAAATAGTTAAGAGGTTATTGTTAATGATGTAGTTTCCTCATGATCATATGTCTGATTGGCATTGGTCAAGAAAACACCAGAAGCAAGGAAGAAGATGCATGCCTCTAGCGTTACGCCTTAGTCTACTTTTGATGTCTCCAAGACTGAGAAATTTTTTTATTTCCTTATCAAAGAGGAGTTCATCAAACTTCCACTTGATTACAAGTTTCGAAGCAAGGAGGAGTTGGGGAATCAAGAGTACTACAAGTATTATTATTTGAAGAATCACTCTACTAAGGCTTGTTGGGGATTCAAGAACTTGATTCAAGATTTAATTAATAAAATGATACTAAAATTCTTAGATAAGATGGAGTCTATATTGATAGATGAAGGTCCCTTTCCCCTAGTATACACTGTTAACTTAGCTGTTATTGGTCTATGATCTTTCCTCGATGAAAAGAAAATAAAGAAAACTAACAGTTCCTCAAATGAAGAAAATTTGGATTCCTAAGGTACTTATGATAACCTAATAGGAAGTACACAAAGAAAGTACCTCGGTCAAAGAGGAAATAGCATCATAGGAGAAGGTTCATGAAGCCTCCACTAGTAGCCATATGAAACCATTGGCATCAAGTCATACATAAAAAGTTTCCTCAAAAGCTAACCAAAACTCAAAAAATGAGACTTTTGACGCAAAGAGTAGTAGTTAGGTGCTAGGTGGAGGAGCAGAATAAGTTACAGAATAATTTCATGAGCAAAAGCAACTAAAGGTGAGGTTGAGCTCTCTAAGGAAGACACTATAAACTCCAATTGAAAGTAATGCTTTTTCATTGGAGAAGTCTTTGTCCTTTTTTATTGTTTAGTAACAAATATAATCTTGCCCTTGTCATTTAAGGAAAAAGCTTCATTGAAAGATTTTGTCCAAGCGAAAAAGGCTCAAGGGGAAAGGTTTGAGGAAGATGAATTAACATATGGCAGAATGACTATTCAAGGACCTCAGCCTAGAAAAGACAAGAGAGTGATTCTAGAAACGAAGTCAGATAAAATGACCAAGCATATTAGGTCCCTTTTTGTTAAGGTAGGCCTCAATGGTAGACCAGTGTCAAGAGTATTAGTCGACAATGGGTCTACCATCAACATCATGCCCTTAAGGATGATGAGGATGCTAGGAAAAACTGAGGATGACCTCATCACATCAAATGTATTAGTTATAGCCTTTACTAGCAAAATCACACACATTTTAGACATCCTGCCTCTCCAATTTAGTAAGCAAGATAGCATCAATGACAACATTCCTTGTGGTCAATTCCTCAGCTAACTATAATGCGTTTGTGAGTGGAGATTTTCACTCTTACTCCCATGTGGAATGGTTCTTGTGACTTTGACACTATTATGCTCGGGGCCTTAGAGAATACGGGCCTAAACTTGGAGAAAATGAAGTCGCCACGCGAATGAGCCAGGAAAAGAAAGGTATGAATTACTCGATTCCTAAGAAATTTCCAACCCCCTAATGGATTCAGAAAGTTGGATACATATATGGAAGGTAAGAATGACCCAACACCCCCATAATGCCCAGTTTATTGGAACCAGACTCTTTTTTAAGTCTAAATATTATTAAATTCTTAAGCATTATAAATCATCTGTACTACATGCAAATTAAAAAAATTAAACATCCATTGTATTAAAGCAAAGCAGGTCCAAAACAAATAAAAATGGGCACCCACACCATATGGAAACATGCCATTACAATAATTGTCCAACGTTTAAAACTAAATAAATAGGGCACTCACCATTTGGTGGAAAAATGCCCTTTACATTAATTCAAACTTCAAAATAAATTAAATTACATCGAACTTAACTAATGAGGTCCTACAAAGTGGAAATATACCTTTTACATCCTTGAAATCAAAATAAACCAATAAAAGAATTCAACCATTCATTATAAATAAAATTAAAAATAAATCATCCATCACAAACATACATTAATAAATTAAATGATCAAATCTAGGTTTTAATATTACATTGAACAATAGATATGCAAAACTAGGGTTTTAATATATGAATTAGGATTTCTTAAAGTTTAGAATGCTAAATTAGGGTGGGTTTTAGGATTTTGAAAAATATGATTAGGGTTTATAAAGTAAAATTAGGATTTTAAACATAAAGCTAGGGTTTTTAAGGTAAAAACATGATTTTAGGGTTTTAGGATGAAAACTAGGGTTTTTAGGGTTAAAATATAATTTTAGGGTTTTAGGATGACAATTAAGGTTTTGGTTTAGAATTAGGATTTTGAATATTAAAAACTAGGGTGCTTTTTTTTTTTTTATAAGATTAGGGTTTTAAAACTATGATTTAAGATTTTGGCTTTTGGCTTTTCAAAATAAGCCAATAGGGTTTTAGGCAATTGAATTAGAGTTTTGGATAATCAAATTAAAGAATCAAAATAAACCTCTAAGCTACTGTGAAATTGAAACAAATAAATATAAGGTAAATAAGCTACTAAACAAAATAAAATTGAATAAATAACCTATTGTGGTGATATAAATATGAAGAAATATAAATAATGAAATCTTGTTGTAATTTTAAAGAGTTAAGAAAACTAAACCTTTGTTTGTTGGCTCCACCATATTAAAAGAATATTGATCCAAGCTACTGCCTGCACTAATCCAGAGTTTTGGCTGAGCACGGTGTGTTGATTGCTTAGTGTTGATTGTAGATTTCCCTTTAATGTTGCAACTATCTCTAACTGATCTTTATTTTTGCTTTTATTATTGTGGCTGTAATAATTCAGTCGCTCCAAAAGTCTCTTTGTAAAAGTCCCTTCTTTAATTCTTTAAACCTATATTTATAAGAATAAATTAGGTTAAAGTAGTACGTGACTAAGCTTAATCTGAGCCTAATTAGGATTTCTAATTTTAAGCATGACTCAAATTAAAGCATATCGAATTAAAGTATTTTAAATTCATCATGAAACCATGACCATATCGGATTAAAATAAGTTTAAATCTACATGGACCAAGATCCATATCGAATTAGACTAATCCAATTCGATATGGGTCTTGGTTCATGTCAAATTAGACTTGTTCTAATTCGATATGGCCATCCATATCGAATTAGAGTCCATCTAACTCTAATTTGATTTGGATGCTTCTATATCGAATTTGATAGGTTCTAATTTGATATGGACCATCCATATCGAATTAGAGTCTATCTAATTCGATATGGATGATTCCATATCAAATTAGATGGGCTGTAATTCAATATGGACCATCCATATCGAATTGAATAAGCCCAATTCAATAAGATATGATCCATATTGAACCAAAACCTGCTTCAACCTTAAACTGAACCATTTCAAGGCTTTCAATTAAACAGACCTATTTTGGGCCTTATAAAATTGGATCAATCTAATTAAAGGCTTTAAAATAGGTTTAATACATGAAGAATGGATCGATCATGACTTATGTCTTCTTTAATTGGGACAGAACTAGCTTAGTGCCAAAATTAAGGGTCTACAGTTTGCTCCCTACTTGAACTATATTAAATTTATTTAGAGAGTGAAAAGCAACATGACTTTGAGCTAATTTTGGGCAAGGATGGGTTCTGGACCCAGAGATTAATTTAGTTTTTGGACCCGAGGTTAATTTGTGTTATAGACTTGAGACTGGATTGGATTCCGTATAAGAGATTGGTTTGGCTGGGTTCTGGACCCGAGATTGGATTGAGTTCTGGACTCGAGATTGGTTTGGCTGGATTCTGGACTAGAGATTAAATTGGGTTCTAGACTCTAGATTAGTTTAGCTAGGTTCTGGATCCAATATAGGATTGGGTTTTGGACCCAAAATTAGTCTGGTTGGGTTCTAAACTCGAGACTGAATGGGATTCTGGACTCAAGATTGGTTTGGTTAGGTTCTAGACCCAAGACTGGATTGGGTTCTAGACCCAAGATTGGTTTGGTTAGGTTCTGGACCCAAGACTAGATTGGTTTGGTTCTAGAACTGAGATTGGATTGGTTGGATTCTGGACCCAAGACTTAATTTGATGCTAGACCCGAGTTTGGATTGGGTTCTGGATCCAAGATTGGATTGGGTTCTAGACCTAAGACTAGACTGGTTATATTCTAGACCCAAGATTAGATTGGTTGGGTTCTGGACTCGAGACTGGAATGGTTAGGTTCTGGACCCAAGACTGGATGGGGTTCTGGACCCGAGATTGGATTTGATACTTCAATGGATTATTGGGTGACTATAATCTCCTGATAAAATCCACTAAGTGACAAAAAAAATTGAGCTACTCTAATATCTTCAATGGGTCATTGGGCAATTCTAATATCCCAATATGTTCATCAGGCAACTCTAATATCCTGATGACCAAGCAACAAAACTGTTGAGCGACTCTCATATCTCAATTAGTCATTGGACAATTCTAAAATCACAATGGGTCTATTCAGCGAATATAATATCTCTATAAAATCACCATTGAACAATTCTAATTTCCTGATGAAATTCACCAAGCCACTCTATTATATTGTTAAATCAAAATGGTCATCGAGCGACTCTAATATCCTGATAAAAATCACCAAGTGACTCTGATATCTTGGTAGGATAGTGAGCAATTCTAATATCTCACTAGAAACAAACATGGATATCATATCAAGAAAAATTGGGCAGTCAAGATACTTCAAAAAATCCAATGTAGGTTGGGTTTTAGCTCTTCTAGCTTGACTGTCCTTTTGTCATTTGAGAATTTCGGCTTTCTTCTAGCCAATAGGTTCCATTCTTTAATGGATTGACTTCAACTCTTCTAGCTGGACTGACCTTCTGTCATTTAAGAGTTCTGGCTTTCTTCTAGCTAGTTGCTTTAAGTATTCACCTTTCATAATAGTTCTTCATTCTTGGACATTGGTCTTCACCCTTCAAAATGGATCTTCATCCTTAGACATTGTCTTGCATTGGCTTCAGCTCTTCTAGCTGGATTGATCTTTTGTCTTTCATATCTTCATTCTTTTAGGGTTCATACTTTCTTCTTTTGTTCTTCCTTTTGCCAAAAAAATCAACTATTTTTTTAGCTAGCCCTCATATCATCTCTTTTCCCCTTGCATGGAAAAATATTGAAAGTGAGTCTAAAAATATTTTGGACACGCATAAAATTAATAATTGAAAAGAGGAAGTTTTGCCCCTTGTGTTGGTTAAAACCACTGATTTTTTCCCATGTAGGCTCTGATTGATGTTTGTGTCTTGTCTCATTCTTTTTACAAGCATGCATCTCATCTTTCTTTTGCAATAACCCTTTTATACCCCCTGATTTCATATCTATTTTTGGTAGTTTACTTCACTAGGTGTTTGCTTTTCAAGACAACAAAATGCAATGTGATATGCTCATGCATGAGTATATGCATGATATGCATGAGTGATACTTACAGAGGCTCCATTGACTCGTAAACTGAGGTGATAAATTGAAGCACTCTGATTGGTTCCTTTCAAATATCTATTTTAAGTCTTGAAATAAGACAGAAGATGGCATTACATCCATGCCTTTATCTTTAAGGTTTGGGAAACATAAGTAGTGGGGCCCAAGCAGTATAGTCAGAGATACATCCACTTCAAATCATGATTCAGGATGTCAGTTGGTATCTTCTTTATAACCGCGCAAATGATCATTTATTTTACCTAATGAGTCCTTTAATGCTCGACAATGTGACATACTTCCCTAAACTTGAAGGCTTTATAGTAACAAAAATATATATTTTTTAAATCTTAAAATCATATTTTAGCTTTGTCAAATCAGTGTCATTATACCTCAAGACTCGACTTTCCAAATTAGCATATCTATAACACGATAACCATAGTTACCATAAAAAACTCAAGAATCATTCCCATTTAAGCAAGAGCTGTTGCACTTCAGATAGACACATACACAGTACTTGGCCAAAGATCTCATTTAAGTTTAAATATTGTCTACCTCATATGCATGCAAATTCAAACAATATCCACTAATAGACTCTACCTACCAAGAGAGATCAACAAGTCTTTAATAGGCTTGAAACGGGGTTTGTAAAGGATCAGGGTTAAGTGAAGGCCATTTTTAAACTGGAGCTGATGTGACACTATTGATAAATCTTCACACTACAAACTTTTCTGCTAGAACTGTAGATAGTTGGAAATATTAAACTCTAGACTTCATTTTCACTTTTCAAGCATCTTGATATCTTGCTTCATGGAAAGACAAAACTCTAAATCTTGCTTCATGAAAGGATAGAGCTTATCTTCTTGGAAGAAATTTGGATTTAATTAGTACAATTTTGATCTCTTTTTTTTAAAGAAACTCGGGACCATCATTCTACCCTTTTCTCTTTTTGAAATATCAAATCTAAGACTTTTAAAATTGTGGGTTTGGAGCCATGTGGGTTGAAAGATAGTCTTTCCCATATTATCTAGTTTTATTTAAGTCTTTGACTGGGTTAGACCAATTCAAGTCAATCTATTCTCATAAACTGAGTGGAAGTCTTTTGTTGCTTCAGGTAAAAAGAACTTTGTTAGCTTTTTGAACAATCCTTGTTGGGTTTTATTTTCTTTCCTTTTCCTCCTTCTTGTTTTCCTCCTCTTTTCTCTTTTCTTTCCTTTCCTTGTTTCTTTTTCTTCCTTTTTTGCTTTTTTTTTGTTTTTTTTCTTTTTGCTTTTTGCTTTTTTCTTCTCTCTTTTTTTCCCTTATCCTAGCTCTAAAAAAATTGTCTTGTCTGCACCATTCTATGCTTCTAACTTTGGATGAGTGGAGTAGAGCGAGTTTTCTTCAATAAGGATAAATAATTTATTACCTTGATGTCATCTTAACAGGTCGGAGATATTAGGTCTAGTATTAGGTGAACTTCAACCATCCTTATAGTCTTAACTATGCATTCCTCTTTTTTTTTTATCTTCTTGCCCATTCACCTTAGTGATCATCAGACTTATCATAAGAGTCACAACATCATAGAGTAGGTTATCGGTCTTACAAGCCAATAAGGAGCAAGCTAAAATCTCATGAAGGCTCAAAGGGACAACTAAGGATTGATATTTAATTGGGTGGATATTAGTTGTTAGCTAACCAAACAATATCTATATCATCTCTCTCTTAAATAAACAAAGTTCAATTTTTCCTCGAAAGTTCATCAAAACATGTTTTAAGATTGACTAGGACTTAGACAGAGGTAATTATATAAAAGCCCTCTGTAAGTAAGCATACAGAGCTCAATGCAACAGAACAATTCCCTCACCTAGTAAAGTCATTCATATCATGATGTATAAATACACTAATTTATAAATATCAAACTGGACTCGCCTTGGTTGAGCACCAAAATGAACAAAGACCAATAAAAATTTAATGAAAATAATTTATTCAAACAATATTAATTTGAAAAACATAATTGTTCCAGAAAATACTAAAAAATAAAACAAAAATCAAACAAGTCAAGGGAAGTTTTATTGATTTAAAGTTGAAAGAGCTTTATATACTTGGACATATCAAGGGCAAGGATCATCAATGATAGTCATCACTTCGTCATCCGTAGTTGGTTCAATCTTCCTTAGTAGTACCTCCTCTTTAGCATCTTCTCCATCCGTATCATGATATGATGACAAGATAAAACTCTCCTCCAATCCACCCTCTATCATAAAGGTTCAGGCAATGGCACCTTTCTAAATTTAGGCAGAGGACTATTCTTAGTGTTGGGCTTATCAAGCTCAGGCAGCATTCCACTATCAATCAAATCTTATATCTCATGCCTTAAGTGAACACATCTATCTGTCTTATGTCCTTGTACTAGATGAAATTGACAAAAGGCCTTGGCATCAAAGCTTGATGGCAGAGGATTCAACAAGGGTCAGGGAGCCAATGGTTGTAATAGCCTATTCTTCTACAACTTATTGGAAACCCAGGACAGAGGTCTCCCCAACGCTGAAAACTATCTTCTATTTGCTTGAACAGTTGTTGCATTGAAATCCACTGACTTTTGTGTACCCTGAATGCCAGACTGATAAATTCCCCTATCATTTCTTCTTCTAGAAAATTGATTCTTCTTCCTTTCCTATTCTTCTATTTGCAAGCAAGCTTGAAGGAGATCTTTGAAATTCCTAATAAGAGTATGAGACATCCGTTCACTTAGAATGGGTAGGACACCCCTTACCATAATTTGAATCTGGGCAGACTCATTTGGTCTCTTCTTAAGTAGTGCAACCTTGTTTCTCCACCTCTTCACATAGTCAACAAAATTCTTATTTTTCTTTTGTCTGATAATTTCCACCTCCATCAGTGTCACTTTCAGTTCGACATTGTACCCATATTGTTGAATGAAAGCTTTATACACCATATTCCAATCTTTTTGGGTACTTTCTTCCAAAGTATTAAACCAATTCTACACAACAGGTTCTAAAGAAAACATAAAATACCTTATATCTTGGGCTTTAGTAGCTCGATCGGACTGTATGGTAGTGATGTACTGCTTAACATGCAAGTGAGGATTTTCTGAACCATTGTACTTAGTGAAAGAAGGCATTTTGAAACATCTTTTTCAAATACTTTGTCTACCTCTGATGCCTCCTCAACCTTCAGCTTCTTTTCAAACATCTTTTCTAAACCAGCAATCATTTTCTTCACATCTAAAGTTTCAGTCTTTTCTATAGTTGTCTTCTCCACAATCTTCACTTCTTTCTTCTTATCTTGAGAATCTTGAAAATACTAAGCCCAATCATCATCATCAATCATCACTTTGTCATCATCAAATTCCATTTCATCAACCTTAGCCTTTCCCTTGTCCTTCTACTTCTTAGTACTAGCAAATACTTCAGCAGTGTTTCCTAATAATGCAACCAGATGGCTTTTCATAGTCTCTTCTAGGACCCCCTTCAGTTCATCCATTTTGGAGTTAATTTCATCGTATACCATCTTCTAAATCAGTTCAGGTTCCATTGCTTTTGGTGAGAAGCTGACTGAGTCATTACTGGATACTATATCACTGGCGTAGGTCGGATTGTCATAAGCTCTTGAACTATTATACTCTATATCTATGAGCCAGAAAGGATTAATGCCATGTAATGCAATGAATGTATGCATAAATTACAGATAAACAAAGATAATTAGGATGTTCCTTCCAGCCATATATCTTCCACACACGAATGACGAATCTCCTTTTCTAGGTATATAGCCAATAAAATATCAACATGAGATATCTTATTTTCAAAAAAATTACTTGGATGGGGTAAACAAAGTTGTATTTTCAAACCTAAAAATCAGTTCATGATAACTCCCATTATTTTTAATTAATCCTCAATCTATTGGATTAACTAAAAATAGCCTTTATACTATGTTGGGATTAAAACCAAATCAAAGAGGTTATTATAAATAGATTTCCCATTTAGAAAAGCAGCTAATGATTCATGTTACAAACAAGCTCATGATTAATAATTCTTAGTATAAATTAGACCCAGAATTAATTATAATATTCCATAATTGATCTAGCTAGTTGTATGTCCATTCAAGAAAAAGGTTTTAGTAATAAAAATCCAATTTTTGGATCATGAAGTGAAAAGCGATTTTGAGCCTATTTAAAAAGCATCTCAAAGCCCAAAAAAAGGTTTATTTGAGAAATAGTTTTGTATCAAAGCCCATTGTAAAAGATTAAAAAAAAATGGATTTTGGGCTTTGAGCTTTGGCTATAAGGTGAAAAAGAATTTTTAACCAATTTTAGAAAAGTTTTATGTCCAAAGACTCATCTTGAAAATTTTTGAAACTAATTTTGGACTTTTGAGTTTAAAAGAATAAATAATTTTGGGCTTACAATATAGTTAGGTCATATTAGGAAAAGAACAAACCAAATAAGCTATGGTTCAAATCAAGATATATCAATCATAGTCAAACAACAAGTATTTGGGTAAAATTCTAAGTAACTAAGCCAACTACATGAGCTTTAGTATTTGGACTGAAAAGCTTAGATTTCCATAGGAAGTATATACCAAAAGGTACGAGACTATGAGTGGTTATGCCATGCTCAAACTTCATACCTCGAGTAAAAGTATGGTATCCCTTACATAACACAACACGGGTTACACGGACATCCTAACTCACACACACACAATGCAATTTAAATGATGCAATGGATAATATTATAATAAAAAAATAAAATAATATAAAGACCAATGGAATTAACTTCTCTTATCCCCAGTAAAGTCGCCACTGTAAGCGGAGATTTTTGCTCCCACTCCTATGTGGAATGGTTCTTACAACTTCGACACTATTAGGCTAAGGGCCTTAGAAAACACGAGCCTAAACTTAGAGAAAATGGAGTCATCATCTGGATGAGCCATAAAAAAGAAAGGGGTGGATGACTCGATCCTAAAAGAATCCCCAACCCCCTAATGGGTTTGGAAAGTTGAATACCTATGAGGAAGGTGAGAATGGCCCACCACCCCCATAATTCCTGGTTCACTGGAACCGGCCTCCTTTTTAGTCTAAATATTATTAAATTCTTAAGCATTATAATATCATCCATACTACATGCAAATTAAAATAAATAAACATCCATTATATTGAAGCAAAGCAGGTCTAAACAAATAAAAATAGGCACCCATACAAGATGGAAATATACCCTTAAAACAATTGTCCAACGTCTAAAACTAAATAAATAGGACACCCACTATTTGGTGGAAACATGACATTTACATTAATTCAAAACTCAAAATAAATTGAATTATATTGAACTAATAAGGTACCCATAAAGTGAAAACATATCTCTTACATCCTTGAAATCAAAATAAACCAAAAAAAGCATTCAACCATTCATTATAAATAAAATAAAAAATAAATCATCCATCATAAACATGCATTAACAAATTAAATGATCAAATCTAGGTTTTAATATTACATTGAACAATAGATATGTAAAACTAGGGTTTTAATATATGAATTATTCTTAGAGTTTAGAATCCTAAATTAGGGTTTTAGGGTTTTGAAAAATATGATTAGGGTTTATAAAGTAAAATTAGGGGGAATTGAAACAAATAAATATAAGCTAAATAAGCTACTGGATAAAATAAAATTGAATAAATAAGCTAATGTGGTGATATAAATATGAAGCAATATAAATAATGAAAGCTTGTTGTAATTTTAAGGAGTTAAGGAAACTAAACCTCCGTTTCTTGGCACCACCAAATTAAAAGAATATTGATCCAAGCTACTGCCTACACCAATCCAAAGTTTTAGCAACGGTGCAATGATTGCTCGGTGTTGATTGTAGATTTCCCTTTAATGTTGCTATCGTCTCTCACTGATCTTTGTTTTTACTTTTATTATTGTGGCCGTAATAATCAGATGCTCCAAAAGTCTCTTTCTAAAAGTCCCTTCTTTAATTCTTTAAACCTGTATTTATAGGAATAAATTGGGTTAAAGCACTATGTGACCGAGCTTAATCCATGCCTAAGTAGGATTTCTATTTTTAAGTACGACTCGGATTAAAGCATATTGAATTAGAGTGTTTTAAATTCATCATGAAATGGTGACCATTTTAGATTAAAACAATTTTAATTCAACATGGACCAAGATCCATATCGAATTAGACAAGTCCAATTCGATATGGGTGTGTCCCATATCAAATTAGACTTGTTCTAATTTGATATGGCCATCCATATCGAATTAGATGGGTTCTAATTCGATATGGACCATCCATATCGAGTTGAATAAGCCCAATTTGATATGATATGTTCCGTACTGAACCAAAACCTGCTTCAATCTTAAACAAAACCATTTCAGGGCTTTCAAAGTTGAACCGACCTATTTCGGGCCTTATAAAACTGGATTAATCTAATTAAAGGCTTTAAAATAGGTTTGAGCCATTAAGAATGAATTGATCATGACTTAAGCCTTCTTTAATTGGGATCGGACTAGCTTAGGGCCAAAATTAAGAGTCTATAGCGCTATGGGAAGAGATTAGATCCACACCAATTATTGTGTACCATCTTTATTGTACCAGTTACTTTTATGTTGGCAAGGTGATGAAGTAGAATAATATGGGCCGAGAATAGATCGTTCACAACTCAGTCAGATAGCATTGAGGCATGGTACTATAAAATTTGGGACCAATTAAATTCCATGGTCGGAAGTGGAATGGGAAGCCCTTACATGGCAACTTCTGATTACATCAAGAAACAGTCAAAAGCCATCTTGAAGTCAATTGCGATTGTACCTATAAATTAGAATGACTATCAATTATTAAGGAAGTCAGTGATTAGAACTACAAAGAAAGAAGTGGTAGTTACAGCCTCAATGTGGAAGCACCATGTGCAGCAAGTATTCGAAGAGCATGAAGAATGGGAAGCACATGGGGCTGAAATTATCTGCCCTTACTGTAAAATATTTAAAATTAGCTACAAAATATAATTTCATCGCTAAAAGTCCGCACAAAAACTCGACCCTTATTTTAAAATATTTAAAATTAGCGATGACACTAAGTTTCGTCGCTAAGTTTCGTCACTAATTAGCTGCATAAAAATTTCGCTTGTATTTTAAAATTTTTAAAAATTAACGACGAAATAATTTTATCGCTAATTCGGATGAAAATAGCGACAAATATAGGTCAACAAAAATAAAATCTATCGCTAATTAGTGATAAAAGTAAATTATGTCGTTATTTTTATTTATTAGCGATGATTTTTAGCGATAAATGTATAACACCGTCGCTAAATGGTTGGCGCCAAATTTAGCTATAAATTTTGTCGCTAAATTCATCGCTAATTGTTGCTAATAATTTTTCATCGCTAATCCATCACTATTTAGCAACAAATAAAAATTTGTCACTAATTTTCATTGCTAATTTGTATTTTTCTTGTAGTGGTTAAAGAATAAGTGGAAAAATTGCTAAAGGCAAAGTTTATAAGGTCAACTAGATATGCAGAATTGCTATCAAATATCATTCCAGTAATAAAAAGAATAAAAAATAGCGAGTTTGTGTGGACTTCAGACCTGAGTGCAACCACTCCTAAAATGCTTATTTAATGCCCATTGCTGATATATTGATTGATTCCTTGGCAAAAAATGAACTACTAGCCTTCATGGATATTTTTTTGATATCTTTAATTGATTCCACAGAAGGGTAAAGAGGAAAACCTTTGAGGAAGGGGAGTTAGTATGGAAGGTGATACTACCTATAGGCACAAAAGACATAGAATGCGAATAATGGTCCCTAAATTGGGAAGGACCATTTAAAATATTTAAGGTCATGAAGAATAACTCTTACTAGTTGTCTAGCCTCAAAGAAGAACCTCATAAACAGTTCATCAATGGGAAGTATTTAAAGAAATATTTCCCAACAATGTAGGAACTCAAAGGGAAATAGTAAATTTAAGACTAATGAATGGCCCTGTAAGTGAGCCTTAAGGTTACTTCTCCTGTAAATGAAAAGCATGTAAAAACAGAGCCTTGGGCATCTTGGCTAGCTTAAAGTTTTTTGTAAAGTATCATAAAAATTCATCCATAAAAACATCCACATCACTAAAATAAAGTTGGTTCAGGGAAAAGTGCAAAACTATCCAAAATAAAAATAAAAAAAATGTTCGAATCAAAGATGAGGTCAAAGGGAATCAAAGTCAAAGTCTTTGACTTATTGCCAAGTTGACCTAAACTCCAAGCTTGTGCTCCTCGCCTTGCTTAATTCTTGAACCTAACCAGCTACTTGGTCTTTCTATGCCTCAACCAGGCACTCCAAGCTATTCAAGTGATTCTTCTAAACATTCAATTCAACATTCATATGTCAATTGTTTGCTAAAATATCCTTTTGCCTCCTCTTTAGTTCATTAAGAGTCTTAAGGCATTATTGCACCTTGTCTAAGATGGCATTGAATTTGGAGCATTTGTTTGACAATATAGCTGAGGTCACTAAGATAAAGGAAAAGGCTTATTTATAATGGTCTTTCTTTTATTTGAAGGCCTCGATCCTTCTGGACATATCATGCTCAAGGGATGATGATTTCCTCATATCATAGAACAACGTAGTGACAATAGCCATTTGTTGTGTCAAAGCTTCATGCTTTGAAGCATTAGTACAACTAACTTGAAGATATGATAACAAGGACAAGAAAGAATTCTTCTACAAGTCACTGAGTTGAGTGCCATTCAGACTGAACAATTGACTTCACATGAGCTTTGGTGGCCTCAAATTCTACTGGGTCATAGTGACAGGTACTTGAGGAACTGGTTCAGTGAGTTGATTAAGGAAAGATAGATCTAGCATGTTCCTAGTTTCCACCTCAAAATTCCATGCCAAGACCTGCAACCAAGATGATGAGTTAGTAAATGAAAAGGGGCAAGTAAATTAGAGTGATGACCATTGTATACCTGTGGTTTAGGATGAGGAATTGTATCCATAATTGCTTCCTCAATCTGAGTTCCACTAGTCTCTATATTAGCATCTATAGATCGCAAGTCGCTTGTGGAAGCTTGTCTAATAGATTATCCTTCTTTGGAATTAGCCCCACTTTTGGTTAAGGATTTTTCATATAAGGCTCCTTCCTCAGACACTGTCTAAATATCTAAGGTAGTTTTCTCTGAAGTAGAGGAATAAAATGTGAAATGGCACGACTTTAAGGAGATAAATCACTCGAGAAATGGGCTACGAACTAACCATTCTATGTCAAGAGATAAAAAGAAAACAAAAGAAAAGGAGTAAAAGGAACAAGCTTGAGGCTACTCCAGTTTGTATTTCCTTAACTAGAATAGGATCATTAGTAATGTTGATAAACTTGGATTTTGGAGGAACTCTTATTGACTTCCTCATAGCAAGAAAGCTTGAGGAATCTTTTTCTTTGTTAATAATAGATCGGGCTTTCTTGGGGATTGTCTTCGGGATACTAGCTTTTGAACTTGGTGAGGAGGAGAGTGTTAGCTTGCAAGTTTTTGAGGAAGAAGGCAAATAAACTTCTCTTAAGGAATAAATGAAGAGTTAGTAGCCATATGATAAACATAAAGGAATGTCAAATAGAAAAGGCCTACTAGATGAAGGGGCTATACTATGGTACAAATGCTTTCGCTAGAATCAGAAGCCATTTGTACCCTCAAAAGTAGCAATGGTAATATAGGATCACAATTGAGATTGACTTCGTATGGCCTCCTTCATAATGTCAAGCTGCCCAGGGTTGGAAGGTAATGTAATCTAAAACCTATGACAGGAACAGTGGGGTCCATTCCAAATTGATAGCTCCACATACATGGGATTTAATTGTCAATACTGAAGGAGTTGGTGGCGAGCTGGTTCTTGAAAGATGAGGAACTACCAATAAACAGTAACCTTGGAGAAGTGAAGGTGCAGAATAAATGAAGCTGAACTACCAAGGAGAATTGTGCCCAATGTGAAGACTTAACAAACAGCCATGGCTCGAGCCAGGTCCAGGTACTCCATCATTGTTTTGCAACTAGTTGGACAGAAGTGGTACTTGCAAATCAGAACCTATAGGAACTTCACATGTTCCTTAATAATAGGTGGAGTCTTGAAGTAGCACCAAGTTTTAACAACCTGGCCAAAGGAAGCTTGCTCTGTTGAGGAATTATTCACTACCAATAGGGTTGGATCCTCAAGGTCGATTAAAATTATAGCTTCTTCACTAATCACAGAGAGATTGGTGAGATATAAAACATCCAGGAATGTAATTGGCATTAAGGCTATATCTCGGTGACAAGGTGGATTTGGCATAGAGACTTTCGGCACTTGTTCTATCCATGAACCTCACTTTCATAATGTCCATAGTTTCCTTCATGGATTGTGCAGTCCCTCAATAGATGATGCGGTGACATGATGTGTCTAGTGGTCTTAATGAGTACCATGCCTCTGGATGCAAATTTTACTATATGACATGGTGTTTTCTCCTCAAAATGGTTGTCTCTCAGTGAGTGTTGTGGTCGCACAATGGTTTTAGCTGTCTATCCTAGTGATCGTGATCCTTACTATATAAAGTGGTTGCTAGATCACTTAATTGTGCTGTCACACCATTGAGGATTAGAAGATTACTTCAAATGTTCAAAGTCCTAAGGTAAAACGCTTAATGCAAACATTAATACACTTCAATTTAGTTGTTAAAGATCAAAATAAGTTCATTATGTCTAAGGATTTGGCCATAAAAGTGATTAATTAAATCATTGTTTATGTTTAGGCTTGAGAGTTAAAATCGATAAGTTAAATTATTGTTTATGCTTAATATATATTCACGCTCATCCAAAATAATGTTTGATAGATAAATATAAATATATATTTGGTTGCTCAAGTACTTGCATATGCAATCATTATAGTATCAATCTTAATTATCCATATCCTTGTTATGACTAATTTATATGCTCAATTAATCATTGTCATTATTGACTGATTAACATTGACATTTTGTTTTTTAATTGTGATTTCACTTTTATACTTTGAGTGAGAATTTTTCAATTAGTTTAAAATTACATTTGAATATATTTTTTAAAAGTAATCCACTTTGCCTCCCTCCTTTTTGGTTGTCATCTTAGAATAGAACATTTGTTATTGCATGGATAAAGTCCTCTTCCGATACATTATATGAAAAGCAACAAGTCAATGAAAAATTATATGATACAGTACAACGATGATTCCAACTAGGTGTTTTAGTTGGAACATCAAACTAATTAGTTAATGATATATGTGATATTTTTTCAAAAATATACTCTAAAATTTGTTTAGATGAGCTCTTTAATTTCTCAATGATAAAACATAAAAAATATGTTATTATCCAATTAGTTTGTTATTCCAAATAAGATGTCTAGTAGGAATCACTGTTGTATTATATAATTTTTCCAAGTTAATTGAATATCACTTCTCAACATTGCTTATAATTAGGAACACTATCATTTTCCCTATACGAAATTTGTACAACTACAATATCAATTGACATATTTTTATTCTTAAAACAAACCATAAATAATAAACTTATATTAAGTATAACAAGTAGTTTTAGTGCTAACTAATTATGCTAACACTTGTTCCTTAGAAAATCACAACAAATATTCTAGATTTAGAGTAGTTTGAGTTTCTTTATTAACAAACCTTAAGTCCTTATTTGTTTAGTGATTATCATGGTTCCTAATGTCTAGTATGATTTAATTTTTTTATTTGTTTTAACTTTCATTTTTGTGATATGTTTTTTCATGATAATTTTATAGTTTACAATTAATTATGAAATTTAATGAGTTTTTAAAACAACTAAATCAAAAATATTCTCAACAAATTTCTTAAACACCAAATCTACCAATATAATCTATTATTTATTTTTGCAATCTATTGAAATATTATAAAATATTATTAAAAAATAATATATTTTATTTAATCATATTATATCATGTCATCTTTTAAAATATATATACAATATATATAGTGTAACATCCTGAATTCCAGATTGGTAAGAAACAGACATAGAGGATATGATTTAGGCTTAGAACAAAGGAGTTTAGAACATGACCTATAACTTGCGCTCAAATTTCATCCAAGTTAATGACAGAATTAGAGAGTCTCAAAAAGACTTAATTGTTTATTTGTGTCTTATCTAGATGTATAACTTAAAATTACTCAATTTGGAGTTGTACATAATAAGATATGATGGATTTAGTAGACAATGTGCAAGCTGCCCAGGACAGCATAGTAGGCTTGACTTCGAAGGACCGTCAAAATTCAGATATAGCTTGGATCCACCTGAAATTTTTACACAATGTAGCCCCAGATGTCTAGTTTCAGTGGGAAAATTATTCAATTTGGAGTTGTACAGAATAAGATATGATGGATTTAGTAGACAATGTGCAAGCTGCCCAGGACAGCATAGTAGGCTTGACTTCGAAGGACCGTCAAAATTCAGATATAGCTCGGATCCACCTGAAATTTTTACACAATGTAGCCCCGGATGTCTAGTTTCAGTGGGAATAAAAATTACTTAATTTGGAATTGTGAGTAAAAAGATATTAAAAAAGAATGACAGCAAGGTCAGGAAGGGATATCAAAAGGACCTAAGTGAAAATTTCTCAAAAGTTAGGGGCAACTATGTAAACTTAAAAATTAAGTGTCGAAAGTTCTTAATAGTGCCCATATCCAACCCCAGAAGAATATTCTCGAGATTAATCTGGTCATAACCATGGGTTTCAATTTTTCCCAAAAACGCACGGTTTAAAAGTTACAATCGATTAATCGTTGGAGGGTATTTTGATATTTTCACACCCTAGACTATAAAATTACAGCACAAGAAAGTGAGGGGGTGAAAATATGAATAAAAGAAAGCCTAAGGGCTTGCCAAAAAAATAAGATAAAAGAAGGAGGCAAGTGGGCCAATCATAAGTAGCCATTTAGCATTTATTAAAAGAAGAAAAGAAAAAGAGATGGACAAATGGCCCTAAGGCATTCATCCACCCCAAAAGTGGATCATAATTAGCCATATAGCATTTATTAAAAGAAGAAGGCAAGTGGACCAATTAAAAGTAGCCATTTTTGTTATAAGGTGCACCAATTGGAAGAAGGCAAATGGACCAATTAAAAGTGGCCATTTTTGCTATAAGGTGTACCAATTGGAAGAAGGTAAATGGACCAATTAAAAGTGGCCATTTTTGCTATAAGGTGTACCAATTGGAAGAAGGTAAATGGACCAATTAAAAGTGGCCATTTTGCTATAAGGTGTACCAATTGGAAGTCAACATCTATTCACCACTTATGGCTTCCATATGGATCAAAATAAGCTAAGGAAAGAAAGTATAAAAGCCCCCTCTTGCATGGTGAATTCGTCCAAACCATAAGAGAAGGAAGAAGGAGGTATTTTTCCTAAGTTTAAGGCTTTTGATTTAAAGAGTTCGGTGACAAACAAGATTATAAGGAAATCAAGGAAACAAGGAAGGAAAGGAAGTGATATAGAATAAGGACTAAGGAAAAGCAAGGTTTGGTACTTTAACATAAAAGAAATTTTATTTTCTTACAAACTTTGGTTTATGTTTGGTTTATGGAATTTTTGAAGGTTTGGTACTTTAACATAAAAGAAATTTTATTTTCTTACAAACTTTTGTTCATACGGTTTATTTATACGTGTATATGGTATATATGTGAATACATATGATACATATGTGTGTATATGTGATATTTGTGTGAGTATATACTGTATATACATGGAGAATATGTGGTATATATATACGAAGTGAATGTGTATATATGAAATGTTATATATGCTCTACTCGGTAAATGAGTAAAATCGGTCTGGAATGGGGATTATATCGTGTGAGGTCAAGATCATGGCAACTAGTCGTGTGAGACCAAGACCACGCAGTTATATCGTGTGAGACCAAGACCATGGCAATTAGTTGTGTGAGGTCAAGACCACACAGTTATATCGTGTGAGGTCAAGATCATGGCAACTAGTCGTGTGAGACCAAGACCACGCAGTTATTCTATATCGTGTGAGACCAAGACCATGACAATTATTCGTGTGAGGTCAAGACCACGCGTAACTCTATATGAGGCCTCATTTCGAGATCGGTGTATTCATAATTACCGAGTGGAGCAGATTAACTCGTAATTATAATGAAGTTATATTACATGTTGTTTACATACAGAATGTGAATCTTAACTTGATTAGAAAATATAAATATGATGATTGTATGAAAATAGTTTAATTATGCAGTATTCTACTTTTATATGTGATATCGAGTAGACATTGTATGGCAATGGTTAAAGTACCCACTGGGCAATAAGTTGCTCAGCGAGTTATATGTCTAACTCGCAGGTAGTGTATAGAAGATCAGCATTTCTGCAGCGGCTCGCATCAGCTCGACGGTGATTAGGATAGGACTTTTGACATAAAATAGTAGTATGGCATGTACGTTATATCTATTGTAAAGGTTTGTTAACATATTAAGTATTATGGTGTATGTAACAAGAGAATAAACAGTGGTATGGTAATGAAACTTAGCAAATGATATGTAATCTTGAGAAATGATATAGAAGTGTGAACTTTTCTTGCAGGATTGTAGTTGAGGTTATAAGGGTGGATTATTGGGAGTGTGCTTGAGTTGAATTGTGAAATAAAATATTTTTCAAAAATAAGAAAAATCAGTTTTGTCGACACTTGGGACCACCAATTATAGGGGAAACTCTGGCAAAATTTCTGTAAAATCGGAACTAAAATTGACTAAGTAAAATTGGTAGCAACATTAGGATAGTGTGGCGCCTCTACTCGGCTTATGGCAAAATTTTTTTTAAAATCTGCACTTAAAATTGGCTAAGTAAAATATTAAGACACAACCACCATGAGATAACAGTCCATCTTGGTCTATAAATGTAAGCTAAGATGGGGTGTTATATTTAGTGGTATCAGAGCATAGGTTTAGTCAATTCTGGGAGATAGGTAGTAAGTAAATAACTATGTGTGCCATGTAAGATAAAGTAAGGAGAAAGTTATATGATGAATAGGTAGATGTACATGCCAGATAGGAATTGATAATCGAGTTATATGTTGATGATGTGTAATTATACGTAAGAATCATGCATGAATAAGTAAGTTTCGGGGCGAAACTTAAATTAAGGGGGATAGAATTGTAACATCCTGAATTCCAGATTGGTAAGAAACAGACATAGAGGATATGATTTAGGCTTAGAACAAAGGAGTTTAGAACATGACCTATAACTTGCGCTCAAATTTCATCCAAGTTAATGACAGAATTAGAGAGTCTCAAAGAAGACTTAATTGTTTATTTGTGTCTTATCTAGATGTATAACTTAAAATTACTCAATTTGGAGTTGTACAGAATAAGATATGATGGATTTAGTAGACAATGTGCAAGCTGCCCAGGACAGCATAGTAGGCTTGACTTCGAAGGACCATCAAAATTCAGATATAGCTCAAATCCACCTGAAATTTTTACACAATGTAGCCCCGGATGTCTAGTTTCAGTGGGAAAATTACTCAATTTGGAGTTGTACAGAATAAGATATGATGGATTTAGTAGACAATGTGCAAGCTGCCCAGGACAGCATAGTAGGCTTGAATTCGAAGGACCGTCAAAATTCAGATATAGCTCGGATCCACCTGAAATTTTTACACAATGTAGCCCCGGATGTCTAGTTTCAGTGGGAATAAAAATTACTTAATTTGGAGTTGTGAGTAAAAAGATATTAATAAAGAATGACAGCAAGGTCAGGAAGGGATATCAAAAGGACCTAAGTGGAAATTTCTCAAAAGTTAGAGGCAACTATGTAAACTTAAAAATTAAGTGTCGAAAGTTCTTAATAGTGCCCATATCCAACCCCGGAAGAATATTCTCGAGATTAATCTGGTCATAACCGTGGGTTTCAATTTTTCCCAAAAACGCACGGTTTAAAAGTTACAATCGATTAATCGTTGGAGGGTATTTTGATATTTTCACACCCTAGACTATAAAATTACAGCACAAGAAAGTGAGGGGGTGAAAATATGAATAAAAGGAAGCCTAAGGGCTTGCCGAATAAATAAGATAAAAGAAGGAGGCAAGTGGGCCAATCATAAGTAGCCATTTAGCATTTATTAAAAGAAGAAAAGAAAAAGAGATGGACAAATGGCCCTAAGGCATTCATCCACCCCAAAAGTGGATCATAATTAGCCATATAGCATTTATTAAAAGAAGAAGGCAAGTGGACCAATTAAAAGTAGCCATTTTTGTTATAAGGTGCACCAATTGGAAGAAGGCAAATGGACCAATTAAAAGTGGCCATTTTTGCTATAAGGTGTACCGATTGGAAGAAGGTAAATGGACCAATTAAAAGTGGCCATTTTTGCTATAAGGTGTACCAATTGGAAGAAGGTAAATGGACCAATTAAAAGTGGCCATTTTGCTATAAGGTGTACCAATTGGAAGTCAACATCTATTCACCACTTATGGCTTCCATTTGGATCAAAATAAGCTAAGGAAAGAAAGTATAAAAGCCCCCTCTTGCATGGTGAATTCGTCCAAACCATAAGAGAAGGAAGAAGGAGGTATTTTTCCTAAGTTTAAGGCTTTTGATTTAAAGAGTTCGGTGACAAACAAGATTATAAGGAAATCAAGGAAACAAGGAAGGAAAGGAAGTGATATAGAATAAGGACTAAGGAAAAGCAAGGTTTGGTACTTTAACATAAAAGAAATTTTATTTTCTTACAAACTTTGGTTTATGTTTGGTTTATGGAATTTTTGAAGGTTTGGTACTTTAACATAAAAGAAATTTTATTTTCTTACAAACTTTTGTTCATACGGTTTATTTATACGTGTATATGGTATATATGTGAATACATATGATACATATGTGTGTATATGTGATATTTGTGTGAGTATATACTGTATATACATGGAGAATATGTGGTATATATATACAAAGTGAATGTGTATATATGAAATGTTATATATGCTCTACTCGGTAAATGAGTAAAATCGGTCTGGAATGGGGATTATATCGTGTGAGGTCAAGATCATGGCAACTAGTCGTGTGAGACCAAGACCACGCAGTTATATCGTGTGAGACCAAGACCATGGCAATTAGTCGTGTGAGGTCAAGACCACGCAGTTATATCGTGTGAGGTCAAGATCATGGCAACTAGTCGTGTGAGACCAAGACCACGCAGTTATTCTATATCGTGTGAGACCAAGACCATGACAATTATTCGTGTGAGGTCAAGACCACGCGTAACTCTATATGAGGCCTCATTTCGAGATCAGTGTATTCATAATTACCGAGTGGAGAAGATTAACTCGTAATTATAATGAAGTTATATTACATGTTGTTTACATACAGAATGTGAATCTTAACTTAATTAGAAAATATAAATATGATGATTGTATGAAAATAGTTTAATTATGCAGTATTCTACTTTTATATGTGATATCGAGTAGACATTGTATGGCAATGGTTAAAGTACCCACTGGGCAATAAGTTGCTCAGCGAGTTATATGTCTAACTCGCAGGTAGTGTATAGAAGATCAGCATTTCTGCAGCGGCTCGCATCAGCTCGACGGTGATTAGGATAGGACTTTTGACATAAAATAGTAGTATGGCATGTACGTTATATCTATTGTAAAGGTTTGTTAACATATTAAGTATTATGGTGTAAGTAACAAGAGAATAAACAGTGGTATGGTAATGAAACTTAGCAAATGATATGTAATCTTGAGAAATGATATAGAAGTGTGAACTTTTCTTGCAGGATTGTAGTTGAGGTTATAAGGGTGGATTATTGGGAGTGTGCTTGAGTTGAATTTTGAAATAAAATATTTTTCAAAAATAAGAAAAATCAGTTTTGTCGACACTTGGGACCACCAATTATAGGGGAAACTCTGGCAAAATTTCTGTAAAATCGGAACTAAAATTGACTAAGTAAAATTGGTAGCAACATTAGGATAGTGTGGCGCCTCTACTCGGCTTATGGCAAAATTTTTTTTAAAATCTGCACTTAAAATTGGCTAAGTAAAATATTAAGACACAACCACCATGAGATAACAGTCCATCTTGGTCTATAAATGTAGGCTAAGATGGGGTGTTATATTTAGTGGTATCAGAGCATAGGTTTAGTCAATTCTGGGAGATAGGTAGTAAGTAAATAACTATGTGTGCCATGTAAGATAAAGTAAGGAGAAAGTTATATGATGAATAGGTAGATGTACATGCCAGATAGGAATTGATAATCGAGTTATATGTTGATGATGTGTAATTATACGTAAGAATCATGCATGAATAAGTAAGTTTCGGGGCAAAACTTAAATTAAGAGGGATAGAATTGTAACATCCTGAATTCCAGATTGGTAAGAAACAGACATAGAGGATATGATTTAGGCTTAGAACAAAGGAGTTTAGAACATGACCTATAACTTGCGCTCAAATTTCATCTAAGTTAATGACAGAATTAGAGAGTCTCAAAGAAGACTTAATTGTTTATTTGTGTCTTATCTAGATGTATAACTTAAAATTACTCAATTTGGAGTTGTACAGAATAAGATATGATGGATTTAATAGACAATGTGCAAGCTGCCCAGGACAGCATAGTAGGCTTGACTTCGAAGGACCGTCAAAATTCAGATATAGCTCGGATCCAACTGAAATTTTTACACAATGTAGCCCCAGATGTCTAGTTTCAGTGGTAAAATTACTCAATTTGGAGTTGTACAGAATAAGATATGATGGATTTAGTAGACAATGTGCAAGCTGCCCAGGACAGCATAGTAGGCTTGACTTCGAAGGACCGTCAAAATTCAGATATAGCTCGGATCCACCTGAAATTTTTACACAATGTAGCCCCGGATGTCTAGTTTCAGTGGGAATAAAAATTACTTAATTTGGAGTTGTGAGTAAAAAGATATTAATAAAGAATGACAGCAAGGTCAGGAAGGGATATCAAAAGGACCTAAGTGGAAATTTCTCAAAAGTTAGGGGCAACTATGTAAACTTAAAAATTAAGTGTCGAAAGTTCTTAATAGTGCCCATATCCAACCCCGGAAGAATATTCTCGAGATTAATCTGGTCATAATCGTGGGTTTCAATTTTTCCCAAAAACGCACGGTTTAAAAGTTACAATCGATTAATCGTTGGAGGGTATTTTGATATTTTCACATCCTAGACTATAAAATTACAGCACAAGAAAGTGAGGGGGTGAAAATATGAATAAAAGGAAGCCTAAGGGCTTGCCGAATAAATAAGATAAAAGAAGGAGGCAAGTGGGCCAATCATAAGTAGCCATTTAGCATTTATTAAAAGAAGAAAAGAAAAAGAGATGGACAAATGGCCCTAAGGCATTCATCCACCCCAAAAGTGGATCATAATTAGCCATATAGCATTTATTAAAAGAAGAAGGCAAGTGGACCAATTAAAAGTAGCCATTTTTGTTATAAGGTGCACCAATTGGAAGAAGGCAAATGGACCAATTAAAAGTGGTCATTTTTGCTATAAGGTGTACCGATTGGAAGAAGGTAAATGGACCAATTAAAAGTGGCCATTTTTGCTATAAGGTGTACCAATTGGAAGAAGGTAAATGGACCAATTAAAAGTGGCCATTTTGCTATAAGGTGTACCAATTGGAAGTCAACATCTATTCACCACTTATGGCTTCCATTTGGATCAAAATAAGCTAAGGAAAGAAAGTATAAAAGCCCCCTCTTGCATGGTGAATTCGTCCAAACCATAAGAGAAGGAAGAAGGAGGTATTTTTCCTAAGTTTAAGGCTTTTGATTTAAAGAGTTCGGTGACAAACAAGATTATAAGGAAATCAAGGAAACAAGGAAGGAAAGGAAGTGATATAGAATAAGGACTAAGGAAAAGCAAGGTTTGGTACTTTAACATAATAGAAATTTTATTTTCTTACAAACTTTGGTTTATGTTTGGTTTATGGAATTTTTGAAGGTTTGGTACTTTAACATAAAAGAAATTTTATTTTCTTACAAACTTTTGTTCATACGGTTTATTTATACGTGTATATGGTATATATGTGAATACATATGATACATATGTGTGTATATGTGATATTTGTGTGAGTATATACTGTATATACATGGAGAATATGTGGTATATATATACGAAGTGAATGTGTATATATGAAATGTTATATATGCTCTACTCGGTAAATGAGTAAAATTGGTCTGGAATGGGGATTATATCGTGTGAGGTCAAGATCATGGCAACTAGTCGTGTGAGACCAAGACCACGCAGTTATATCGTGTGAGACCAAGACCATGGCAATTAGTCGTGTGAGGTCAAGACCACGCAGTTATATCGTGTGAGGTCAAGATCATGGCAACTAGTCGTGTGAGACCAAGACCACGCAGTTATTCTATATCGTGTGAGACCAAGACCATGACAATTATTCGTGTGAGGTCAAGACCACGCGTAACTCTATATGAGGCCTCATTTCGAGATCGGTGTATTCATAATTACCGAGTGGAGCAGATTAACTCGTAATTATAATGAAGTTATAATTATAATGTGAATCTTAACTTAATTAGAAAATATAAATATGATGATTGTATGAAAATAGTTTAATTATGCAGTATTCTACTTTTATATGTGATATCGAGTAGACATTGTATGGCAATGGTTAAAGTATCCACTGGGCAATAAGTTGCTCAGCGAGTTATATGTCTAACTCGCAGGTAGTTTATAGAAGATCAGCATTTCTGCAGTGGCTCGCATCAGCTCGACGGTAATTAGGATAGGACTTTTGACATAAAATAGTAGTATGGCATGTACGTTATATCTATTGTAAAGGTTTGTTAACATATTAAGTATTATGGTGTATGTAACAAGAGAATAAACAGTGGTATGGTAATGAAACTTAGCAAATGCTATGTAATCTTGAGAAATGATATAGAAGTGTGAACTTTTCTTGCAGGATTGTAGTTGAGGTTATAAGGGTGGATTATTGGGAGTGTGCTTGAGTTGAATTGTGAAATAAAATATTTTTCAAAAATAAGAAAAATCAGTTTTGTCGACACTTGAGACCACCAATTACAGGGAAAACTCTGGCAAAATTTCTGTAAAATCGGAACTAAAATTTGACTAAGTAAAATTGGTAGCAACATTAGGATAGTGTGGCGCCTCTACTCGGCTTATGGCAAATTTTTTTTTAAAATCTGCACTTAAAATTGGCTAAGTAAAATATTAAGACACAACCACCATGAGATAACAGTCCATCTTGGTCTATAAATGTAGGCTAAGATGGGGTGTTACATATAGTACTATATTATATATCATGTTGTACATTCCTAAAATATAATGTTAATGACCCAAATAAGATGTGAATGGAGTAGGCTAGAGTTAAAGAAAACCAGAGAAAATCAAAAATGAAGAAAATGTTATGCATTTCTTATGGATGAATATGTTATAAAAAGGACTTTTTATACACAACCTCGTAATCAAAATATCTAGAGGAAAAATATTTGTAATAGAAAACTAAAATATCTACAGCAAATCTAACAAACTTGTTGATCATGCATCAACTAAAAATCTTCCAATATCAGTTACTTCTTGCTCGAATAATTTTTTGTGCCCTCTAGAACTATCCTTTAATTATGTTAGTGGAATATAGCATTTAAACATGAAATGGTGCGTTCAACTTATTTTCCTTCACTAAACTAAAGTGATACATTTTCTGCCACAATGTTGCGTTTAGTAGTAAAATGCAATGCATGATTTAATTGCACTTTCTTCTTATTTTAGCTCAACCTTCTTCCTCCAGCACACTCTTCATCCACCCCTCAAGTTGGGTAGGTTGAAAAATCAACAAACCCAACTTGGAATAAATTGGGTCAAATTGAGGCGCAGCAAAAACCCTAATGAGAATATTAGCTAGTTGTTGTGAAGAAGGAATATGTTGAGGAAAAATAAGCCCATATTTAAACTTCTCCTGAATAATATGACAATAAATGTCAATATATTTTGTGAGTTCATGGAATACTAGGTTTGTAGTAATATGAAGTGTAGCCTGATTATCACACTATAAAGGAATCTTCATTGATGTAGGAAGTCCAAAATTTTGAAGAAGATACGCCAACCATTGAAGCTCAGAAATTGTACTAGCCATGCTTCTATACTCTGCCACTGTCGAAGATCTAGAGATAGTATTCTACTTCTTAGTCTTTTGTGAAACTAGAGCTTCACCCAAGAAAACACAATAGCTAGTGATGGAGCATCTAGTATCCTTGCAAACAGTCTAATCAACATCACATTAAGCTTGAAGGTGGAGAGAATTTCCTTGTTTGGAGTTCCTTTTAGATATTAAAGGACATAAAGAGCACAATCCCAATGATTGTCTCTAGGAGCTTGAACATACTTACTAGTTATAGTGAAAGTGACATCAGGTCTAGTGAATCCCACATAAAGTAACCTCCTAATTAATTTCCTGTAAGGATGAGGTTTGGCAACAAAGCCCTTTGAATTGCAAGTAGCAATATTCCTTTTGTAATAGGAGTAGAGGCAACTTTAGCATTAGATAAACCAACATCATGAACAAGACCAAAGATATACTTCCTTTGATTGATAAAAAATTCCAGTAGATGCTCTTGTTATCTCTATGCCCAAGAAGTACTTGGCATGACCCAGACCTTTAATAGTAAAAGCATGATGTAAGAAGGATTTAACATGGAAAATTTACTATTTCATTGTACCTCTAATAAAAATATAATCGACACATACCAAAAGTGCAAGAAAATTAGAGTCTTTGGCCAATGTGAATAAGCAATCATAAGCTGACTATGTGAAACCACACTACTAAAAATGTTTTGAAAATTCAATATTCCATTGCCTTGAGGCTTATTTCAATCCATACAAGGAATGAATTAATTTTCAAACTTGGTTAGCAGGAGCTTTTGAGTAACCATCAAGAGGCTTCTTGTACAACTCTTCTTCTATAAATCAATGAAGAAAAGCATTGTTGATATCAAGTTGGTGTAATGGCCAGGTGTGAGCTATTGTTATTCCTAAAACACTTTATAGTAATTGTTTTGGCCACTGGTGCGAAACTCTCAACAAAATCTACTTCCTAAACTTGATTATAACTTTTTCCAACTAGCCGAGTGTTACATCTATCAATGGTTCCATCTGCCTTCAACTTGAGTTTAAAAACCCACTTGGATCCTATGGCCTTCTTGCCTGGAGGGAGTGAAGTTATTTTCCAAGTGTGATTCTGCTCTAAAGCATCAAGCTCATGTTGCATTGCTTGAACCCATTCTAGATACTTAATGGCTTCTAAATATGAATGAGGATCACAAATATCTGACAAATGTGCTATGAAAAGGGTTAGTGCTACGGTGCCCACTTTAAAAACATGGTAAGTTTACCATGTTTTTCATTTTAAAATTTGGACCTTTAGATTTGTATAATAAATGACAGCCATTGATTTTAAACTCTTTATTATGAGAATATATGCATATGATTTGATACTTGCAAAAAGTCTAAAGTACTCATGTGTTGATACCTATAATTAAATGAGAGGGATTCCATAACAATTGTGCCATTGAGAAAAATTTTAAGGACTACTAAAATGAGTGACAATAATTGTAATATTGTGTCTAAAGTTGTCTAAATTTAAAATAAGCCACAAGTGACTTAAATGACCAACAACTTATTTAATGTATTTGAAGAAAAGAAAATTTTGAAGGTATCGATAAAAGAAAATTTTTGAGGGATGAAGTTTGTGTTTATCAACCATGGAAAATGAAAGAAGAATCTATTAAATATTGATGTATTTATATTTAAAATTTAATATAAATTTAGTTAAAATTGAGTTTATAAAATAATGTATTACTTGTTTTTAGTTGAAAAAGAATACATTTTGAACATGAAATATATATATATATATTTTAGGATTATTCCTAGTATTTTAGTTGAAGAAAAATAAATATAGTTAGTAGTTAAATATGCCACTATTGTTTTACATCGTTAATATACAACTTTATGCAATAAATAATGAATATTTTCATTGCCATATCTTAGTGAAAATTGTGTGAATTTTATAATAAAAAATTGATAGTAAGAAAAAAAATTTATTGTAAAAATAGAAGCTACATATTATCTATGATTATATAATTTAAAGCATACCAACATATAGTTTTATTAGAAAATTTAAAAAAAAAACTACATAATGTCAAGAATTATATAAATTATAGTAGTTATATGTCATTTTCAAAATTATAGAATATCAAGAATTATATAGTTTTGACCGTATTGTATGTGGTTTTTATGGACTATCATGTAACTTTCGATTTTGTAACTTTTTAAAGCAAAAACTACTTAAATCTAATTAAAAACTACATAATTTTTAAAAGAAATCACATAAAACTAAAAACTATAGAATATCAAGAATTATAAATTTTGACCGACTTGTATATGATTTTGATGGATTATTATATAACTTTGAATTATGTAACTTTTTAATTAAAAACTACATAAATATAATTAAAAATGACATAATTTTGAAAAAATAATCACATAAAAATAAAAACTACATAATATCAAGAATTATATAATTTTAAACGACTTGTATGTAATTTTGAGATACGATTATGTAACTTTAAAATATATAATTTTTTGATACAAAAACTGCATAAATATAATTAAAAACTACATAATTTTGAAAAGAAATCACATAAAAATAAAAACTATGAAATATCAAGAATTATATAGTTTTAACTAACTTATATGTGATTTTGAGATACGATTATGTAACTTTGAATTATATAACTTTTTGAGGCAAAAACTACATAAATATAATTCAAAACTACATAATTTTGAAAGAAAATCACATAAAAATAAAAACTACGAAATATCAAGAATTATATAGTTTTGACATACTTATATGTGGTTTTGAGATATGATTATGTAACTTTGAAATATATAACTTTTTTATACAAAAACTATATAAATTTAATTAAAAACTACATAATTTTGAAAAGAAATCACATAAAACTAAAAACTATAGAATATTAAGAATTATACAATTTTGACCGACTTGTATGTGATTTTAAGATACGATTACGTAATTTTGAATTATGTAATTTTTTGAAGTAAAAACTACATAAATGTAATTAAAAACTACATAATTTTGAAAAAAAATCACATAAAAATAAAAACTACAGAATATCAAGAATTATATAGTTTTGACCGACTTGTATGTGGTTTTAAGACACGATTATGTAACTTTAAAATATATAACTTTTGATGCAAAAACTATATAAATTTAATTAAAAGCTACATAATTTAAAAAGAAAATCACATAAAAATAAAAACTACAGAATATTAAGAATTATGTAGTTTTGACCGACTTGTATATGATTTTGAGATGCGATTATGTAACTTTGAAATATGTAACTTTTTGAAGCAAAAACTATATAAATATAATTAAAAACTACATAATTTTGAAAGAAAATCAAATAAAACTAAAAACTATGAAACATCAAGAATTATGAAGTTTTGACCGACTTGTATGTGGTTTTGAGATATAATTATGTAAATTTAAATTATATAATTTTTTGATATAAAAACTACATAAATATAATTTAAAACTACATAATTTAAAAAAAATCACATAAAATTAAAACTACAGAATATTAAGAATTATATAGTTTTGATAGACTTGTGTGTGGTTTTAAGATACGATTATGTAACTTTAAAATATGTAACTTTTTGAAACAAAAACTACGTAAATATAATTAAAAACTATATAATTTTGAAAAAAATCACATAAAAATAAAAACTACTAAATATCAAGAATTATTTAGTTTTGACCGACTTGTATGTGGTTTTGAGATACGATTATGTAATTTTGAAATATATAACTTTTTGATACAAAAACTACATTAATTTAATTAAAAACTACATAATTTTAAAAGAAAATCACATAAAATTAAAAACTAAAGAATATCAAGAATTATGCAGTTTTGATCGACTTATATGTGGTTTTAAGATATGATTATGTAGCTTTGAAAGATATAACGTTTTAATGTAAAAACTACATAAATTTAATTAAAAACTACATAATTTTAAAAGAAAACCATATAAAACTAAAAACTACAGAATATCAAAAAATTATGTAGTTTTGATCGACTTGTATGTGGTTTTAAGATGTGATTATGTAACTTTAAAATATGTAACTTTTTTTATGCAAAACCTACACAAATTTAATTAAAAACTACATAATTTTGAAAGAAAATCATATAAAACTAAAAACTACAAAATATCAAAAATTATGTAGTTTGTATGTGATTTTAAGATACGATTATTTAACTTTGAATTATGTAACTTTTTGATGCAAAAACTACATAAATTTAATTAAAAATTACATAAGTTTGAAAAAAAAATCATATAAAACTAAAAACTACAGAATATTAAGAATTATGTAGTGTTGACTAGCTTATACATGGTTTTAAGATACAATTATGTAACTTTAAAATATGTAACTTTTTGATGTAAAAACTATATAATTTTGAAAGAAAATCTCATAAAAATAAAAATTACAGAATATCAAGAATTATGTAGTTTTGACAGACTTTTATGCGGTTTTAAGATTCGATTATGTAATTTTAAAATATATAACTTTTTTATGCAAAAACTACATAAATTTAATTAAAAACTACATAATTTTGAAAGAAAATTACATAAAACTAAAAACTATAGAATATCAAAAGTTTTGTAGTTTTGATCAACTTCTATGTGGTTTTGATATACGATTATGTAACTTTGAATTATGTAATTTTTTAAAGAAAAAACTATATAAATGTAACTAAAAACTATATAATTTTCAAAGGAAATCACATAAAATTACAAAAACTATAGAATATTAAAGATTATGTAATTTTAACCGTTCTATATGTGGTTTTGAGGAACTATCATATGATTATGTAACTTTTTAAAATAAAAACTATATAAATGTAAGAAAAAACTATATAATTTTCAAAGGAAATCATATAAAACTAAAAACTATAAAATATGAAGGATTATGTAATTTTCACCGATCTATTTGTGATTTTGAGGGACTATTATGTAACTTCCAATTATGTAAATTTTTAAAATAAAAACTACATAAATGTAAGAAAAAACTATATAATTTTCAAAGGAAATAGCATAAAAATTAAAAACTATAGAATATCAAGGATTATGTAATTTTGACCAATCTGTGTATAATTTTGAGCAACTATTATGTAACTTTTGAATATCACAAAAAAATTTACATAAGACAGAAAGCACAATAACATCGATAATCAATCATTGGTGACAGTTTTAAAGCGTCGACATATTTGTCATCGATAATAAATCATTGGCGACGATTTCAAAGTGTTGACATATTTATCACTAATAATATTTTGTGATAGAGATATCTCATAACTAAATTAAATATTAAACATGACACCAACACTCATTTTACTAATTTTTTAAATATATATATATTTTTTAAAAAATGTCATTAGCTCTAAAAAACATGCATTGAAATCAATAATATATACCACTTAAGAAAATTTATGGACCAATATTATTTGCAATTGATTATCTAAAAATCTGTTAATAAAAATAATCTGAAATTAATTTGTCTGAAAAAAAAATTATAGTAATAGACCATAAATAGCTTTTAAACCATCATAATATGGTTTAACAAAATGAATTGAAAATCTTGAATTACTATTGGTGATATTAATAAGGCAACTTACAAAGCCATAAATACTTAATTACTAATAATGGCCGAGCCATCCCTTTTTTTAAATTCTTATATATATTATATAATTTTTAAAAATACATATTTTGCCCCCCTAATTTTAAAAATTATAAATTTAGTTCAATAAAACATAAATTACAATGCAGAAAAATAAAAAATCAAATAATGTAATAGACATTTTGTAATAGAAAAACTCATATAATCATCAAAAATATCATAGAGGTTACACATTATTAGTCAAACAAAGTAAAAATATATATATTTTTCATTTTGTTCTCTTATTTTTTTTATCATTCCTTTTGTTGTCTCTCTTTTTTTCTTGAATCTTTTTTCTTATCAAGTTTGAAGATAAGGGTAAAAGAGGTTAAAAATTTTTAGCTAAAGTGAAGCTAAACAATTTTCAACAGAAGTAAACTTTTTAAGGGCACCATACATTCAACATGAGTGATTCTTCAATTTACTTAGGATTTTGCTGCACTATTCCTCTTCTAACTTTACTAATTCTCCAAAATTTTAAATTTAATTCGAGTTGGGATATAACGATATTATTTTACATTATCCCACAAACTCGGACATTTGCTAATATTGGAGAATTTCACTTATATATAGCAACTTCAAAAAAAAATCCAGCTTTGCTATCATTCATCTTCAATTATATAACTGATAATCCTCAAAAAATTCTAATATGTTATGATATAAATTTAAGACTTCATATATATCAAAGAAAAAGCAAGCTAAAACATATTTTAGGCTTAAAAGGGTAAACTAGTAAAAAATTTTAATTATTATGTATACTTTTAAACCACCTCTACATTTTTAGACATTAATTTATATTATATTAGTTTAATCATATTTACTCAATTCATTTTATTTGAATGCACATTATAATTTAATAAAATATTATATTACTAAAAGTAAAAATAATAAAATTTAAATATGTGAAATTATAATAAAAATGTCATCTAAATATCCTATCAACTTCAAAACAATGCTATACCCTAAAAATCAAAAACCAATTAAAAAAGCAAATTTCCTAAATGGAACTAATAAATAGAAACATGTACACAATAAATTGTAAAGATCATACAATTGATTATATGAATCTTATTAAGTTTAAAATCCTCAACAGTTATGCTCTTATATTTGTCCTGTTGATAAACAACATCTACTTCTTATGGGTCCAAAAGCTACTTGCTGCACACACACACATCACCATAACAAGAAAAATCAAAATCAATTTGAAAAGAAAAAAAAACAAAAACTAGAAATAAAACACCACCCTTATTATCTAGAGGCAGTCTAGAAATTGGCCAAAGGATTAACCAATCCTTAGCCACCCTCAAATAACTCATTAGCCCCTGCAAATTTTAGAATAAAACGATATGTATTATGGACTTTATGATTAAAAACTTAAAAATCTATTTGTAATTAATCTATTTTGAGGTCAATAATATTATGATAAATTTCACATAATCATATAATTTTTTTTAAAAAATTAATTAAAAAAGTACCTTATGGCTGCAAAAAAAGCAAGAGGAATAATTAGTTCCCACCTATTAATAGTCATGCTGCAAAATTTAATTATCTCAGACCAAACAATAGTAATTAGAAAAGGTTAATAACATTGTAATTAACATATACATATGCCTATAAAAATTTCTAACCAAATTGGCAAGGCATCCATAGCTAGTGTTGCATTTTCAAATACTCAGACATCAATGTCAGTATTCTTAGTACCAATTCTCCAAGCTACACGTGCACTATATCATAAATTAAATAACCCAACAACTAAAAATAATTAAATCAAGATAAGAAGTAAATTTAGACAAGAAGATGGATAGATAGAAAGAATAGTATACCAAAGTATGATACCAGAAGCAGAAGAGAGTTTAATGAATTCCCATAATCCAGAAAAGACTTGCTTTGAGAAACCAGGCCAAGTTAAAGGACACCAAAACATAACATATACTAACAACACAAATGCCATAAACCACCAAGACAAATCCAAAGCAATAGTTGCACCAATTATTCTTAAATCTAGAAATAAAAAGCCAACAAGCTAATATATTGATCCCTTAGAAATTTTCCCCCACCACATCTTCACAATTCACATCTTTTAGCAGCCACAGAAGCCATCAATAGTTTTCTTGAAGGAATTGTTTACCATAACAAAATTTTTAAGAATTTCAAACTAAAACGTACATGTGTATATAATAAAAAAATGTATATTAATTAGCAATAGAAAATTTAACATGTCAATAATAATAGTCAATTTCATATTTTAAATACTTCATATGACATCAACATTGAAAATAAGTGCATAAAAAAATAAGCATAATCTTCTTAATTACAAACCATATCCTATAAATATTTATTTCATTTGGTTACTTCTATTTATAATATATTATAACTTTCCTCCACCATTGGCAACTTGGCATAACCTATAAAACATAGATACTAGTAAATATTTATTTTTAAGACATTATTCCTACACCTCAATATTATATTTATATAATATAATATATTACAGTGGGTACAAGAATCTATCTTTTAAAAAATATATACACTCATATTTTTTATATATAATTTTTAATTTTTATTAAAAATATATATATACTCATATATATAATATAAACCATTATATTAAACTTGCAAAATTTTAAAAAAATGAATATTTTTATTTTTAATCTTATTTGGGTTTGAAATCTATTTTTACTGTGTTATTCATAACTTAAAATTTAGAACTTATTATGATTTTAAATGAATTTTGTAGAAAGCTAGATAACAAACGGATGAAGTGAAGATTAAAAAAATATTAAATTAAGCAATCTTTACAATTCAAATAATTTGATAAATTATAAATGAGGGAAGGAAAAGGATAAAAATTCTTTTTGCATGGTCATATGGCTTAAATTAAACAATTTTTATAATTCTTAACTAATAATCAATTCTCTATCTTATTTTAAGCTTTTATCATTTCTCTGTACCTTCCCCATGTGCCAATGCAATGATTGAAAATTTAAATTCAATATACAGTTATTATAGTGAATCAAAAGATTAAAAATTGAAATGTCATGGACCCCATTAACTAAAATTATTTTCAATAAATACTTATCATAATCAGGAATTATTCTATGAATTTCTTTAGTGGAGACTTTTATTAGTCAATAAATTGCTACAACAACAAAGCAAAAGAGACCCACTTTGCACTAACAACAGACTCAAAGCAAACTAAAAAAATAATCACATGACAAAGCATTACTATATAACACATTTACATCCACATCTGCCAATAAAAAATAATCTAATGTTCTACAACCAAGAGAAAAGCAGAAACCCCTATTCTCATGCCAATATATAGGAATCCCCACAAATCAAATCACACAAACTAGCTTCATCTACAACCTACAGTCCTTAACAACAAAGCCCAAGAAAACCATTAGAGCCTTCAACATTTTTCAAATAATAAAAAGTAGAGACTTTCTATATCTCATACACATGTACATCTCATACACTAAGTAGAAATAACCCAAGAAATCCCAAAACCATTCCAACCCATCAATACGGCAGGTAGAATACTCTTTAACTCCATCCCAACCTTACCACCCCTTAATAGAAGCCAATACTCATCAATAAAGAAGCTCCCTCCCTATATCTAATCCAGATTACCCTTGTTCGCATACAAATCAATGGTACAATTGAATATTTAGGGCATATAAAAGCAAAAAAATTTCAAATTTCACAAAGCAAAAATACAATAAAACACAAAATTTCAGTTACTTAAGATTATCAAACCACATATGAAAGTTAAATTTTAAAAAATAGAAAACAAAAGGCAAAAAAAATTATAAAACCTAGCTATTGAATTATTGATGAGATGAGTCCCTATTGAATGAAATGTGTGAGAACTTGAGAACTTGGTGAGCAAAATGTGCGTGAGAACTTGTTGAACAAAATGCGTGAGAGCTTGAGACCTTGAGGGAGACACAGACAGTAGAGAAGATGGAGAAATCTGCGTGAGAAAGATACTAGTTAGAGGGCAAATAACGCAAATGAAGATTGAAGTTGAAAAGAGAACAAATCGATTGAGAAGTTTCTAAACCCTAAACCAAAGAATGCTCATTGATCGATCAAAAGAGTTTGATAGTCTTTTATTTTTTATTTTTCATTCAATGGGTTTGATACGGTATATCCATATCTACACTAACACCACTTAAAATCAAAGGCTATAAATAAGTCAATAAATGTAAGGGTTCAGATTTGAGACTATTAAAACATGGTAAATTTACCATGTTTTCAAAATGGGCACTCCAGCGCCCACCTAAAAAAACATATATGTGCAGTCAAATAATATCCAATAGCAATGTGCTTAGAACAAAAAGATGAAGGGTCAAGAGAGAAAATTTTGTCTCAAAATCTTAAAGCCAAATAGGAGGCTTAGAAACTCTTGTGCTCTTTCTAACTTGAGGTAAAGAAAATGAATGATATGGAGAAGAAGAGAGTGGTGTACCTGAGTGAGGAGCATTAGTGTCTACTGACTGACTTCTTGGAATCTGAATACATGATTGATGCACAGGGTCAGTAGAATCTGAGATAGGCGAAGGAAATAGATTGTTTTGAACAGGAGAAGGATTAGGTGGAGATGTTGGTTTAGGTAAAGGGAGAGATCTATTGTCTTTTGTCAAAGGATAAGGTATAGTATGGGAATCAGTATGTGGGTTAGGTATGGTGACAGAAGCAAAAGGAAATAAATTTTCACAGAATTGAACATCTCTAGAAGTGAAAACACTATGTGTCTGTGGGTCGTAAAGTTAAAATGCTTTCTGCCTCATTGAATGACCAATATAAACACTCTTAACTGATCTAGGATTAAACTTAGACTTCTTTGGAGAGTTATCCTTAACAAACACCAAACAACCTAACACCTTGATCATGTTACAGTACGGTTTTTGAAGAAATAACAACACAAATGGGGTCGTCCATCCCAAAATATCAATGGGAAGTCTATTAATTAATCAGAAAAGTAGCTTAAAGAATAGCCAATCCCCAAAATGTTTTTGGCAAATGAGATTCAAAAAGAAAAGCTCGAGAAATTTGTATAATATATCTATATGTTCTCTCTACCATCCATTTTATTGGGAAGTGCAGATGCAACTTCTTTGATGAATAGTATCATAAATACTCGGTAAAGTTTGACACTGTGATCTAACAAATTCTGCTTCTTTATCTGTCCTCAAAACCTGTATCTTCTTTTCAAATTGAGTACTAAACATTTTAAAGAATTTTTAAAGTGCAGATATTTCCTGTGACTTGTATCTGAGTGAAAAGGTCCTAACACATCTTGTATGATCATCCACTAAAGTTAAGAAATAGTGAGCACCAGACATGTCATTCTGAGCAATAGAGCCCCAGATGTCTGCATGTAGCAGATCAAATGGTTTTTTCAGCTCTAGTAGTAATTAGAGGAAATGTATTTCTAGTTTGTTTAGCTAGAGGCAAGTTTCACACAAAAACTCACCATCTTTATTTATGAATTTCAAATGAGAAAGTACAAGTTGAGATGGGTGGCCAAGTCTATTATGCCAAGTATGTACATAGTTGACTTGATTTATAGAACAACGATTGAACACACTTTATCAGTATTGGATGTTTGAGTACACTTATTGTTTTCATGGTCTTTTGCATCAATCACATACAGATTGCAAAGAAGTCTCCCAGTAGCTACTATACTTCTACTTCTCAGGTCCTGCAAAGTACATTTTGTGAGTAAAGCAAACATTAAGGTGATTTTGGTGACTGAGTTGACTAACAAAAATCAAGTTATGAGTACAATTGGGGATATAAAGAACATTACTGAGTTGCAGGTCTGGTTTCAGAAAGATAGCACCAAGATATGTATTTGCTGCTGAAATATTGTCTGTTTGCACAAAAATGGTGAGAAGCTCCACTACGTACTATCCAAAACTTATTAGAGTCTTTGATGGGGCTAAGGATTGCAGCATTACCTGCAAATTCTTCTGTATGAGCAAAGTTTGTGTAACAGTCAGTAGGCACTTGCTTACTCATCATATACTTTGCAACCTCTTGCTTAATGAGTTTTGCCATATTTGGTTGGGGCTTTCAGTTCACATCTGCTTGTGCCTTAAGGTCATTTTAATCATTTTCAACCAAATTCACTTGCACTGTCGCCTGCTCCCTTTGTCTCTGCAACTTAAGCTCGTTGCACCATTTTGGTACTCCAACTAGCTTAAAGCAAGTATCCTTAAAATGGCCAGATCTCTTGGAATATTCACAAAATTTATCTTCATTCCTAATAAAATCCCTTCTCTTATAATTCCCTCAACCATATCCTCCTTGATTTTGCCTCTCCAAGTTTCCAAATCTAGACAGCATGACATTTCCCTCAGCTTCTTCATCAAAGTTCATATTAGTCAACTTCTGTTTTTCAACACTCAATATTAAGGCATTACTGAAGGTAGAGTATCTGACATTAATATCCGTGTCTTTGCATTATCAAAGACATCATTAAGGCCTGAGAGGAACTGCATTAATTTGTTCATAGAGATCAAATCATCCATCATTCTACCAACTCCACGATCACACTTACCACAGGTACATTTAGGAATAGGGTAAGACAATTCAATTCATCTCAACACTTCCTTAATTTTGTATAGTAAGCATTCACAGAAGAGTTACCTTGGTTCAACATAGCTACCACTTGTGTCATTCTATTAAGCGAAATTAATAAACCCTTGCCAGAAAGTGAAAGTATGTTTATTATTGAAGGAATGTTCATCAAATTAAATTTGAATGTTGGAATATAGAAATCGAAAGTCAAAAGAATGTTATTTTAAGACTATTAAAAATTATTAAACTTTGTTGTATAAGGGCTATGATATCGTTTGATGAAAATATATTTTGTCAAAGAGAAATAATTGTGTTGACTATACTTAAAAACTTATATTTAACATTTTTTTTTTTGTTAAACTAAACGCTAAGTATGATAACTATGTCTAAATTGATTACGATACATGAATATATAGCTGAAGGTTATCACAGGGATTGACCGCACCCAACCAAACCAGGTCAATAAGAGAATAAAATTTAGGTGTTTAATAAACATGAATGTTTTTTTACTATAAAAATAAAGACACAATCATCAGAATTTTTTAAAATAATAGTTGTCATAGAGATAATAGTATGTAGTTATACAAATTATTTTAAAAATTATTTACTTATAAATTTCAACTCTAATAAGATTCATTAAAAATAATTGAATAAATAAATAAAAACAGTAACTCATAATTAACATATGATGGCAAATTAATTCATGGCCTACATGTTCTATAATTTTAACGCAAGCAAACAGATCCAATTGACATATATTCTTATATAGTATGTTGAACAAAGAAATGATCTTAAAAATCCTCTAAACATAGCAAGAATTGTTGAGAAGAAAAAGAATTTCAGTCCACTTGAAAAGTTAAGTCAACATTCTTTATTAATGTTATACCAAAAAAAAAAGTCAACATTCTTTGTTATCATTAGAATTATTAGTTTTATTCTAATTCTAATTAATAAGCCACCAGCAAGCTAACATGACAGCAACTTAAAAAAAAAAAAAATTGGTCTTGACAATTTCATATAGACCCATTCTCTTATCAAAATAGAAAACAAAAATATAAATAAAATGTAAATTTTAATTAGCTCAATTATTAGACTCTTCCAATCAAAGAACATACTAGCTATATGCGTTATTAAATTTAAATATATGTAATTATTTAAATTATTAACAAAAAAAACAAAATTTATAAAAATTTAAAATTTTAAAATCTTAAATATAAAATCAATTTATTGATTTATATTTGAGGTGTTCAAATTGGGTTGATCCAGTGGGGCCCTGTAGGGAGATTGCCTTGTCAAACAAAGTAACTCATAAATAGGACCATGCCTCAAAAAAAAAAACTCTCAAATAGGACCACAATGAAAAAATATTAAATTAATTTAATTTCGTCTGCCAACAAACTATGAAACTAATCAATACCTTTCGAAGTAAGAAAAAAGTATTTGTCAAGTAATTTACAACAAAGAAAGAGAATGATCAAGCCGTTGGATCAATGTAGGAGAAGTCCATAAAGTTAATCGGAGGGGATAAAAATTATTTATTAAAATAGAAGTGGAAGTAGTGGAACATTATACAATTTCTTATATTTATTTGTATAGATAAAAACAAAAAAAAAATACCACATATATATAATTTATCGCTAGCTAGACATCTTCCAGCCACCTTCATAGCACCAACTCTGCAATTTCATTCAAATACAACACATAAAAACCCTCTAAACGGCTCTACGCGGCTACGCCAACCCCAAAAACTGTCTAAGATAAATAACAGATCATCAAGAAAATCAAGAAAACTAAGAAAATTTATAGCAAGAAATCAAGAATCAAGAAACATCAGAGAGAGAGAGAGAGAGAACAAGATTTGCTTTCTTTTTCTTGATAATCATGGAAGAATTACAAGCTATGTACAACAACACAACGATCAAAGTCTTAGCAGACTTAGAAATGGTAGCGGCGGAACAGCTGATGCAGCTAAGCGATGAGGATAACAGCAGCGACAGCAGCATTGACAAGAAAAAAAAGAACAAGAGCAAGATTTACAAAAATGATATTGATGCGGATGAGCAGAAGGAGGAAAAGTTTGATCGGATTAGCCAAGAAGAGATTACTTCCAAGAAGAAGATTGAAGAGATTTTCGGTAAAGAAGAGGAGGAGATTATTATTATTGAACGGCCAAGGAAGAAAAAATATAAATCTATTAAGAGTATTTACAAGACCACCAAGCCGATAAAAGTTAGATATGAGAAGAATTATTACCATAATAAGGTGAGGTACTAAATTAACAAACACTAATTGAGGTTTTAGGTTATAAGAGAGAATGATTAGGCTAGTAAGTAACTAAGTTTGGTGTAAACAGTATTTTCTAATAATTTCTTTGTTTTGGAGGAGGAATTAATGGAGGTTATTATTATTATTATTATTATTATTATTATTATTATTATTATTATTATTATTATTATGAATTGACTAATTTAAGAGGTTTTCTTGAATCATTTGATCCTTGCAGGGATTGGAATGATAATGATAGCTTATTTACCTTTTTTGTGTTTTGAATTTTTGATCTTGGGATTTTGGTCTAAAACTTTAATTGAAGATTAAGTTGGGGAAGCTCTCTGTCATTTTTGTTATAGGTAACAAATTAAAGTCTTAATACCAAACATGAGTTGGGCCGTATTGAAGTTATTATCTTCTTCTTCTTCTTGGTCTCCTTTATATAATGTTATGCATTTTTGGGTTTTTTTATTATTGTTATTCATTTCAGATTACAGTAGGCATTATAAGCTGCATTATCACTGTATCACCATGCTTAATAGTACTTTTTCAGTTTAATTAGCCAGGTACAATTAGAATTCGAACTCACATCCTCTCATGTCATGCTTAATAGTGTTGAGATACTGAAATTGTCTAATGCCGATAGGCTTCAAAAGTTTGGCTAACCTTAAGATTACATCTATAGAGAAAATCTATGGAGAGAGAAGAGTGTAATTTTTTGCAGAAGAATCGATATTTTCTTTGAAATGTTTTTGTACTAATGTTTTTGTACTAATTAATTAAGCAACTAATTTATTGTTGTGAACAATGAAGCTCCTGAATCTCATGGGATTTTTTGTATTTAATAGTGTTAATTAGTATTAATTAACCCATATCATTTAATGTTAATTAATCAAATATTGCTAAAAAGATTCTTTCTGATCAGAAGTATTTGGTGTGGGAGAAGATCGAATACATGCACGGTGAGTAATAAATAACTAATTATTTTTTGCCATATATATAAATATAAATTTTCTTGTTTATTTTCATTTGAGGTTTCAAAATGCAAGCTTGATTAGCGTTCTGATTCCATTGTTTTCAGTTGTTTTTGTTCTTTGGATTAGTCAAGAATTAACGTAAAAGTTTCCTTAGTCATCACAACACAGTGGACGCGTTGTCCAAACTTACATATTTCAGACTAACCCTTTTAATTTGATCAAACTCATTACTCATCTTTAACAATACTTTTTTCTTTTTATGTTTACAGTTTGCAGCCTTCTTTCCTTAATAAAAAATTTTAAAAAAACCCAATAATTAGCTTTGCATTTTGTTTTTATTCAAGAGATACAATCACCAACTCAAAAACTACCGTCATTCTTTTTAACATATAGTTTAAGAGTATAATAAATAAAATCGCAAATTTTTCTTCTATACCCTAAATGATATATACAATCACCAACTCAAAAACTACTGTCATCCTCTTTCACATATAGTTTAAGAGTATAATAAATAAAATCGTAATTTTTCTTTTATACCCTTAATGATATATATGATAAATAAATACATATCTGTATGCATATATATATATATATACAAGTTTATTAATTGGCTTAATATATAAATAAGCATTTATACTTATCAAAAAGAACATATTACCCTCATATATACTTTACGTTCATCCTACGACACACCTCTACCTACTTAAAATAGTATTATTACACTTAGCCTAATTATTTCTATTCTCACTTTTTAATCGTGTATTACATATGTATAAACAACTTCATTATTCATCTGATTTCTAAAAATTCAAAGTCAGATTTCCATTTTGCATCTTATTGATATTTTGCCCAAAAAGAAAAGAAATTTATCATTACAACTATAAGATTCTAAACACAATACAATTCAACTACATATAAAAACATATAATCTAAGATCAATTTTATAATGCACCAAAAATCCAAAAAACTATTAATCAAATTATTCAAAAAATCAAATTCTTCGTGTTAACACTAAAATAAAAATTATGAAAATTGAAAATATTGAGAATTTGAGAGCAAATGATAGTCAGAAAAAGTTGGATAAAAATCATTACAATAAAAGAAATTGAAAAGAAATCCAAGAAAGAAATAAATCAAATCAAACTCTAAAGAGAGAATGTAAGAATAATTCATTACAATTAGAGAGCCAATTATGATGATTCTTTATCTCATTCTGATTAAAATCCATCAAAATTTCTCTTTTTCTTAGTGAATCAACAAGAAAGCTTATCAAAATTCACAACTTTTCCTTCATTTTGAATCTAAATATTGAAACTTCACAACAATAATCTAACAAGTTTACAAACAGATACTCTCCGGTTTACAAAATAAGGATAATAAGAGAAAAAAATTATTTTAGTTTTATATGGCTTTTCCCTTTCATTTGAGGAAGAAGAAGATTTGGAATTTTTTTTTTTAAGTCTAAGCAGAGAAGAGAGATTAAGCATAAGAAAAATATAATTTTCACATATTTTTATTTATTTTTTTTGTATATCTCACGCTTTCTACACGCACTTAAAAGAATGTGATAGTTTTATTTTTAATTTTGATAGGTGTATAATAGGACACTTGAGAAGTAGAGGGGGGCTAATAAGACTTTTTAAACAAGTATAAATATTTATTTATATATTAAGGTTTATTAATTATATTAGTGATCACTTTACCCTCTTGAACTTTTAATTTAATCATATAACTCTTGAAATCGTATTTTTTTAACTTATAAATATAAATTTGTTGAGTCTTGCTAAGTCTCACCGAGTTGTTAATGTATATATTTAATATAAAATATATAAATATAAATGACCAGTATTCATAAATATAAATATTTATTCATACAAAATAGATAAGTATATGAAATAAAACGATTAAAATAGAAGTTAAAAATATAAAATGGTTAAAAGTTATAAGTTTAAGGAGCTACATATGTATTTAACCAATTCTATTTTAAAAGCAATTGAGTAGTGTTTATTTTGAAAATATAAATTTTATAATAAATTGTACATTTTACTATAAGCTTATTTAAGTTAAAGACAAGTATATATTAATAAGGTGTAAAAAGAAAAATATAGTAAAAAATAATATTACTAACAAAAAGGTATAGTATTATTTTTGGGACATCTATGCAAGAAAAAATTATAATTTGTTTTAGTATAGAATTAGTAATTTCTCAGAGGATAAATTTTTTAAAGATAAATTTAATAGTAATTTTAGAAGGAGACTCAATAATTTGGTACGGAAAATTGTTTTTTTGATGGGTTATAAAAATGTAGGACTTTGAATGATTTTAACCGACTCATGATATCATTAGACTCGTAAAATTTGCAAGTCTAAACGAGATTAATCGAGTTTATTTTTAAATTTTTTTTGAAATTATAATGAAAATAATATATCAATTTATTCAGAAAATTAAATTATATATATAGTAAAATTCTAATAATGTTTAGTTTTTTAAAAAGATAGTACAATAAATCTATATATTTTAATTATTATACTATTGAAATTATTAATTGTATTTTATAATTATTAAAAAATATTTTTATGAATAATTGTTTAATAATTAAATAATTTTAAATAAGTATATTTTACAATATATATATATATATATATATAATATGGTTCTATTCTTAAAAAGTACTCTAAATTTTAGTCTTCACAATTAAAGGTGTAATGAATATATTTCAAATTGTGTTGGCTTCCCAAAAGTAATATGGTTGATTGTTGAGTTGCGTTATTAACATGTTTTATTTTTTTTATTTAATACGTATATTCTACGTTTTACACATTAAAAAAGTGTTAGATAGGTCATAATATATAAATACACGAACATATCAGTGTATTTATAAGTAATTTTACTAAGAAATTCGAAGGCATGAAAATATGTCATGAATTTGACTAATATGAATGATTTATATATATGACTAATGAATTTGTCATGAATATGTTATATATTTTCACTGTTTCATTTCAAGTGTCATTTTAAAAATAATTATATAATATAATTATTAATGATTATAAATTTTATAAAAAAAAATTTAGCAGTATTTTGCTTAATTATATTGTTAACTATTCTCTCTTCATTAATTATTAACATTATATTTTTTTCTTATTTATTAATACTTAAAAAGTAATTTTATAATTTTATAATTAATATTATTTTGAATTTATAAAAATAATAATTAATATTTAATAAAAAAAATTTACACAATACTTAAACTAGAATGGAAGGAGTATACAGAAGTTTCAATTATCTCATAGCTCTAAAATTAAATTTAAATACAATATTTTTTATGTTTTAATAAAACTAGTAAAAAGGTATTATAACTTTATTAAATTAATTTTTAGAATCTAAAATTAGACTTTACTGATTTTGGTTATAGTTTATTTTTATTTTTACTTAATTTATTTTTGCTTAAACTATATATTAATTTTATGGTGTATATATATCCATCAGATATATCCTATTTTTAATTACTTTAGAGTAGTAGATGAAATTAGAAATTGGACAGCATTGCTGAAGCTATGAAGGCGTGGCTGAGAGTTTCCCCTTTCTTATTTAGGTACAAGATTATTAGAGACTTATCATTTAGGTAGTTCAATTCTTTTACTATTTCTATTTATTAATTTGTTTGACGAGAGGCTAACACCAAACTCAGATTTCCAAAACATTCAATTTTAATAAATTCTTTAATATATCAATTTTCATATTTGAAAAAGATAGTTTATAAAATTTAATTTTTTTGATATAAAAAATAAATAATTTCAAAATGAATAAAAATTGCTCTATTTTATAAAATTTAATTCAATTTTTTTGAAAGCAAAAATTTATTTTATTTTCAAATTGTATAAATAAATATCATAATTTTTTAACATTTTAATATCATTAGTTATTATTAAATATTAAATAATTAAAAATAAAACAAATTAAAACTTATTTATAAGTGGGAATAATTTTTATATAACAATTCTGTTCCTTTTTATTGATGAATTAATCAACTTAAGCGATTTTTTTTTTCAAATTAAGCCTAATATATATATATATATATATATATAACAGTCCATCCATCAGTTAAAAATTCCTGTACTCTTTCTCAACAAGTTTAATTCTTTTTGGTTCCAAGATTTTCCACATAGTCGCTTCGAAATTGGTTCAACAAGACCTGTTACCCATTTCTTATAAATAAAATTTTCTGGCATTATTCTCAGGAAAAAAAAGTATGTTTGTTATGGGCAGAGTGATTTTAATTGAAGTAAAAAAATAGAATAAAATAAATAATTCTGAAAGCTATATTTTGGAACTTTTATGATTAATATTTGAAAAATAAATTTTAATGACTTTCTTATTAATATTTTATTTTTTAACATTGGAGAAAGAGGTAAAAATAAATAAACTTTAGTAACTTTCTAATTAATATTTATTTTTTAGCATCAAAGAATGAGATTTAAAAATATAGAAGTTTAAATCTAAATCAATTATTGTGATCGTATATTTATTTTACCATTAAATTATACTTATGGTGTGTCAATATATTTTTTAAAAATATAATGATTTTGTCAATGATAACTTGAATAAGAACTTTGCTAGCTGGAGATATTAATGTATAACACAAAAATCACACTAACAGTTAATTCAAATAGCATAAACCTCTGCTTATGGCAATAAAAAAAATAACACAAACTTGTGCTTATGCAATAAACAAAATTTTAAAATTGATATAAACCATAAAAAAAAAAAAAGGAGTCGCATGAAATAATAAAAATAAAAACTAGAGCTAACGGTAATAAAGACTAGACCGTTGGTTGGTTGTTATTCTTGTTAAGGAAAAACAGAAATAAAATCTTTACTGAAGATTTTCACTTGAAGCCAAGGAGAGACATTAATTAATGCTTTATTATTATTTCTTTTTATTGTCTAATTTTTTACGCTATAAAAATGCTTGTTTGTTCTTATTTTCTTTTCAATTCTATTAATTCAAGTCCCTTAATTTTTTCTGCCTCTCCCGTTCTCGCTTCTGCTTTCTTTTAATTAATTCTTTTCGGTCTCTGTCCTTGAAATTTCAATGGATCCTTCACCTTCAAAACCTTCTTCCCAAAAAACCCAAACGGGCAAAAAGATGACTAAATCTGAACTTCGAAATTTCTTGAAGAAGAAAGAAACTTTTAAGAAGAAAGCTTATGAACTTGAAACTTTGTGTGACATTCCAGTTTGCGTGGTCTGTTTTGGACATAATGGTAGGGTATTTACATGGCCAGAGGATAAAAAACAGGTTAAAGATATCATCTTGAGGTACAAATTAGACAATAATATTATTCTTCATCAACAGGGTCTTGACAAGAAGAAGAAGAAGAGGATCAAGAATCATAATCTTAATCAGAGTCTTGAAAAGATTGAAAGTTTGGGCGAGAAGATTTATGAGTTACCAGAAGAACAGGCCCGGCTCAAGGAGGAGCAACATGAGCAACCGCTCAGGCCCCTGATTTTGATAGGGCCTCAAATTTATAAATATATATACATATATGTAAGAAGTAACAAAATTTTGATTTGCTGTGATAGTCTAGCGTGTTGTATATGATCAAAGGGTGTGGGGATCGATTCTCACTATCATCAATATTACATTTTTTTTCAAACATTCATTATATAATAAAATTTGGGCCCAACGTTAATCATACAATAAAATTTGAGCCCCTCAAGTTTTACATTGTTATTTTTAGGCTCTTAAGTCCTGAATATTTATTTTTGGGTGGCCCCTCAAATCCAAAATTTTCGCTCCAACACTGTTTTTTAGAGGCCCATATCTTAATTTCTGCTCAGGGCCCCTAAAATATCCAAGACGGCCCTGCAGAAGAATCTATAATGGAATTGCTGGGTTTCTTGGATTGTAAGTTAAAGGATACAGATAAGAGAATCGAGCATTTGCAGATTAAAGATAAGGGCAAAGAAAAGATTGTAATTAATGAAAATTATCTTGGAGAAATTGCCCAACAAAACCCACTTCTTCAATTGCCAAATTTAAACAATAATAATGTTGATTTGGGCTAGCCATCTTGCTTCTCCTACAACAATAATCTATTGGGTTTTGCAAATTATAATCCTAATTACATGATTAGTAGTGGAATTGCTCCAATGGATTATTACAGAGACATTGAAATCAGGCCTAATTTCTTGATGAGGAGTGAAAATGGAATTGGAAATCTTCACAGGAAATACAAAGAACTGGTTATGAAGTAGTCGGAGATTTTCAATTAGGGTTTGCTAGTAATCAAGAATTGGTGCATTTTGGTGTCATTCCAATTTCAGTATATTCAGAACAGCCACCATTAGTAACATTACCATTACTTTCTGATGACAAGGTAATGAAGAATCAAGATCAGAATCAAGATCAACTTAGAAATTGAGATTCCTCGAGCAATTAATTGACAATTCTGATGATTTTTCAATTATTTTTGTTTCTATAGCTTGTCAAGTGATTTTTACTAGTTAATTGGGTATTATCTTTTTCTGGATAAACAATTATTTTGGGAGAAACAATTATCTTGTTTACTAGTTTTGTTTAAAACAAGGATTTCTATTGATTGATTGATTTATTTTTTTCTGCTAATGAGTCTAATTACTAAAGTTCCAACTAGTAACTTTAGAACAAACTTCGCATTAATATTGATTAGCGATCAACTCGAACTTTACTTGAATTTCTTTAATATATATATATATATAATATTATTATTTTTATTGAATTTTTATTTTAATTTTAAAAATTAACATAAAATAAATATAGACCAACGAAGTCACCCAAAAAAATTAACAAGAAGGAATTACTATCTGTATTAATCTGTAAATATTTTAATTTATTAATTATGAGGTTCTATACAAATATAATAATATGAAAAATTGATGAAATAATCTAAGTTATGCTTTTTAAGGAAGTGACTTGACATATGATAAAAAGAAAATTCTAAAATTAACCTTCATATGATAACAAAACTTCATATTATATAAGTCTCAATTAAATTAAAAACTAGTCAAAATTTTTAGCACTTCAGTTGTTGTTGTTATTCCACATCATAAATTATTATATATACATACGTCCATATATATATACATATATATATATATAACATGTAAAAATACTCATAATTATTAAAAAAAATTATACTCATCAATTAATGAGTTTGCTAACTATAAGAACCAAGTATTATAATACTTGAAAAGTGGAAATTGTGCAAAACTCCGTTTCCAAAGTGCTTGTTATGATTTACATGCCATAATCTACACATTTTATTTATCAGGCCCTTTTTATTTTTATCAGAAATATTATGTACTATGAAGCACACTTCTCTCACATGAATACTCACTCGACACGCTCCTTATATGTGTTAAATATGATTATACATGTGTTTTATTTTTTATTTTTTTTTATTTTTTAAATACGAGAACGATATACATAGGATACATATCCTGTATGGCATAGATATATTTAGAATACTTTAGAAAATTCTATGACATATTTTATTATAAATTTTTGTTTACTTGATGTATTGGTAAATCATTAGCTACATAATTATAATTAATCTTAATTGTAACGTTTGTCTTTTTGTTACAAAAGATTTATTTTTTTATTTATATAATTATATTTATGTATAAATAAATTAATATACATTTATTTTTAATATATATTTATCTCTCATTATACTTTTATAACTTAAAATATGTATATATATAAATGTATCTTAATCGTGTCATGTCTTTATCTTTCAAGAATTACTATGTTGATGTGTCGTATCATACCGTTTCCAAGTCTCATATCTGTATTTGTACTCCATAGATTATATACATTTAATCTAAACATTATATACTATTATGCTTTTTAGTTTTTAGTTTTTGATAGAGGTGGTCACGGTTAAACTAACCGAATTGTGAGAGTAAAAAAAAAAAAGATTAATTGGTTTGGATTTAAAAAAAATTTAAACTTATACTGAAACTTAAATAAATGGTTAACCATATAAATAGATAATTAACTGTTATTTTTTATTTTTAATAGTTAAATTATATATATAATTAAAATTAAAATTTAATAAATTTCATATATATTTAATAAAAAAATTAAAATAACTCATTACAAAAATTATTCTTAAAATAAATACATTATTAAAATATAAAATTGTAATTTAAATTTAAATATAATCTATCAAAATAATTTAATATGTATAATTTATAATTTATTCTATAAAATTATATATATAATTTATAATTTAAGTGAAATATATATAATTTATACGTAATTTATAATTAATATATATAAATTATAATATAATTATAAATTTATAAATTAACCAAACCTAATAATTTTTTAACAATAAAAACCGAAATTGAAATCCAAAACAGAAAATATTAAAATTTAAAAACTTAAATCTAAACCTTTGATTTATAACCATAATTTTTAATTCCATTTTATCAATTTTAATTCGATTTTCAATTTAATTGATTTTTTTTAGCACCCCTAGTGTTTTATGTTTTATTGTTGAACTTAATTAACAAGTTGATGTGTATCTCAATGATTTCGTCTGCTAAGAAGAATTATGATAAAACTTGATGTGTAATTAAAAACATATTAACACAAAAATTAATAATTTAATTAGTCTCTAAACATTATATTAATTAACAAGTTGTATATTAAATTCTTGATTATAAAACAATGAAATTTTCATCATATTTTGGTCCTTTAAATTCTAATTAGAATATTAATTAGATTGCACACTTTAAATTTTAAAATTAAGTGCACATAAATTTCTGAATTATTAAAATTCTATCATGGACCCATTCATAAAACGTGGTGAACCAAATAGTTTTTTCACAAATAATTCCACTTCATTCTACAACATGACGACAGCAAGACTTGGACAAATATAGAACACAAAGTTAAGAATTCAAAGGCAACTAGAACGAGATCATCAAGGTTTTGAAATTATTTCCAGATTAATATTATTAGTCAAATAAACCTTGATTGTCATTTGGGCTTTTGACAACTTAATTATCAAAGAATGTTGATTTGACTTCCTTTCAATTCATTCATTTTTTTCTTTCTTCCAATATAATGTGACATGTCAAATTTCCAATAAGCTTCTTCCACCACCAAATAGAAATCAAATTTGCGAATTCGTAATTTTAGCCAAATGCTATACTAGTAGCTTATGGGTCGAATACCTGCCTTATAGAGCATAAAATCACAAATTTAAATCTTGGTGATTTTCATATTATATATATATATATATAATCAATATTTCAAAAAGAATATTTAAACATTTTAAAATAATCTAATGTACTGTTCCTGGGACCATAATCACTATTGTTTCTTCTCCTTTAAAAAAATAATAATAATCTAATATATCTTAAATTTTTTCATAATTTGATACACCTTAATTTTAATCATGCAGAAAAAGTAACCTATTATACTTGAATTTAATTTCATCGTATCCCCGTTAATAAATAATAATTCAATTATAGACAAATGGTTTGATTTTGATTAAATAGATAAAATTAAAATTATTTTTTTTAATCACCAAGCGTATAGATCAATTGATAAAAAATTATTTTAACTTAATAAGAGGTCTTGAATTCAAGTTTTATTATTCTTATAGTCCTACCTTACTCAAATTCAAAAAGATAATTTACATACAAAAATTAATTTTTTAATTAGAATAAATTTTAAAAGATATTTTAAAATATTTAAGTACAATTATAAATTTAAAAAAGCTTTGATTTTTTTTATTAGAGCTTTCGTGACTCGAAAAATGTGACCTTGGGAGGCAAAGTAGTAGTTAGTTTGTTTTAATGTTCTGAAAGTGAAAGGAACGGAAAAGAAAATGCTTATATATTATTCCATATTATTTTCTTAAATGCATTATCTTCTTAATTTATTTAATTATTTTCCCACGTACCACATATCTTCTAATAGCAAGTCTGATGGGTAGCAAAACTATACCGTTTAGTATCTGTAACTATTAGTGTTTTCATCACAGGCGTGGCTCATGTAGTTTTTGCATCCTTCAAAATAATTTTAACCGTTAACAGATATGCGTTCATTATTCAAATTTATCTAGTTAACTTTAATCTTTGTTGAAAGACTATTTCATTAATCTTTGAAGTTAGATTACAAGCTTAAAAGCTCGTTTTGGTTAATGGTTTGGTAAAATTCATTCAAATATTATGAGACTGAGAAGGTATTTACTATTATAATGAGCTATTATATTACAAAATCATTTTTGAACTTCAAGCATTACATGTGATTATAAATTTACCATTTCATGAAAGAATTACTCCATTTCTAAAATTGAACCAGTAACTACCAATAACTATTTGAATGGAATAATTATTCTATTCCCATTTTATTCCTTATTATTTCATAAAACAAACAAGTCCTAAGGTAGAGTACCTAGTTTTCTTCTTCAGTTTTAGGCGGAGAACAACAAAAGCAAAGATTCAATGAAGAACATTGGAGAAAACAAACAAAAGTATTAGTTTCAATTAACAAGGATTCCAATAATCTTTTTTTTGCAGTACAAATTAAGTTGCAATCTCAGCTCTTCGTTCGTCTCAAACATCATATGAAATACAATATAAATCCCTGGTATGCAATCTATGAATGGTTCAAATCAATTGAAGTCTAGAAGTATTGCACAGATCACGAATAATTCAACTAAGCAATATCAACATAAATGCATGTTTTTTATACACATGCGTATGTCCGTAAGCATGTAAGTACATATCCCGAAACATGCATTCGGTTGAGATGGAATTGTCAATATGCATAGCAACCCTCGCTATATCCATACAAATAATTAATCATCTGTGTAAACTAAATGAAAAAAAAAAAAAAGTTGTCAATATGCAAAATAATCCTTGAAATACCCATTAAAATTACAAAGGTATCATTTATTTATGTACAGATACAGATGAGAATGCCAAGTAAACTGAAGGAAATGCAGTGCTCAAGCCTCCAAAAACAAACCCAACCAATCATTACTTCCAAATAACAGGGCACTTGGTGGGCATTTGTACTTAGAGACATTCTTATCTTGACAAGGTGCGCATGCACCCAGCCAATAAAATTAGTTGTATTCCCTATTATCACTCATTTGAGTGATTTCTATTTGAATGGCACACATACACCCGGTCTAGATGAGAATTATCATTCTAATTAAACTATAAACCAACTTGCACCCAGCAGATAAACTGTGTGAGACACAGAGAGGCCAGCAACTATTAAGTTATATTTATTATGCTCATATAACCAGCCTAGCAAAATTGTCTTACACAAAGAAACTTCTTTATGTATATAGTCTAACACATATATGAAACTTGAATACAGGAACCACAAAAATGTGCCAAATGATAACTCAAAAAGCTTCAATCTCAAAGAATAAACAGAGTGAGGTACTCCTTCAAGTTTCCCCATGAATGCACAAAACCACTTCCGGCAAAGCCCACTCAGCTAAACCTGTTACGTTCAGAAACAAATGGAAATAAAAATTAAAACTGTTAACTGCGTGCAATAAACACCTACATTGCAATTTGGTTAAATCTACTTGAAGAAGCAAACAGAAAAAAGTGCATTGACTAAAATATTCAATATCTTAACATGTGCATTGACTAAAAAATCAGCATGGGCTAAAAGCTTCTCTCTGAATTTCCCTACATTCACCTTTTCTTTGAAAATAGAACCATCAAAAAGTCACACAGCAAAGTACCATTTTGTGAGGAAGACAACATGCATGATAAAACAACAAAACTCAGCATTCACAAAATGCTTTTTGTGCAGAATAATTCATTTTCAACCAAATATACACCTAGTCAATGCATAACAAAACATGTGTGCTTATCTTATGGTATCAAGTTGAAAGATGAACACATACAGTGAAGATGACAACATCAAATTTTATTATGCACGCACATACACATGCATTTACATATACTCATCAATTCATTCATATTTGTATTTAGGAAGAAATGATCTTACAGCCATCAATAGTCACCATCTTGTAGCATTCATTTCTTTACAAGGATGGACAAAAATAAAGTTTGATATTATAAAATTCACAGGGAAAGGATCCATGACACTTCCACCACATGAATACCATCCTATCAATATGTTTTCGAGGCTTTTGTTAAATTTGGAAAGTAAATCATATCTGCAGGTTAATATAGCACCATTCAAGTAGATATTTAGGCACTCCAAGGTCACAGTAGCTCTAGCTACATCACAGGACTTTCTAATTTACTCTCAATAATCGTTGGACTCTGTCATGAAGGGTGTTGCCAGTAACAGATTCAACTTTGACTGATCAGTTCAATACTCATAATATGTAACCAACAAAAGAGGTTTTTAAAAAGAGGTTTTTAACTTTGTTAAAAAAGACAGGAAGCTTATACCACCATTTCTATGGGTAAAAAATACTTAAAAAAAAAAGAAATTAGGATAGTTATTAACCTAACCTACAAACTTAAGTAATTGACTGCTCCGAAAACAGTTTGAACCTTCAGAAGTGGAAAAAGATGGAAACATACTACTGTATGATGCCTGTAACCTGAAAGTTACTAAGGTTCAATAGATGCATCACTCCCACAGAACACTAACACACGAATCATAGTATGAGAAACTAGTTATATTTCCAATAGGCATACCAGAGACAGAGAGAGAGAGAGAGATTGCAATAGAAACAAGCTGGCATTAGATTGCCATATTCCCTAGAGACCAGTAGTGAGACATAGATATTCCTATGCATTCTGAATTGCATGATGCCAAACATGGTATCTTATGATACAAACACTTCCACCAAGAACATGGCAATCTTGCAATACACTACACTAGCTAGTCAAATGCTCAGTAACAATTTCAGTAACTGAAATTATTTCAGTCATTTCTCAAATAATATATAAACTATAAAGCATGATGATTGAACCCAACTTAAAGGACATAAAAACTAACAATTACTTAAAGCAAGCGGTGCCATTGGCCATAACAGCAGAAAGCACACATGAAACACAAAACTTATGGGTCAGGAGTGATAAATGTAAACAAACCTTGGAGAACCTGCACTGATATTCCTATGAAGAATTCGGACACCACTAGAATCCCCACCATCAATCAACTCTCTCAATCCCAAATTCCCCACCTTCTTTTCCTCCTCCTCTTCCTCTTCCTTGGCCGCCTTACTAACACCATCATGTCCAGCCGCCTTCCCCTGCAACCTCTCAAAGTAATTCCCATAAATATACTCTGGAGTGTAGCCATTTTCTTCATCAAACAGCATAATATGCCCATGCCACTCCCATACTCGGTAATCTGATCCTTTTTCCTCATGAAACCCAACACATATGTGATGTTCACCAATTGTAACCGCTTGGCCTGAGTTGGGTTTCAATGAATCAATCTTACCCGAAAGGATGAACCGAATAATTTCCTTCTCAAGCTTAGCTTCTTCTTTAGATAGTTGAATTCTGCTATCAGAGTTTTCATCATCAGAGTTGTCAGATAAGCTATTGGCAGCATCAAAGAGGAGGTCCTCAAGAGATTGAGAGAGCAAGGGATTATGGGTAGCATTTGGGGGGCGAATTTGGAGGCGGCTCATTAGGGTTTGGATCAGGAGATTGTCAAAGTTGGAGGTACTAGTGAACGAGCTCATTGTGATTATGTTTTACGTTTAAGCTTTGATGATCAGATAACAAAATATTGATCTGCAAAAAAGATACAATCATTCAAGATTCCCACCAGTACAATCTCACAAGATTAAACCACCAGGAAAGTAAAGTTACAAAAGATAAAGCACGCTATAGTAGATATCCATAGAGTATCTGAGTATGGAACACAATGCTAGAAGAGAACAATGAAAAAATAATAACAAGTGTCCAAATTTTTATCAAGCAATCTCTTTCACAAATACCTTTAGTCCTCTAGTATATTCATGCATATCAAACATTTTCCTTCGGAACAAAATGCCCAGTAAGTTAGCACTAGTAATTGGCAGAAACATAATAAAAGAGTGTTTCATTCAAACGTCAAAAAAAAAAAGCAAAAGTCAATAATACGAGTTTCAGGTCCACCCGAATAGTCAATTGTTGATTGAAGAATCAAGATGATGGATAGTACTAGGAAGGAACTAACAAGATGTAGTAGAGCTAAGAACAACATGTTAATAGATATATAAATTATATCAGTATTCAAAATACAAACTAAAAAAGAGAAAAGAAACTATAAAATCAGTACTCAGGGTTTTGCTGATAAATATTGGACAAAATCAAAATCAGAAAGTTGGAGAATTATCTCAAAGTGAAAACTCAGAAAATTTTCATGTAATTAAAAGGAATTACAAGGCAACGGTTAGTGGGTGGGTATTATAGAGAGAAGAATATGACAGAAAATAAACAAAAGGGTTGAAGCCAAACCTTTGGAGTGGTGGAGGATGGTTCGGTGGTTCTGTCGCCGACGGCAGCAGCAGGTCTAAAACACAGCAAGAGTTAAGAGTGTTTAAGGGAGAGATAGGGTCAGGCAGTCAGCTAAGCAGCTTTGTCGAGCGGTCGAGGTCGAGATAGATTTTCTAAAATTAAAAGGATAAAAGAATTAAAATTATAAATAAATAAAATAATTAATTTTATCAAATTCAA